>OZ035837.1:28683087-29342724 GCA_964034765.1 Knipowitschia caucasica | reverse complement strand
ATAAGATCTCAGTGCATGTATGTTTTGAGTACAGTCATTCTTACACTTCCAACAACACGCCGCATGCACGTTAGACACAGCAAACAATCCATGATTCACTTTTAGATTTGTTTAAATACAGAGAAAACCTCAGAATTTTCAACTTATTCAGATATGTGACCATGGGTGTTACAGTCTTAACTGACTACTGTTTAGTTATAGACATAAGTCAAACAGAACTACAAGGAAGCAGGGTGCACGGACCATGAACAGAGACGACGGGGCCTTCACCTTGGCCCCGGAAACCTTGGACACAGGAAAATGGGAGGTTTGGCCACCATTAAGATTCAAAACCCTTTTCCTATCTTTTCCATCGTTTTCATTTTCATTACTCATGACTCATTTGTTTTTTGTTAATTTTGAAAAAAAAAAAACTTTTTGCAAATTAAATAAAAGTACATTATTTCAGAGTTTGAACTTGAACTCTGGTTTCTTGAAGGTGTAAATCTCTCGCCAAAAGGGCAGATGGTCACACTGAGGCTCCCTGCTCCTTCCTCCTCCTCCAGCCTGTCCATCCTCTCTGCTCCTCTTCCTCTCTGCCCCTCCCTGCTCCTCTCTGCTCCTCTCTATAAACGGATTAACATCATGGCCTTCGTCTGATCGTTGTAATCCCTCATTTTCTAAAAGGGATTAACTGGAATTATCAGGAATTTGGAAAACACTGTTGGGAAGACTTCCAGAAAACCACTCGGGAACTCAAATGGCTAAAAAGACACCAAACTTGTGAGCAGAATCCAAGACTCTATTTGTTTATTGTAAATATATTGCACTGTGTAATCAGTGTTGTTACAATATATAATATCATATATGTCATCCATTTTATCAATTTTATATATATATATATATATATATATATATAAAAACTTTGGGGACAGTTATATTCAGGACATGTCGTGTTAGAGGCTTTGTGAATGGATGAATAAACAGGACAGAAGACTCTTTAATGGTTGGGGATAAAACTAGAATCTCTAATTATAGATTATACATTATGCAAAACAATATGATTCAATAACTGCAGAAAAACTGGGCGTTGTAACAAAGCCCCAGTGAGCCAAGATGGCGTCCTATTGGGGACCTAAGATCAGTGTAACTCGCCCATATTTGAGCATCGTCTGGCCCTCCCGGTTCTGCGCAGTAGTCGAGCTCCCATGATGCTTTGCGCCAAATAAAAGTGTGTGGCTCTCATGCACGTGCACAGAGGACAGCGTTCTGACCAATCAGAGCTGCTAATCAGAGCGCCGATAGAGCGGGAGACGATCGAGCAGAGTTTGTTTCACTAACGTGTAGATTTAAAGAAAACCGAAGGATTTAAGAAGAGAAAAAGTTCAGGACGACCAGGGACACAATAATCCCCAAAAAAATCCTCCTTTATGAAAGCTAAGTTCTCTGTCAGGTTCTCTGTCAGCTGAGGTCAAGGTGTTTTAGTTTACATTGAGTTCTATGGGAAAATTTCTGTGTAGCCCACGTGAATATAGTTTTGTTTAGTCTGCAGTGCCGTGAAAATGGATCCTTCAGCTCCAAGCTAGTAACACCCCTGTCCAGATATAACATCTCAATGGACGTAACACATCACGTCCAAACGTCTGGAGCTGTTGATAGTGAACATTCGGCAGTAACAACCGCAGACATTTCAGGACTATTTGGTCTCATTGCCCCAAATGTAACACATCAGTACAGTTTAGTGTGGAGTAAGCCTCAGAACAGATTTAGTGTAATTTAAGTATGTAAAGACAACTTAAACATGCACAAACGTTCCGTCACTTTGCTCTCATCAAATCCTCCACTGTACCATCCACTGCTCGATGTCGCCCCATTTCCCGTCCTGCCGCTCGTCTTTGGGGCTCAGGCCGTAATATTTCTGATGAAGGGAAAGGAAAAGGCAAAGACAAGGTTGCAACAAAACATCAAGAAGAAAAGCAAGCATTTAAAACAGTGCTTCTCAAACTTTGGCCCCTAAAGCTGTCAATAAAGTCAATACTATCAAACCTGCGGTACTGTATAGCCCCCTAGTGGACACTAAAGTGCACTGCGAGTCTGGGCTACTATGGCATGTTCTAAATCATTGTAAAGCAGTTTTTTATCAAGAAAACAAACACACTATTATCATTATCATAGACATTGAACACTAAACGCAAAAATTAGTAAACATTCCCTACAAAACTCTTTGCTTCAATTTTGCTTCAATCCAAGCAGCTGGACTTTACCCTTTAGGCGCCAAAACAGCAAAATTGCTACTCAAGTAGGAAGAATGCAAATCTGGATTTAAAAATTCAATCCAGTCTGAGAGCACTTGAAACATCCTCATTGATGTTTAACTGTTTTTATAATCTGTAATATTATGAAATTATTTGTAACTGTATGCAACTTCCAACTTGTCCAAGACTCCCTTGAAAACGAGATTCTGATTCCGAATGGGACTTTTCTAGTTAAATAAAGGTTAAAACAATAAAAACAATCTCCTAAAACCAGAACATTTTCTATACAGCGATTTTGCTTCACACGATTGTCTCCCTTCATTTTCTTCTGACATAATTGGTGCCATGTATTTCCATGAATGGTTAAAGTAGTCCTCTATAGTTACAGGGCATCACCTTTTGTCTCTTTCACAAAAACAAACGCTGGTGCCTAAAGAATAATCATAGAGAGGTATATTAAAACAGATATAATTAATAAGAGTCATTTCTCACATTAAAACGCTTCTTATAGTTTTGGCAAGTTAAAGTTAAACAGTTTGAGAAGCACTGAGAGAAAGTAAAGAAATGCATCAGTGTCGTACCTTTTGTACCTGAAAGATCTACTCATGGAGGAAAGGAGAACAAATGGAAACATGGAAAACAGGAAAAGCATAAATCAGACAAAAAGTGAAGTCTAAGCCAAAGTTAAAGCTGGGTCACAAAAGACAGAGGGAGAGAGGAAGGAGTGAGGGCCGAGTGTCGTAAGAGAGGAATGTCAGGTTCAAAGAAGCAATAGTTCACTGGACACTAATGACTAAACGGCTTTCCCGGCAGATTACAAATTATAAGGTTTTTACTTTGTCACGTGTGTTTTAGAATGTGATATAACTAGAGAAGTAGAAAATGTATGGGAAAACAAGAATGAAGGGTAAAAAAATAAAAAAATAAATAAGGCTTTCCGCCTGCAACTCCCTACATCGCCACCAGAGGGAGGAGCTCACTTTGTTATTGCATTTTTTCCATAATAAAAAAAACAGAGCCATGCAATTGTAAATAATAGAGTTTCACCTGTATGTGTTGATACTAATGTAGAGAAAATACTTTGTTTTAAATTAACCGACCTGGTTGTAACGGACAGGGCTGAGGCTGAAGGGGCGGAGTTACACGGATCCAAAAATAACCAAGTTTTTGATGATGGAACAATGCATGGGTAAAAGCATTATACAGGTTACAAACATATCACACATTTAACACATTTTAAACATGGGTCTAAAATACAAAATCGATGCACGTCAGTCTTGCCGTATCGCTCTGCACTCCGCCCCTTTTACGAGAGGTCAGAGGAAACGCCAGAGCGCATTGTATTGCCTTGAACACAACTGCGCTATTCAAATAAATGTCTCACCCACTTTTTCAATCCCATGCAGGAGAACTGAAGTGCGGGAAAAACAGTTGTATAATAATAAACGTGCGAGAACTTCAAGATGACAAAAGAATACAAAAATACCTTTTTTTTGACCAACAGCTCGACAGTTCTGATCTGTGACAAGGCAAATAAATTGTAATCATACTGTAATAATAAATCTGCGCAAATATTTTATTTGCAACAGACGCCAATAGAAAAATATCGGAAAAGTCACAAGTAAAAGTTGCTTCCTTGTACTTCTTAAGTATTAACTTGTTACAACTTTATAGTTACTACAAATGTAAATCTATTTGACACCAACAGATGCCTTCGGTTCATGTACAGACCATAATAAACAGCACATTTGAGTTGATCCCATTTTGCCTTTGAATATTATAACACATAAAGCGTCTTTGAGTGTCCAAAAAAGCGCAATATAAAACCGATGCATTATTATTATTATTAGTATTATGAGGAACTTGAATCGCAAATCGAATCCTCACATTTTTGCCAATTCCCTCTTATTGAAAACGTAGCCCAACTCCAGACATTAAACCGAGGGACTGGGCACTCGTTACTTCATGTCTGGACACTCAATTATCCCAGAGACCACGTTACACAACCGGCTTCCAGACTCCACTGCTCTGCTCCAATACGAGGCTCAGAAAACATTGTTGTGACAGAAATATGGTTAAAATCTTGATGTTGTGATATTGCTTAATATTTGACATATTTATTGGGACATTCTTTACAAACTGCACATTTTTAAAGTCATGTCATTCCACATTTGGGCCCAGATTGTTTCTCCCTTTGATGCTCCCAGTGACATTTTGAAGGAATAAGTATTGACACACCAAGGAATAAACAAAAAATTTGAATTCTTAATATTATAAAAATACAAGTTACGTTGCAGTAGATAGATGATTCCTAACCAGACACGTGCCTTTCCATGTGTGTTGTGATGCTGTTTACTGTATTTTAGTTGTTAATGGTTTTTGCAAAGAGTAAGTGGTGGAGCTATTGTATCACACACACAAGGGAACGGTTCATTAACTCACTGACTGCCAGGCATTTTCAGATTTGAGAAGTGCATTCTGCCAGCAATTTCAGGTGATTTGACCCAACTTTGAAGTGCCACAGAATATTCATTTTTTAGACGATGTAAACACCAAGGGCACCAAATTAAAGATTCACCTCTCTGCTTTACTCTGAAAAAAAACAGTTTGTTTTTACCTCTTACGGTTCTTGCGTTATTCGCCATAGAACAAAGCATACTTTCACCCATAACACCTGGTCTGAGCAAGAAAACAGAGAAAACGAGCTGTATGTAAACAGGAACATATCAAGCAGAAAAGAGACTTTTAGATGCATTTTTGCTGCTTTAGTGACAACTCAAAACATCTCCACACTTGTTCCATTACAAAAATTATAAAAACATGACTCTGAAATAATACTTTTGATGGCAAATTGTTGGCAATTTATTCACAGATAGAAAATTTTACTTTCTTCTATACCATCAACCAAAACGTCAAACAACAACAACACAAAGATCAATAAAACTATAGATGTATAAAATAGAATGAAGCATGTGAATTTGAGTGTGTGTGTGTGTGTGAATGTCAGTGTGCGAGTGAGTGAGTGTCTGTGTGAGTGTGTGTCAGTGTGTGTGAATGTCAGTGTGCGAGTGAGTGTCTGTGTGCGTGAGTGAGTGAGTGAGTGCGTGTGAGTGTTTGTGAGTGTGTCCGATAAATCATGATCAGGTTTGCTGAACGAATCCGAGGCATCAGTAACAGCAGCAGCTGATACGCTGCGAGAGGCGGAAGGTGTGTCTCTGCTCGGGGCTCTTGCTCCGCGCAAATATGGCTGCAGATACGGACCTCCACCCGGGTCTCCGCTCTCTCCCCTCTCGACCTCACTCACTGATCCGCGAGTCAATCCCTGAAGCAGTGTATACTGCTTATAACTATTCTTTTTCGCCATCACTCTTGCTATACTATTGCTAAACTAGATCACTGATCCGTCTCAATGCTACGCTATCATCGCTCTGCTACAGCAGCACGCTGTCCAAAGACCCCACACTCCTCCTCCTTCTCTCCACTGACTTATGACCTCTCCTGTGGTGCAATACTGCATCCTACTGGTGTTGATTTATCATTACAGGTACATTTGCACTATATATCAGTGTTGTGGGTCATTAACAAGGTGCGCCAGACATTACTGCAGCCTCCCGTGTAATAACACGAAAAAGTCGTCTAAGTCGTCTTGGGCAGTGAGCGTCACTATACAATAGAACGACTTTTGTCGTCATGGGCAGTGAATGAGTTAACAGATGGAAATGAGTTTTTCTACTTTCATTTGTCTTATTTACACTGCATGTACAGCTGTTCATGAATGTGCACTGTCCGAAATATTCAATAAGATAAAAACACATTCATATAGATTTGTGAAGCTAATCCCAAAAAAGAAATAGGTTCATGAGATTAGATTAGATTATGGTTGTCAGAAGAAGTACATAAACAAGACTAGATGTCCTTTTTTCTGGGCAATTGTCGATACATTTAACTATATCAAAACAAGTTGTATGGACCTCATTTCTTTTTTTATTCAATTGTGGAAAAAACAACATATTACATTTCAAACTATTTTCCTGTCACAATTTGTATGATTATTTAGAGTCAAGAAAATGCATCTCATTATCCTAAATGAGTGTCGCGGTTTCAAAGTTGGTAATAAGTAAGCACTGTGTAACACATTTTACAACATGTATGGACATTTATCAATATTCATGGACATTGGTCTCTCCATATGGACCAATACACATGTTCTATATTTTTTGTGTCTGTGTTGGTGATTTCAATGGTTTTGTTAAGTCCTCTGAGATGACTTCTGTTGTGATTTAGGGCTATACAAGAATAAATTGTATTGTATTGTATGACTAAAAGTTGGTAGTTTAGTATCTTGACAGTAGTAGAGATATGGATACATAGATTCGTCACAGCTCGACAGGACGCAACTAAATCTTATAATCACGCATCTAAAAAGAAACCAAATAGAAGAATTTCGGATTGATATGTTGATGGAATCACAGACAAGCACGACTCTCTCTGGATACACTTTTGAAAGAGAAAAGAAAAAACATGGATCCAAATCTACTAAAAGCTGACAATGCTAAACCTCTCTTTAGTGAATTGTTATGGTCTGTACGTCATCTTTACAGGCACGAGGTGAATCTGAAAAGCGAATGAAAGAAATGCATGAATCTTGAGTAGCTCCCTGCACTCACCACATGTCTGTAGTCTGGAGGGGTCCTGGGACGTCCACAGAGGGCAGCCCTGTGCTCCCTCACCGAAACCCTCCGACCTGCCGTGTTTTAAGACCAACGGAGCTCCATTTGGAAAAGCCAGGGTCCAAAAATCGCATCCAGGCTGGTCCTACGTTTATTCAGGGTATCCCAGCACCTTATTTCTGTCCCGATGTCTAAACCAAGCCACTGTCTGTACTCACTGGGGTTGCAGCTTTACAACATTGCAAGCTATGGTAAATTTATTATCATCCAAATTGCTGGTGTCTTTGGAAGTGGTCGGTTTGATAAAATGGCTAAAAACAGTCATCTACAAAAAGGTAGCATCCAAAAGAGTGGTTCTACTTTCCAGCACAGTCGCATTACCGTGACTCGAGAATATTTTCAGCTGCCCAACGCTATGATGAAGCCAGACAAAGATCGCTTAAAAAGTTTGTATTTGAAATCGGTCCGTGTTCAGGTAGCAGCTCGTTCGTCAAACCTCTCCCATGTGTTTCCCACCTCAAAACTTTCCATTTAGTTTCATTTTAAAGTGGTCCGCATCCAAAATCACTGGTTCCTTTTGAGCAAAAAACAAGTACCAAAATACACATGGACTTCTATGCGACAGTATTCCAGATTCTCCCAGGTCCTGTTCCCGTGGCTTGTATCAAAACAAAGCTTAGAGACTGTGTCCGGTCGCTCGGTTGAAAGCATGAGCTGCTAATCTGCTGTGTAATTCGTCTGAAGGTTTAAAGGGACAGTTGACAGCAGTAATCCACGGCATATGACCCACTCACCTCCTCTGCTTTCACACAGACCACGAGATCACAGCTTTGTAGCTAATGTTGAGCTAAACGGGCTAATGTTCGGATTCAAGACTATTTTCAAGTGATTTATAGAGCTGTCAGACTGTAGGCATTAGTTGACAAAATGTTTCAATAAAATGTCAGGTTTTCTGTGGAAAAAGTGTAGGTGAAAATATGGTATATAGAATGTGCCCAATAAAGCGCAAATACAACAATTTAGTGGCATTTTCTCCCCATTCCCAGACTTTAGGAAGGCCTATCAAGGCACAATGAAAAACCCCAGATTTGTTTTTATGAAGTGCATTCCTAGCACATAGTGAGTAAAGTTTTTTTCACTTTAAAAAAATGAATGCCAATATATATAAATTTCTATATTGGAAAACAATATTTCCAGTTCAAATGCTCTATTACTGTGCGTATGTTTGTAATATTGGTCCACTAATTAGTTACAAACAAAACCTTTTGAATATACATTAAAAGAATCATTTTTTATTTAATTTTGTACAAAAAGGTAAGAGATGCTGCTGGAAATTTCCTATTGTATAAATAAATACACATTGTTGGTATACATTTCTTCTAATTTTGAGAACCCAAGAACGCGTATTTTTGACTTAATCAGTAGCATTGAACCTTTCTTCTCTGTGTTGTTATTGCACCACAGCTTAGATCCTGCTGTAAACATTGGTGTAAATGCATTATAGGAGCCTGGATAACAGTGGGAGGCAGCAGTGTGTGTGTGTGGGATTACACAGGGCTAAGAATAGAGGCCCCCTGTGGTTCAAACTACACCAACCAACAAGACCAACAAGAGTTCAACCACCTGCAGACACGAAGGACACTGGGAACTTTAAAGGGGACATGACGAGAGAAACCTTTCACTCTCTCTCTGTCAGCCTCTCTCTCTCTCGCCGGTCTCTCTCTCGCCTCTCTCTCGCCTCTCTCTCGCCTCTCTCTCGCCTCTCTCTCGCCTCTCTCTCGCCTCTCTCTCGCCTCTCTCTCGCCTCTCTCTCGCCTCTCTCTCGCCTCTCTCTCGCCTCTCTCTCGCCTCTCTCTCGTCTCTCTCTCGTCTCTCTCTCGTCTCTCTCTCGTCTCTCTCTCGTCTCTCTCTGGTCTCTCTCTCGTCTCTCTCTGGTCTCTCTCTCGCCTCTCTCTCGCCTCTCTCTCGTCTCTCTCTCGTCTCTCTCTCGTCTCTCTCTCGTCTCTCTCTCGTCTCTCTCTCGTCTCTCTCTCGTCTCTCTCTCGTCTCTCTCTCGTCTCTCTCTCGTCTCTCTCTCGTCTCTCTCTCGTCTCTCTCTCGTCTCTCTCTCGTCTCTCGTCTCTCTCTCGTCTCTCTCTCGTCTCTCTCTCGTCTCTCTCTCGTCTCTCTCTCGTCTCTCTCTCTCTCTCTCTCTCTCGTCTCTCTCTCGCCTCTCTCTCGCCTCTCTCTCGCCTCTCTCTCGCCTCTCTCTCGCCTCTCTCTCGCCTCTCTCTCGCCTCTCTCTCGCCTCTCTCTCGTCTCTCTCTCGTCTCTCTCTCGTCTCTCTCTCGTCTCTCTCTCGTCTCTCTCGTCTCTCTCTCGTCTCTCTCTCGTCTCTCTCTCGTCTCTCTCTCGTCTCTCTCTCGTCTCTCTCTCGTCTCTCTCTCGTCTCTCTCTCGTCTCTCTCTCGTCTCTCTCTCGTCTCTCTCTCGTCTCTCTCTCGTCTCTCTCTCGTCTCTCTCTCGTCTCTCTCTGGTCTCTCTCTGGTCTCTCTCTGGTCTCTCTCTGGTCTCTCTCTGGTCTCTCTCTGGTCTCTCTCTGGTCTCTCTCTGGTCTCTCTCTGGTCTCTCTCTGGTCTCTCTCTGGTCTCTCTCTGGTCTCTCTCTCGCCTCTCTCTCGCCTCTCTCTCGTCTCTCTCTCGTCTCTCTCTCGTCTCTCTCTCGTCTCTCTCTCGTCTCTCTCTCGTCTCTCTCTCGTCTCTCTCTCGTCTCTCTCTCGTCTCTCTCTCGTCTCTCTCTCGTCTCTCTCTCGTCTCTCTCTCGTCTCTCTCTGGTCTCTCTCTCTGGTCTCTCTCTGGTCTCTCTCTGGTCTCTCTCTGGTCTCTCTCTGGTCTCTCTCTGGTCTCTCTCTGGTCTCTCTCTGGTCTCTCTCTGGTCTCTCTCTGGTCTCTCTCTGGTCTCTCTCTGGTCTCTCTCTGGTCTCTCTCTGGTCTCTCTCTGGTCTCTCTCTGGTCTCTCTCTGGTCTCTCTCTGCCTCTCTCTCGCCTCTCTCTCGCTCTCTCTCGTCTCTCTCTCGTCTCTCTCTCGTCTCTCTCTCGTCTCTCTCTCGTCTCTCTCTCGTCTCTCTCTCGTCTCTCTCTCGTCTCTCTCTCGTCTCTCTCTCGTCTCTCTCTCGTCTCTCTCTCGTCTCTCTCTCGTCTCTCTCTCGTCTCTCTCTGGTCTCTCTCTGGTCTCTCTCTGGTCTCTCTCTGGTCTCTCTCTGGTCCTCTCTCTGGTCTCTCTGGTCTCTCTCTGGTCTCTCTCTGGTCTCTCTCTGGTCTCTCTCTGGTCTCTCTCTGGTCTCTCTCTGGTCTCTCTCTGGTCTCTCTCTGGTCTCTCTCTGGTCTCTCTCTGGTCTCTCTCTGGTCTCTCTCTGGTCTCTCTCTGGTCTCTCTCTGGTCTCCCTCTCTGCCCTTTCTTTCTGGCCTAATGTTGGTAATAATACATAAAAAATATATTTTCATGACATAATATTTTGACTAATCGTTTCTACCCTAATATAAACTGTACTTACAGAATCATATCAATAAAACACAGATTTCAAAAGAAGCCGCTGCAGCATCAGAGATTGAAAGTGCATAGGACTCTTTATAGTGCTCTTTCTTAGTGATCTTAAGAGCTTTTCCTAATTTGGCCTGAGATCCATTGGACGTCACTGTTAAAGATGATTAGTTTGGAACCAAAGAGAAACAGTGGAAAACTAAATGCTCTGAAAGGATATTTCTTTTGATACAAAACCTACACTTTACAATAGTATCTCATACATACATACAGTACAGACCAAAAGTTTGGACACACCTACTCATTCAAAGAGTTTGCATTATTTTCATGACTTTTAAAATTGTAGATTCACATTGAAGGCATCAAAACTATGAATTAACTCATGTGCAATTATGAACGTATTTCAAAGAAGTATGAAACAACTGAAAATATGTCTATTCTAGGTTCTTCAAAGTAGCACCTTTTGCTCTGCTTCACTCACTCTTGGCATTCTCTTGATGAGGTAGTGACCTGAAATGGTCTTCCAACAGTCTTGAAGGAGTTCCCAGAGATGCTTAGCACTTGTTGGCCCTTTTGCCTTCACTCTATGGTCCAGCTCACCCCAAAACCTTCTGGATTGGGTTCAGGTCCGGTGACTGGAGGCCAGGTCATCTGGCCCAGCACCATCACTCTCCTTATTGGTCAAACAGCCCTTACACAGCCTGGGTGTGGATCTACAGTCAATAGTCATGAAAAGAAAGGACACTCTTGAATGAGAAAGTGTGTTCAAAACTTTGGGTCTGTACTATATCTCTCTGGTCTCCCTCTCTGGTCTCCCTCTCTGGTCTCCCTCTCTGGTCTCCCTCTCTGGTCTCCCTCTCTGGTCTCCCTCTCTGGTCTCCCTCTCTGGTCTCCCTCTCTGGTCTCCCTCTCTGGTCTCCCTCTCTGGTCTCCCTCTCTGGTCTCCCTCTCTGGTCTCCCTCTCTCTGGTCTCCCTCTCTGGTCTCCCTCTCTGGTCTCCCTCTCTGGTCTCCCTCTCTGGTCTCCCTCTCTGGTCTCCCTCTCTGGTCTCCCTCTCTGGTCTCCCTCTCTGGTCTCTCTCTCTGGTCTCTCTCTCTCTGGTCTCTCTCTCTCTGGTCTCTCTCTCTCTGGTCTCTCTCTCTCTGGTCTCTCTCTCTCTGGTCTCTCTCTCTCTGGTCTCTCTCTCTCTGGTCTCTCTCTCTCTGGTCTCTCTCTCTCTGGTCTCTCTCTCTCTGGTCTCTCTCTCTCTGGTCTCTCTCTCTCTGGTCTCTCTCTCTCTGGTCTCTCTCTCTCTGGTCTCTCTCTCTCTGGTCTCTCTCTCTCTGGTCTCTCTCTCTCTGGTCTCTCTCTCTCTGGTCTCTCTCTCTCTGGTCTCTCTCTCTGGTCTCTCTCTCTGGTCTCTCTCTCTGGTCTCTCTCTCTGGTCTCTCTCTCTGGTCTCTCTCTCTGGTCTCTCTCTCTGGTCTCTCTCTCTGGTCTCTCTCTCTGGTCTCTCTCTCTGGTCTCTCTCTCTGGTCCCTCTCTCTGGTCCCTCTCTCTGGTCTCTCTCTCTGGTCTCTCTCTCTGGTCTCTCTCTCTGGTCTCTCTCTCTGGTCTCTCTCTCTGGTCTCTCTCTCTGGTCTCTCTCTCTGGTCTCTCTCTCTGGTCTCTCTCTCTGGTCTCTCTCTGGGTCTCTCTCTCTGGTCTCTCTCTCTCTGGTCTCTCTCTCTGGTCTCTCTCTCTGGTCTCTCTCCCTCTCTCACTCAACAGTTTGTTTAGTCTCACTTCATTCCATTCTCACAAGAGGGACATTTCTTTCTTTGACTTATTTTAAGTTTGTTCCAAATACAAAATAGATTATAGTTTTTGTGCTCAACTAAACACAATCACATCATCTTCAAACACTTACAATAGAAAATGAGATCAAAAGAAAACAGTTACTTGGCTGCACGGCTCAATGCTGGTTTTTAGTTAGTCCTCATTGTTTCTTGTACAGTCTGACAGTAGCAGGGAGGAAAGACCTGCGGAACCTCCTTTACACAGCGAGGGTGAATAAGTCTGTCACTGAAGCTGCTCTCAAATAGTCACAATTTTGCCAATTCCCTCTCCTAATAGTTTGTTTCTTGCGTCTGCACCCGGTGTCTTGATAATTGAGAAAACAACAAAAAATACATTAGAAAAAAGTCACACATATTTGTTATATCGGGTTGTGTTTTCTTCGCCACAACTCTATAATTTGAAATGTGACGTTGTTGATAGTAAAAAGGTTTAAATCTCCTGTGATTAAAACGTTGGACTCTGACCTCTTTCTGCTGCCGCTCCAGTTCCTTCATGCGAATCTCTCGGGCCTCGGCTCGCGCTGCTCTCTTTGCCGCCAGTCGCGCTTCTGCCTAAAATCACAAAGAAATCACATGAATGAATGAATAAAAGGAAATGAAATCACTGGGAAAATTACAAAAGAGAAGTACTCATGACTTTGAGGGCGTTTATGAAAACAGCTGATAGTGTGGGAGAAGCTGTGCGAAGGTAAAAGTCTATAGATTTTAAAGTATACATAGACTTTATAGAGATTATAAAGTAAATATAGACTTTATATAGAGATTTTACAGAGATTATAAAGTATATTTAGACTTTATATAGAGATTTGAAAGTAGAGTTATATTATGCGGGCCTTTCTAAACAGCAACGATGACTATACTGTACAACAAAATCATATCAATGAAGAATTCACAATGAAATACAGACAATATTAAATTAAACAGATTAGGAATTGTGAAAAGATGATACATAAGGTTCTTACAAAGCCTGTTTTACTTGGACATATGATTTCTTATCTGTCTATATTCAACATATTACTAAACCGGAACCAAAACGCCTTCATCATTGTCCCCCATTTCAATGCAACAAAGCTCCATTCAAATCCACTCGATGCTAATGTTATGAGCGGGGCCTGTACACTGATGCATTGTGGGCAGAGGCCGAGCTCCGTCTGCTCTGGGACCAAAAGCCTCTTCCCTTAAATGGAGTTTGTGAGTTTGTGTTGTGTGTCTAAGTATTTCCTTCCCCTCTGCGCTGTGGTGGTTCTCTGCGGCTCCAGGCGTGGCTAAAGTCCATGACGTACACATGGTTTTATATAAAGAGCTAGCATGGCGTAAAGTGTGATTTATATAGTCTGAAATACAGAATAGGCCACGACTGAACTAGCTCTGACACAACCACAACACTGGTGACTTCAGAAGACCACTTCTAACTGTGTTTCTTTGCATTAATCGTCTTTAACTTAAGCATAGCACACAAAATACGGTTAAGAAATAAGCAAAATCCTCAAAATAGCAGCAATTTTATTTATGTTTCAATACTAAATAACTAAATCCATTCGAAATTATGTTCATGGGAGGCTACACGTTTTTACTTCTTTCGCTCTGCATTTTGGGCTGATAAATTGCAAATAGAAATACATTTGTGAAAATCGTTGAAATTGTATATTGATCATTTTGCTTTTCTCTTCGGCATATTGCGTTTTAAGGTCAGAATGTGCTCGACTTTGACCATTTTTTGTGCAATGGCAATGTCAAATTTTTCACTTATTTTTCATCACTTTTTGCCTCAAAACACTGACTAATCACAACATGTACAAAAGACCCTTGAGCCGCTTTTTAAAATGTCACCAAGACCTTTCACAGAAACAGTATTTTCCGATTCCTACATGAAGATATTGGCAAAGTGTCCAGAAGTAATAATATGAGGTGGTCTCCAGATGCTGTACTATTTATAGAGATTCCCTCAAGGTATCGAGTAACAATGAACCAAAAATAGCCAGGCCTGCAGACCTTACCATCTGTTTAAATGGTCAAACATGAAAAGATTTTTTCACTTTTTACAGATGATGGTATTGTCTTTCAGAATTTAACATGTGCTAAATCAAAGAAAGATCTATTCACACTACAGCCAAAGATTATGGATTAGGGCCATCAAAAAACAAAAGGTGATGGGGTGTTTGCCACTTGCTTGTCTTCTTGGAAAGGTTTTCTGGTCTGGAGACGGGTGACGTTGGAAGTGACTTTTATTCTTGTGAAGAGAAAGAAACGCCAGTTAGACCCACCCACAAAGTTTCCCGATTGGATGAAATGAAGTTAAATCGGTATCATTGGTCAAACTATTCACGTTAAAGAGTTAAAGGAACAATATGTACAAATCTGGCCAAAAGTGGTACTGCAACCTCACTCTGACCATAAAATCTGAAAAGCCAAGAGTTTTTGTCAGCAACAAATCTATAACCAACACCTTTTTCACAAAGATAGAAATCCTGGTTTTGTTGCTTGTTTTGTCGTTAATGATTTGAGAATCATAACGAGACCTTTTTTAATTCTGCGGCCACATGGTACTTTACCAGTGAGATTAGCTCGACACGGTGAGTTATTGACTGGATTAACGGGGGAGGGCGGGACAATAAATTAAAACAATAACAAGATTTAGGGGCTGTAAAACAAATTTTGAAATCCAATAATCTCTGAACCACTGTTATTAGTTAAATAAGTGTTCAAAAAGAGCATGGTTTTTAAATCCTTTTCACAGATTAGGGACCTTTAATGATGACTTAACATGAAAATCTTACATATTGCTTCCAACTGTGAGGCTGGACTTGAAGACCAGTTTAAGGAAAAAATAAGTCACAACAGATATATCATACAATAAGGAACAAAAGGGATTAAAAACAAAGTGGTGTGCTGAAAGAAAAAAACTCAACAATATAACAAAAAGGGCCCGACTCAAACAAAGCTAGTCTACAGAAGGAATTAACCGAAAATTGTGAAGTCTTAGTGTTTAATACTTCAAACCGATAGCACCATGAAGGCTCAGACACTTGATGCATCTTTTTACACCACCATCATTTAATAGTTGCAGATGAACTGCAACTTAAACGTGACTATAAAACTAAACAGTCAGATTATTGACCCTTTACTGTTCTCTTGTTAAACAGCAGTGACAAAGTTGCACAACAGAACCTCGTGCATGACTGGATTTGAAGAGCGACTTTAGCCCGACAGTGGATAGTGTTGCTAAGAGAGAAATGCCTCAACAAACTTCTTTAGCAAAAACAATGACTAAACAAGCGGCAAAAGAAAATGTACGACATAGAACAAAGAAGGAGTGGAACGAGGATCACTGGAAAATCAAACACAAGTTTATAATTTTCAAAGAATGAACCATTTGGACATTTTACTTATTTTATGTGAAGGCCTACTACTCCATGGTTTGTTTGACCAAAACAAACCATGGAGACGGTAACATAAATGGTATCATTCTGTATGTATTCATAATTCCGTCAGATCTCAAACCTCTTATAGGCAAGGTGTGGTTCAAATCTAAATAATCGATTACTAAAATAGTGCATTAGTTGACATTAAAGCTGCACTAACTGACTTTATTTTTGTATTCATTACGAAAATTCAATCCATATCCATGCAATGCATTACGATACATGTCCTTTTGAAGAAAAAGTAGCGCAGATTTGTGCTGGCGTGTCATTTAATTTTAGATCGAGTTTTGGTGAAACAAGGAAGAGAATGTGTTTCGGGTCCTGATTGTGACCAATCACAGCGGACCACTGGCCCCCGCTTTCTTGAGAAAAGCCACAGGTCTGTGGTTAGCACAGACAGCTGAGGTAAACAAGCGGCGGAGGCAAACCTGAAACTCCCCGTGTCTTCGTTACCGGTTTCTGCTTACTCAGCGAAATAGCCATCCAAAAGAAAGTCTCGTTCCTCCACAATTCCCGGTTCTATCGTTCTATGGTCACGCCATCCACTTTCAAATGTGTCCATATTGTGAGACGTGAGCTCCATATACAGTTAGCATGACCATAGGCTGAGGGGAAGGGGAGGAAAGTGGGGGGCGAAAGCTCCGTGCGGGGAGGGCGAGCAGAGAGCGCAAGCTCAGCGTTCTGATTCGAAAGTTTCTCAAAGTCAGTTAGTGCAGCTTTAACTTGCTACAGCGCGAGTAAGAATTTAAAAAAATACATCAAACACATTGAATGGTTGTATAGCCCTAAATCACAACAGTGTCGGAGGATTTTACAAAGTTGTCAGTTCGCTATCAACAGGAAATGCAATAATAACTAACACACATGAGCCATTGGTCCTAAGGGAACGATCATAAATAATATAACGTTAATAAACGTCCAGAGATGTCCCTGAATATCCCAGATCATCACAGTCCTTAGACCTTTCTGCATCAGCAAAAGGGACAACTCATCAGGGCCCAAACATCCTCCCAGAAGGATCTGCTCCCACTGACAGTTCAAGAGCAATGGTCTTGTAGGGGCCACTAACAATGCTCTAGTGGGCCGAATTTGGCCCTCGGGCCTTGGTTTGGACATGCCTGGTCCAGTGTCTGACAGTTTTGGGTTTCTCAGGTTCAGTGCCGTTTCCTCCTCACAGTGTTTTAACTGCAGACTCTCAATAATAAAGGACTTTGATTATTTGCACATGTTTGGAGTTTCTCTGATGTAAAACGTATGTAATGGTTTTAACTGCAGCCGTTTCATGTTCTTAGCTACTTCTTTGGAATCTGAGCAAAACTGTCTGACTGGCTTCACTACATTTTAAAGGATGCTTTAAGAGATTTACATCTTCTCTTAAAAGAACAACTCATACAGACTATCAAAACCTGTCTTGGAAACCACTGTTTCTTTCCTTTCTGGGAGAAGACGGCTGAAGCTGAAGCAGTCTCTACGTGGACAATATTAAGTACGTAAGTACATTATTTATCTTTTTATTTATCTTCCATTATAGCTGTGGAACGTTCCAGACCAAGTGCATATTTAACAATGTGCTTTGAAGACTTTTACTGCTCCATATGAACTGCTCTAATTCTGCACATTCCAAAGGGACAAGCCTCTGGAGAGCGCAGAGGTCCCCGGGAAATTATTATTATGTAGTCGTCCTTAGGCTCGTGCTGAGGTTTAACAGGATGAAGTTGCATCATAATGACTGATCATTTATCTCCTAGCACAGGGACTGGCCTCCTGCTGGTCCCAGAGTCAGGACTAAACATGTGGAGGCAGCGTTTCAGATTCATGCCAAAATCTAGAACAGTCTTCTTAGGAATGAGAGACAGACTTCTTTTCTGACAATGTTCAAATCAAGGTTAAAAATAGTTCGATATTATTTCTATATTTCAGACTCAATCAGTCTATATTTGAAAAGAATAGAAATATATTAAGAGAAAATGCCATTCAATATTTACAGTCAGTCCAAAGAGGATCCACAGGTGAGTTTGGGTCGAGCAGAAGTGTTTTTATTACAGTGGATTCGACTAAAAACATCTTTTGAAAACACTTTAGATTAGCCCCAGTAATTGACAGCTAATTAGAGAACCCTAACCCTCCCCTTAACCCACAGGGAGAGTGTCAGTTAGACGTTAGCTAGATGTTGATACAAGTACAGTTTTTATTGCAACAAATGAGTTTTGACTTGTCCAGAGACCGATTATTAAAGTCATTAAAAAGCGACTACTCGTTACTGTTCAGGGCGTTGACAAAATGGAAATCAGTTTCTCTCACAGACGGACGGAGGGAGGGGCTGCGGGAAACACTTAGACATGAGTCAATTCTGCTCACACTATTCGTGAGTGAATTTTTGAAAGTTATACGTTTTAAAACAAGACGTACTTTCTCAAAATGACATCATCATGATCCACCCACACTCAGCAGGAAGCAGAGTCTGTATCAAAACTACATCACAGAACGTGAGGTGGCCCATATGTAACAGCAGCAGCAGTAGCAAGTCGTTGCAGCAGCAGTAGTAGCAACAGTAGCAGTAGCAGTAGTAGTAGCAGCAGCAGCAGTAGCAGTAGCAGTAGACAGGAAGCACGGAGTAAAGTTAGCATCCCGCTCTGTGATTGATGTTTTCATGTCCTTCTCGTCTTAAGTTTCCAGCTCAGTCCTGGATCAAGCCTTGTGACTCAAAGTAACCTCGCTGTAAACAAGCTAACGACGTCAAAACAAGGAGCGGAGACTTTTTTCTTCTTAAATAGATCCTGGTTTTTGTTTTTCTGGATATTCATAAGCCCTATTCATTCAATTTCCTCCCAGCTTTTCAATAATGCCATTGGAATATAATGAAAACTCAAAAATGTACTTCAGCCAACACTGTTCATTCATGAACTTCTTCTGTTATTCTCATGTTTGGATGCCTGTAGTGCAGCCTTCAGATCAGATTCAGTTTCAGTTTGTTTACCAGCTGCAGTAAAACCACATTGGGATACTTGTGCAAGAGTCCCCAGTGTGCCCCATACAAATTCATAAATAAAACAAGTTAAAATAATCTGCTCTGGAGGCTCAAACCGGCAAAAAAAAAAAAAAAAAAAAAACTTAGAAAAGAACTGGGATTACAGACTGCATGGATTACACAGATAATGATCAGTTATGTATTCAAAAATATTGGGGTCATTGGGTTTTTTGAAAGTTTCATCTGTTGTGTGAATTAAAATAGTTGTGCTGATCCTGGCCCTGACCCTGCAGCTCAGAGTTCTCAGACTGAACAAACAGGAAGTAGTTTGTGATTAGCATCGCCACAATGATGTCATCCACAGGAAACCCACAGCACGTCCTTATAAGGAGATCTGAGTCACAGCTCTCATAGTTAATTGTTTGTAAAAAAAGTAATGAACAAAGCCAGTCAGTGCCTATAAAGTTTACGCCAATCATGGAATCAAACTGTTCAAACACAAGAAACGCAAAGATAAAAGCACTTAGGTCCTTAAGAGGCAGAGTGTCCATAAATGCTAATAGAAGTCGATATTAAAATTATAATTATAAAATGACAAAAGGAAAGGACACAAGTCTCCATTTCACATTTCTTATTTCCCCAAAAACAGGGAAGAAGCTTGATGTATTTTGTGGTAGCTGTGGATGTAGCTGTGGGCGTAGCTGTGGGCGTAGCTGTGGGCGTAGCTGTGGACGTAGCTGTGGATTCTGTGGTTCTGTATCCTCTGATGGTCAAGTTGCTCATTCTTTTTAGCAAAAAACCTTCAGCTCCTGTAAATTCCTGGGCTGCCTTGCTTGCACATTTGAGATCTCCCAAAGAGCAACTCAATGAAGTTAACATTAGAAAATAGAAAACAATTTTTATTTGACAGTAAATGGCTTCACACAAGAGAAAATGTGTCTTATTCATAATCTGTAGTTTATACTTAGATGCTGAAGTCAGACATTTTGTACTCAATACTTTATTAAGCTAAAGTTACAGATTTATTTTATTTTAGTATAGTGTTATTGTTCATTTATCTTGTGTTGTGTGCTCCTCATTCCTTCTGTTCTGTAGCACTGAGGGAGCAATAAGGAATCTCTTCATCAATAATTAATCTTAATAATTTCTAAAACACGGCTAAAAGAACTAAATCTCTGAGTGTGTTAAACTTTCTCTGTGGCTCAGAGTGGGTGGTGTTGACTTCGATTGACCTGTGGGGATTAAACATTAACTGGGGCCGATGTTTTGTGTCTGGATCTGCCAAAACAGGCTTTCAGCGAGTATTCAGTGAAACTCTTGTGTCTTATTACATTAAAGGCACAACACGACATGATTTAATCCATGACAAAAGCACATTTGCGTAAAAAGGAAGTGGATTTCTAAAGATTCCACCGTTACAATGGCCTCTTGTATTGTTTGTCGACCTACGTGAAACATTCAAGGAACAATTACTTAAATGTTATTATCTCACAGCGACCTATCCCACTATAGAATAAGACAATTGTTTACTGTGTTCATAAATTGTGTGGTGTGTGATTATAGTAAATCATGTCCTGGAAAAGTGGTTCTGTGTGTGATTGTTCCGACAGAGTTAACCCAGAGTTAAAAGAAAGGAAATCATGTTAGCTTAGCATTAGCATCTGAGTAGCAACGAGTCAAACCCCTCCCCCTCCTCCCTGTCTTCCACCAAACCCAGCCCCCGGCACATAAACCCCTGTTATTAACCGAGTCTGTGACGGAGCCTCAGCCCGAAATGTGAAAGTATTACACGACATTAGGGCTAAAGTCTGTGAGCGATTAGCCTGCTATACTGGACATGCGCTAGCTTCCTCTAACAAACTAGCAATTAGCTAAACTTTGACTGCTGTTGCTTTACAGAGCCCTAGCTGCGTCCAGAGTCGTCTTGTACAACGCTTTTTCCTCTTATGTTCTCTTCTTTGCCACAACAGGGCGAGTGGCAAACGTGAAATTGGTACTTTAGGGGTTTTCTGTTCAGCCATTGAAGGTGTTAGAAAATCCAACTCAATAACAACTCAGACAGGTGCGAGCACTGAGAAAAAGCAGGAGGAGGAGGAGGAGGGGTGAACGCATCTCATTGGTTTCTTTCTATTGGTCTGCTTCAAACTATTTATTATAACATTTTTGTGGTTACATCTGGTCCTTCCTATTTGAAAACACATAATAACTTGACTACTTTTAGGGGTTCGGTACGTTTCCCAAAGGATTTTAAACATTGGCTCTGGATAAATCATTGTCTGCATCTTAATTCATAAAAGGTATTTGATTCTTCTATACCAGACAATAGTAAGTTTGCAATACGTTATTAGAAGAACCAAATAACTTCTGTTCTACCAAGAAGACAAGATGAACGAACCAAAACAAAAATGCATTCATTCGCACTTTGCGTACAAACGTTGGTCCGCCAGTGTGGGCGCCTTCATTGACCTGTTACAGACACATATCAGTTCTTTCCACCAGACCTCGCACTCTGAGCCAGACGTCGGAGCCTCATATCAGAGGTTATATATAACACTATCCACAGTCTCTTTGTGCCGTGAGGCTGCAGTACACAGTCACACACAGAGAGAAGAGCTCCAGCTTCAGGCTAAACTCCAACAGTGAATGGAGAAGAAACACAATACTGAAGAGAGAGAGAGAGAGAGAGGACCAGGCCACAGGCGATGGATTCAATGGTTTCTTTAAAAGTGTATCGATTTCACCGGTGGTTATTTTTTTGGGGAAAGTTTGGTGAGGTGGCGAAAGTTTGTTCTTCTCTTCTTACAGCTGTCAGTCGTAGCTCAGACGCAAACGAACGCATGGAAACAGAACTGCTTTTACTGCTGCTACTACCATTACCACTTACAGACGTTTAAATATACAGTAACATACATGCACTACAGTACAAGTACAAATACAGTAATCATTGGATATATTTCTTATTCAATTGGTTCAATCCAGCCTCTTTTCAAACCTGAGAGAGCAACATTTCCAGGGAAAAAAAAACCTCATAGTTTCTGGTATGAATAGCAGTCGTTAAGTGTTGTTAAGTAGCACGGGGAACAAAAACAATTTTGAACTCATAGTTTCAGGTAGTTTTGGCTTTGGTGAAGTCGATAAAGGAAATTGCTTCAGCCTGGAGTTGTAATCTGCCCTAAAAGGTTTAAACTGGTCCAGCTCATACCCAAGAAGATTCTGCCTGGACTAGACCCAAACCGAACCCTATTTCCAAGCCTGAACCTGGTGAGGATCCAGCACGATTGAGGGAACAACAGTACACACTGCTGGAGGAGGAAATTGGATATGGGTATCAGTATCGGTGCATCCCTAGGAGAAAGCCTAGGCCTTGTTTATACAGAGGCGCTGCGCAGACGTTTCCTAGCTATTAACAGAAACGACCAGGCTCCTTATGCAAATTTCACAGCGTTCAAACGAGGATCAAAAACAATGTAGTTCTAGCGCCCGTCCAGTAGTGGGCAGAGGAACTTTACAACACGACACACACGAGCCCCAGCTTCCCTCCCCCAGCAGTAGGGGTGGGAACCTAAGGGTACCTCACGAGACGATACAATACACGATACAAAGCTCACGATAACGATATCACGATAACGATATCACAATAACGATTTTATCACGATATGACGATTATTGATATATTGGTCAGAAATATACAATATGCCAATTTATGGCATAAATAAAAAAAAATAAACTTTATTTCATGATAAATGGAAATGCGTAATGCAGCCATATATTAAGTATTGATACCAATTCCAAAAAAATAATTTGTAAAAAAAAATATAATTTTTTTTTCAAAATTGATATTGATACTTGGCAAATGCATATCAATAATCTAATTGCGGGAGAAAGTATCGCTATATCAATAAATCAATAAATCGATATATCGTTATATCGTCACACCAAAAAAATCCACCCCCCTCAGCATTGACACACATGTGGAACGGAGCTTTGGGCCAAGAGACAACTTTTGGTCCATCCTGTAAAGATGTTTTTGAGAAGTCTGCCAATGCTATATGTTAGCATTGGCTAATTCTTCTTCTGGGTCTACCCCCATCGGCCCCGGGTGGTTGGGGCGGGTCCCACACTGGTTGTAACACTGTCCCTTCTGCTGGAGGTACTAAAGAATGTAATTTTGTTTGTATCTGAATGAATACTTTATTTCGAGTCGTGGCACACAAGAACAAAACCACAAGAAGAAGAAGAAGAAGAAACTTTATTTATATAGCACCTTTCACAGATAAAATCACAAAGTGCTTCACAGGGGCACAACAATAAAAGTTACAGAGCAATATTAAAACAAATTAATTAAAACAATCACAGCCTTTTCAACTAAAAGCTCGTCCAAACAGCCATGTCTTCAGCTGTTTTTTAAAGGAATCGACAGTGTCGGTCACACGTAGCGACAAAGGAAGGGCATTCCACAGTTTAGGAGCAACAACTTCAAAGGACAGGTCACCTCTGGTTTTAAAGTGGGTCCTTGGGACAGCAAGGAGGTTCTGACCCGAAGACCTAAGGTTGCGACCGGAGGAGTAAGGGCACAGCAGGTCAGACACGTATTTGGGAGCCTGACCATACAGCGCTCTAAAAGACAATACTAAAATTTTGAAATCAATTCGAAATTTGATGGGAAGCCAGTGCAGAGAGGATAAAATAGGAGTAATGTGTGACCGTCTGCTAGAGCCTGTTAAAAGCCGCGCAGCAGCATTTTGAACCATTTGAAGACGATTCAAAGCAGATTTGTTAAAACAAGTAAAAAGGGGGTTACAATAATCTAAACGAGACGAGATAAAAGCATGAATCACCAATTCTAGATCAGATTTGGATAAAATTAGCCTCAACTTGGCAATGTTTCTCAAATGGAAAAAACAGTTTTTGGCCAAGTGTCTCGAGTGGCGGTCAAGAGACAGAGACTGGTCAAACCAAACACCAAGATTTCTGATGCTCGACTGAACCGAGGAGCCCAGAGAACCAAGGTGGTTTACAATTGAAGGAATTTTTTCTCAGTCTCAGTCTTTTTAGAATTCAACTGAAGGCAGTATTCACGAAGCCACGACTTTACACTTGAAAACAAAACAACAATAAAATATAAAAAGAAACAATATATGATGATTTTATTTTATTAACGCAAATCCAGCTTTAAAAAGAGTTATCTGACAACAATTACAAACTAAACTGAAACTATTGAAAGTTCTCAACTTGTGAAACAGTCCAGGCCCGTGTTCCAAAAGACTAATCTTAAAGAAGGAGAATAAAGGGTTCGTGGGTGAAGGCCGGCCAGACATTATAAAGGTAAACATTGTGGTACAGTTGAGGAGTGAGTGCGTTCACAGTCACAGTCTGTGACCTTCAGTCTGTGGAACAGTCTCCAACTCTGTGTTGATTCTGTGACAAACCAAACAAAAGCTTTTTCTCTGTGACGTATGGACTTTAGACTCAGGAGAAAAAAAACGTTCAACCCGTTACTGTTTTCCTTAATCAGAGCTTTGTCTGAAACCAAGTATGGACATAAAAGTTGATCGGCTAAACTCACAAACTGAATACATAAGCAGTATTTAAAAATCTGGCCAAAAGTGGTACTACAACCGCTCCCACTCTCCCTGACTCAGGTTGCCAGATATGAAGACGAATCCAGCTGGGACTATAATAGCTGAGCATTGTCGACAACAAATCTTTAACCAGCTTCTTTTTCACAAAGATAGTAATCCTCCTTTTTTCCCTTGTTTTTTCATGAATGATTTGAGAATCATAAACATTGCTCACTTACTACTTATGTGATACCATACCAAAATTGATACCATGTCAAATGCTAAATGAGTAATTTGCAGGGGAAAGCCAGATCCTGTCAGACAAAACTAAGCAGAGCAGGGCCTGGTTAGTACTGTGATGGGAGACCTCTTGGAACATCAGGTGCCGCAGTGGGGCTGTGAAGTGCCAACTGTGGTCGTGTCCTTAGGCAAGACACTTCCCCCACTTTAGAATGAGTCTGATGGTTTATGGATGGATGTGATTATTATAACTATTATTATTATTGACAGAGTTTAGATTCAAACTGTTCAAGTTCAAACTCGTGCTAATTCCAGTCACCTTGGCACCAATCTCTCTCATCTTGAGCTCAGAAAATCGTCTCATGGAATGTTCATGACCACATCCCGCGCGTTCAGGCGTTAGTGAAAAGCCGTCTCAGTGCAAGTTACTTCGGGATCTGTGTATAAATATTTGAGAGCGGCTGATGCCCGAAGCACATCACAGCCGGTGTTTACCGACACTCCCACAGATCTGGGCATTCTTTCAGGTTGTGTGGTCCACTGTCTTTTGATCACTGGAATTCAACAAGAAGTCAGAAATTAAACCTGTTAGAGGAGAAATTATGATGTCAAATAAATCAGATTAAACCCCAAATATAGCCCTATGTTACAGCTGCAGTAAACAACTTTCAATTCTCGAATAATGTAGCTACAGTATGTACTAAAACATCCACTTTTGGCCTCTGTCCCGTTTTTGGATCAGCTTTTTCAGACCTTTTTTAGCCCAAAGCATCAAATAGTGAATAACAGGGATCTTTCTAAGACGTATATACAAAACATTTTCTCAAGTTTTCTAATAACATGAAGACAGCATGTTGTGGTCTGATTATTTCACAACATTTTACTTCATTATTTTGTTTATTTATGACACAAAAAGTTAGGTACCTCAGTTTTAAAATGTTTCGTGAAGGTGAAAAAAAAGTATATAGGATCCAGGTTTTTATGTATACATCTATCCTTTTTAATGTTTGTGATTGTACTGTGTATCGAGCCATAGTTTAAACTACAATTCCTGCTTCTATAACAAGTGAAGTCTCCTGAGTTCGAGGCACTTTCTTTGTCATCTGTACCGAAATTTGTCCTCTACATTTTACCAATATTCATTTCTGCTGATTTGAGGTCTGCTGCATGTTTTTTTGGGGGGGGGGGGTTTAAAGTGTGTTTATTTTTTCTTCATTGTTTGTATCATCAAATTTGTGTGTGTGTGTGGAGGCAAATGGGTGTTTTCGTTGATGCATGCATGTGTGTGTACGTATTTATTATAATTCATTTCTTTTTAAATTTGTTATTTTTTTCATGTAATCTTTTCCTTTGTATGATCTTTTTCCCTTGTTATGTTTTTGAATGACAACATTTTTAAAAATAAAACTCTAAAGGCAAAAACTCAAAAATAAATTAAAAAATCCCATCCGGACACAAGGAGAACATGCAAACTCCACACAAAAATGCTCAGTTCGACCCGGGAATTGAACCTGCCACCTCTTGCATTTATCAGCTTATTTGAAAGAAAACATCTTATTGTATTAGCTTAATGATAAGTCACACTAACATCTGCAAAGCCTCATGCAGTACACGTCTATACGAGGTAAATAGAGAGTTCAAAACCTCAAAACTTGGATCAACAATGCCATGTGCAAGAGCACCACATGCGTCTTGCCCGTTTCCGTAGACCCACATCCTCCCCCTCCCCCTCTTGTCCTGCTCTCAAACTGGGGTGAGGCAACAGCTGATCTTTCACAGGTTATTTTTAAACTCTCTTTCTGCAGATCAAGCCAAGTCATCAGAGAGGGCATACCAAACTGACACTAACCCGCCCGAACACTAACTCACCCAGACACCAACCCACACTATCCCACGAGACACTAACCCACACAGACACTAACCCACACTATCCCACGAGACACTAACCCACACAGACACTAACCCACCCGGACACTATCCCACCAAGACACTAACCTACCCAGACACTAACCCACCCAGACACTAACCCATCCAGACACTAACCCACCCAGACACTAACCCACCAAGACACTAACCCACCCAGACACTAACCCACCCAGACACTAACCCACCCAGACACTAACCCACCCAGGCACTTACCCACCAAGACACTAACCCACCCAGACACTAACCCACCCAGACACTAACCCACCCAGACACTTACCCACCCAGACACTAACCCACCCAGGCACTTACCCACCAAGACACTACTAACCCACCCAGACACTAACCCACCCAGGCACTTACCCACCAAGACACTAACCCACCCAGACACTAACCCACCCAGGCACTTACCCACCAAACCACCAAGACACTAACCCACCCAGACACTAACCCACCCAGACACTAACCCACCCAGACACTAACCCACCCAGACACTAACCCACCAAGACACTAACCCACCCAGACACTAACCCACCCAGACACTAACCCACCCACCCAGACACTAACCCACCCAGACACTAACCCACCCAGACACTAACCCACCCAGACACTAACCCCCACCCAGACACTAACCCACCCAGGCACTAACCCACCCAGGCACTTACCCACCAAGACACTAACCCACCCAGACACTAACCCACCCAGACACTAACCCACCCAGACCACTAACCCACCCAGGCACTTACCCACCAAGACACTAACCCACCCCAGACACTAACCCACCCAGACACTAACCCACCCAGACACTAACACCAGACACTAACCCACCCAGGCACTAACCCACCCAGGCACTAACCCACCCAGGCACTTACCCACCAAGACACTAACCCACCCAGACACTAACCCACCCAGACACTAACCCACCCAGACACTAACCCACCCAGACACTAACCCACCCAGACTCTAACCCACCCAGACACTAACCCACCCAGACACTAACCCACCCAGGCACTAACCCACCCAGACACTAACCCACCCAGACACTAACCCACCCAGACACTAACCAATTCTATTCAATTCCATGTATTTTCGTACAGTTGAATCCCAACAGCAGTCGTCTTGAAAGACAACAGACCAGAGAATCATTTCATATACAGGAAACATATACAGGAAACACAAGAAAAACACATGGTCCATAGAAGGAAGAAGACCAATGTCCATAAATGTTACTAAATGTCTTAAATGTAATTCAATCCAAACTTTTTACTTGTCTTTGTTTCCATACATAAGCAAACCTGAACCGACAGTACGTGTGCAAGACCCATGGATGTATTATATTAACTGGATAGGGTATTACTAGCTTGTAGCTGAATAACTCATGTGCTCAGGGGATTCTCGCGGTACTGCAGACTGAACCAGACTAAATTCACGTGGGCTACCCAGAAATTTTCCCCATAGGACTCAATGCATATTAAAACAGCTTGACCTCAGCTGACAGAGAACCTACAGCTTTAATAAAGATAGGATTTTGTGGGGATTTTAGTGTCCCTTGTCATCCTGAACTTTTTTTCTTCTTAAATCCTTCGGTTTTGTTCAAATCCACACTTTAGTGCCACAAACTCTGCTCCTCTGGCTCTCGCTCTAACTCCCGCTCTGATGAACTGCTCTGATTGGTCAGAGCGCGGCCGAGCCCCTCTGTGCACATGCGTGAGACCCGGTGTGAGACCCACACACGCGTGTTTGACGCAACGCATTATGGGAGATCATCCACTACGCAGAACCGGGAGGACCAGACGATGCCCAAATACAGGCGAGTTTCCCATAGAGCTTTGCCATCTTGAATCGCCGGGGCTTGGCAAGACCTTATCGCCCCTTACACCTGGCACGGTCCACTTGATATGGACAAAAACTATACTATAATAAAAACACTTCTTGCTCAAAAGTAAACAACTGAATGTAAGCAAACTACAAATCTCTTCTACAGAGGACAGTGGTGGAGGCAGAACATAGTTCTTAAAAACTTGAAACAACTCCTCAAACCAGATCAATCTGATGTAAACTGCTGGAGATACATCACTTCTCAGCATTTGAATCTAAGGTGTCTCTCCCGCTCTCTCTGTGCGTCTCCCGCTCTCTCTGTGCGTCTCCCTCTGTGACTTTCCCTCTCAGTCTCACACCATGTCTCTCCCCTTCGCTCTCTCTCCCCGTCTCTCTCTCTCTCTCTCCCTCCATCAGGTTGAGAGGTCTTTTCTCCGGAGTTCAAGGCCCAGTCCCAATACCCACACTGCACCCTACGCCCTCCTATGAAGTGTGCATTTGTTTGAAGTGCGCGCAAGGGTTTGAGTGCGCAGGTTGCAAGCGTGCACAAAAGGTGGAATTGGGACATTGCACACTGAGTGCAGTTTACGTCATCGACTCGTCAAGAGATGGTCATTTTAAGACCTAAACTTTATAAAAATTAAAGGTAATTTTGTCTGACCCTTTGGGAAACAATATGAATTGCTTCACACACGTTATAATACATTTATATTAGTTGTTTTTAATTAGAGATAGCGGTATAATTTTAAGTTAAATGTGGGTAACTAACTATCTGGTCAGTTTTTATACATTCTAAGATTATTGTACTAAGCAAAGGAAGGTTTCTCACCCATCATCTGTACTTCTTAGCAAGTTTTCCCGACGTTTCGTCCTCAAACTGCGGACTTCTTCAGGGAATGAATTCTCGGACCGCGCGTTGGAGATTTATAACCTATGGGTGTGGTAAGCCACACCCTAATCCTGATACTAACTCGTAAACAATCTACGGTCTGCTTGATGTAGAAGGGAGCAGGTCTAACGACCCTGCTGAGGCTAACGACCCTAACTCCTTAGCATGTCACAGACCTATTGTCTGCTGGGATGCTCAAGTGGAGTGCAGGTTTCACCCCTCCTAACTCATTAGCATGTCACTGACCTAATGAGTTAGGAGGGGTGAAACCTGCACTCCACTTGAGCATCCCAGCAGACAATAGGTCTGTGACATGCTAAGGAGTTAGGGTCGTTAGCCTCAGCAGGGTCGTTAGACCTGCTCCCTTCTACATCAAGCAGACCGTAGATTGTTTACGAGTTAGTATCAGGATTAGGGTGTGGCTTACCACACCCATAGGTTATAAATCTCCAACGCGCGGTCCGAGAATTCATTCCCTGAAGAAGTCCCCAGGTTGAGGACGAAACGTCGGGAAAACTTGCTAAGAAGTACAGATGATGGGTGAGAAACCTTCCTTTGCTTTGACTAATCCCTGTACGACTGAGGGCTTACACAAAATTATTGTACTAAGTGTAAAGTTTAAATTGAATGTTATAGAAACGCTTGCTTTAAAAAGTTATTAAATTGTTAAAACACAATGTCCGTAATTCTTCATCAGACGTTTATGCTTCTTTCCAAGTAACATAGCAAAACTTATTTACACACATACTGCATATATATTTCAAAATGTATATTTAATTGCATTTTCCCGTCGTTTTGGTGTCCCGTCGCAAAGAATTATGGGCAATATCCTTCGCCAGAGTGTGCATAGATGCAGGCTACGGCGAAGTGTGGATCAGGGGCGCAAAGGGGGCGGGGCCAAAGACCTCCCTGGAGAATTGGGACACCCTACGCACTCGCACCCTTTATCGGGAACGCGCAAATGAGGGGCGCGAGGGTGGAAGTGCGAGTATTGGGACGGGGCCCAAGTATCTCTGTTCTTATTCAAACTGAGAAAAGAACGAAGAGACAGATTTACAGACGGATCATCTGCAGTGACGCCCTCGGCGTTGCTTCCGCAGACTCCTACAGAGGAGCTCAGAGGTAGAGCTGAAACGATTAATCTATAAACTAGAATTATTCAATTATTAAAAATGGTTGATTCATTTCCGCTGCATGGATCCTTCGTATAGTTTATTTGCAGAATTTTGCCTTGTTTGCTCCATAGATTTTGCTCATGTTTTGCACGGATTCTTTGTGTGTTACGCAACGTGCTTACGTCACAGATCTCACCGGTCTGCAAGTGAGATCTGTGAGATCTAGTGAGATCTAGTGTTTGTAAAACTTTTTCACGGACAATGCATTGATCTATTATTATATCAATGGAGAACAATGGAAAAGGCACTGGCAAAGACAGGAGAGTTAATAAGAAGCGTCTTAAGTGCGGGAGCACTTCAGTCTGAACACTAAGAAAACCGGAGTAGTTTGCACACATTGCTAAGTGGGGCTAGCAAAGCACATTAGCACCAGTTTGATGCTGCCGCACCTGACGAAGAGGCAGTGAGGGATGACCTGAGACGAAGTAAGTAAACTTTCATGTTATGGTGTAAGGCACGCGTTGTGAAAGTAAAATGTTGATAATTGTGACACAAGTGGTTCTATATTGCATATTATAATTCTTGCAGAGTTGCACGACATGTGATGTCAGGTCAGCAGTGTTTGTATTGTATTTTAAATATGCTGCTCAGAGACATGCGCCTCATCTGATTCCGTTTCATCTGGAAGGACTCGAAAATCAACCATGGTACAGGTGCAATCACTGCTGCCTTGTCTTCTTTTTTTTTTTCTCGATTACTCGATTGATCGATCGGTGTATTCGACAGAATAATCGATTTCCAAAATATTTGATAGCTGCAGCTTTACTCAGAGTAAAGCCCCTGCTCCACCGCACCAAGATGTACCAGTTGAGGTGTTTTGGATGCCTCCCCCACATTTGACCGGCAAAACTGCAGCTATTTTCTTGTTCATCAAGTGCTTTGTGTGCCCTCAAATTTATGAAATGTGCTACATAAATAAAGATGACTTACTTACACATAAACGCTTGGATAGAACCAAAAATGGGACCAAACTCAAGGAGGGATTATCGCTGTGTTTTAGGTTCAATGATCATAATGAATGAAATGATAAACAACTGGAGGATTGGAACTACACTCTTGTTAAATGTACTGAGATTATTTATGATTTTAGACTCCTTTATTTTAATGTTTCTTCTCTTGTGTTGCCGAACTTTCCGTGTGTATAAACTGTGCTATACAAGAAAATCAGATTTAAAATGATGTATAATTAGGCCTCAGTAGCCCATACAAACTTCTTAGTCTCAGTATTTTCCGTATTTTCATGTCTGGTCCAGTGTTTGGACAGAGCACAAAGTCTGATGACAGTTAGAACATGCAAATACCGTGAAACATCCGGGTTGGGCCCAAAGCAATGAGTCAACTTCCTCTGCATCAACAACCACAGTCCTCCAATAGATGTGTGAGCAGAGACTGTATAAAGATGGACAGAATGCCAACGCAAAAAAAGCTCAAGGAATTCTACTAGAGAGGTGCTCATGAACAAAGTTTGGCTCCAACTCGCTGACTCCTAATGACACGTGGAAAAGTGAACTCCTCGAGCTCAGTCACCCTTCTGGTCTCTCTCTCTCTGGTCATATAAATACATTAAATATCAGAATCAGAATCAGAATCATTTTTATTGCCACGTAAGTAACAGGAGGTCACAGACTAGGAAATTGCTTTGGCTCAGTGCAACAGTCAAAAAGAGATAATAAAAATAAGAATAAAAAACACTTCTAAAGAATAAATTTGAATTTAAAATAGAGTTACAGTTACTATTTACAATATACAAGTGCACATGGTGCACACAATGTAAGGTGACAGCAGTACAGTGAAGTAAAGTAACGTATGATGGGCAGTAAAGTGACTTTATAAAGGGCGGGGGGACAGGTTAAGAAGTGTTCAAGAGTCCAACAGCAGAGGGGAAGAAACTGTTCTTGTGGCGGGAGGTTCTAGTCCTGATGGACCGCAATCTCCTGCCTGAGGGGAGTGGTTGGAATAGTCCATGTGCAGGGTGAGAGGGGTCGGCTGTGATACAACCAGCCCGGCCTCGAGCTCGGGCGACGTACAGGTCCTGCAGCGATGGAAGGCTGCGGCCGATCACTTCCTCTGCAGAGCGCACAATGCGCTGTAGTCTCTGTTTGTCCCTGACTGTGGCTCCAGCGAACCACACGGTGATGGAGGAGGTGAGGATGGACTCGATGATGGCCGTGTAGAACTGCACCAACATCTGTGCAGGCAGCTTGGCTTTCCTGAGCTGCCGCAGGAAGTACATCCTCTGCTGGGCTTTCTTGATGAGGGAGCTGATGGTCGGCTCCCACTTGAGGTCCTGGGTGATGGTGGTGCCCAGGAAACGGAAGGACTCCACAGAGGTGATGGGGGAGTCCATCAGGGAGGGTGGGGGTGGGGGGACAGTGCTCTTCCTGAAGTCCACAATCATCTCCACTGTCTTCTGGGCGTTCAGCTCCAGGTTGTTACCACTGCACCAGGACACCAGCCGGTCCACCTCCCTCCTGTAGGCGGACTCATCGTTGTTGGAGATGAGTCCAATGAGGGTGGTGTCGTCCGCGAACTTGATCAGCTTCACGGAGTCGTGGCTGGAGGTGCAGTGGTTGGTGTACAGGGAGAAGAGCAGGGGAGAAAGAACACAGCCCTGTGGGGCTCCTGTATTTATAATCCGAGAGTCCGAGACATTCTTCCCCAGACGCACTCGCTGCTTCCTGTCCGTCAGGAAGTCAGTGATCCACCTGCAGGTGGAATCGGGCACGTTGAGCTGGGAGAGCTTGTCCTGGAGCAGGGATGGCAGGATTGTGTTGAAGGCAGAGCTGAAGTCCACGAACAGGACCCTGGCGTAGGTCCCCGGGGAGTCCAGGTGCTGTAGGATGTGGTGGAGGGCCAGGTTAATGGCGTCGTCTACAGATCTGTTGGCTCTGTAGGCAAACTGCAGGGGGTCCAGGAGGGGGGAGGTGAGGGACTTGAGATGGGAGAGAACCAGGCGTTCAAATGACTTCATGACTACAGACGTAAGTGCTACAGGTCTGTAGTCATTGAGTCCTGTGATCAAACCAATCTTTAACACACTGACAAATAAAATAAAAACCCTTCTGAATGTAAGTTTAGAATCTACATGAATCAGACAGGACGGTTGAGATAACAGAGAGAGAGACAAACAGAGAAAGACAGAGACAGAGGGGGAGAGAAACAGACATAGAAACAGACAAAGAGAGAGAGAGACAAACCGAGAGGGAGATACAGACAGAAAGAGAGAAAGAGACAGACAGACACAGACAGAGACAGAGAGAGACAGAAAGAGAAAGACAAAGACAGAGGGAGAGAGAAACAGACAGAGAGACAGATAGACAGACATAGAAATAGACAGAGAGAGAGACAGAGGGAGACAGAGACATACAGAGAGACAGAGAAAGACAGACAGAGAGAGACAGAGACAAACAGAGAGAGAGACAGACAGACATAGTTACCAAGAGAGAGAGAGAGAGACAGACAGAGAGATACAGAGAAAGAAAGAGAGAGAGAGACAGGAAGGGAGAGGGATGACAGTTCAGGTCAGCCTCCTGCTGTCTAGTAAGAGGCAGAGTAGATCCAAATACAGCTGCATCTATGACGTCTAGTAATGTCTCCTCTTGAAACCCTCCCCTTTAATCCTCCAGACACAGCATTATCCATCGCCTCTAAACACTCATTTATCCCTCGTCACTGACACCACTTGTGCCGACTCGACTGCAGTTTGGAAATGTTCAGTGGCAGCAAGTTTCTACACGATACCCACATCATCACGCAGCAAAAACACACGCGGTTTTATGACGACATCCATGACAACGACTATTATCTTAATGAGAGGTTGGAATAATAGTAGTGAGAGTTCCCAAAGTATTTGGACCAAAAAATGAGGTGCTTTAATCTCACTCCTTTTATAAAAATCCTGTGGTTAAATGAGTTTCTGGTCTAAAAAGACATAGGACGAGGAGCTAAGTGGCAAAGTAGGAGCTCGGAGTGAAGCCACTGCTCCTCCACATTGAGAGGAGGCAGCTGAGAGGGTGAGAGCAGCGTCTATTAAGGACATCAACAGTTTCTGCAACGTTTAAACTGTTTAGACTTTAGCACAAACTGAATAACTATTGATAATAATAGCTACTAATATAGATATGTTTCCATCCGTCATCTGTCACAGTAGCTTTACATGTTCATGAGTCTGAAGTGGTCTTGGATTGACCCTTGAGAGTAGAAAGGGGAATATAGAAGTAGGGAAAGTGTAGTTTAGGAATATTTATTGGTAAGGGAAACCAGAGCACTCGGAGAAAACCTCCCAGCTCTATTAGTGACACAATCAAAAACTAATGTCATATACATGTATAATTTACAAATAAAGTGAAAGGTTGAATACCAGAGGTTCTAATTTGTGAGGCACAACTTTGAAATAAAACTAAAAGTTCAATTTGAGTTGTTTTGGATCAACACTCAAGAGTAAAAGCCAAGTATCTACAGCTGTCGCCAACAGGAAGGACCCCCATAGACACACAAGGAACAGCCAATTATTTAAACTATTAAAACACACTAATAGTAGTAGTAGTTATAGTCGCAGTTCACAGCAGAAAGTGGCAAAAAATATGCTGACATTTGGATTACATTCTGACTGAGCCTTATAACAAGATTCTCCAATGGGATAAAACAAAATGGTGTTGTTTTAAAAAGAAATATCTCTTTTAGAATGAGAAAATAAAGCAACAGTTCTTGAAATAAGAATGAATGTCTTTGTCCCATTGGAGAATCATGTTCGAACACAGAATGTGTCAGATTAAGATACAAAAAACAGTAGATTCAAGCATTTATGTTTATACCTCATATTTTATCATTTTTTGCAGTGTTTTATTAGTAGTAGTAGCAGTAGCAGTAGTAGTAGCAGAAGTAGTAGTGGTAGCAGCAGTAGTAGTAGCAGCAGTAACAGCAGTAGTAGTAGTAGCAACAGTAGTAGTAGTAGCAGCAGTATTCATAGTAGCAGCAGCAGTAGTAGTAGTAGTAGCAGTATCAGTAGCAGCAGTAGTAGTAGTGATATCAACCTGCCATGGGACTACGGAAGAAAATCAGCCTACATGGTTAACTCTGGCACATTTACATGTTGGAAAAACACATGTTTATTAATGTGCACTGTAACAATTCAAATAAATATTTACTTGTAGCAGAAGTAGTGTTTTCTATCGATCTCATCTAATATATTGTTATTCCGGAAATAATGACTGAATATTGTATATACATTTCCCTTTTAAATTAAACTAAATAATATTCCATTTGAGTCGTTTTGGATCCATCCACATGTCTCTACAGCTGTCTCCAACTCATGACAGGAAGGACCCCCACAGACGTGCAAGGAACAGCCATATATCTCCAACTTTTTGAGTCAAGTTACGTGAGTTCTTACCTCTCTTGCGATCAGATTGAGGGCATCGTCTTCTGCCGTGGTCCTGTCCTTATTAGTGGACCTCTTCCTCCCTGCGCCCTGGGTCCCCATGCTTTGAGGAGAGAATAGAAATAGTGCGTAATGTGACTCAACCAAACAAGCGTCAATGGATCCACGCGTGAGTGTTAAAAAAAAACAAAAAAACAGGGTATTTTAGTTGAATCAATCGAGTTTCGGTGCCATTTCAAAGTCGTGGGTTCTCATTCACAGCACGGGTCATTGTCACACATCCGCTTTTGCCTTCTTCCTGCGTCAAGTTGTGTTAAACTAAAAAAAAAAAATAAAAAAAAAAATAAAAAAACACGTGCTAAGTTTCCTGAAGTCAAGACGCGAGAGTTTCTGTGTCCATGCTGTGTGGGAAAAAAGGGGTTTTAGGAGACGATTTGAGCAGAAATAGAGAAGTAGAATCCGACGGGAGCAGCAGGGGGTCTGGGTCTGAACAGCTGCACGTTTGGCCGCTGCACTGAGCTGGAGCCGTCACCGCGAAGAACAGGGAGGAGGCGTTCAGGGCCCGTGGGAAAAAAACACACACACATGTCAAGGTTAACGCTGTAGGTATGGACCGTGCGCACCAGAATTCTGAAACTACAAGAATTCCCAAAATACGTTGCATTCTGATGATCCCCCCCCCCCCCCCCCCCCGAAAAAGAATGAGTTTTCTATTCATATATATGGGTTATAGAAGGAAAAATAAACGTGCTAAAACTGATTCATATGATTTGAAATACGGCAAAAAGAAAGTGGCAAGGGGGCAGTGTGTTTCCATGGTAACTAGCACTAGCATTTCGTATGTATGCTCAGTCTTCCTGAAAATGTGAGACAGGCGTCTTCTCTGAATATGTTCAAAACCAGGTTGAAACATTTCTTTTTAGCTGCAATTTTATCTTCACTTTTGTTTAATGTACGGGGATTTTTATTTATTTTAATCCTTGTTTCTATCTTTTTTTGTTCAGCACTTCTTATAAATTGTGCTATCTGTGTGCCAATGTATCTTTGGGCCTCTATCACATTTTTGGGTCAGCTTTTTCAGACAAAAAAGAGACCACTCTTACTGCAGCCAATCAGTTCGTATCAGGACTCTTTCTTACAAGTCTGCAAAAAAAGAGAAGCCAATTACATGAAGTCACCACATTGTGGTTTGATTTGTTCACAAGCGTGTGCTTTTACATAGAACATTTGATACTTTAGAAATGTACATCACATAGACCGGATGACCACTGTCCATAAATGTCCTTCAATATTAATAAATATCCATAATTACGTCATATTTGACATAGACATTGCTTTGTTTATATTTTCAGTCATATATGACCCAATGTTTCACTGTCCATTTGAACTGTTTTGCTTTTAACTGTGTACGCTTTTTAAGGCTACATTGAGTACTTAGAAAGGCCCCATATGAATAAAATGTATTAAAATTATTGTTATTATTATTGTTATTATTATTATATTTACTGAGGGCACGTGGACGCAGCCCTGCTCCTGTTTCAGCCGCAGCTCCTCTGCTCCTCGTCTCTATTTATAAAAGAGATGGAGGTTTGTAAAACAGGCTGCTCTCTTAAAGCGACAGGACAGAAACATTTCAATCTATATGAAGCGACCAAGACAACTAATTGTCGACTAAAGACACGGCCAGTCGATTGGTTAGTCGACTTAAACAGGGGGGTGGCAAAGCTCTCAAGATGGTAGTTTGATGTATTTGACCTAAGCTGAAATAAAACATGTATTACACTGGGACTCAGGATTTTGAAAATGCTCCAATCAAACCAACACTGAGGAATTTCCCTATTTTTGTTTTAGTTTTACACTAAATATGTTAAAACTTAGTAATTAATAAGGTTCTTTAATGTTAAATTTTTAATTAAAGCAAAAACAGTTGGTTGAAACCCAGTCCAAGACCAGTCCAAGACCAGTCCAAGACAGCACCATGAAAAACGAGGCTTTAACAGCCATAGAATGTTGGCTGCCATTTTGCCAAGTAACCAAAGAACATAGAAACAGAGAAAGTCACAAAATTATGAAGATCAAACATGTACAAAAGTTGAGTAATAAAACATCCAAATCTAAGAGCAGTCAATTTGACTGCTCTGGGAGCTTTAGTGTTAATAAGACTGGATCTTAGCACGTGCTGGGTCTGTCTGGACTTATCAAAAAAAATACCAACATATCCAGCTAATTTGGAAAATCTATTTTTCTCCCATATGAGTCCTTGCAATTTAATAAAACAATATATACATAGTTAAATATTGACAGATCAATCAAACTAATACAGCCCCCCACAGTTATTGTGGTGACACTGATGTTGGTGTCTGTACTTGCAGGTCAGATCAAACAGATTTGTTGTCTATTTAAGTTCAGGAAAAGCAAAAGACTGTTTTATATATTTATTTTTCTAGAGCTGGAGCTATGGTAATTTGAGCTCAGTGCTGCCTCCCTGTGTCCATCTTGCAGATTACACTGCAAGTCACTCACTCAGAACTGTTTAGAATAGTAGTTCTTGTAGCAGCAAAACTGTATTTCCAACTTCACTCATGACCAGGACTAGACTTTTGTGAACACAATATAAGCAGATCTTCAAAAAACATGACATAATAATATTTACAATCATATATCAAGAGAAAACTTCTTGTTTTATTAAGTATTCATCCATCCATTTTCTTCTGCTTTATCCATTGCCAGGTCGCAGAGGCAGCAGTCCACGCAGAGACGCTCAGACTTCCCTTTCCGCACACGTCCTCCAGCTTATCTGGGGGAATCCTGAAGCGTTCCCAGGCCATCTGAGAGACAGTCCCCCCAACATGTCCCGCGGCCTCTTCCTGGTTGAAGAATTACCAAGAAATATTCAAATCCTATGTAATAAAAAAGAAGGAACTTTGTTTTGTATGAGTCAGTGGCGTCAAACTATGGAATAATAATGAAAGAGGAACTCCATGTTGCTCAAAATGTTGCAATTTAAGAATTCATTAAAAACCCCAACAAGAAAGAAAAAAATAAATAAGTCAATGTAGCACCAAATGACAGTGGTTGACATTGCCTAAGCTGGTTTAACTGGTCCACACAAATAATTACATGTCATTGGTTCCTTCATTATGACAGTGGTTTAAGGTTTAAAGTCTAAACGAGGAAGTGAAACCATAACTGTTTTTACTGACTGAACTTTGATCACATTAATTCTCACAGTAAACGTTGAGACCAGGCTAAATGCAGACCTCCAGCTTCTCACACAGCGACGGTTGACCACTTGGATTATTTGAATGCATTTTGGGAGTTTTTTTGATGGGCTAAAATGTCCCATAATGCAGCAGGAGATGCAGGGATCAGCGCTCGGACTCTGAGGGTGAAGATGGTTCTTTTGGGCAGCTGTGGAGTGGGGAAGTCCAGCCTGGCCACTCGCTTCGTCAAAGGAGAATTTGTGAATATTCAACAAACTGTGGGCTGTAAGCGGCCATTTTACATTTATATACAATTATATGTGTGTGTGTGTGTCGTAAGATAAAGTCACACAAAGACACAATTTTTGTCCTGTGACCTGTGAAGAGAGAGCAAACAGAGAGGCATCAGAGAGAGCAAGAGACCAGAGGGAGAGACCAGAGAGAGAGAGAGAGTGGGCAGAGAGATATCAGAGAGAGCAAGAGACCAGAGAGACATAGAGAGACTAGAGGGAGAGAGAGACCATAGAGTGACCAGAGAGAGACCAGAGAAAGAAAATGGAGAGAAAGAGAGACCATAGAGTGACCAGAGAGAGAAAGAGAGCAGTGAGACAACAGAGACCGACCAGTGAGACACCAGAGAGAGACCAGTGAGACACCAGAGAGAGACCAGTGAGAGACCAGTGAGACACCAGAGAGAAAACAGTGATACAGCAGCAGATTTATGGCAGAGAAAATCTCTTGCTTGTTTCCTCTTTAAATTTTATGAAGTTTGTGTGGTTTGAGTTTTGAATTCAACTTAATTTGATCTATTCCTGTTTCGCCCTAAATCTGTAGTTATCTCTGAATAAACTCTTTATTCACCAACACAGATCAGAGAATAAGTTCGTAAATGTCCATAAGTTTTAGTGACATTATACATTTAAATTGAATTAAATTACATTTTATACATACTTAGGACTTTCATTGCCTTTCTGCGGGACATCGGAATGAAAACAATTACAAGTTTTAGAGGCTGTGAAACTCATTTTGAAATTTGAATATCTCTGAACTACTGTTATCAGTTAAAGAAGTTTTGGAAAAGAGCATGTTTTATTATTATGACAGATTAGGGCCCTTCAAGGATGACTTGACTTGAAAATCGTACATATTGCTACTTTAAATCTATACTTTATGATAAAAATGTAGCTTAAATATCAGTACAGTGACTGGATCGGGCTGTGATTTAGCTAGAATCCATGCAATATTCCACCTCCAGACATGGCCTTTTCTATATGGAGTTTGCATGTTCTCCCCGTATAGGTTTCCTCCTGGTGCTCCAGTTTCCCCTACCACTAAAAACATAAACAATAGCTTCCATCTCTGTGTAAAGATCTTTGTCTGAGGCCTGGTCTGAGAAAGGCACTATGTAAATAAAGAGGATTTTCTTTGTGACTTCCTGTTCTGATGGTCAGGTGCCTATCACAGCCACGTGGTGAGTGTGAACGGAGTGAGTCTGAGGTTCGAGATCTGGGACACCGCGGGGCAAGAGAAGTACCACAGTGTCACTCCGCTGTACTACAGAGGGGCCCACGCTGCTCTGGTGGTCTACGACGTCAGCAACAAGGTGAGAACCTGCTCCAGACCCGGGCAAAAAGACAAATGAAGGAAAAGTGGCTGGATTCTGACTTCCCTTTAGTCATATGTTTGAGAAACTAAACTTTGTGTTGTAACATTTTGATTTCGATAATATACATTTGTGATTGAAAATGTTGACACCCAGGTATAAATCTTTTGCCGTATCGCCTCATGTTCAGAACACTGTGAAAAAGAGATGATTCCTGGTTAAATAAACGGTTTAAAAGAAAAACCACCACCAACCTTTCACACACACACCAGACTCATTCTAATGTGGGGGAAAAGGTGCATGAACGTCCTCATAGTGAGAGACCTGTAATGCATTTTAGATTCATTATTTATTATTATCTCACAGACAAAAATACCACATTAAAAGTAAATATTATTTTAATTTCAACATCTAACATAGAAAAACTTCTAACACAAACAACAGACTTTTCTTCTCAAACACAGTCATGTACTGTAGCACTGCTTTGGCCTCGATAATGAAATATATCTCAGTTTATGTTCCAGTGTTGCAGACAGATCTCTCTCTCTCGCTCTCTGTCTTGCACTCTCTCTCTCTCTGTCTTGCTCTCTCTCACTTTTTTTCTCTCTCTCTTTCTCTCTCTCTCCATGTCTTGCTCTCTCTCTCTCTATCTTGCTCTCACTCTCTCTCTCTATCTTGCTCTCACTCTTTCTCTCTATGTCTTGCTCTCTCTCTCTCTATGTCTTGCTCTCTCTCTCTCTCTATGTCTTGCTCTCTCTCTCTCTATCCTGCTCTCACTCTATCTCTCTATGTCTTGCTCTCTCTCTCTCTCTATGTCTTGCTCTCTCTCTCACTCTATGTCTTGCTCTCTCTCTCACTCTATGTCTTGCTCTCTTTCTCTCTCTAATCTAATATCTATCCATAACAGTTTGATCCCAACAGCCTGCAGCAGTGAAATGTGACTGTTTGTGCAGGAGTCGTTCAGACGTGCACAGTTCTGGCTGAAGGAGCTGGAGAAGCAGTACATCCCAGACTCCACTGTGGTTTGGCTCGTGGGCAACAAGGCAGATCTGACTCACGACCGACAAGTCTCATCACAGGTACCAATGACACAGGGACAATCGTAACCCAATGACACAATGCAACAAATGGTAAAATATGAGGTTATGTTTGCTTGAATCTAATGGTTTTTATCTTTAATCTGGGTACTTTTTTTTTCAAGATTTACAAAGGTACAAAGCTATTAATTCTATAACTGTATTTTCTCATTCCATGGGAGACATTTTGTGTTTCTTTTCTCGTGTCATAAGAATGTGGTCAAATTAAGATAAATTTAGTCAAATTTGAGCAATTCTAAAATCCCCTTTCATCACTTCCATTGGACTTGTGTTTTTAGGAGGGACAGAACCTCGCTGAAGACAGAGGATTGGGATTCATGGAAACGTCGGCTCTGTCCGGAGATCATGTCACGCAACTTCTGCAAACTATAGGTGAGAATCAAGAGAGATAATTTCTGCTGTTTCTGAAATCACACATGCTTTTTAGACTTCGTATTGATTAGGAATTCTAGCCTGGATTGTTTGTGTGATCAACATTAAAAATACGGCTGTCTTCTCTCGGCACAAACAAAAAACTGTTCGGGCCGCAAAGAATAAGCGGATTTCTGTTTGAACACCGTAAAACAGCGCTGTGTTAGAGAAAGATCAAAATATCAGGCACAAAATGCAAAATTTACAGATATAAAATACTTCTCAAAGTACTATTATAATTGTGACTTTGATTGCTCGGTTTTAGCCTTGACTTTAACTTGAAATGGCCACTACTCACTGAATGAAATCAAAAAGACAAATCATTTTCGAGTACAAGATGGAATGTAACTTGTATCTCTAATAGCCTAAACCCAGGGTAGATAATCATTACTATCTCTGCAGCCTCTAGAGGGCAGCAAACACCACGCATTGTTATATGTTAACCTGCATCCGAATTCACATCGTTTCTTTTCCTTTCTCGTCTTTGCCTCTCCTTATCATTGCCATTTCTGTTAAAAATCTCAACCCAATAAATAAAAAATAATAAAAATAATAATAAAACCATTCAAAATATCCTGCATTTCATCGGACTAAACTTGGAGCTACTTTCTTAGCAACAAGGCATATTGTTCTGAGAATTCGGACGCAGTCATGGTCTAAGTATATCTAATATGACTTTTGAATGCAGCCTACCGAGTCCATGAACTGACCTGGGACCAGTGCAGTCTGTCTGATTGGCAGGAGTTTCATCGTGAGGATCTGAAAAACCGACCATTCTTCAGCTCTTTGCCGTCGTGCTGCAACACTGGAACATAAACTAAGACATATTTTTTTAATATCAAGGCCAAAGCAGTGCTACATGACTGTGTTTGAGAAGAAAAGTCTATTTTTTGTGTTACAAGTTTTTCTATGTTAGATGTTGAAAATAATATATACTTTTAATGTGGTATTTTTTGTCTGTGAGATAATAAATAATGAATCTAAAATTCATTACAGGACATTCCACTATGAGGACATTAACACACATTTTCCCTTACATTAGAATGAGTCTGGTTGTGTGTGAATGGTAGGTTGTGGTGGGAGAGACCGATGGGACAGACTGGTTCCCTCACTTCGGTCAGTGTGCCCCAGGGCAGCAGTGGCTACCGTAGAAGTTTATTATCACTGTGTTTGTAGTGAATGAATAATGCCATGTGAATAGACTTTCAGTGTCCTTAAAAAACGATGGATTATTATTATTATTATTACATGTTATGTCCAATATGAATCCATATGTTATACCTCATTTTAATGCCTGACTTCAGTCGATACAATTTGGTGATCTGGGTTGTGGGCCCCTGGATAAGTCTGGTGAACTAAAGTGGCCCTTTTAGTTCATCGCCAGCAAGAAGGTCCTGGGTTCGACTTTCTGTGTGAAGTTTGCATGTTCTCCCCGTGTCCATGCGGGTTTAAAACATTAGGTTTGAATGTAATGTCCATACTGTATGTAAAAACAACTTTCTTCCTAAAAAGTTTGTGCAGCCCTGCCCTACATGATCTTGATAGTGTCATGAAACGAGGGACTATCCACAAGTCGGAATTAGCATAATTCATGTTTTGCACTTTGTTCTAGATGAAATAAAAAATAGAAAATCTACTGTTTCTACATGACAACTGTTCCCAGATGTCTTCATTTCAGACGCACTGTAACTTTATTCATTTGTGGTTTGATTTTCATTACATACGAGGATCCTGTTTTTAATAAACCAAACATCTGTTCGGTCTGAAACTGTAAGTATTGTGCCCGTCGCCATGACAACGGGAACATTTCATATATTTGCAATAAGCTCTTGATCTCTGTGTGCGGCCAGAGCGTTTCAGAAGCTGGTTCAGCGAGTGACGTGAATGTGAAATCGTCCCAATGCTAAATCCTGTTCTGCATGAGCCCTTGTGTATAAACTATGTGCTATATTAATAATCCTGCTTATGATTGCAGCTTTCATAGTTGTTACTGTGTGACTGAGGATTTTACTGCAGCAGGATATTTTGGGGAGAAGTTAAAACATCAGAAGTTAAAGGTAAAACTGTATTCATTCAAACAGACACACGGTGAGTAGTAGTAGTAATCGTAATAGTAGTAGTAATGGGAGCAGTAGTAGTAGTAAATGTAATAGTAATAGTATTAGTAATAATAATAATAATAATACATTTTATTTAAAAGCGCCTTTCTAAACACCCAAGGACACTGTACAGAGCATAATAAAAACATTAAAAACAGAAGCAACAGAATAAAACAGTAAAGTACAATATGGAATGGTGGGTGGGTGTGTGCTAGGTGGGGTAGGACCATGGGGTAGGACCATGGGGTGGGTGATTCTCGCGAAATCAGACTTACAAGGTGGCATGAAGAATAAGATGAACAAAGTAAATGCAATGGAAATTATAATGATACATTTATAAACATGTCATCACAGGCTATGTTGCACATGATTTAAAGTGAACATTATAAAAATATTTTTATTGTTTTTTCCATATTTAATAGTAAATTTCTCATTACCGCAACGCGTCCATTACTGAATTTGAGAACTTTGATATACAATTTTTTAAACAAAAAAAATATGAAATGTATAAAGCATCAGTGCATGTTATACTATAAACAGTTACAATAAATAAACATGTGATATTGGGTATTCTTGTATAAAATAAGTTAAAGTTTTAAGGAAAATAACTTTGTCCACAACCATTTTTCTCATCCTCCGCAACAATTTTCAATAATCGTTTAAGTCCACAAGGAACTTACAAAATCAAAGAATTCTGAAGGGAGGAACATCATTTCCAGTGACACTCAAAATAGCTACCAGGTAAGCACCTCATTTTATTTCTCTCCAGATAAAAGTTAAAAGTTTGTTCATTACAGCAGCTACACGACTTTTCATTTCTCATTACCGATACGCAACGTTTTTAACATTGATATATTTTTTTTATTTAAAAATTCTTGTTTATTATATACTTCATTATGGTCCAAAAATAAACAGCTAGCTAAAGTTTAGCTAAGCCTTGTGGTGCCTTCGCAGACAGCGGAAAATTTCAAGGTCACTCATACTCCGCAACAGCATTATCATACACCGCAACAGTTAAAGGCATGTTGCGGTAGAGAGATTCACTGTTTCGGTAATGAGAAATTGATATGTTATACCAGGAATTAACACAGATTTTTTAAACACATTTATGAAAAACACTTAAATAACAAAATAATATAGCTTTTAATTATAAAGTATACCTGTAAACCTTCCAGCAGAGGTCATTAGTTTCAGTTGGCTCAGTTGGTAGAGCATTATTAGCCTTTAAGGCTAGAGGTCATGGGTTCAAGCCCACCACAAGACCTACTCCACCAACTCCCACTGATGTCTGCTGTTGTTGTATCCTTGGGCAAGACACTTTATCCCACTTTGCCTGAAGGCCCCTCTGAAAGACTAAGGCTATGCCATAGAGCTGTGCTCTGTGTAATGAGTGACATCTCTGGCCACCTTCCAACCCAGGAATAGATTAAGGGGAAGAAAATGGATGGATTATTTTACAGAATATTATGCCCCCCTGGACTACCACCTTAACGTGGTAAGGGAGTTTGAGTACTCTGATGATCCTGGGAGCTATGTTGTCTGGGGCTTCATGGTAGGGTCTCCCATGGCAAACAGGTCTCAGCTGATGAGTCAGACGAAGCGCAGTCCAAAACCCACCATGTATAGCATGTTATTGAGAATCGTGACGTCGCCCGGCATGGCGCAGCCGGGGCCCCACCCTGGAGCCAGGCCTGGGGTTGGGGCTTGTATGCGAGAGTCTGGTGGGCCTTAGCCCACGGGGCCCGGCCGGGCTCAGCCCAAAGGGATGATAGGGGCAGGCCCTCCTTTGGACCCACCACCCACAGAGGGATCCGTGGTGGAGAGGTGCTGAGAGGACTGGGCAGCAGTCGAAGGCGGTGACCTCAACGACCCAGTCCACGCACACAGCATATGGTTCTTGGGACGTGGAACGTCACCTCACTGGGGGTCACACACAGCTCGGGCACCGCAATCCAAATCCTCGAGAGGGGTTGGACGCTCCACTTTTCTGGTGTTTCTCGCGGGGAGAGGCGGCGAGCTGGGGTGGCCATTCTCATTGCCCCCCCATCTCAGCTCCACGTGTTGGAGTTCTCCCCGGTTAATGAGAGGGTCGCGTCCCTCCGCCTCCGGGTGGGGGACAAGTCTCTCACTGTTGTGACGGCCTACGGGCCTAACAGCAGTGCAGAGTACCCGCCCTTCTTGGAGACCTTGGGAGGTGTACTGGACAGTGCACCGCCCGGGGACTCCGTTATTCTCCTGGGGGACTTCAACGCCCATGTGGGAAATGCCAGTGACACTTGGGAAGAACGGCCCCCCTGATCTGAACCCGAGCGGTGTTCAGTTGTTGGACTTCTGTGCTAGTTACAGTTTGTCCATCACAAACACCATGTTCCAGCACAAGGGTGTCCACCAGTGCATGTGGCACCAGGACACCCTAGGCTGGAGGTCGATGGTCGACTTTGTTTTCGTATCATCTGACCTTCGACCGCGTCCGGACACTCGGGTAAAGAGAGGGGCGGAGCTGTCAACCGATCACCACCTGGTCGTGAGTTGGATCCGCTGGCAGAGGAGGAAGCCGGTCAGACCTGGCAGACCCAAGCGTGTAGTGAGGGTCTGCTGGGAACGTCTCGCTGAGCCTCCTGTCAGACGGACTTTTAACTCACACAACTCACTGGGAGAGCTTCTCCCAGGTCCCGGCGGAGGAGGGGGACATTGAGTCTGAGTGGACTATGTTCTCCGCATCTATCACCGATGCTGCAGCTCGCAGCTGTGTTCTCAAGGTCTCTGGTGCTGGTCCCAACAGCAGACCCCAAACCCGGTGGTGGACACCGGCAGTAAGGGATGCGTCAGGATGAAGAAGGAGTCCTATCGAGCCATGATGGTTCGGGGGACTCCTGAGGCAGCTGTCCAGTACCGGCTGGCCAAGTGTGCTGCGGCCCGGGCTGTTGCAGAGGCAAAAACCCGGGACTGGGAGGAGTTCGGAGAGTAAAGAGGTGCCTCGTCACGTCCTCTGGACCGGAGGGGGGTTTTCTTATGAGTTTTTCCTTGCCAATGCAGGAGGTTCTGTTGGGCAGTTAGTGTGCAACTAGAAGGACTGTGGTGATGATCCAGGACGTGACGACTTTAACATTCTAGAACAAGTATGAACATTTTTCAACATGTGTTCTATTTTTATTAAGTCCTCTGAGATTACTTCTGTTGTGATTTAGGGCTATACAAGAATAAATTGTATTGAATTGGGGGCAGAGGCTGAGGATGTCGGGGCGGATTCTTCCATCTCCCTGGCTGAGGTCACCAAGGTGGTTGGCAGCCTCCTTAGTGGCAAGGCTCCGGGAGTGGATGAGATCCGTCCTGACAATCTAAAGTCTCTGGATGTTGTAGGAGTGTCTTGGCTGACACGTCTCTGCAATATCGCAAGGCAATCGGGGGCGGCACCATTGGGGTGGCAGACCGGGGTGGTGGTCCCTCTCTACAAGAAGGGGGACCGGAGGGTGTGTTCCAATTATCGTGGGATCACACTCCTCAGCCTCCCTGGTATGGTCTACTCCAAGGTACTGGAGAGGAGACTACGACCGATGGTTGAATCTCGGATTCAGGAGGAGCAGTGTGGTTTTCGTCCCGGCCGTGGAACACTGGACCAGCTCTATACTCTCAATCGGATACTCGAGGGTTTATGGGAGTTCGCCCAACCTGTCCACATGTGCTTTGTGGACTTGGAGAAGGCGTTCGACCGTGTTCTCCGGGGTGTCCTTTGGGGGATTCTCCGGGAGTACAGGGTCCTCTGCTGAGGGCCATCCATAAATGATACTTATGTGTACCTCTTACACTAATATTAATTTCTGCTAAATTTCCTTAATGCAGTTTAGAATTAAAAAAAAAGGTGTTTTCAGGGCTTATTTGTCATAGCCTGGCTATGCCAGACCCTTGTAGTTCCGCCATGCTCCACCAGAGGCGTTTGGCTGAACCACATGGGTCTGGTATCAAGCCCATAGCGAACGCATTCCCCAGATTATTTTTTAAACGACCAATCAGGATTGCCGGTGTTACGTGGGGTTTGCACTGCCTTCTCAAGCTTCTCTCATGCAGCAGCGAGAGGAATCCAAGATGGCGGACGTAAAGTCCACAAATCTTTTTAAAAGAGTAAATACGATCGAATTAAGACACGGATGTCACTTTTAATGCAATTAGAGGCGAGATGTTGATGGTTCTATGTTGATATATGTGTGTTTTAAGAGTCAAATGTTCCTGGGCGGCACGGTGGCTGAGTGGATAGCACTCTCGCCTCTCAGCAAGAAGGTCCTGGGTTCGAATCCCGGTTGGACCAGGGCCTTTCTGAGTGGAGTTTGCATGTTCTCCCCGTGTCTGCGTAGGTTTCCTCCGGGGGCTCCGGTTTCCCCTACCACTAAAAATATGTGCAATAGGTCTGGTCATGTGCCTCCTGTACTGGCACCCCCACTCCCAAAAAAAATCACAATTGTAAACCGCTTTGAGACTCCGATGTGCAGTGAAAAGGCGGTATATAAATAAAGATTACTTACTACTAATTACTTACTGTAAAGTTTGGTTGAAGCACTGGTTCAGTGTTCCTGTTCACACACTATGCAGCAGGTTTGCCAGGTTTGGTGGTTCCCGCATATTTTTTTCCAAGAGACTTGTAGGTATTAAATAAACAGAAAGACAATAAACAGAATCATGATAGCCCAAGTTGATTACATTAAGTTTTTAGCCAAAAAATCATTGAGGGTTTTTTTTTTGTGGGTATTCTCGCAGATTTTGGGTTGGAAAATCTTGCTGGGATTTGGCAACCTATGGGAGCCGTGTGCTTCGATATGAGTGGCTGAAAGCAGACTTTATTCAAGATAACGGACAAGTGGTCTATCCAATCACATACAAGGATTTTTTTTACAAGGCCCTGCCTTCTGAAATCCAACCACTATGGCTCAGTACCAGACTCATGTGTGAAGTGCAGCGAACTACATGGGTCTGGCGAGAGTCAGGCTATATTTGTCATCCACCTTACTATGTAATAAATGAATAGGGCACTGTCCGGTTTCCGAAATGTGCTAAAAATAGCTCAGATGACTGCGCATGCGCGCATGTTTCGGACAAACATTGTGTACGACGCGTTGAGTACTGTGTTCTCCACATACGCGTGTGTATTTACTTGGGCTAAATCATTAAATCATGGTGACAACAAAACACTGCAGTTATGGTGCTTGTCGGAGCGATTTCAGATATTCTGAAAAGGACTATCAAAGTAACATTCAACCCGTTCGTTAAACCACAACATGGGACCAGATCAGGACCAGACCAGGACCAGATCAGACCAGGACAAGTGCAAGAGGTGGGTGCTTGTGGTCGGCAGAATTTCTCTCATGAAAAGGTTAAAAAGGACACATGTTTTTTCAAAACACTTCGCTGGACCAACTGTGGAGTATCCAGATCCAGTCCTAGCTACGTTTAGCTGGGACTGGACCTGGACCGTCTGGATCTGGTCCGTCTGAGCTCTTCTGAATGTAGTTAGCACAAACTTTCTCTTTACACCATTTACCCCCATCAATCCATATTAGTATTGTTTGTCCTAATCCAGAAAGTATACAATTCTCACACCTGAAGAAAGATGAGAGGGATTTTTTTCAACTTTGTGACTATCTGAAAATAAGTTCAGACGAAGAGCGTCGGGGTCCGCTTATTATACGGCTTTGTACCAACTCAACACGCAAAATAAACGTCATTCACTATTAATGCCGAAAGGTTTATTTAATGAGTGCAAAGAAAATAGTTCCCACAGGTTTTCCCGTGGCAGGCGAGTAACAGTGAGGATAGTTAACCTACTTTAAAAAAGCGATCGCTTTAGTTGCATTAAAAAAGTATTTTTGTCATGAAAACCTGAACAGATAATTCTGAAAACCTCCGTGCACTTGTGTTATGAATGTATGTATAATGTATTCTCCCATTAACATTTAAATGTGTCGATTGATTGTCATTTGCGTTTACTGAGTGTGGCTAGCTCCGATAGTTTCTCTGCAGAGACAGTAGTGGCATAACCCGTTGTGACCCCATGGATCTGTTATAATATCAGCTGACTGTAGCTAACTAATGATCAAACTAATTACAAAGTGGATAGTGCAAAAAAAAAAAAACTTGATAAATGGAAGTTAATCACAGCAAAACAAACAAAGAAGGCGCTAGCATTGCAATTTAAATGACTAGATAATGTTAGCATAATCCTTACCATTATCTTTTTATCAACTCAAACTTTCTACTGGAAGACATTCAAGCCAACGTTATAATTGGTCTACACTATGATCCCTGATGGTTTGATGGTGGAATTTGCCCCTGGTATTTCATTTTCGTCTAAAGTGACAAGTGGTATTTGATTCATTTCGGCAGTGTTTGTCCGAAACATGTGGGCGGGAGTTGACAGGCGGCGGGGGCGTGTCTTAGTGACGTCATTTAGATAGTTCGCTATACTGTTATTTGTTATAAATGAATTCTTTTGTTACTACTACTATGATGAAATGAAATGCTTTTGACCATTAAAATATCATTGGGTGTTAAATGTGAATCATTTCTAACCTATGTTGCACTAAATCTCATTTCCGAAACATTGAATTTCATTTCCGAAACACCATTCTCATTACCGTAACGTGTTCATTTGCAAATGATTTAATAATTATTTTTTTTTGGTTTTTTTTAGCAATTGTGTTGACACAATTTGTAGTACTACTTTTTATATCCCAATCACAAAAAATATATATTTATGTCAGTTTTCAAAGGAATATCCTAAAAAAACTAGATGTAAATAATTAAGTGTGTTGCGGTAATGAGACAAATTATAAATATTTTCAAATTTATAAATATAACGAAGTAATCTTTCCTGACTGATACATTCCTCTTGGCATAAGTGTTAATGAGCTACTTTTAAAATTTCCCAATTTTTTTTATTTTAACAATAAATCTGATGTGATTTCATGTTGCGGTAATGATATTTTTTTGGCACTCAATATCTAAAATACCTGTAAATCAAAAACGATGTCGAAAAATAATGTGTTTAGTAAGTTCAGACATTCATCTAAAGTGCTTAAAAGAAAATTAGTCTTCAAATGCCTTTTGAAAATTTTGAAGTTGGAATTGTTTTAAATCTGGATTTCGTGAGAATCACCCGGGTAGGACAGTCTGAACAGATGGGCTTTGAGTCTGGATTTGAAGAGTGGGATAGAGTCGATGGTGCAGAGGTCAGGGGGGAGAGAGTTCCAGAGCTGGGGGGCAGAGCGGCTGAAGGCTCTGTGTCCCACGGTGATGAGTCTGGCTGGGGGAACGGAGAGTGTGAGGGTGGAGGAGGAGCGGAGTGTGCGGGCAGGAGTGGCAGGGTGGAGGAGGTCAGATAAGTACGGAGGGGCCAGGTTGTGAAGTGCTTTGAAAGTGGTGAGGAGTATTTTGAAGTTGATGCGCTGTTTAATAGGAAGCCAGTGGAGTTGTCGGAGTACGGGGGTGATGTGGTCAGTTGTGGGGGTCCGGGTGATTATGCGAGCTGCAGAGTTTTGAAGGAGCTGCAGTTTCTGGAGTAGTAGTAGTAATAGCAGTAATAGTAATAGTTGCAGTAGTAACAGTAGCAGTAGTAATAGTACTAGTGGTACAAGTAATAGTAGTATTAAGCTCTTTTCACAAAAACACATGGTCTGGTTTTTCCCATGACCAGTTTTAACAACAACAGAAAGAGAAAGTATAATGTATGAAGTAAAATGTTATGAACAAATCAGGGCACAACTTGCCGTCTTCATTTTATTAGAAAACATTATTTTGCTTATACTATAAGAACCATGTGAGTCACTCTTTGACACTTTGGGTGTGTGGCTTGTATTACATCGTTTCACTGAAAGGTACCTCAGCTAAAGGGAAATACATACAATAACTGGAAGGAGAAAATGGATGGAGGAATAGCTTTCATAATTTGTAAACTGCACTTAAGTGAAACTGTAAAACTGTGGCTGTTTTAGATACTAGTAATAATAATAATAATAATGATTACATCCATCCTTTTCTTCCAGCGTACATCAAACAGTTAAAGGCCCTTCGATAAAAGTGAGTTATAAGAAGTGATTTAAATGAGGCAAGGCAAGGCAAGGCAAGGCATGTTTATTTGTATAGCACAATTCATACACAAGGCAACTCAAAGTGCTGAACAAGATAGCATTAAAATCATAAATAATCACAGAACATTAAAAAGAAAGATAAAAATATAAAATCCCTCAGTTGTATGCACAGCTAAACAGCACAGTTTTTAACTTGGTTTTAAACATAGTCAGAGAGGAGGCCTGTCTCACATCTTCAGGAAGAATGTTCCAGTTTTTAGCAGCATGAATCTGAAAAGCAGCCTCCCCATGTTTAGTTCTGACTCTGGGCACTACTAACAGGAGTCCAGTCCCTGTGCTCCTCAGAGTCCGGGCTGGTTCATATGGGACTAACATGTCACTAATATAGTTTGGTGCGAGGCCATGGAGAGACTTGTACACAAGCAAAGCTGTTTTAAAGTCTATTCTCTGAGCCACAGGAAGCCAGTGCAGAGACCTGAGGACCGGACTAATATGGTCGTACTTCCTGGTTCTAGTCAGGACTCGAGGACTGCATTTTGAATGTACTGCAGCTGTTTTACAGCCTGTTTGGACAGACCTGTGAGCAGGCCATTGCAGTAGTCTAACCTACTGGAGACAAATGCATGGATAAGAATCTCCAAGTCTGCTTTAGACACTATGTTTTTGATCCTGGAAATGTTTTTTAGATGGTAAAAAGCTGCTGATGTTACTGATTTGATGTGGCTATTAAAATTTAAGTCTGAGTCCAGTATTGCCCTTAGATTTCTGACCTTGTTTGAAGGTTTTAGGGAGAGAGACTGTAGATGACAGATGACGCTCTCTCTTTGTTTCTGGGGACCAAAGACAATCATTTCAGTTTTGTCTGCGTTTAGCTGAAGGAAGTTGTTTTGCATCCACTCACTGATCTGTTGGATACAGTGAAGGAGTGAGTCCACTGGTCCATGTTCTCCTGCAGTCAGTGAGACATAGATCTGAGTGTCGTCTGCATAGTTATGATAGGAAACTTCGTTTCTTCGTATTAACTGACCTAACGGCAGCATGTAGAGATTGAAAAGAAGAGGTCCCAGGATCGACCCCTGTGGTACTCCACAGGTCAGGGCCATATGATCTGAGACACAGTTTCCAATCTCCACAAAGTACTTCCTGTCTTCAAGGTAAGACCTAAACCAACTTAGGGCGGTGCCAGCGACGCCAACCCAGTTCTCTAGTCTCTGTAAGAGGATCTCATGGTCGACAGTGTCAAAGGCAGCACTCAGATCTAACAGGATTAGGATTGAGACTTTGCCTGCGTCAGTGTTTAGCCGGATATCGTTTGTAACCTTGACGAGAGCAGTCTCAGTGCTGTGGTGGGGTCTAAAGCCGGACTGAAACATATCAAATGAGTTGTTGATTATAAGAAATCTATTTAGCTGTTGGTAGACAACTTTTTCAAGGACTTTCCCCATAAATGGCAGATTTGAGATGGGACGGTAGTTGTTAAGTACCGTAGCATCTAGACTGCTCTTTTTAAGCAGGGGCCTGATGACTGCAGTTTTCAGGGCCTTTGGGAATATTCCAGAATGAAGGGACATGTTTACTATCTGTGTGAGTGAAGGTAACAGACTGCTCAGAACAGACTTTAGAAATCTAGTGGGTAGTACATCCAGGCTACATGTGGAGGCGCTCAGACTGGAGATTATCTCTTGGACAGTTTGATCATTTACAGGTGCAAAGTAAGTTAGCTCAAAGAGCCTTTTAGGCTGTTGGATGGTTATCTGTGGATTGGAGACAATGGCGTTTTAGATGCCTTGAACCTTGTCATTGAAAAAATGTGCAAACTCATTACATTTACGTTTGGAAGTTAGCTCTAATGGCATCTGAACAGGGGGGTTTGTTAATCTATTAACTGTTGAAAACAGAACACGCAGATTGTTGCTGCAGCCTTCAATCATTTCAGAAAAATACCTTTCTCTCGTACTACGTAGCACCTGGTTAAACTCGCACAACTTATCTTTGAAGATCTCGTAGTCAACCTGGAGGTTGGACTTGCGCCACTTCCGCTCGGCCCTCCGGCACTCTCTCTTTTCTGCCCTGACCGAGTCTGCTTTAGCCCACGGCGCCTTCTGCTTATTTTTCACTGTTTTAACCTTCACAGGAGCGATGGTGTCCAGAACATTCAAAACACTAGAGGTGACAGAGTTAAACAGTTCATCTACAGTAGAATACGATGCATTCTCAAAGTTTATCATTCCCATAAATAGTTCACCCGTATTTTCATTTATGTGTCTTCTTTGTACAGTTGCAGAGTCCACTGGTGGTTTGTTAGTGAAACACATGTCAAAAAATACACAAAAATGATCCGAAAGCGCAACATCGACCACGTTTACATTTGAAATATTCACCCCCTTAGTAACTAACAGGTCTAGAGTGTGCCCTCTGCTGTGGGTGGGGCCACTCACATGCTGAGTGAGACCAAAAGATTCAAGAACAGAACTCAGCTCTTTTGCCTTTCTGTCAATAACATTATCCACATGAATATTAAAATCCCCTGTAATCACTAAGCTATCAAAATCTGTGCATAAAACTGAAAGAAACTCCGTAAAATTATCAATAAATCTGTGACATGACTGCGGTGGCTTGTATAGGACAATGAAGAGTATTGGACTAGATTGTTTTTGTTGTATTTTAAAAGACACATATTCAAAAGACGGAAACTTCCCAAGAGACATTCTATGGGAGACAAAGTGGTCTTTGAAAATGGCAGCTAAGCCTCCTCCTTTTTTGTTTCCCCGTATTTCAGATTCAAATTTGAAATTTGGTGGTGATGCTTCTATTAAAACTGCATTTTCTGTATTTTGGTCAAGCCATGTTTCAGCCATGAACATAAGATCTAGATTATAAGAACAAATAAAATTATTGATTAAAAAAGACTTGTTACAAAGAGATCTGACATTTAGCATAGCAAGTTTCAAAGTTTCAGTATCAGCGGTTGTGGTCGGCTGATTCTTACACGGAACAAGAATTAGATTTTCCTGATTAGACTGATTAACTTCAGATGTTTTTCTGTAATGTATTCTTTGTGTTATCACTAAAGGAATGGCACAGGTGGCTTCATGACAGGGCCCCAGCCGGGTCTCTCCTTTAACTAGACTGCCAGTGGCTGCGAAGCAGAGACCCTGTGCATCCTAGTGCTTAGAGAGAAGAGGGGAAGGGGAAGGTGGGGGAAGAGGATGGAGAGGCAGGTGGTTCTTGGGAGTTGGACGGGGGGGGGGGTTGAAGGTGGATGGGTTTTTGGTGATGGGTTAGGGGAGGGGCAGGCTGAGTTGGGTGGTGGACGAGGGGGGAGTGGAGGTGGAGGGTTTCTTGGTGCTGGGTTAGGGGGGAGGTGGGCTAAATGAGCAGGAGGGGGGGGGTGGAATACTTATGGGGTTAGAGGAGGGACGGGTGGATTTTGTGGGAGAATTTGAGTTGGACGCCCTAGGTAGCTTTGGAGGTACGTATGGGGGAGTGGTTTTGAATGTTAGATAGGACTCTTGATCTGGCTACAGTGGGTGTGAGAGGAATAGTCTTCATCGCCGATCTTATCATGCCTGCCGAGTGTTCCGGTAATTCCAGTAGTGAAGGCGGGGATAGAAAACAAAGGGAAAGGTCGTCCTCATTTTCCCTAGATGGAGTGGATGTAGCGGGGGGGACCCAAGCCGGGTCCATGGAAGGTGATGAGGGAGTCTTTGGTGGAGACAGAGGTGGTTGAGGAACCCCCAGTACAGGCCTGACTGTAGCCTGGAGCAGTGGGGGAAGCTTCACGGGAGCTGTAGGTGGGGAAGGTGCTGCTGAAGATGATGGAGCAGCCACTGCTGCTGCTGTATCCACTGCTGCTGCTGAAGATGATGGAGCAGCCACTGCTGCTGCTGAAGATGATGGAGCAGCCACTGCTGCGGCTGTATCCACTGCTGCTGGTGGTGCTGTATATGCTGATGGCGCTGATGAAGATGTGGCAGCTGCTGATGATGCTGGTGGTGGAGGCGTTGAGCTCTTTCGGAGCCGTGGAGGTGTTGAGTTCTTTTGGAACCTTGGAGGTGTTGAGTTCTTCTTGAATCGTGGAGGTGTGGAGTTCTTTTGAGGCGGTGGGGGTGCAGAGACCTCGGGAGTCGGTGGAGATGGTCGTGATGTCTGTGCCCTTTGCTTCTTCTTTCTCCCTTTCGACGGCTGCACGCGCTGCGCAGGCTGAGGTCTTAGGGCAGATGCAAAGTTATCCATCAGCACTTTTACTCCGTAGTTGTTCAGATGTGGGCCTTTTTCTTCAAAAAGCTCGTGCCTATTCCAGAACAGGTTAAAGTTTTCAATGAAGCCAAGTCCTCTGCGTGAACACTCATTGAGTAGGAATGTATTTAGCTGATACAGACGGCTAAACTTCTCCATTTTTCCATCTATATTTGGAAGTGGGCCACTAAGGAAAATTGTTATGTCCATTTTCTTGAGGTCATCCAGTAACAGCGTTAAATCCATTCGTAACTTCTCGCTTGCCTTCTCATAGATATCTACCGCCCCCGTGTGGATCAATAATGTACGCACACCACTGTTCTCAGATAACACTTTAGGCAGAAGAGACCTTATCTCAGCAACTTTTGCAGAGTGAACTGAGATAGTGAGCATGGACTCCATGTTTACATTTTTCACCGAACCATCTCCGATAAGGACACAGTTTGTCCTTGGTGGAGGCGCTGCAGTTGTTAGCGGCTTTGTTGTTTCAGAAAGAGGTAAAAAGCGGTTTGAAGTCTTCAGAACATTTAGTTGTGGCCTTATTTCACTCCTATTGTCATTCTTAGCTTTGTCAACTTTGGGTTTAGCTCCACAATAGTTCCAATAATTCTCATTGTTGATTTTGGGAAAAGAAATGACGTCATAACTTACATTTCCAGTCTGTCCATTCATCCCATTTTCACTCATTGGAAGAGTCGGGTTAAGTCCCATTTCTGTTTCCACAATAGATATCCGTGTTTGAAGAGATTTGAGCTGATTTTCCAAAGCACAACAGCCGTCGCAGACGTTTCTCCGTCTCTTTCGTCCCGACATGACTAAAGTTGATAAATTCCACAAAGCTGAAGTGTGTAGAAGGAGTAATCCTCGTTTTGTAAATAAAATGATTAAAGGAGAAACAAAAAAATGTAAATAAAATGATTCAAGGAGATTAAAAGGCGAAGCAAAAGCAGAGCCGAGAGACACACGACTGCTCTGCTTCAAAAGCAGGAAGCAGGAAACCAGAGGGAATGAGGATACTGATGCTGTTTGCCTTATCTCCTCGGGCAGATGGTTCCACAGCTGAGGAGCCCGGACCGAGAAGGCTCAATCACCCTTTGTATGGAACCTCCAACAGGGACCTGCCCGAGGATCTAAGGCTGTTAACCGTCCACCGTTCAGTAATGTAGCTGGGTGCCAGACTTAAACAAGCTTTAAAAGTGATCAGTGAAATCTTAAAATCAATTCTAAAATGGACAGGGAACAAGTGGAGGGAGGGTACCACAGTAACACAGGGGTAATGTGCTCCCCTCTGCTCAACCAGTGAGAAGTCTGGCTGCTGCGTTCTGGACCAGTTGGAGGCGGGAGAGGGATTTGGCCTTTAGTAACTTTAATGAGATCAGGAGGAGTGAGAAGGAGCACAATGTCTTAAAATGATTCTTTTTCACTTTACAAAGGCCCATTAGATTAGTGTGCTGCTGTAGTTGAGAATCTGTCAGTGCAAGAGCCGGTACGTGTCGTAGGGTCTGTGAACTGAGAAAAATCACGTTTCTTCCACTTCACTTTCCGTCCAAATCGTCCGACGGGTCTGATCCCTCTCCCCGTGTACCAGGACGCCTTGATGTCTGGGTCTAAAGCAGAAAACTGCTCTTTCACTCACACACTTTTGTTTTGTCTTGTTTGATTGTGAACGGTCGATTACAGTACGTCACAATAGCAACAATGTAGTGACAGACAAAATAAAAACAGTCAAAAAATCTAATGAGAAAAATGAAAAGAAGAAAGAAGTAAACACAATAACACTTTTGATTAGCCCTCATTAATTAACAGATAATTAAACTTATTGACTGGCATTGACTTATTTTTGCTTATGAAAACACCAATTAAGAGATAATTAAACAAACCATAAACACTTACACTATACACCATATTAGCACTTAATTAGCTGTTAATTGGTGAGGGCTAAACTACAGTGTGACCGAAAACACATCATATATGTATGTGCCCAGGCCCGTCGGAAGGTCTGTGCGACCTGTGCCGTCGCACAGGGCCTCGCACCACACAGGGCCTCGCAATCCTTCCTTTTTTTATTTTTTTATTAAATAAATATACTAGTTCAAGAGTCCCCAAAGGGCGGACTGCGCTCCAAATTCGGACCCCTAATCCCCTTTCTCTGGACCTCTGATTTCTTTTGTTCAAAAGTACATTATTACAAGTGAAGTCAAATTTTCACCAAAAGCGATTTGTAAACAGGCAGGCGCGAGGGCAGCTATCTACGCAGCGGGTCCTCCGAAAAAAAACTTTACGGAGCTGTCAGATAACTTTAGCAGTGTCTGAGTGAAGAAAGTAACGGGAATGAGCCCAGTGTACGGAGAGATGGATACTCGCGTTTTCCGTATGAGGAGGAGGAGAGAGGAGTGTGACCAGAGGAGGAAGAGGAGGAGCTGCGAAACAGGTGTGTGAGCGCTGTTATTGTCAATGTTGAGCCCGAATATCCACATCAAAAACATATTATAAAAGCATTAGCAAACACTGTATGTCCAACGTTCATGCTACTGTGAGTGCAGTGGATTTTGGGCATAAAAATGTGGTCAGAGTGTGTGGAGGAGGAGGAGCAGGAGAAGGAGCGTATGTTGTGAGTGTGGAGGCATGGCAAAAACGTTATTTGATGAGGAAAAAAATAACAAATATTGACTCCGCCTCATAGCCATTTTGGCGCATTTTGCCGTAATCTAACAATTAGAAAAAGAAGAAGACTCCTTTTGGTTCAATCTTTTGAGTTGCTGCCATTTTGCCACAGGACGAAAGAGCCATGTCAGCTAAAAAGACCGCGACCAATATACCAATGCCAAGCGCGGTAACAGTTTGTGTGTGGGTGCGTGCGTGTGTGCGTGCGATGCTGCATTGGAGCGAGGACACACGTCTGCGCGCGTGCTGATCTCTTCACGCACAGCGCGAGGCGGTGCTGAATTCATGTCAAATATTATAACATGAAAAACTTTCCTGAGATCTGGGAAAAAGGTGTCAGGGCAGGGCCTCGCGTTTCAAGTTCGCACAGGGCCTCGCACCCCCCTTGCGACAGGCCTGACATACAAGATTCATAGGTAAATGTGACATTACGGTACGAGGGAAGGTTGCTCATCCATCGTCTGTACTTCAATCAGCAGGTTTTCTCGACGTTTTGTTCTTACTGTGAACGACTTCGTCATAGATGCGAGGCTAAACAAATCTTAAACCATCTCAAACCATCCATAAACAGAGGGGGCGGGTTAAGATTTGTTTTGCCTCGGATCTATGACGACGTCCTAAAAACAATGCCCAAACAATAGATAAAGTTGGTGACATGCTAATGAGGTAGGATCGTTAGACCTACAGGATCATTAGACCCAACAAATCATTAGACCTGCTCCCAACCACATCTTAGCAGACCTTAGATTTGTTGATGAGTTAGCCTCAGGATCAGGGTCTAACCACAGACACATCTCTAACTGGCGGCTGGAGAAAGTTCAGATGATGCTAACTGAAGTACACATGATGGTGAGTAACCTTTCTTTGTTTTAAATAAACCCTGGACGACTGAACTTAACATTACTGTAACTTCTTTCTCTCAACAATATCATATCTGGAATAAGAAAACACAGTATCTTTGGATTCATGAAGTAAAAACAAACTTACTCCTGACGGCTGTGGATGCATCTCGAAGAGGTGAAGAACAGATCAGCATCAGAGGCAGAGGAAGAAGCAGAGCTAGCAAACGCATCGCACACCCACCTGCCATCACAACACACACATTCAAAACATGTCACACACATGCTCATACTGTATGTTTACAGTACAATTACCAACAAGAAACTCAAGCTCCAGTCGAAGAATATCAAAGTGTCGGCTCTTGTTAAGCACAGAATAGAAAGAAAAGACAATTGGGTTTAATATAAGTTTGGGTTTTAAGTTTTTTGCAGTAAATCCAAAATAAAAGCATCTTACCTGCTGGTGTCGCTCCGTCGAGGTGCGGGTCAGTGTCTGGATTTTATCAGTGAAGGAGGAGCGTCAGTCGGACCGGGTGATGTCACTAGAACATCTCCTATCATTTGCTTTTCACGCATCACTTAACATCAGGAAGCAATTGACAAGATAATACGGCAACATCTCCAATTTGATGCATGCTCGGACGTATGTGACATCAATCGCAAGCTTCAGAAATGTACAGATAGTTTTAAAATTGATTTCTTACAATGTTCTCAATAGAGCCAATCATTTGTTTTGATTGTATATAAGTTTTAGTGAGTCACCTACTTGTCATAAATACCATATATAAATAGTTAACAGGGGATATAAAATATGGGGTACCTGACTTACAAACATCAGGCTGCAGTGGTGGGCTCTTGATTCTTCTTTCTGAGTGGAGTTTGCATGTTATCCCTGTGTCTGCATAATTTTGCTCCGCGTGCTCTGGTTTCCACTACCACTAAAATCATCCAGGACTGAGGCTGTGGATCCAGGACTGAGGCATTAGATCCAGGGCTGAGGCTGTAGATTCAGGTCTGAGGCTGTAGATCCAGGACAGAGGCTGTAGACCAAGGACTGAGGATGAGTCCGGGGCAGGGGAGAGACTGGCTCATAGTTAAACCCATGACAAGGGGCCTTGAAGATTTAAATTATTTCATGATGAAAGAATTCTGGGATAAATATCATACATTTTATTTCACAGATGATTACTTTATGACATGACAATGGAATGTAGAACAATATTTATAACAACATACATATTGCACATATTGAACACAGCTAAAACATATGGATTTAAAACTACCACCAGGTCTAAACATCACTAAAACAAGTTTTGTTTCTTTGTTTTTCATTTGGATTTGCCTTGTGTATGAACAGTGCTTTACAAAAAACTTGCCTTACCTTATTCCAGTGTTTGAATAAGGACTGAACAAGAACTTGCAAAGCTTTAAGGGAGAGGCAACCTGGATTGTAAAGACGTTTTGACAAGATTTAAGCTGTTCTGAGCTTTCTGAAAAACGTAATTTTATTTATATACAGATCTCAGCTTAAAAGACAACTAAACACCAAATCAACTTTTTAAACTCATAAACTGCATAAATATGTTTCTTATAGCGCTCATGTCCTGCTCATTTTTTTGACATTAATGTGCAATTTAGATAAAATCTGACTTTTGAGCCTAAACCCGTCTGTGTGGCACCCTCTAGACATTTTCGGTGTCACTACATTTGAATTTGGTGCCTGGCCTCTCCAGTGGCTCTGAAGTGCAGTGTGACGTCACTCTGTGCCTGTGGTAAAAAAGCAGCCATCTCTCTCACACACACAGTAGCGAGTTGCAGTATTCTGGCGACATCCAGTGGTTTAAAATTAAATTACATCGGTTGACTGCCACTACTGCTGAGATATAATTCTGTGTCTTAGGTTCAGGTGTGTAGCTCAACAAATATCTTAATGTGGGAGAATGATGTGAGTGTCTGATTTATTTTAGATGACCACGCTCAACTCTAACCCCCCTTCTTGTCCCCTGGTCGGTAATCAACGCCCTTTAAGAGAGAATTTCCAAATGTTCATGTGGGCGGAGTCAGGCTAATTATTGTGGCTAAGGCTACATACTTTAATTTTCCTTAAGCTAATTTAAATAAATGTAAGTATTGGTTTTGTGTATTCCTGTTACCCCGTTTTTCTTGTCTTAGGGCAGTTTTGTTATTTGATTTTGGCCTCACTTATTTGTATTTTTTGGCCAATTAAAAGCCTAAGTATCTAAATGCTTTGTGTGTTTCCTGCCGCACCATCGGCCCCTGACATGTTCTAGACCGCTGTTAGCTTCATCGCTGTAATAATTGCACGATATAGACATTGTGGTATTTGATCCAGTCCATAATAATAACAACATTTCTGGCCATTTTCTTTTTACATTTATGGACATTGCTCTCTGTCCCTTATGGACCAATTTCTCTGTGTTTTTTTTAAATCATTGCATTTCCTGTGAATTTCTGATCTGTTGTTGGCCAATAGAGAGTCCTCAGAGAAAGCTAATGTTGTGATTTAGGGCTACACAAAAATGAATGGAACTGAATTGAATAATACACTCAATCTTGACCCACTTTGGCTTAAAAAGCATTCTTCCAGGCTTCTCCGAAATCCTTCAGATGATACTGAGCCGACGTCTTATGAGCCCAGAATCATGACCGGCTTCTGCAGCGAGAAAGAGACTCGATGCATGATCAAACCAACAGAAATACACAAATACAAAACAGACAAGACGATGCATTGAATCACCAAAAGCACCAAATGTTTTAAAATCAAAGTCAAACGTTGCAACCTTCTCACCATAGTCTTAGTAAAGCCTCTATGTGATTGGCCGGTTTACACACTGATCTACGGCGTTAGCAGAGAACCAAGCCACTATCTTGAACATCAAAGCTCACGTCCTGTTGTCACGGCGATTCAACTTATCCTCGGGAAAACTGATTTTTGGAGGAGTAGGAAATGAGCTGTGATGTTGAAGAGCGGGTCACAGAAATGCAAAGAGCTTTAGAAGTAGTTTGAAGCCCACACAGCAAACGAGACGGGTTCACTGCCACCGAAAAGTGAATATTTAAAAGATCTATGTTTTGTTTTAAAACGGATTCAAATTGTAAATATACAGATGTGCTCGAAAGTTCACCCACACAGCTACAGATGTCTTTGTTTAGGACGTATTTTGGAGATTTCTGTATGAATGACAACACAACTCTTTTCTCTCATTGTTGGCGGATGTGTCGACATAAGAAAATTTGACGATTGTTCAATTTACTTTAATTTCTGTAAATCAACATTTAATGGGAAACCAATATATGGTACAGACTCATTACAAAACGTTAGTGGCTTACAGTCCAGTTTCAGAATATTCTGGATTTCTTGGAGGATTTTTACTTTTTTTTTTTACCTAATCCAATCTATCCAACATTTTTTTCTCTCCCTTAATCCATTTCTGGATCGGGGGCGATAAAAACAATTATACATAAATAAACATACAAAATAAGTGAATTGAGGGAATAGAGGGTGGTGTTAAAAGCCAGAAAGTAAAAGTGGGTCTTCTTACCTATGTTTTTAGTGGTGGAGGAAACCTACGCAAACACGGAGAGAACATGCAAACTCCGGACTCTGGAGGTTGACCCAGGTATAAACCATGGCTTATAGTTCATTTTAGCATCATAAGTCATACAGGTTTGGTATATCTCAGTTGGATTGTAAAAATAATAATACAAAAAATTAGTTTCACAAGTTAAAATATTAGGCCAATGTTTTGAGCCTTTGGGGAGATCAGTTCAGGAAAGGCAGCCCAGGAATTTACACATACTGGCTTTTATCTGAAAAGGATGTACAGCTTTACCCTCAGACCATACAGAAACCCATCCACAGAGGAAAGTATCTGTATTGTCATTCATAAACTCCAAAATATAGCCATGTCTGTTTTTGACATTACTCCTGGGTTTGTGAACTTTTAAACGTGACTGTGTAGAACAATGTGAGTTTTGATTTGATGTGATTTGGAGAAAACACAGGTGGCAGTGAAAGCGTTTGGCACCAGCGCTACAGGGGTCGTACCGCACAGTTAGCCCGAGGTTGGGGCTTCTTGACTGGGTTCCTCTGAGTCAAAGAGCCCGTGTAGCAGGTGTTCCTCACAAACCTGTCGGCCTGGGCTGAAAATATATACTGACGTTTTTGGATTGAATGATGAAGACAAGTGTGTGAGAGAGAAGATTGAAACACCTTGTTTTGGAACGCAGCTAACATGGTCAAAGGATGTAGCTTTATCATTAACCACAAGTTAACTCCTCACTATTGCTAGCTTGTGCTAGTATTATTTTGATCTTTAGCTGTTCTATTTTACAGTGTATGCACAGCTTTTGACTGCTGCAGCAGCGCTCAGACTCACTTTACCAACAGGTTTGATGTCCTACAGGTAGGTCTCTCTCTGGTCTCTCTCTGATCGCTCTCTGGTCTCTCTCTGGTCTCTCTCTGGTCTCTCTCTGGTCTCTCTCTAGTCTCTCTCTGGTCTCTCTCTGGTCTCTCTCTGGTCTCTCTCTGGTCTCTTTCTGGTCTCTCTCTGGTCTCTCTCTGGTCTCTCTCTGGTCTCTCTCTGGTCTCTCTCTGGTCTCTCTCTGGTCTCTCTCTGGTCTCTCTCTGGTCTCTCTCTGGTCTCTCTCTGGTCTCTCTCTGGTCTCTCTCTGGTCTCTCTCTGGTCTCTCTCTGGTCTCTCTCTGGTCTCTCTCTGGTCTCTCTCTGGTCTCTCTCTGGTCTCTCTCTGGTCTCTCTCTGGTCTCTCTCTGGTCTCACTCTGGTCTCACTCTGGTCTCACTCTGGTCTCACTCTGGTCTCACTCTGGTCTCACTCTGGTCTCACTCTGGTCTCTCTCTGGTCTCTCTCTGGTCTCTCTCTGGTCTCACTCTGGTCTCACTCTGGTCTCTTTCTGATCGTGCTCTGCTCTCTCTCTCTCTCTGGTCTCTCTCTGGTCTCACTCTGGTCTCACTCTGGTCTCACTCTGGTCTCACTCTGGTCTCACTCTGGTCTCACTCTGGTCTCTCTCTGGTCTCTCTCTGGTCTCTCTCTGGTCTCTCTCTGGTCTCACTCTGGTCTCACTCTGGTCTCTTTCTGATCGTGCTCTGCTCTCTCTCTCTCTCTGGTCTCTCTCTGGTCTCTTTCACTGGTCTCTCTCTCTGGTCTCTCTCTGATCTCTCTCACTGGTCTCTCTCTCTTCAGCAGTCATGAGTTCAGGTGGTTAGAAAAGTGTGTACCGTATGTGTATCAGAATGGGCCCTAATTTAAAGACTCTAAGCTGCTACTTTTTCACATTTCTTTTAATCCTGCCACTTATGCGATGCGGCTAATATATATACAGTGCCTTGCAAAAGTATTCGGCCCCCTTGAACCTTTCAACGTTTTGCCACAATTAAGGCTTCAAACATAAAGATATAAAATTTAAATTTTTTGTCATGAATCAACAACAAGTGGGACACAATCGTGAAGTGGAACGAAATTTATTGGATAATTTAAACTTTTTTAACAAATAAAAAATTGAAAAGTGGGGCGTGCAATATTATTTGGCCCCTTTACTTTCAGTGCAGCAAACTCACTCCAGAAGTTCAGTGAGGATCTTTGAATGATCCAATGTCGTCCTAAATGACTGATGATGATAAATAGAATGCACCTGTGTGTAATCAAGTCTCCGTATAAATGCACCTGCTCTTTGATAGTCTCAGGGTTCTGTTTAAAGCGCAGAGAGAACCATGAAGACAAAGGAACACACCAGGCAGGTCCGAGATACTGTTGTGGAGAAGTTTAAAGCCGGATTTGGATACAAAAAGATTTCCCAAGCTTTAAACATCTCAAGGAGCACTGTGCAAGCAATTATATTGAAATGGAAGGAGTATCAGACCACTGCAAATCTACCAAGACCCGGCCGTCCCTCCAAACTTTCATCTCAAACAAGGAGAAGACTGATCAGAGGTGCAGCCAAGAGGCCCATGATCACTCTGGATGAACTGCAGATAACTACAGCTGAGGTGGGAGAGTCTGTCCATAGGACAACAATCAGTTGTGCACTGCACAAATCTGGCCTTTATGGAAGAGTGGAAAGAAGAAAGCCATTTCTCAAAGATATCCATAAAAAGTCTCGTTTAAAGTTTGCCACAAGCCACCTGGGAGACACACCAAACATGTGGAAGAAGGTGCTCTGGTCAGATGAAACCAAAATCGAACTTTTTGGCCACAATGCAAAACGATATGTTTGCCGTAAAAGCAACACAGCTCATCACCCTGAACACACCATCCCCACTGTCAAACATGGTGGTGGCAGCATCATGGTTTGGGCCTGCTTTTCTTCAGCAGGGACAGGGAAGATGGCTAAAATTGATGGGAAGATGGATGGAGCCAAATACAGGACCATTCTGGAAGAAAACCTGTTGGAGTCTGCCAAAGACCTGAGACTGGGACGGAGATTTATCTTCCAACAGGACAATGATCCAAAACATAAAGCCAAATCTACAATGGAATGGTTCACAAATAGACGTATCCAGGTGTTAAGTCAAAGTCCAGACCTGAATCCAATCGAGAATCTGTGGAAAGAGCTGAAGACTGCTGTTCACAAACGCTCTCCATCCAACCTCACTGAGCTCGAGCTGTTTTGCAAGGAAGAATGGGCAAGAATTCCAGTCTCTCGATGTGCAAAACTGATTTCCCCCAAGCGACTTGCAGCTGTAATTGCAGCAAAAGGTGGCGCTACAAAGTATTAGCGCAAGGGGGCCGAATAATATTGCACGCCCCACTTTTCAGTTTTTTATTTGTTAAAAAAGTTTAAATTATCCAATACATTTCGTTCCACTTCACGATTGTGTCCCACTTCTTATTGATTCTTGACAAAAAATTTTTTTTTTATATCTTTATGTTTGAAGCCTGAAATGTGGCGAAATGTTGAAAGGTTCAAGGGGGCCGAATACTTTCGCAAGGCACTGTATATTATTGTAATAGAGCCATCAAGTTTTAGTAGCTATGGATACTGGTTTATTAGCTTGGAACTGAAAACTAGCTCCTTTTTACATCTTGCTTATAGGCACTTTTACCATCAAGCTGCATCTCAACCATTTGGTAAAGGCCTATAATAAAAAAAAATATATATTTTATGTATGTATTTAGAAGGCCAATGATTCAAGTTATTCTACATAAAAGTTCCGATGTGCTCACTACTCATCTGTTCAACTATAAAACATTATTGCCTTGATATGTTTGTTGTGTTGACAATATAGACACACACAGACTTCTCACGGTTTACCTGACAGCCAATTAAATACATATATTTTCTGTTTTCTGCTGAGAGGAGAAAATTATGCTCGCTCTCATTAACTATAATGACGTTCACATGTTCTGACCCCCGGGAACTGCTCAAAAACACGCAATGTCTCTCTTACTTGTGGGGAAATTCTGGGACATTCTCCGAGCTGGAAGAGGGATCGCAGACTGGAGGAAAAACACACAATAAAAACACATATACACGTTATGGTCTGCTGTTGTGAATAGGCTCGACAAAACAAATATAAATGTCCTGTATATGATGTACTGTATAGTTTACGATAATTCATACCTTCCTCCTTCTGTCCACAGGCATTCCAGCAGCGTTCAGTTTAGCAATTTTGTTTTCTATGAATGAGACCTGAGAAGAAAAAAATAGTTCAGTGATAATGATAGTTGAGTGACATCTGTAACACTGGGGTCATGTGACACAGTTCTAATGAAACATAAACACCAAAGTATTTCTGTAAATTGATCAAGTTTAAACTGTTGGGAATAAGGAAATTAATAATGCCATTGAATAAGTTATTCTAAGGCCATCAAAAATAATGATAATGAGACTTTTTACTTATTTGTTTTAGAATGTGAAACACTATCCGTCCGTCCGTCCGTTTTCGTCCACTTCATCCGTTGCCGGGTCGCGGGGGCAGCAGTCTAAGCAGAGACGCCCAGACTTCCCTATCCACACACACTTCCTCCAGTTCGTCCGGGGGGACCCCAAGGTAGAGCCCTGCACTTGAGCCCTTGGCCCGAGGGCCCCGACGGCCCGACAGCCCGAGGGCCGGGCTTCGGGCCGATGACCGCATAATGACCTTGGACACGGGCCGGGCTCTTCATTTTCAGAGCGGCAGAATACATTTACGAACGCACCCACTGAATATAGCGTTCTATCACGCTGTAGTGTTTGTTGTTCTGTGTAGTGTTGTCATTGACGGCACATAGCGTTACTTACAGGTGTGTTGCAGCATCTGGGCATCATACAGATGCGGCCGTTCACTCTGCACCACTCCGCACACACAGAACTCATTGCAACACATCACTACCATGTATAACTCCGCCCTCTAGCTAAGTCTGCGTTCATATCAGTGCGCGGCACTATATACTACGCTAAAACATTGTTATGGGAGGTTACAAAAAAAAAAAAAAAAGGCGGGCTTGATGCGGGTTTTGGGCCTGAAAATTGAGAAACCATATCGGGCCGGGCCGGGCTGGGGCACCACCCCCTCGGGCCAGGGCCGGGCTCGGGCCCAGATAATAGGCCCGTGCAGGGCTCTACCCCAAGGCGTTCCCAGGCCAGCTGAGAGACATACAGCGTGTCCTGGGTCTTCCCCGGGGCCTCCTCCCGGTGGGACGTGCCCGGAACACCTCCCCAGGGAGGCGTCCAGGAGGCATCCGGAACAGATGCCCGAGCCACCTCAACTGGTTCCTCTCGACGTGGAGTAGCAGCGGCTCTACTTCGAGCTCCTCCCGTGTGACTGAGCTCCTCACCCTCATCTCTAAGGGAGCGCCCAGCCACTCTGCGGAGGAAGCTCATTTCGACCGCTTGTATCCGCGATCTCGTTCTTTCGGTCATTACCCAAAGTTCATGACTATAGGTGAGGGAGGGAACGAAGATTGACCGGTAAATCGAGAGCTTTGCCTTTCGGCTCAGCTCCCTCTTTACCACAACGGTCCGATACAGCGACCGCATCACTGCGCACGCTGCACCGATCCGCCTGTCAATCTCACGCTCCATTCTTCCCTCACTTGTGAACAAGACCCCGAGATACTTGAACTCCTCCACTTGAGCAAGGACCTCTCCACCCACCTGAAGAGAGCAAGGCACCTTTTTCCGGTCGAGCACCATGGCCTCGGATTTGGAGGTGCTGATTCTCATCCCAGCCGCTTCACACTCGGCTGCAAACCGTCCCAGTGCATGCTGCAGGTCCTGGTTCGTTGGAGCCAACAGGACAACATCGTCCGCAAACAGCAGAGATGAAATCCTGTGGTCCCCGAACCGGACCCCCTCCGGCCCCTGGCTGCGCCTAGAAATTCTGTCCATGAATACAGTGAACAGAACCGGTGACAAAGGGCAGCCCTGGCGGAGGCCAACATGCACCGGGAACAGGTCTGACTTACTGCCGGCAATGCGAACACAGCTCTGGCTCCGGTCATACAGGGACCGAACAGCCCTCAGCAGAGGACCCCGGACCCCGTACTCCCGGAGAACCCCCCAAAGAACACCCCGGGGAACACGGTCGAACGCCTTCTCCAAATCCACAAAGCACATGTGGACAGGTTGGGCGAACTCCCATGAGTTCGCCCAACTCCGATGGAGAGTATAGAGCTGGTCCAGTGTTCCGCGGCCGGGACGAAAACCACACTGCTGAAACACTATCCTCAGTAGAAAATGTATGGTGAAACATACAGCTAGGGTGATTAATGCTATTGGCCTGCTCTATCCCTGTTCTACCACTAGAGGGAGGAGTTGATTTGCTATTATTCAAAATTTGGAATTTACCAACTGCAAACACAGCCATATGGTTGTCAACAATGTAATTTCTATGACGGAGCATAAGGCCTGTACAATTTTTTTTGGCATACGCTTTGAGATTCCATTTCTCTGGAGTTGAACCATTCGCCATCAGCACTGAGTGAAACCCGTCCATTTGTGATAATTGTGTGTTTCTCACTTGACTCTGGGTGTTCTGGACGTCGGCTGCGGCCTGAGCGACCTTGTTCCCGAGCTCAAACAGAAGAGCAGTGGAGCCTCTGAACCGGGACCGGTCCTCCACAGACTTACGGTCCAGACTCTCCATAGACTGGTTCATCTGCAGTGAAAACACAACATCCAGGTGATTGAAGGAACATGTCGTGTGCTGTCGAGTAACTTATGAGAGTCCGGGGTATGCCTCCAAATCACTCAGGGCTCTGATGGGGACCGATGAAGTCTTTGCATGTGTTTGTTTATGTCTTGTTGAGGTGAACACGGCACAAGACTTGATAAATGTCACCCACAAAATTAGCTGAAACCTATCTCCTATACTTAGTCCTACGAGTCCAGACTAGGAGTGTCAATTTTTTTTTTTAGAGACTACCATTCTGAAAGGCTAACACAGCAGTGATCAAGAGGATAAGATAAGATTAGATAAACTTTATTGATCTTACACTGGAGAAATTTACTAGTCACATTTGGCATAAAGAGAATCACTCAGATTGTGTGAATACAGAAGGGTTAAATATTTCAAATGGAAACAAATACGGAGTAGCTGTAATACCAAAGTTTCCCACCAGGTATAACAGTACTGTTTAACTGCATCAACAGTAATTATAATCAAAATTAAATTCCTTGGAAAAATGTCTAAACATGGATTATACAAACAAGGTTAGACCTGTCTGACACCGTGAACTTTGCAGCTGCACTACACAATGACCTTTGTCAAATTCGCCAAAGAAAGCATTTGGAGTTTAGTTTTTATCGGGATATAAATTTTTACGTTTATTGGAAAAGAGGAAAAGTTCTTTTGAAAATGGGGCAGAGGGAGCAGAAGGAAAATAAACCCAAAGCTTGAGTTGAGTTGATTTACGAGAGTGCGACTGGTTTGAACACGGAGCCGGTGAAGAGCCAGAGGATTCTTTCACTGTGGGGGAATGCGCAGAGAGCCAGATGTGAGACGGAGATTGGACGGGGAAGCTAAACTCACAGTAGATGGATGATCACCTGTATCCATGCAAAAGGTGAAAATACTACCTTAATTTCTGGACTTTGTGAAGTGTAATTCGGCCTGACCTTCCCATCCTGCTCCATTCAGAAGCTACCCCATTTCTGCTGCTGTGACCTGAAGGGCTGTTGCTGATTATTACTCTTGTTAGCTTTTTACAATGATCACATTTTTGCTGCAACTGGACACCTGAATTTCTCCTGAGGGGTTCATTAAAGTATCTATACAATACAGTACAATTTATTCTTGTATAGCCCTAAATCAGCTAAATTCTGCAAAAATTCTGTAACCCAAATGCAGAAGAAGCTGCATTTGGACATGAGCTAGCTGGTGCCAATTTCCTTATATGGTCTTTTGTGATGATAGAGTGACCAATGCAAAGTAGCAGGGGCAAATACAAACAAACCTGTTGCTAACATGGTTGCTCCCCCTGTAATGAAGCCATCTGATTGGCCAGTCCTTATGGCTCATATGTGGATTTACAAAGACATCATTAAACTATACACACCAGGATTACAGAGAGTTCTAAACCACAGATTTTTCAAGTCTTGGAATAAATATCATGCACATTTACTGAAGCATTTGAAATTAAATCTAAAATCAACCAGAAATAGAATACCAGACTTTTTTTTTTTTTTTTTTACAGATTGCCCAGCAGTATGTAAAAATCTGGCAAAAAGTGGTACTGCACTCTCCTTGACTCAGGTTGCCAGATATGCAGATGAATCCAGCAGGGAATCATATCTATAACCAACACCTGTTTCACACAGGCCCCGAAAGAAATCCTTGTTTTATTTCTTAATGATTTGAGAATCATAATGAGATCTTTTTTAGTTCTGCGGCCACATGTTACTTCACCAGTGAGATTAGCTCGACGCGATCAGTTCTGACAACCCGGATCACAGACTTTCTGATACGGTGGAAGGCAGGACATCGAAAATAAAACAATAACAAGATATAGGGGTTGTAAAACTAATTTTGAAATTTGAATATCTCTGAACTACTGTTATCAGTTAAAGAAGTATTGGAAAAGAGCAATAAAAGAAAATATTACGCATACTTTAAGGTTGTTTATATCCTCTACAAAGCCTGACAACCGATATTATAGATGCGACATACAAGAAGTGGGCTGAGGACATTGTCAAGTTGTCTGTGGGATTGGTCCACCCACCTTGACCTCCTCTCCCTGCTTCTCCTCGCTCTTGGAGGCCGCACTGAAGCTGCTGAGTCTGGACGAGGGCCGTGTGGGGATCCTGGTGGTCAGAGCGTCTCCCAGCAGAGGACTCCTCCAGACAGAGCTGTCCAGAGAGGACTGTGGACGGCTCACCAGGCTGCCCTCCCGCTCCTCCTCCTCCTCATCATCATCATCGCTGAGGCTGTGGTCGCTGATGTCGTGGGTCATCTGGCTCAGTTTTTGTCTCAGCTGCTGTTCCTCTAGCTCAACTTCCCACTCGGGCATCGGAGACACACTGCTGGGAGTCTGGGTCTGCAGGGAGAGCTGGGGAAAAGAACCAATATGAATATAATGTTAGGGATGGGATGTTATTTATTTTCTAAGATTTGGATCCACAAGAAGAAAGCGACAGAAAGACCCTGTTTTGTTGACACATTTTGGCCTCAGTCCTGGATCTACAGCCTCAGTCCTGGATCTACAGCCTCAGTCCTGGGTCCATAGCCCGAGTCCTGGGTCTACAGCCTCAGTCCTGGGTCTACAGCCTCAGTCCTGGATCTACAGCCTCAGTCCTTGATCTACAGCCTCAGTCCTGGATCTACAGCCTCAGTCCTTGATCTACAGCCTCAGTCCTGGAGCTACCCTGTTTCGACCGGGATTTCAACCCAGGACCTTCTTGCTGAGAAGCGAGAGTGCTACCCACCTATTTTAAAGGAATAGTTCACCGTTTGTACATACTGACATATGTTCTTACCTTACCTTAGACTAGTTAATACGTACCTGTCTGGTCTTAGTCCGTGCGCTCTGTCATGCAAACGGAGCAAAAACTGGAGCACAACCGCAGCCTCCTCTGTATATTTTGTAGCACCAAAAGGTAGCTCCCGCTAGAAGCTACCAAACTCTTCCAAGTGTTCCCTATTAAATGTATAGAGTTACGTGACGTGTTACACTGCAAATTATAGTAACACAGAAATGTAACAGTCGATTTTCTCAGCGGATAAAACGGGTACTATATTGTGAGGCGTAGTAATCTGAGGTGCGCTACGTCCGCGCACTAACTTCTCTCCGGAGACTTCTCTCTCGCTCACTTCCGTCAATAGAAGCAGCGTGACTTGTAATACACACAGTAGCAGCGAGAGAGAAGTCTCCGGAGAGAAGTTAGTGCGCGGACGTAGCGCTCCTAACTTCTCTGCGCACTAACTTCTCTCCGGAGACTTCTCTCTCGCTGCTACTGTGTGTATTACAAGTCACGCTGCTTCTATTGACGGAAGTGAGCGAGAGAGAAGTCTCCGGAGAGAAGTTAGTGCGCGGACGTAGCGCTCCTCAGATTACTACGCCCTCACAATATAGTACCCGTTTTATCCGCTGAGAAAATCGACTGTTACATTGCTGTGTTACTATACTTTGCAGTGTAACACGTCACGTAACTATATACATTTAATTAGGGAACACTTGGAAGAGTTTGGTAGCTTCTAGCGGGAGCTACCTTTTGGTGCTACAAAATATACAGAGGAGGCTGCGGTTGTGCTCCAGTTTTTGCTCCGTTTGCATGACAGAGCGCACGGACTAAGACCAGACAGATACGTATTAACTAGTCTAAGGTAAGGTAAGAACATATGTCAGTATGTACAAACGGTGAACTATTCCTTTAAGACACGCTTTTTCTATGTTGATGAGTGGTAGATCTCACACAAAGTTTTAAAATCAAAAACTGATCAGAATTCAGTAATGTGCTGATCCCTGAGTAAATAAATATCACACTGCCTGTTCTCTATTACCAAAAATGACTTCTCCTTCTCATCAGAGCTAACGTGCAAAGAACACTAATCGACCAAAGCTGCAGTTCGCCACCAAAGAGAGCAGGGACATGACTCTATCTGATATTGTGGTTCAATCGTCTGTAATTAGAAAAGCACAGCTCGTCTATACGCTGTGGCTGAAGCTCAATCTGTGACAAAACCACTGGATTACAGGCTTCACGCCACAATTAAAAACAGACGCTGTGGATGGGACTGAGATGGTGCAGTTTGCGAAATGACTGTGAGAAATCAGAGAAAGTTTGTTACAGAGGCCAGGTGTTCCTCAAAGACAAGAGACGCAGGAGAAATTGGTCATAGGAGCTTACGAAGGGTCTGAAACTATATGTTCTTGTTCAACTTTTACTTTTCAATGTAGGTGTGTTTGAGCCTCAATATAAAGACACAGAGATTTTTGTTTCATTTTAATACTTCACTACAGTCTGATACAGGTCTCTGCCTCAGAAAATAGACTTTAAAGCATCTCTGTCGCTAATATGTGGGTCATAGGTTGTATGTATGACCCACATACAACAACCCTCTCACCCCCACCCCCACCTCACCCATAACTTCTCTCTGACTTGCCCACATCAGACAGGGCAGGTATGGGTCAAAAACACCCAGTATCTGTCCATCCAACATGTCTAAGTGAAATGCATGTATCTGCTCTCTGCTGTTCTGAATAATCATAAAGAAGTCTTGTTATTTCTTCATATAATGTCACGCTGGAACTAATACAATGTATTCATATGTTCAGCCTCCTGTTTCATGCAAACATAATAGAACTGATGTGGCCATAATAAAGCAAAGAATCAAAAGGTATATTTCGAAACATACAAACACAAGATCACATAACAAAATGACAGACAGTATGTCATGGTGTGGAATTTTTATTATATAGTTATTAGAATACACCGATACCGATACTGGTATCGGGTCGATATCATAGGCTTGTACTCGTACTTGTACTCATACCATAGGACCTGAATACATTAGCATCACGACAGCAGACAGCTCCTAAAGTCAGCAGCAAGAAAGCAAGCTAGCGGTTAGCAAGCTAGCAGCAAACAGACAAAATGTCGGCCGTAAATGGCAGTTCCTCTTAACAAGAGTGACAAGAGTAAAGCGGACTGTACGTTGTGTAAAACTGTCACGGGGTGAATCCAAATCAAACGTTTATCAAACATCTGAAAACCCCTACGCAAAGCATAGCACCTTTGCTAGCACCTGAGCGATTTCTTTGTACCATGTGTATGACTGTAATATAACACTCTTATTGTTGACTGTTGCTGAAATGTTTAATTGTTGCATTTTCTTATTATTGAAATGCGAATTTCAGTTGTAGTAGTTTTTTGAATTCCCAGGGATTACACAATGCAGTATTCAAATCGGTATCGGCAAGTACTCAAATGGAGGTACTCGTTCTCGTATTGGTGCGTCCCTAACATACATATTCGTTCACTTTTACTTCCTGTCTGTCCCTGTGTGTTTGGCTTGTGTCCCTGAGTGTATTTAGACCCTGTGCTTCTGTCCCTATGTTGTCAGTCCATTGCTGTTTTTCCCTCATGTCTTGTCCCTGTCCCTGGTTTTAGTTTGTACTTTTCTTGTGGCATTCATTAAATTACACTATTTTGCAGTTCTGCGTTCGGGTCCTCCCTTGTTTTATGTAAAGCATGTTTTTGAATAATAATAATAATATTAATATTAATTATATTGATAATAGTAGAAGGAGTGATTGTTTACCTGGTCAGTGGTGCAGGTGACTTTCTGCTCCAGTCGGTTCAGCAGAGACTCCACGGCCGACATCCGTCTGTTCAGGTCAGTGATCTGTGGAGGTTTTTAAGTTTGAACCTTTTATTTGTGCTTCATGCTTCAACTGTATGAGAAATTTACATGTGATAGAGTGAAACTAAGCTGCCATTTAAGAGTACTGAAGCTAGATTTTCCACTTTATGGTCTCCAAAAAAAGAACCATTTGTCTAATACATTCCAATGATTCCCAGACACACAAAGCACTTTAAAAATCTTTAGAATCTCAAATTTTGCCCATAATATGACACGGGCAGCAGGTGTGAGACTTAAATTATTGTATTCAGACATTTCGCCTTCACGATTGTTATGGTTTTGGCTTATTTCCTGTTTTGTAATTTGTCTTCCTGTGTGATTATTTTTTGGTGTTTCTGTTGCTACTGGACGCCTGCATCTCTCCGACAGGGATAAAAAACTATATATCTATATCTCTTTTAGATCCCTTCTTTTTGTGTTGTTTACTCTGTATTTTGTTTTTTTCTTCATTTGATTAAATTCCTTTTTTGCAGTGCAGTTTGGGCTCATTTAATTTGGACACATGACACATGAGTTAAAAGCGATTACAAATCTAATTCTATTTATGGTTACAAATCATCTGGCTTTCTGCAAGACTTACAAAGACATTATGTGAAAACAGTTGCCACATATAACATGTAACATATATAGCGTTTTTTACCTTCTCATAACTCAAAGCGCTTCACGATACCATTGAGTGACTGTGAATCATCTCTCATCCAAAAGACGTGGTAGGATCTCAGATTTTTCCAAAACAGAGCGCAGGTGATGTCACATGTTGCTATTACGAGTCACTTGTTTATTTTCGGATATCAAAGCTGTTGAATAAGGCCTCAAGACCATAGAATTCTGCTAAAAAAATCCAAATAATAAATGGCTAGACACAAAAGTTCATGATAAAGTGGGACAAATCCAAAAAGGGTTGAATATTTGGAATCTGCCAAATGAAAAATAAACAGTAGAAGACTAATGGCCCATATGTTTAGACTCGTGTTGATAACAGCTATTGGGGAGTGAGAAAACAGTCAAAGATGGATCTTCATAAGGTCTCCACATGCTGTAGCGGATCAGCCCAAAACGTCCAAACTTTTATATATATTTATTACCTGTTTCTGATTTTGTTACTGGAGGGTGGTACTTCTCTGCTCCATTGGCAAACATTGAAATCACTACTTTTCCCGCTGATTTCCCTTCAGCTCCAACGACAACAGACTGATACATGTGTTGACGAATATTCACAAAATGCTGCACATCAGACAAAGGAATATGCACTCAGGAATCATAAGAGATGACCAGCTTACAAAACCAGACAATTATTGACTCCAAGAATAAACAAATGCTCTCTCCCACTCTCGACGAGGGCAAAAGTCCAACACAATCAGGCGCCCAGTGGTGGGGGGCATTGTTTGCTCAGGTGGAGATGGAAGACCGGGTCCAGACCAGGACCAGGGGCCAGACCAGTCCCAGATCTGTGACGTCATCGGACCCTTTGATAGAAACTGCTGGGAGGAGATTGGCAGTCAGTCAGCCGAGGGCCAGGAGAGGGACATATTAGTTTAGGAGCACTTTTTTTGTTGAATATTCTGTATCTGATTGTAAAGATAATTAAATGCAGATGTTAAACGTGAAGATCTCTTGTCTCGCTCTTGCATCGACTTTGGATACGTCAGTCAAAGGGAATTATTGACTTCATTTTGGTGAATCCCGACGTGATCGGGGCAGGAGCGGGACAGAGATGAGCTCAGTTATAGAGACTGGATTTGTGGGTTTGGAAAAATCTCTCTGCTCTTCAAAAAGGTCGCTTCTAAGGTAAGCGGATCACAGTTTTGGAAATCTGCACATTGTTTTAAATAGAAGAGAGAGAGATTTTGGCTCGACAGATTGCAGCGTGGCCAGACGACCGCCGTGACGGGGCGTTCTATCGGACGCGATAGAACAATAGTCAGGTTTAGACGTTTTAACCTTGGGGGAAGCATGGGTCCCTCCAAAAAAAACAGAACATAGATGTTGAAAAGAGAGCCACAGGATTTAGAAGTGCAAAAGAGGCACACCTTCGTGCAGAGAGGCACAAGCATATTAGTGAAAAATAGGAATAGAATTAGAGAAATAGGGATAGTTAGGGTCAGAAGTGATAGGATAATAAAAACTCCATATCCCCCGGGGGGCGGGAAAAAAAGGGTACATTTAAACAGAAAAAAGCCAAGTATTTAAAATGTGGATTCTGATAATAATGATCTGATTAATGAGAAAAAAGGGAGCCACTTGGCTGTAACTATGAGTTTTCATGTGAAGAAATGACAAAAGATCAGTCTGGGAGTTTTTCTCTTGTATTCTGATGTAATGTTTCGATAGTTACAGAGAATCAGGAAAAAAAAAGATTCTGCTGGAACCCTCGATACATTAATCAGGTAGCAAATTGTAATGTTTTCCATTACTGACGTATTTAAATAAATGTAAAGTGTCGTTTGACGTGAGAGAACTCTCACCACTGATAAAACATTGTCACGATAAAAAACGAGGAAAATGTAGCAAATTTTAAAGGGGATGTTCATGAATTTGGTGTATTTCAGTCGTACATGTACTCCTCTGTTTGAGAAACCACACAGCCCCTCCTTCTCCCTCCTTCTCCCTCCTTCTCCCTCCTTCTCCCTCCTGGCTCCCTCTCTGAAAAATGCTTGAGGCATACAAGCCACTCGGCCCCTCCCCTCCCTCGTTCTGTCCTCTCTCTCTCCCCTTCCTCCTCTCTCTCTCTCTCTCTCTCTCTCTCTCTCTCTCTCTCTGTCTTTCTCTCTCTCTCGTGAAGAAAGAATTTTTTGTAGAAAATTACATATATACACACGATAATGTTACTGACATGGAGTCATAGGATCACAGAACTTTGAGTTAGATTATAAAGAGGCATTATTTTATTTTTATTTTTTATCTGGACAAGTTTTTTTTCCCTACATTTTGGTGATATAAAAGTTAGAATGATCTTAGAGAGCATTATACTTTTGGAAAAAGTAGGGCTTAGGATAGCAGTTGAATGCAGAATTGGTTTTCAGAATTTAATGTTTAAAATGTTAATATTAATTATTTCATAGGTTTATTTTGAATTGTAATTAATCATTGGTTTCGTATGGTAATTAACACACTTGTTTGTGCTTCTTGTTTGTCTGTTTTTTCCGAGAAAACTTCTGTCTGTCTCATTTGGCCAAAATCGTCTGCCACAAGACCTCAATCGGCGCCATCAGCACGGACCATCTGCGTCTCCCCCGTTTCACCCACAGGGGGCAGCAAAGACTGCAGCATCGGCTGCAGCAGCTAACAGGAACTCTCGAAGAAGACTCCTCCAGCCCCATTTCATGGAGAAGAACCAGACTTTTGCACAAACCGAGTGGAGTTATGTGCACGGAGAAGAACGTTGTGTAAACCTAACAAGAAGAAGAAGGACACACGCTGAGACAAAGAAAGACATGAGAAAGTGATTGAAAGAAGAAAGAAGGTGATTATTGAAAGAAGAAGAAAGAAAGTGATTGTTTAAAGAAGAAGGAAAAAGACATGGAGACAAAGACATTGGACACTTTGAGACAAAAGACATTGAAAGACGCCATGAGTAAAAGAAAGACATTAACGGACATTTGAGACGTGGCTGGCCTAAATGAGACACACAGAAGGTAAATATACAGACAGACAAACAAACGCACAGAGACATATTAAGTCATATTTACACATTTAGCTAGGTCATTCGTTCATAACACCACATTTAGCTGCATGAAAGAATACAGGACAATCGTTAGAATTAATTAGACTCTTGCTTTAGCATGAGACACAAGGAGATTAGAACAGCAGTATATTTAAGGTAGAGGAGCTCTATTATTGAAACTAGTATTATTTAAAGTTATAGACGCGGAGAAGTTTAGAATTATTGATTTTAACTGCATGATCTTGGTAATACGGATATTTAAAGCAGTGTTTTCAACCTTTGAACCGTGGCTCGTTAATTATTTAAAAACAGTCACATGCACAGTTGAAACTGGTGCTAGAAAGAGAACTGCAGCTTTTAATGGACGCTGCATTTAGTACAAAATGGTTTGTTCAGACAATTAAAGTTTGAAAAATGATTTAAAGCATTTCTGAATTTTGGCTAAAGGTGATATTGGATCATTTCTGATAACACATAGATGCAACACTGTTCATTGGTTGAAAACAAAGATGTAGGGACATTTTTTGAAATCTTTTATGACATGTTTCTCTTCCAAATAGCTAAATTAGAAACAATTAGGACAATTATGTCTTTGATATAACTGTTGGCAGTTTATCTGAGACATGATTGGTGCAAGTACAACAACACACATAAAACAATGGTCTTTTCTCCACATGAACGTGAAACAAAGGTGAAGTATTAAAGTTTGAAACTAATTTACATTTTTTAAGGAATCCGAACTGGCTTTAAAAAAAAAAGGGAAAAACATTTATTGCACGTGCATGAGTTTTTTTGTTAAGTAACAAGAGCTCATTAAAAATATAGGGGACACAGTTTGTGACAAGCCCGAGTAAAGACCACGTGGTTTAAACACTAAAGTTTGAAATGGATCCTTTTAGGAAAAATCTCTCAAAGCTTTGCATGTTCTGCAGGCTCTGAAAGTTGCAACTATAAAATAGCTCATGAGACAATTGTAATTGGACATGGAAAAATATAACAAAGTTAAAATTACAGGCCTCTTGTGTATGTTATATGTTTGTGTATGTTATATGTTTGTGTATGTTATATGTTTGTGCGTCATGTCAAATACACTACGTTGACCTTAACAAACTGGACCAATACTAACGTGGGGTGTTGTGAGTGTGTTGTGAGTGTGTTGTGGAGTGAACTGAGGAATGCTGAACGGAATCATGGAATAACAAAAGTTTTCTGTAATGTTTTAATGTGATCATGGAATAATTATTTTTTGTCAACAGCATACGGTGTAAGTACTAGAGATTCAAAGATGACAAGCTTTATTGAACAGGTGTAAAAGTGAGAGTACTCTGGGATGAGTACTCTGAGAAAAGTACTCTGCGGAAAGTACTCTGAGATGAAATACCTCGCTGAAGGTACTGGGAGTCCCTCCCTCTGCTGTTTGTCCGGACAGTGATTCGGTCCAACCGCAGTGAGCGGTCATTGGGAGGAGGACAACTTTGGTTTGTAACTCACATTTAGGGGAGTGTAAAATTAGAAACATACATATTGTTAAGTCTGTATTTGGCTACAGCCTCTGCCCTGATGCCACACACCGTCTGTCAATGCAGTTATGTTTTGCCCAATTGGAAAAAGATTGACAGGCCGCACCATGCGAAGAGAGGAAAGTGGGCGTTTCTTGTGTTCTAATGTTTGTTTTTCAGATGAAAGATAAACTGCACCTGCTTCAGGGATAACACAGTAGTATGGATCATGAGGAAAATGAGCCTCTACTTTGGCACCAAAGCCCACAATATGAATTGAGGACGATCCGGGAGGAACAACTGAAGATGATTGGAACAGTAATCTACACACACATACAGATGCATGTTTTATACTTTGGACCACGACCAACAGAGGGAGTATAGTAATGTTATTGTCATAGGTGGTCATGGTCCTTAACCTTCTAAATCATTAGAAAGAAGTGTAAAACATATATTTACAAGACCAAATACATAATAGAAAAGGGCAGCCTAAAAAAAGCAAAATGGGAAAATTATTAAGTAATTTTCGGAGTTGCCAAAATGAAATAAAATTCTATATTTGTCCCATAGGGGGTCATTCTAAATTTAGTGTTGTGCAAATTCAAAAGGAGAAATAATGCGCTTATAACATCAAACAGATCTACTCTTTAAGATAATAGATCATATAATAATAAGATAATAATAGAATAGAATGAAATAGTCTGGAGCTATAATGTCATTGGATTCGAGGAGCTATAGGTTGAAGTGTCAGAATAAACAATAGTAATAATAGTTAGACTAGTGAATAATCAAAATAGTTCTATTGTGGAAATAAGTATCAATAAGGTCAAATTGTTCTAATAACTAAAGTAAAAAGGAATCAAATGGAGTCAGATTTTAGATGTTTCTGTTTTCCACATCTGTAGGAATTAGTGCAGATGTGTTTATAGAGAGTAGTATTAAAATGCAGACATAGAACGACAGGCTTTAACACAATTTTAAATCTAAAAATAGCTCAAATATAACATTGCTTTTGACGCAGCCTCTGAGCTGCTCCATTGGAGAACAGGTCAAATGTTATTGTTTATTACAAACAGCTGATGTATTTACACATATTAAGTTTGGGACAACTCTTTAAACAGTTATAAGCAGCGGACAGAAGCCATGAATGTGCTTTTGTTTATTAAATAATTAATTTCATAGCCTTATAATCGTAGAGAACGTTTTAAAATAGTTAAAATCCCTTTCAGGCAACTTGATTTAGATGTATGTCTTTAATATTGGAGAACGACTGTGTTGTTTTTGGAATTGTCTGAAATACAATACATAGAATAGTGATTTGCAGAACAAGAACCGGCCAATAAAAAATCGTCTATTGCCAATGCTATTGTTACAATCAGAACTCAAAAGTTGGGAATATGCTTTGGCTCAAACTACAACCAAGATTTGGAGTCACAATAGAGTGTAAAATAGATAGATGCTTTCAAAAATAGAGATTATTTTTAGACAGGGCTAATATCAAACGGTAAAAGGACCATTTCCTTCATATTATGTCCAAAAGTATTTACTTCAAAGGTAGATAAAGTTCATTACAGTTTATGCACAGTTTTATTAGATACTGTCAAATTCACTTGTTTCAAACATAGGTGAATGTTGACAATGCAAAAAGCTAATGAGATAGATTAATGAGATCGATTAGAACCAACACAGATTCAAAAACATTTGAAAGCATTTTAATGAATTTGGGTATAGCACAAAAGTAGATCTTTAGGTAGTTTTGAGAATTTTAAGAGCTGTCAATTTGTCAGCAACAGATTAGAGAATCAAAATACCGTTGTATAGGGACTAACCCCAGAGAAACCTGCTAAAATAGATTAGCTCCTGTACGGATAATACCAATTTGATTTACGATGTACATTTATCCCAAACGGTCTGAGAGAAGGAAGTGACAGCACTTCCTGGTTCAACAAAATGTGTTTGGAAAAATGAGCAAAGCCCCACAAAATGGCACAGAGCCACTGATAATGACAGCAAACCACAGTATAGATAGATTTATTAGATAAAAACATATGTTTAAGAATATGGCTCAATAAAAGCAAAGATGCAAACATATTGGTAAATAGATTAGAATAGTTTAAACTATAGTGAATAGTTTTAGTGCATACATTACAGACGAGGTTGAAGAAGAATCAGAATGACAGCAGTGGTCATCAAAGAGTTTAGTGAAGGAATGTTTCAATGTGGTTGTGTGTTGTTCGTCTTCCTGTATTAACTCTTCACAGATATCGAGCCAGAACTAGGATGATGGAATCTCCCCAGTCCCGTCACCCAGAGAATATTGAAAGATTGTGACCTATTGGTTAATATAGGTCAAAAGAGGGACTGACGAATATTCACAAAATGCTGCACATCAGACAAAGGAATATGCACTCAGGAATCATAAGAGATGACCAGCTTACAAAACCAGACAATTATTGACTCCAAGAATAAACAAATGCTCTCTCCCACTCTCGACGAGGGCAAAAGTCCAACACAATCAGGCGCCCAGTGGTGGGGGGCATTGTTTGCTCAGGTGGAGATGGAAGACCGGGTCCAGACCAGGACCAGGGGCCAGACCAGTCCCAGATCTGTGACGTCATCGGACCCTTTGATAGAAACTGCTGGGAGGAGATTGGCAGTCAGTCAGCCGAGGGCCAGGAGAGGGACATATTAGTTTAGGAGCACTTTTTTTGTTGAATATTCTGTATCTGATTGTAAAGATAATTAAATGCAGATGTTAAACGTGAAGATCTCTTGTCTCGCTCTTGCATCGACTTTGGATACGTCAGTCAAAGGGAATTATTGACTTCAGTGTCCACATCAGCTGAGTGTTTCTCAATGAACCGGCTCTGATAAAACCATGTCCCAGCGTGAGTCTTGTACATCTGATCCGTCCACTCATGTTTGGCTCTGTTTCAATCACACTCACTTTGATGCGAGATGGGATTTCAGCGTCAGAACAAGCTCGCACTGAGATAACCAGTGTGTGTGTGCTTCTGCCACGGTCTGGAGAGAGATGGTGAGGAAGTTTTGATGTCCAGAGATCGTGTTTGTGCTTTCAGAGAAAACTGTGAGGACAATTCCCTGCGGTGTGTGATAAGAGGAGGTTTATCAGGATTCAAATACATCTGAATGAAGCAACGGGGCTCTAATCTGACCAATAGGAGAGCAGCAGATAGACTGGTTTTGTTTTATATAAAAGCTGCAGAGAATGTCACAGCTGTTGAGCATCCGTCTGTAGCACAGAGCTTTGGTTTGAGTTCAGAGGCTTGACTTTCAATGTCAAAGTCTAAAAAATCTCTTTTTTTGTTCGACAAGGGGCAATTGTTTTACAACAAGTAAACTTTATGAACAAACAGACACAGTAAAATCGATAACATCAAAGATTGTAAAAACAAGGAAAGGTGATGCCACAAAGCTCAAAAACGTTCCACATGAAATTACACTTTCAGTCCAGACACATTGGTGATAAACCACTTCTGTAGCCACATCTGCCCTGGGGGGCAAAACCGACTGGTTGCCCCTGACTGGTCTGGTGACCAGTGGTGGTCACCAGACCACTCACCAGACTCATCCTAGGCAATGTGGGTGAAGTGTCTTGCCAAAGCACACGCTGCAGCCGCAGCAGCCCTGCTGTGGCACCTGGTGTTTCCAGAGGTCTCCCATCATAGTACTAACCAGGTCTTGTCCTGCTTAGCTTCAGAAGTCTGACAGGATTTTGCTTTCAAATGTAGGTTGTGCCACGGAATACCAAGATAATATATTTATTACTTATATTTTATCTCATATTCATATAAACTCACATTCTCATACAAACTACGCCATGTCTGTTAACTGTCCACCGGTTCATCTACAGTCCAGAGCAGCACAGACTTTGCAGACGCAGCTTCACTAATGGTAAACAGAGCATGTTTTTAATCCCCGTCTCTTTGAGCAGTTGTTGTGATCTTTCCCAGTGCCTTTTCTGACGGTGCATAAATAGCCTCTGATGTCACGGCCCTAACCTTCTCCAGCGCAGACAGCTGTCCCCGAAACATCACTGCACATGTCGCCTGATAAACTTAGCTCTGAGCTGCATGTGCGTTTGGAAAAACCCTGGATCTATTTACACTGAGATGATGTGCGAGGTTCAGGGGACAAAATGATGAGTTAACAGTTTAGCTTGTATATTATTGTGTCTGCTATATCTGTAAATAATGAACAAGACACTCTCTGTAATACTGTAGAGGACTGTGCGACACATGAAACAGTTCATACGAGCAACTTCATTAAGAGTAGATCTCTGTGCTACTAATATAATGACAGTCAGTTATTCTAGTCTCAAACCCATAACTTTAAAGATACCACATATGAGTGACAATCACTGTAGTCCAGTTCTCAGGGACTGGCCTCCTGCTGGGACTCTGAGGAGCACAGGGACTAGCCTCCTGCTGGGACTCTGAGGAGCACAGGGACTGGCCTCCTGCTGGGACTCTGAGGAGCACAGGGACTGGCCTCCTGCTGGGACTCTGAGGAGCACAGGGACTGGCCTCCTGCTGGGACTCTGAGGAGCACAGGGATTGGCCTCCTGCTGGGACTCTGAGGAGCACAGGGACTGGCCTCCTGCTGGGACTCTGAGGAGCACAGGGACTGGCCATCTGACTCTCCCAGTCAGGAGGCCAGGTCCAGTTTTAGCGTGCAGTGACTTGCATTTGGACATGGCCTCCTTGACCTGACCCTCTCAGCCTAAATCACACTTCCCGTCCCTAAACTTAGAAGCAGCGACATTTTTCTTCCAACTGCCAACTGGAAGCAAGTTGTTAGTTGTTATCATGAGTAGCTTTCATATTGTTCCTTACATTTAAGCTACTGATGATTGTATTTTACTGCTTTTTCATGAGTACAGACCTTAGCAAAGTCATTTAAAACGGCGGTACATTATTTGTGTGACAGGACACGAACAATTCTCAAGTGGCTGCAGTTTAATCGGTTAAATCCCCTCCGACCAATCAGTGGCAAGTGTTGTAGGGAGGTGTCTGTGATGTCAAGAGTTTGCAACAAATTTGCTGGTTGTACGTTGGCAATTAGGGGTGGGAACCTAAGGGTACCTCACGATACGATACGATACATGATACAAAGCTCACGATAACGATATTATCACGATAACGGTATCACGATAACGATTTTATCAAGATATGACGATTATCGACATATTGGTCAGGAATAAACAATATGCCAATTTATGGCATAAATAAAAGAAAAAATACACTTTATTTCATGATAATATTGCTACATTACGCATCTCCATTTCATTTAAGTATTGATACCAATTAATAAAATAAATAAATATATTAAATAAAAAGTCGATATCGATATCGATACTTGGCAAATGCATATCGATAATCGAATCGCGGGAGAAAGTATCGCGATATATCGAAAATCGATATATCATCACACCCCTATTGGCAATGGCGGAGAATTTGAAAGTAAAGTAATCCGTTCTGGTTCAGCTCCAAATATAAAAAAATTTAAGCCGGAGCAAGAGAAATCTTTGGCAAATGTCATTCCTGCAAAGATGTTGTCGCTCTACTCCCCACGGGCCTCGTTAGTGGCAAAGGAGATGGCTAAAGCTAAGCTAAATGCTAAAGCTAGCTCACTCGAACGCATTATATACATCACGGTAAACTCAGATCCAATAATTTCAATCAACAAAAGGAGTTAACCCGTCCCACCTGTTAACAGAACCCAAATGGCAAGGCAAGGCAAGGCAACTCAAAGTGCTGAACAAGATAGCATTAAAATCATAAATAATCACAGAACATTAAAACGAAAGATAAAAATATAAAATCCCTCAGTTGTATGCACAGCTAAACAGCACCGTTTTTAACTTGGCTTTAAACATTGTCAGAGAGGAGGCCTGTCTCACATCTTCAGGAAGATTGTTCCAGATTTTAGCAGCATGAATCTGAAAAGCAGCCTCCCCATGTTTAGTTCTGACTCTGGGCACTAACAGGAGTCCAGTGCCTGTGCTCCTCAGAGTCCGGGCTGGTTCATATGGGACTAACATGTCACTAATATATTTTGGTGCGAGGCCATGGAGAGACTTGTACACAAGCAAAGCTGTTTTAAAGTCTATTCTCTGAGCCACAGGAAGCCAGTGCAGAGACCTGAGGACCGGACTAATATGGTCGTACTTCCTGGTTCTAGTCAGGACTCGAGCTGCTGCATTTTGAATGTACTGCAGCTGTTTTACAGCCTGTTTGGACAGACCTGTGAGCAGGCCATTGCAGTAGTCTAACCTACTGGAGACAAATGCATGGATAAGAATCTCCAGGTCTGCTTTAGACACTATGTTTTTGATCCTGGCAATGTTTTTTAGATAGTAAAAAGCTGCTGATGTTACTGATTTGATGTGGCTATTAAAATTTAAGTCTGAGTCCAGTATTACCCCTAGATTTCTGACCTTGTTTGAAGGTTTTAGGGAGAGAGACTGTAGATGACAGATGACGCTCTCTCTTTGTTTCTGGGGACCAAAGACAATCATTTCAGTTTTGTCTGCGTTTAGCTGAAGGAAGTTGTTTTGCATCCACTCACTGATCTGTTGGATACAGTGAAGGAGTGAATCCACTGGTCCATGTTCTCCTGCAGTCAGTGAGACATAGATCTGAGTGTCGTCTGCATAGTTGTGATAGGACACTTTGTTTCTGCGTATTAACTGACCTAACGGCAGCATGTAGAGATTGAACAGAAGAGGTCCCAGGATCGACCCCTGTGGGACTCCACAGGTCAGGGCCATATGATCTGAGACACAGTTTCCAATCTCCACAAAGTACTTCCTGTCTTCAAGGTAAGACCTAAACCAACTTAGGGCGGTGCCAGCGACTCCAACCCAGTCCTCTAGTCTCTGTAAGAGGATCTCATGGTCGACGGTGTCAAAGGCAGCATTCAGATCTAACAGGATTAGGATTGAGACTATGCCTGCGTCAGTGTTCAGCCGGATATCATTTGTAACCTTGACGAGAGCAGTCTCAGTGCTGTGGTGGGGTTTAAAGCCGGACTGAAACATATCAAATGAGTTGTTGATTATAAGAAATCTAGTAAGCTGTAGGTAGACAACTTTTTCAAGGACTTTCCCCATAAATGGCAGATTTGAGATGGGACGATAGTTGTTAAGTACCGTAGCATCCAGACTGCTCTTTTTTAGCAGGGGCCTGATGACTGCAGTTTTCAGGGCCTTTGGGAATATTCCAGAATTAAGGGACATGTTTACTATCTGTGTGAGTGAAGGTAACAGACTGCTCAGAACAGACTTTAGAAATCTAGTGGGTAGTACATCCAGGCTGCATGTGGAGGAGCTCAAACTGGAGATTATCTCTTGGACAGTTTTATCATTTACAGGTGCAAAGTAAGTTAGCTCAAAGAGCCTTTCTGGCTGTTGGATGGTTATCTGTGGATTGGAGACAATGGCGTTTTTGATGCCTGGAACCTTGTCATTGAAAAAATGTGCAAACTCATTGCATTTACGTTTGGAAGTTAGCTCTAATGGCATTTGAACAGGGGGGTTTGTTAATCTATTAACTGTTGAAAACAGAACACGCAGATTGTTGCTGCAGCCTTCAATCATTTCAGAAAAATACCTTTCTCTCGTACTGCGTAGCACCCGGTTAAACTCGCACAACTTATCTTTGAAGATCTTGTAATCAACCTGGAGGTTGGACTTGCGCCACTTCCGCTCGGCCCTCCGGCACTCTCTCTTTTGTGCCCTGACCGAGTCTGCTTTAGCCCACGGCGCCTTCTGCTTATTTTTCACTATTTTAACCTTCACAGGAGCGATGGTGTCCAGAACTTTCAAAACACTAGAGGTGACAGAGTTAAACAGTTCATCTACAGTAGAATACAATGCATTCTCAAAGTTTATCATTCCCATAAATAGTTCACCTGTATTTTCATTTATGTGTCTTCTTCGTACAGTTGCAGAGTCCACTGGTGGTTTGTTAGTGAAACACATGTCAAAAAATATACAAAAATAATCCGAAAGCGCAACATCGACCACGTTTACATTAGAAATGTTCACCCCCTTTGTAACTAACAGGTCTAGAGTGTGCCCTCTGCTGTGGGTGGGGCCACTCACATGCTGAGTGAGACCAAAAGATTCAAGAACAGAACTCAGCTCTTTAGCATTTCTGTCATCAACATTATCCACATGAATATTAAAATCACCTGTAATAACTAAACTATCAAAATCTGTGCATACAACTGAAAGCAACTCTGTAAAATTATTAATAAAACTGTGACATGACTGCGGTGGCTTGTATAGGACAACAAAAAGTATTGGAGGAGATTGGAGCAAATCCAGACCTTAGTACGAAATGAAATCAGTACGATGGTATAGTAAGACCAGTCTGGTAAATACCATTTGTTGGAAAAGATAGAGCTCTCATTCTGTCTCTCTCACAATTAAAATTACTCTCATCTTTTGAAATGCGAGGTCTTACACAATAGCTGACTGACTAAATACTTCATTTGCCCTGCTCTGAGTCACGGTTCTACAGTATGTCAGGTTTATGCTACTGCTCTGGACCACATGTCTACAGAATGCTACTCTGTGGTCTGTTTAAAATTTACATCTTCTTTCAATTCTCTCATATTTAGCCAAAAAAGAAAATGCTTTGAACTACTTTTCCCAAACCACATGGACTGTGATTGATGTCAGACTGCCAGCGGTGGGCAAAGAGTTTGTAATGATCCGAACAGTTTTATATTGGGGTTGTGTATCTGTAAGAGGAACTATGGTTGGACAGATGATGGTAAACACACGGCTCTGTTCTTGCACCACAAAGCTCTAATCCAGATATTTAGACAAGATAAATCAAAAATGGATTTATGACGACTGTAGTGACAAAGCCAGAGTGAATATTGCTTCATAAAATGTGCAGTATTTCACATTGAGTCAACTGTTATTGGCGCGATGTTCCACACAGTATGAGGTTTCTGTTTCTGAATTGATTCAACTCAGTTTTGCCAGTTTTTACCTTGAGGATTGTGCTTTCATGCTTTCTAATTGGGAGCACGTTCATCTCTCCACAGATCTGATTCAATGTCATTTCTTTGTCTAATAAGTCAAGTCTATGCTAGAACACATTTTACTCAACTTTATTCAAGTTACCTAAGCAGAGCCGACCTTCAATTAGGAAAATTCCCAGTTATTTTCTGTTGATCAGCAAAAAAAGCCTTCCGCTGGATACCTGGTGAGGGTTGTTGGAGTGCAGGCTCTCCTGGGACGTGTGGCTGTACAGGTGGCTCTGGTACAGGGGGATGGTGGGGAAAGGCTCGTCCTCCTCTGAGTCCTCGGCTCCTGGGAGGAAGGTGGAGGAGCTGCGGGGTCCCAGGCTCCCACTGCCACAGGACGAATAACTGAGACGAGACACGGAGCGAGGCGGACCACGGCCGTCCAGGAACAGGAACTCATCTGATAAGAAAAATATCACTATAGTTACTAAATAAGGAAACTAGAGGGATGTACGCAAGGAGCAAGGCATTGGGAGGGAGGGGTATGGTCAGGGAGGGTTTGGGCCTCTGTATTTTCTTTATGTGTTGGGTGTGGGTGTGTCAAGGGCAGCTGCGACCTGATTTGATACAGAAATTCATGAAAGAAGTAGCATTTGTACAATTTCTTCTCCTTCTCTGAATATTTTTACTGTGAGAATTGTATTGTATTTTTTTGTAAAAGTAACACTTGGATACTGTTACCATTTCAAACAGTACGTCTTCAACTTACACTTTGATTCTACGTAGAACAGCAAAAACACACCATCTTTTAATAAGTCGAAACAAGTCAATAAAGCCGTTTGTTTTCTTATTTCACCTTGATGCGGGCTGATAGCAGACTCCGCCCCCTGGCTGTAGTCCAGTCCTCCATTGTTGTAGTCCGATCTCTTCCCCACGTCGCTCACACTGTCGCTGGGGCTGTGCGGCTGGAAGAGAGCGCGCTTATTCATTTACTTGTATTTTTAAAGAACTGTGTTGGTAAACCATCTGACATTGGAATGGCACCTCCGAGATTTACCTAAAAATCACACTCCATTTACTGTGCAGAAGACCTTTAACCTTTTTTTATTGTGAAAAAGAAATCATAATTATTTACTATTATTACACTATTATTATTTTGTCTAAAAGTTGATGTGATCGTTAATACGGATGACAGAAGAATTCCACAGATATTGAAACGAAGATAATGGAAAGTCATATTTTGATGAGCTTCATGCAGATTTGAAAACCCTCCACCTGATAGTATCGCCCTCTGGATTCGCTCACGCAGTCAAAGCCCATGCCCAGCTCCACAGGGTCCACCGTGAGGCGCCGCTTTGGCTTCTTCATCTTTAACAGAGCAGAGGAGACGATACCAACAGAATTATAAAAAATGAGAAAGAAAAAAGTATGATATATCTCACAATATCTCACACACACAGAACACATTCAAACATAGAAATCTGATTTTGTATCATATTTAGCATCGTCTTGTCATGTATTCTTTCTTGTATTGAAAACTTATATATTTATTGTTTTTTTGTCATCACTGTATTTATATATGTATTTGTAATTTATTGTGATCTGCTCTATGGTATAGACCTGCCTCACCAGACTTGGCTTCCTGATATATATTTTGTAAAGTTCTCCACTGTGAGATCAATAAAGTTTATCTTATCTTATCTTATATTCTATATACATGCATACAACAGCAAATCCCAGCTCTGAGTGCAGTTCTTCTGTGTCCCGAGGCAAGACACTTCAGAAAATCCTATCTTATCTCAGATTATATCACTTGCTTCGTTTTTATGCTGAAGTTTGAAATTTGTATCTATTTGATGTAGTCTGGAGTTATGGTTCATTTATTTCATATTTTATATTTTACATGTTGTGACTCACCTGCTCAGGGACTACAGATGGAAACTAGCTCAAGCTAAATCTGGTGCAAAGCATCTTTAATTAATGTATTTGCACATTGTCCCTGTTGAAATAAATTAATAAACTAAAAAAAAAAAAACTATATTGTGCTGTGTGCTCCTCGCTCATACTGGTCTGTAACTGGAGATGCAACACATTTTCCCATTGTGGGACAAATAAAGGATGTGTTTAAATGTGTGTGTGTGTGTGTGTGTGTGTGTGGTGTATGTGTCTATGTGTGTGTGATTTCTCTTTTTTTAATGATGAAAACTTATGTACGTTTATTTAAAATTCATAACTTCAGATAGCTTAATTTCATGCAACAGGAATGAGCAAATATATAACTTCTTGAAGTTCAACATTTGCAATACACCAGAGCAAACACAAGAGGGCACTGTTCAACACATGCCTTTCTCCTGTGGCTGCACTCTCACTAACCATTGCTAAAAGACATGCAAATTAAATATAATCTAGGTTTCCATTTGCCATATGTTATAAAATATATGAAAACAATTTATTTGAGAATAGTTTCCTATCGTCAGTAATTGAAAAATGGGCTGCTACTTTTCACAGCAGTCCTAAACAATAGCAGTGGAAGCTTTATGATGGCTTCCAGTGGACTGTATGGACGTTTTACAAGACTTGGACAAGTGCCTCGGTGAGTGAGATTTAGCATGACGGCCTGGAATGTCACCCATAATGCACTGCGGCGGTGAGAGCTGGTTTGAATATGCAAACGGGTCTACGAGAGTCATTTAGATTTTGAAGCAAATACAGGATCAGAATTTAATAAACAAAAATTACCAAACACAACATGGCGTGATTGATAATATAACACTAATGAGAATCTAGTTGTGGTTTCTTAAAATTATGAAAGTTCTCAAACTCACAGAGCCATCATTTTGACTGCTCCCATTCAAACCAATGGAGTTCTCAGAAATGTCCCCAAAAAGGTCTCTCAAAAAAAAAAATAAACAAGTTTAGTAAGGGCTGAAATTGCTAAATACAAAGTAACTTGAAACACATCAAAAACAGTTTGTTGAAAGACTGATGCTAAAGACAAAATACTAACGGTTGACAGTTAAAGGTGCAGTAGGTGATTTGGTTAGCTTAGCCGTAGCACCAACTGGAAACCAGTCCATCCTCCCCTCGCCTCTCCACCAAACCAAACATCCAGCATTTTATTTTCTTTGTCACAACAGGGAGAGTGGGTGGCAAACGTGAAATTTGCATTTCCTGTTCAGCCCTTTTAGATTTAAGAAAATCAGATAACTCCAGTGCGTCCACAGGAAGAGAGTAAAGGGCGGCCATTGGTTCATTGGGAATGAACGAATCCCATTAGTTTATTTTTCTCGGTCCAAAATATGTTTTATTTATTTTTGGAGACTATGGGCATCTGGTCAATTCCATTACTATTTGAAAACACACAATAACTTTTAGGGTTTTACATTTCCAAAATAAAACCGCCAAATTGACTGATATGGGAGTTCTAGCGCTAATATTTTAGTCTAGAACTAAACTAATATAAAATAAGACATTTATTAACACTTAACAGTTTCCAGATATATACAGACAAACAGAGACATACAAAACGACACAAGGCGGAGAGAGAAAGAGGTTCTGGCCCTCAGGAGGCCTTCAGCTCCATGGTATTGCCAGAGAGAGGGTCCACAGACAGAGAGACCCCCCCCCACCATGGAGAGGGACCATTGACAGCAGGACATCAAGAAAACTCATCCCAACAGCATGGGAAGTTAAGTGCATGGGAAAAATGTCAATCATTTCTTCTCCCAAAAGATAATTGTACAAACATTGTTAATACATAATAACTGCAGCTTGAAACCTGCTTGTAGTTTTTGGGGTTAGCAAAGTGTTCTTTCCTGGCTGTTATCGCCTAAAAATGCCAAAAGGTCCAAGATGGTTTAAACTGCTTGCAGATGGTTGATCTAAAACAAAATGTATTCTGTGAAATGGTCTGACTCACCTCTTTGTAGTGGTGTCCATCTGAATGATCCACGCTGTTGTCTTCATATCCACCTCCTGAAACAAATTTGAGAGTTCAAATGTTGATATTATATTTATAGATATAGAGAGAGATATATGCAGATTTAAATGCACTCTTCAAGATTAGTATATGGAGAAACTTTGCATTTTAAGCTCCATCTTCTCTCTCCTTTACATCTGACATTAAAATATGGGCTTTACTATTCACCCACTGTCCCATTGTCTGTTTCATGGCATGAAGATGGGGCCCCTGAATCCGGCCTCTTTCACCTGCGGACTGGTCTCCTCTGACCCGGACTCGAGGGCTGCACTCCCCTCCTGGAAGCCTCCTCAGTCCAGTCTCAGTCCTCGGTCTAATCCTGGATCTACCGCCTGTTCGTCAGTGTGGGCCTCCCCGCAGTTTCTTACTATTGCTTTGTAGTAGAAAGTACTATTATTTGTACTTTCTACGAACCAACATCAAGCATGATTCTAGACTACTTTATGAGAAAAATAATTTGACCGTAGTTGAAAGATGTGGAACTTTGCGACAGTTTTGTTTCATGTTCGATTGATCCAGGAGAGTGTGCACAGAAGATGGAGCAGATGGAGACTGATGTGGATCCATGAACTACATGTATCTAGGGGGTGAACCAGTTTTTTTCTGTAGAGTGACCGCGCCATGGTGACACCAGGTGGCACCAGGCGCAGTACAGTTTATGGATGAACGAGTGTGATTATGGATTACACGCTCTCCATCTATAGGGGCTTTATTTACCATGTTCTCTCTTTTAATTCATTTATTTATGTATTCTAAACATGAACAATAACTACAATTATTCACAAAAAAATAGAGTTATAGAATAATAAAAACCTGGACAGTATTTGAAAAGGGTTTGGAAAAAGTAAAAAGCTTATATTAATCATGAAAAGGAATGTATATTTTATACTGTGGTGTTTTGAGCCATTTTACGCATTGGTTGGAAAGAGCTGCACTAATACTGGCACACTTACAGAAATGTTAATTCTTAAGTACTGTCCCTCTTCAAAATAAACTATCAATACTATAACAATAACCCAATCCTCTCCTTAGTGAATGACATATGGCTTTAGTCACAAATCTAAAGCCAATATGAACGTTTTAGCGTTTAAGAATACATTATTGGCATGGCAAGGCAAGCGTAAGAAACCAAAAGATGAAACAATCCTTCAGTCCAAGCGCTATCGTCGGACATCTCTTTTCCCATACAATTTTTTCCACATTAGCACTAAGACTTTACAGATGTAGACTTTACCAGTGTTATTACAGCGTTCCCAATAAACATCTTTAATTAAGCTTTAAACCAGGTATTTAACTCTCCTGGCTCCCGACACTTCAGCAAAAGCCAACTTCACTGATTGCACCGGGACATTTCTGGCCTCGTCTGATCTCCAAACTAATACATTACTGCAACACTGCTTTTAAACCTATATGCTATTTGATTTTGTGGTTAAAAACATATTTCTCTGTTTGATTTGAACATGTCAAATGAAAATATAAAGCTGGTTATAAAACGGCGGAGGGAGACCACCCACACAAAGGGGTTTATCCGCAGGGAGGTCCCACGAGCTATTAGAGTGAGTCATGCGCACCAGGGCCTCCAAACCACTGGGGCGCGACTACTGTTTCGTGCAACGGAAGAAAGTTCTAAGCCCATCATCTTATGTTTGGGCTTTTCACGTGACTATGAGTCCGTTAGCAACCGTTGTTTATGTTTAAAATGCATTTGAATTTTAAAAAATACTAAAAAGATTAGCATTGTACAGTTTCCAATGTAAAAGCAGGTCATTTTTATTAACTGAGGATTGTGGATTTAGGCCTGAAAAATCACTCACTTTAGATTAGTACTGACTAATTAACATGTATAATAGTAAAAAAAAGCCTTTGTCATTATCAAAGCAATCTTGTCCATTCTAATTAATAAAATTAAATACACTGTACTACCCTATGTAACTATGCAAACGTGATCTCTGTCTGTGGATTTTATAGTTTTTTACATTTGCATTGTTTTTACTTTGTGCATATTCAAATGTGTTGATTTAATCTCTGTGCAGCACTTTGGAAACCTATTTATAGAATGTGCTATATAAATAAAGTGGATTGGATTGGATTGGATTGTGAATGTGAGTATGGGGAATGGATGCATGGATTGATTTTGACAGTAGGTCAGTTGGTAGAGCATTGGCCTTTGGGCATAGAGGTTGTGGGTTCGAGCCCACCATGGGACCTGCTCCCACAAATGTCTACTGTCGCTGTGTCCTTGGGCAAGACTCTTAACCCCACGTTGCCTGAAGCCCCCACTAAAAGACCAAGACTGTTTCACGGAGCAGCCATCTTCCTGTGGACCCACCACCTGCAGAGGATCAGCGAGGAACTGGTGCTATGAGCATTGGGTGGCAGCTCTCACTGCTACCCCCCCCCCAACCCAGAAATGGACTAATAATAAAGGGGTTGAAAATGATTGAATAGATATTTCGATTTTCTTTTTAATTTTTCCTTTTTAAGTTTACCATTAAGTGAAAACTCTGTTCTAGCCATCCTCGTATTTATGTTTATAAAATGTGGGGCCCCATTTATAGTTTTACAAAGATATGTGCAGTATTTAGATAAAAATGTAACTTACTGTGCACGTCCGGCATGCTCCTGGTGTCACAGTCGCTGGTTCCTGCGAGACACAAACAGGAACCAATGAATTAAACCCATTAGAAAACACAATTACAGAAGCCATTTCAAGTCTTACATAAAATAAACAGTGAATGAACAGTGAGTTTCCTATTAAGATGTTTTTGCTATAATTGGGATTTATTAATTTAAATCACTTTTTAGATAACATTAAGTTACTTTAACAGAATTTGTATCGCAACAAATCTACATCCAAGCAGCAGCCTTAATCATGCCACAACCCTCCTCCTCCCCATCTCCGCCTCGTTCCGGGCCGGCTCTTTCATCCTTCTCCTAGCTCCCACCAGGGTCTAGGCCCGGGGGATTTCATCTCATAATCTCTTTCCCCTTCTGCATCATCAGAGCTCTACCGGGGTCTATGTGCCAATAAATAAATAATAAACTGTCTTTAGTGTCATAATATGTGTGATTCATGTAGTGTCAACAACTCAAATTATACCATGTTTTGTCTGTTCGAGTCTCTCCAGATTGAATGTTCCTTTCTATTGGTTTTCTTTCATACAGATCTGTCCCCATATAGCCTGGTCGTACCACACCATAGTACAAATTACATTTCGTACTAAGGTCTGGAGGTGCTCAATTGTGCTCCATTAACAGGTGGGAGGGGTTAACTCCTTTTGCAGATTTGAAACAATGTAATGCGCCCGAGTGAGCCACCTCCAGCCACGACTCCGTGAAGCTGATCAAGTTCGCGGACGACACCACCCTCATTGGACTCATCTCCAACAACGATGAGTCCGCCTACAGGAGGGAGGTGGACCGGCTGGTGTCCTGGTGCAGTGGTAACAACCTGGAGCTGAACGCCCAGAAGACAGTGGAGATGATTGTGGACTTCAGGAAGAGCACTGTCCCCCCGCCCCCACCCTCCGTGATGGACTCCCCCATCACCTCTGTGGAGTCCTTCCGTTTCCTGGGCACCACCATCACCCAGGACCTCAAGTGGGAGCCGACCATCAGCTCCCTCATCAAGAAGGCCCAGCAGAGGATGTACTTCCTGCGGCAGCTCAGGAAAGCCAAGCTGCCTGCACAGATGTTGGTGCAGTTCTACACGGCCATCATCGAGTCCATCCTCACCTCCTCCATCACCGTGTGGTTCGCTGGAGCCACAGTCAGGGACAAACAGAGACTACAGCGCATTGTGCGCTCTGCAGAGGAAGTGATCGGCCGCAGCCTTCCATCGCTGCAGGACCTGTACGTCGCCCGAGCTCGAGGCCGGGCTGGTCGTATCACAGCCGACCCCTCTCACCCTGCACATGGACTATTCCAACCACTCCCCTCAGGCAGGAGGCTGCGGTCCATCAGGACTAGAACCTCCCGCCACAAGAACAGTTTCTTCCCCTCTGCTGTTGGACTCTTGAACACTTCTTAACCTGTCCCCCCGCCCTTTATAAAGTCACTTTACTGCCCATCATACGTCACTTTACTTCACTGTACTGCTGTCACCTTACATTGTGTGCACCATGTGCACTTGTATATTGTAAATAGTAACTGTAACTCTATTTTAAATTTAAATTTATTCTTTAGAAGTGTTTTTTATTCTTATTTTTATTATCTCTTTTTGACTGTTGCACTGAGCCAAAGCAATTTCCAAGTCTGTGACCTCCCGTTACTTACGTTGGCAATAAAAATGATTCTGATTCTGATTCTGATTCTGAGTCGTTAGCATTTAGCATTTAGCCGAGCCATCTTCTTTGCCGCTAACGAAGCCCATGGGGAGTAAAGCCACAATTTTTGCCAGAGATTACATTTGCTAAACATTCCTCTTGCTCCTGCTTCAATTTCTTGATAGAACCAGACCTGAATACTTTACTATCGCATTCTACGGCATTGCCAAACTGCAACCTACCTGTTCGACGCAAACTCTTGACGTCACCCACAACTAACTACAACATCCGCCTCCCGCGCTAGCTGATTGGTTGGATAGAATTCAACCGATCGTAATCGCGAACACAGGGACCAGACCCAAACGTTACATGCAGAGAAATGATGATTGACCGGAGTGTACGGATGGCTAAGGCCAGGCTAGTCCCCATATGATCTTCTATTTGAAATCACTGTGATCCGTTGCACTTTATCCCACAGCAATTTCCCTTGGGGACAATAAAGTTTATATTATCTACTAAATCCAAACAAAAAACAACAGCAAAACTAAAATGAACACTTTTTTCTTTGATTCTGAAAATAAAATCATCCAAATCAGAAACAGAACACAAAGATCTGATTTCTTGCAGTCAGCTTGCTATAATTACATTAATGTGTTTTCCTGCAGACAAAGCCGGTGCTGTGTCCAGAACCGTCTCTCGTTGGACACTGAGGATGACACCAGTGGATCTTTAGGGGCCTGGCGGACCACTGCTCCACTTTTACACAAGCAGGAATGTGAGAGTGAAGTCATGCATGTCCAGCATAAGCCACTGATCACATGCAGCCGTTTGCAGCAGAAAACACGCTGATTCAAACTCATGAGATCATTCAGAAACTCTGCTGAAAACATGGGAGATAGTTTCTGTTTCTGTGTATATGTTTGCATTGGGTGTTTAAGGAGACATACAGGACAAATTACTTTTTGAGATATTTTAACCAGGCTAAAATATTGTTCCCTTTTCAAAATAGACCCGGGGTTGGTTTTCGATCAATCCACCAAACATTCCACCTCCACCAGAGACCAGAGAGAGGCCAAGATAGAGCAAAGAGCAGAGAGAGAGGCCAAGATAGTCCAGAGAGAGAGAGAGAGAGAGAGAGAGAGAGAGAGAGAGAGAGAGAGAGATCAGAGAGGAACCAAAGAGACCATTGAGAGAGACAATAACACTTTAATATCACACATAGAAGATACAAGCTTTAATCAGCATCATAAATATATAGAATGTTTGTTATCTTACTCTTTAGAAATACTCTTTACGTGAGTTGTACATTGTGGGAATGTAAAAGCTTTCAGAATCATCTGGGAAACATCCAACCTCCCATTTCCTCGGAATGCACTATTTCTCCGTCAAAATGTTGCATGAATCAAGAAGCTGAAAGCCATTAACACAAGAAGAGGAATGCATCTCCACAGAGACAAGATAGTGGCCAAGCTACATCTGTGGAAAGATCCCCACGGTTCAAGATTCATCCACACAGTGAGAATAAATGACAGAAGTTCAAAATCATGTTTTTCTCCAATACAGGAAACTCAATTTGCCAGTCATATAAACATCTATAATTTGACTGGAGCGTGTCTTGTTCCAGATCCAGCCTTGTGTGGACATGTGAGGGGCTGATCACACTCTGGGCTCTGCTCTCTGGACTCCGTATCCCAGAATCCTCAGGGGTGACACAGCGTAAACAAGTCTCCAGAGCCCATTGATCTGCAGAGGCCATGATCTCATTTAGTTTCCGTCTCTCGAAGTCACATGTGTGCTTTTTTGAGCTGTGAACGAGGCTGACCCCACACATTAGAAACCGCCTGATGACCACAAATTGAATCGATTTGAATTTGGAGAATCGTGACACCCCAATCTATACAGTGCAGCATTGTGTGTATTATCCCCTCTGACATCAACAGAAACCCGAATTTCTACAGCGCTATTTTTATAGTCCATAAATCCTTGCGAGACTCATTCTAAGAACCCTGGCTCACAGACTCATCTATTCCAACTGTTTATTGCAATGTCACCGCATAGATTTTGTTTAATAATTCCCCCTGCTGCCAGAAAAGGCCACAAAAGACAATTTATCTCAAAACGCTGTTAAAAATATGCAATCTAAGGAAAATCTCTGTGACCTGAGAAACTGAGCCTGGTCTTATCTGCTGATGACCTTTGTAGCTCCATTCCAATCAATTCAAAGTTCAAAGAATTCGTTTTGGCTCAGAAAGGACAACTTTTTTTGTGTGGCAAAAACAAGTCAACATGGCCGAGGCGAACAGGAGGAACCGACATGCAACCGAATGAATTGTGTTATTGGCAAGAGTTGTGCTTCCTTTTCAGTATGACACTCATAAACAGCGTTTCAACACGTTCTTAACAGTGGAAAATTCCTCTGAAAATAATGCATGAATTTGAATTCAGGGAGAGAGCAGAGAGAGCAGAGGAGAGAGAGCAGAGAGAACAGAGACCAGATAGAATGGCCAGAGAGACACCAGGGAGAGAGACAGCAAAGAGAGACCAGAGCGAAAGACCAGATAGAATGGCGAGAGAGAGAGAGAGAGAGAGAGAGAGAGAGAGAGAGAGAGAGAGAGAGAGAGAGAGAGAGAGAGAGAGAGAGAGAGAGAGAGAGAGAGAGAGAGAGAGAGAGAGAGAGAGAGAGAGAGAGAGAGAGAGATAGAGAGAGAGAGAGAGAGAGAGATAGATAGATAGATAGATAGATAGATAGATAGATAGATAGACAAACAAACAAGAGAGAAAGACCAGAGAGAGAGCAGGGAAAGCAAAGCGAGATCAGAAAGACCAGATAGGACCTAGAAGAGAGAGAAAGGCCAGAGAGAAACACCAGAAGAGAGAGAGACCAGAGCGAGACCAGAAAGAAAGACCAGATAGAAAGACCAGAGAGCGAGAGCAGGGACAGAGAGCAGAGAAAGACCAGAGAGAGACACATGCAGGAGAGAGAGACCAGAGCGAGACCAGAGAGAAAGACCAGATAGAAAGACCAGAGAGCGTGAGCAGGGAGAGAGAGCAGATAGTGCGGCACAGTGGCTGAGTGGATAGCACTCTCGCCTCTCAGCAAGAAGTTCCTGGGTTCGAATCCCGGTTGGACCAGGGCCTTTCTGAGTGGAGTTTGCATGTTCTCCCCGTGTCTACATAGGTTTCCTCCGGGTGCTCCGGTTTCCCCTACCACTAAAAATATGTACAATAGGTCTGGCATGTGCCTCCTGTACTGGTGACCCCACTCCCAACAATAACAATTGTAAACCGCTTTGAGACTCCGATGTGCAGTGAAAAGGCGGTATATAAATAAAGATTACTTACTTACTTACTTACTAGATAGGCTAGAGAGAGAGAGCAGAGTCGTGTTCATTTTGATAGTGGAAAATTCCTCCGAAACTAATCCATGAGTTCTAATCCCTATTGGCCCGTTCCCTGGTCCAGTGGTCAGTTCGGGACAGTGGCGCGGATGTTGAATGCAGCTGTTTAGGGAATAGAAAAACCACTAAACAGGATAAAAAGAGATTAAAATCGCTCTGATAGATTTGGCAAGAGTTTTATGGCAAACTGTCTGAGAAGGAAGGAGGACATTTTGATCTTGTGACTTTGAATCATGAGAACACAGGGACAGATGGAGACAAATACTTTAGTGAAGACGGATTAGAAAAGTCTGTTGGAACTTTTTAAGGATACTGTTATGTGTTGCTCATTCACACTCACTAAACTGTTAACCATGGTATTTTAATTTTTTTATTCATTATTTTAAACTGCAGATTTGCCTTGTTGTAACCAAATACGCCCACTTTACCAAGTTGATATTGCGTATTTGACCTTGTAGTTAGTGACCCAGTGACTGAGGTTTTCTGCTGTGGGGGTCGGTCAACAAGACAAGGCAAGTTGATTTGTTTATTTTGTTTAATCATCGCTCAATATATTCACAAATATATTTTCAGCGCCTTTTAAGACCCCCCCAAATAGTCTATTTTAGGCCACTTCCCCCCCTCGTGCATTGGGACATGCGCAGTAGAACGTAAACAACAATGGCGGTGGGTCGACTAATCCTACGTGTGCTTCGCTAACAGAAGGATTCTACTCCATCGTTCAAACCAAACCACATCTGTAGTTTCACTTTCCATTTTCACTGCTGCTGTTAAATGCAGACTGATGTTGGTTCTTTCCCGTTTTTGCGGCGGCCTGAGGAGAATGTTATTGAGGAAGCGGTTCTAGCACAGGGACAGGACTCCTGTTAGTGCCCAGAGTCAGAACTAAACATGGGGAGGCTGCTTTTCAAATTCATGCAGCTAAAATCTGGAACAATCTTCCTGAAAATGTGAGACAGGCCTCTTCTCTGACAGTGTTTAAAACCAAGTTCAAAACAAGTCTGGTAAACTGCAAATGGCAAATAAACTGAATCTTAATCTGGCGTTGCAAAGTTCCACTGCCCCCTACTGGCCAAACGCTTGAATTACATTGTTTTCCGTCGTCGTATAGATGCTGTGCCCTGGAATACTGCGCCTGGTCGTTTTTACTAATATCTTTGCAGCGTCTCCGTCTAATCCGGGCCTTATCTTATCTCAAAGTCCAGTCAAAGTCAGATGTATTTATACAGCACATATACAATGGCAAGATCCCCAAGTCTCTCGCACGTTTTTACATTTTTATTGCGTTGAGTCAAAAACGTGATGATGTCGATGGACTCATGGCCTTGTGTTCGGTTGTGAGTTTGGCAGAAGACCCTGACCAACAGCTGCTCCTGAGGCCTTGTAAAAGTCAGGAACAAAACAGATGGAATTTTTGGGAACAATTCTGGGTAAAGAGAAAAAGCTTCACTGTAAAAGAAATCACAAACACTTCTCAACAGCAGCTGCGGCAAGACGCTGAATACTTGAAAGAACTATGGCTTTTTTTTTATCTGTCATTGTTTTTTTTTTCTATTTCTTGAGTTTTTACAGAAGTACTGTAAACTACCTTTCACAAAAATAATAAAAACTATAATAAAAAAAGAAAGAACTACGGCATCCATCTGGCAGATCTAAGTAATGCACATAAGTTTTGTGTTTAGTATTATCTGAACACAAGGATGTTTGGATTGAGAGAAAAAGGTAAAGATCAATGAAGGTAGGGGAAATCCAATATCAGGGCCCACCCCCTTTCACTTTCATTTGTCAACTGGTTGATAAATGTCTCAAAGCAATTCAAATTATGTGGCATTTCCAAAAAATGAGGGGAAATCTATTGTCTTGGGCAGTGTTTAAATCTATGAAAAATATACTGGAAAAGGTTATTTCCCTCTTATTTCTTGCTATATATATGAATATATAAACAATAATAATAATTCAATTTTATTCATATTTCACCTCACATTTCCAGAAAACCTCGAAGTGCTACAGATTAAAATGCAATACTGACAAAAAAACAACTATTACGCAGACCTAACTTACACACAGGGCTATAAGGATAACCTCCAGGTTGAAGAGGTGTTTGTAAGTTGCATTTGCTTTTGCTAAATCCTGTAAATTCCATCAAAGTGGCTCAATACTCTATATTCTCTACTTACTACAGCAGTACACAGTCTAATCCTACTGTATGGCTCAGGTCTTTACTGTAGCTGCAGGGACAGACATAAGCCAGGATGATTGACCTCATATTAACAGAGATGTCCTTACGAGATGAGATTACGGAAAAAGAGTACGTTGGATCATTTGTATGAAAATGGAGTATGATTCGGAAGAAAAGTCAATACGATGAGACAAAGTTAATGTGTAAATAAGGTAGTCAATTTCTTAGTTTACTTTATCTTTGTAGTAGTTCATTTGCAAAAACAGACACATTCTATTGGAAAAAAAATCTTTATGAAGCAGCTTTTAAAAATACAGATATATCTTGCAAAATATATAAAGGTCCACTCCTACTTGAGGAAATCCAGTGAGTCTGGTGTGTGTGTGAATAGTCGGTGCTGACAGAAAGGACAATGACACATATTAGTTGCCTCTGTCAGTGTGCCCCAGGGCAGCTATGACTACAGTAGTTGTTTTTCACCACCTCATATGTATGAACGAATCAGCGTCCAAAATAGCCCAATTTAAAACTAAAGAATTATTACAGTATTCAAAATTTAGACTTTATGGACTTATATGCAGGCATAGGATCCAAAGCTTATGTTTGTGGTTAAAAACATATGAAAGAAAATGTCAGACCTTTTACACAACCTTGTTTCCATGGCTGTGTATTATCAGCTCACACATAATCTCCTTGAGTTGAACTACAACCTGTGCATACCTGAGCCTGTTTTAATACAGGGAGACATCAGTGACAACACACAGACTTATCCCCTCTCCTCACCTCTCAGCTCGCTCTCTGATCCGCTGGGCTCTCCGTTCAGCCTTTTGAACAACGACCTCATGACTTTCGCACTCCCAAAGCGTTTGAAGCGGGCACGGACGTTTTCATGGTACCACTCCAAAGTCCCAATCTTTAGCACCCTGCAGGAAAAAAAATAGACCCAGACATTTACAGATCAAATTGTGACGACAAATATGAAATTCTGAAAGTCAAATTTTGTCTGAAATGTACAGAATTGGACAAGCTAAGACTTCAAATGGTGTCATAAACACTAATCAGGTTGTTAAGAAAGTCCCTTCTTTCTGCGGAAACTTTTATTTTTAACCCGCATAACTTTTATTGCACCATTATTTTCTTGTTGGTTCTGTAACTGAGGTTCGGTGACATCACAGCTAAAGAAAGGCCTCTTCTGGCCCCTGGAAAAGCATGTTCCAGCTTCTTCCCTCTGACAGAAGATATGGTTTTCCTGAGATTCTTTCATCTTTTATCACTTTAAACAAAACACTTTAAATGATCTTGACTTGTATCGATACTGTTTTTGTTGATTGATTTCAAAGTTTGCTTGTCTTATATTTATGTACTTGTCTGCGGCACACTGGAGACTTTTGCACATGTATTCCAATGTGGTTTTATTGCAAATGGTAAAAAAAATGAATCTGAAGCTCATACCATTACTGCACTAAAATTCTAATGCCTTCAACTGGATTTAAGTATATATGAGCCAGCACGTAACATTGATGGAATATTGAAATTGATTTACATAAACAAGGTGAAGGTTAATGAACAGGTGAGATGTTTTGTATGTATAATTTTAAAACTAGAGTAAATTACAGAGAAAAGACAGAAGCCATATACAGGTCTATGTCATGTGATGCATGTATGTTTAGCATGAGAAGACATTCTGCAGACTCCGGGTCACACAGCGGCTAATGCAAGGGCTCTGTCTTTAAAAATACCATAGTGGAGCCATAACAATAAGCATGTACTGTATTAGGGGTTTCATTGGCCCACAAAAAGTTTAGGCAGAAAGATAATTTAACAAGATATTTCAGAAGGGTATGGATAGAGTTACTCCATTTCGACAAGCCAAGACTTAAAATGGGTCAAAAACACTAGTCAGGTAGTCAAGAAAGCTTGTCAGCGTCGCTTCTCTCTGCGAAAACGTCGAGAATTCACCACTAACTCTAAGATTTTGCTTAACTTGAACCGCTGCACCATAGAAAGTTCTCTTGTTGGTTCTGTGACTGTGTGGTTTGGTGACATCACAGCCAGAAGAGACAAGAGAGAGGCCAGAGAGAGAGACCAGAGACTAGAGAGAGACCAAAAAGAGACAAGAGAGGGACCAGAGAGAGACAGAAGAGAGACCAGAGAAAGACCAGAAAGAGACCAGAGAGAGACCAAAGAGAGACCAAAGAGAGACCAGAGAGAGACCAGAGAAAGACCAGAGAAAGACCAAAGAGAGACCAGAGAGAGACCAGAGAGAGACCAAAAAGAGACCAGAGAGAGACCAGAGAAAGACCTGAGAAAGACCAAAGAGAGACCAGAGAGAGACCAGAGAAAGACCAGAGAAAGACCAAAGAGAGACCAGAGAGAGACCAGAGAGAGACCAAAAAGAGACCAGAGAGAGACCAGAGAGAGACCAGAGAGAGACCAAAGAGAGACCAGAGAGAAACCAGATAGAGACCAGAGAGAGACCAGAAGACCAGAGAGAGACCAGAGAGGTGCTACGCTCTGAAAGAGGACTGTGAGCTGTATGTCTTAAAGTCTTAAATCGAGTTCTTAGAATGATCAATGACTCTTCTGGCCCCTGGCATAGCCATGTTCCAGCTTCGTCCTTTTGGTAGAACTTATCGTTTACTGAGATGCAGGTCAACTCGATATGCTAACAGCGTATTTCAGCTGTAATCAGTCTAAACAAAGTACAGTAATGTTCTTGCACCTGTATTGGAAGTCTTGTCTTATATTTATGTACTTGTCTGGTGCACACTGAGGACCTTTGCACGTGTATTCCAACATGGGTTTGGTAATTAATCACTGTGAATGTTTTTGTACAGTTATTACCCCCCTCTCTAACTATTCTAAATACCAGCAGAAATATTTGAGTACCTGGCCATGTGGCAGGGGTGGCAGACCCAGCCCTGCTCCTTCTTGCTGAAGTGGCTGCAGGTTTTGCAGACAGAGAGCGAACAGTCCAAACACTGGACCTTGTTGTTGAGGAGCAGCTTGAAGGGTTTGAGGCAGCGGATGCAGTAGGACTCAGTCAGGGTGGTCTCATGCAGCAGCTCCCTCTTCGTGTCCTCCTTCTGAAGCATCGTCTTCAGTTCTCTGTGGTTACAACAGATCAGATCAAAGACAAATGATAGGTATATTCCAAATAACTTCAATCAATTCATCATTATAACAGTTCAAGTCTTATGGAAGCTGGGCTAAAACACTAAAATCAATAGTGTAAATTACTAAACGCAAATCATGCATGTCCAAGGTATTCCCCAAGGTTCCACCCTCGGCCTCATTCTGTTCAGTTTGTACATCAATAACTTTCTTGTGAATCTTGTTCTCTAGCATATTTATACCAAAACCTGTATTCCACTGCTTTGTGTCAAAAACCATTCTAGGGACAAGAGCTGAGAATTAGCTTTGGCTATAAGTGCTATTACACATGTACCACACTGTTAATGTTTTTTGTATTCATTTCGTAGATGTAGATTTTAATGTATATCATTTATGCTTGATGTGATATGGGTTGTGAGGCGATTTGTGTTGGAAAGGCACTGTACAAATAAAAGTAAGTTAGTAAGTAATCTCTATTTAAATAGCGTCTTTCACAGACCAGAGTCACAAAGCGCTTTACAATTGTTGTGAGCATTTGTCTCTCCCTCCACACAGAGATGGGAGTGGGATAACCTATAGCATAACATATAGATCTCATGTACAGCCACACAGAAAGTCACTGTTCCGACCAGGATTCCGACCCAGGACCTTCTTGCGGAGAACCTAGAGTGCTTACGACTCAGCAACCGTGCCGCCATAAGTTGATTGATTGATTGAAGCAGGAGCACAGCAGACTTTTTGTCAAGTCTTCACGTTAAGACTAGACTGTTCTCTAATCTGGTTTGATCGGACTGAAACCCTGCAGCCACACCTGCCCTTTGAGGACCTGCCATAGACCAGGGACGTGCAGTCAGGGGAGGCAGGGGAGGCAGAGCCTCACCTGCCATTATTGGAAACTAATAATTATTTTAGTTTAAATATATAATTTATATCCACTGTCCTATGCTTTTAATGTATATTCGGCACGGTTCCCATCAGTTTTGATCATTTCTGAAGTCAAAATCGCCGAAATCCCGTTATTCCTATTCAAAGAGACGAGGTGAGGCAGCGCTCCTGCGTGCCTCACCCCAGACCGCTCCCTCACAGTGTGTGTGTGTGTGTCTGAGTGCACTCAGCTCGTGCAGTTGATATATCACCGTTTGTTTCAAATATCCTGCTTTAAAAACATTTTTTAAACTCCTCTTAGTGTTTAGTAGTGTATTGCACGTATGTGTGTACAATTTATATTTAGTTTAAGTCTTTTGATCGTAGATGAACACACAAGGAAAAAGCTTGGCGTGAGGCAGGCGGTATCTGTGCCTCACCGCTAGGGGTGATAGTGAGCATAAAGTTCATACCAGAGTTGCTAACAAACAATCAGCCCAAAATGCTATTTCTTTTGCTGGAAAATGGATGATTTGAATGAAGATTTTTTTTCTCAATTGGACTTTCAAACAAAGAAAGAATTAATATAGACTGGGAGACCACCACTGGACTTACGAGGTTAGTCCGGCTGCGGGGGAGGAGTTTGTTAATCTGTGTTTTATGTTGAACATTGACAGATACCGGCAAAGTAGTGCTTTTCCGAAAAACACTGATTCAAACACTGCTCAAGAGTTCTGCAACTTGTTTAAATTATTGTTTATGTTCCTCGCGTCTCTCTCTCCTCGCGTCTCTCTCTCCTCGCGTCTCCGTCCTCTCTCTGCTCCTCGCGTCTCCGTCTCTCTGCTCCTCTCTGTCTCTCTCTGCTCCTCTCTCCTCGCGTCTCTCGCACCTGCGCTTCTTAAAGATGTTGTTTGATGCGGAGCAGAGTCAGCAGCTAGATTTGTTGTGAGATTATTAAAAGAAGCTGGTTCTCTTATCTTTACAGTATATAAAGTTTGTGGATGTCATTGCATTGGTGATTAAATGCTATTTTATTTGAATAATGATTGTAAATCTGACTTTTAAAGTCAGTGCCTCCCCAATCACAAACCTCACCGCACGTCCCTGCCATAGACTATGCACTATTTCAAATGAGTTCCATCAAAAGAATAGCAGACTCTCCTTCTGTTACTTGTGAGTCGACCTCAAACAGAAGCCAGAAACAATTGATTCTACAAATATTTCTGGAAATCATCGTTTTATGGAAGGTTTTACTCACTCAGAAAAATATAGTAAGTCATCCATCAACACGAAACAGAACAATGGTTACAACAACAGCTCATATATCACCAGCCTCTGGAGCTGGCCAGTTGGGAAGGACTTCTCACTCTTTGGACAAAGCTCCTTTATTTCACTATTTGTGGGAAGAAAAGCTCACAATGGATTGTTTTGGTTACATCATAAATCTATCATCCAACAGAAAATATCAATATACAATGGCCAGATGTGTTTCTATCAGTGGGGGCGGGTCCCAGCTCAAAAGTGGCCAAAATGATGTGCGCTGACATGCTTGCAATACCACCCCAGGCCAATGGGGGTGGACCCAGAAGAAGAATTAGCCAATGCTAACATATAGCGTTGGCAGACCTCTCAAAAACGTCTTTACAGGATGGACCAAAAGTTGGCTCTTGGCCCAAAGCTCCAATCCACATGTGTGTCAATGCTGAGGGGGGTGAATTTTTTTGGTCCACTCTAGTTTACTTGCTGTGAATTTTTGAAGTCTCTCGTTCAAATGAATGGAGCTGCGCCGGCTGACGCATGCGCAGATGCGTTTTTTCACAATTTTCTTGTGGGCGGGACCACTCGCGGCCATTTTGGATAGCTCCAGTTGAGCACATTTTTTGGCCCATTAGTTAGAACGGCGGAGACTCTGTACGTTAATATAAACAGTCTATGGTTTCTATCCTGTTCTCTCTATAGATATAAATTGGTCTATAACAATAACTCCATATCTTTATATCGACTTGAAGCCTGGAACTGAAATCTACCTCATTGGGGCGTCTCCAGCATCTCAATAATTTGGTAAAAAGCCAGTAATGAAAAAATAGGTGTTTCTAATGCTTCTACAGTTACAGATTATTAGCATTTTTTTTTGTAGATGACATTGCTTTCTTCAAGGAGAGAACATTAAAGGATTAACTCAGCGATATCCAGACATTTTTGGCCAATGACAATAATCGCCTGGAAAGTTCCTCCGTTCCCATCTCTACTGGCCTAAGTTCTATTCAACAACTGATGAAACCGGAACATAAACTTGCACCGTGCCATAATGAATCAATAACTTGTATTAGGAACACATTGTATGTTCAAATGTTTATGCAAAGATGACGAAAAAAAAAAAACAGCCTGGTTACACAAGACACATTTGTTTTCATTCCTTCAAACGACATTCTGTGCTTTCTTCTGCTGATGTTAGAAATGTTAGTGTCTCATTCAGCACTATGCGTCGCTGACTGTCGCGCTCTGGAAATGATAAATAACAAGTCCCAAATGTGTGCGAGGGTGGAGCGGGAAACAAGAATAAGGACGCGCCGGGTTTTAATGGGCATTCTGAACCGCTTTTGTAAATTGCAGACAGGTTTAAAAGAACAAATAAGTGTCTTTACCCTTTCGCCGAAACAGCTGTGGGTCATTTGTGAAGTTGATTGCGAAGTAATAATTATTATCTGTTCTATTTGCCAACAACAGAACCTAGAACACCACAAAAAGTTGCTCTGTGCTTTTAAAAAGGGGGCTGCAGGCGAAGTCTAAGTCTGTCCATGTGCGAAGATGTGGCTGCGGAGACTCGGCAGTCAAAGAGCTGGATTAATTCAGAGCAGATTGAGACTGAATTACTGAAAATGTTGAAGCCCAAGTCAAAAGAAACTGAAATACTTTGGCCTGAAGGAAGCTTTTGGTTACAGTAAAATAAGGTAATAGAAGAAAGAACTGCCCGGTTAGAGTTTGGGGGGCGTTACAGGGGCTATAGCACATTTAAGATCAAAGTGAAACAGATATTGATAATTGATATTGTATCTAATTTGCAAACTCCACTCAGTCCTGTGCCAACTGGGATTGGAACCCTTGGCCTTGACAACTATGCTAACAACTACTTCCCTAACCCTAATTTTATAAAATAGCTGAACTGGAAAATACCCATTTTTCTTTATAACATGGAAGAAATGGTGTTATCTATTTATAAAGGTGCACTTTTAACTGACGGGGAACAAAGACGTAGGTTAATTTCTGAGGCGAGCCCTATTACAAACATAAATACAGCAGAGTGCAGCGAGAATGTGCAAGATTCTTTTGTCACGCATCTGCAACACAGATGCAGTGTTAATTTCTGGTCTACCATATTCTGTAAGCCTTCTGGTGGAGCAAATAGAGCAGAGGGCGCTCTGGGAGGGTCCTCTGCTTTCAGGCTTAAAAAGAAGCCACAATCACGGTTCAAGTGTGGTGCTGAGGACACAGTTTTTTTACTGTGCTATATGCGTTACTGTTAAAGTAGGCGCCGCCGCCACCAGCCCTAGACCAGCCGCAGGCGCCGCCGCCACCAGCCCTAGACCAGCCGCAGGCGCCGCCGCCGCCAGCCCTAGACCAGCCGCAGGCGCCGCCGCCGCCAGCCCTAGACCAGCCGCCAGCTGACCCGGACATGGAATGTGGACTCTGCACATCTAGACGAGATGTTATCAACAATCTTCTTGAAGAAAACAGACAGCTGAAGCGTGAGCTTGATACGTACCGGATGAATGAAAACTTTCTGAGTGGTGATGATAACACAGTGAAGTATTACACGGGGCTTCCAAACTTTGCATTGTTCCAGACACTTCTACTCTACCTAACTCCAGATCTGCCTCAAGGTAGAATGAAGAAGCTCTCACCCTTCCAGCTTGTCCTATTGACTTTAATGCGCCTCAGACTGGACCTTCCAATACAGCACCTCAGCCATCTGTTTAGAGTACATAGGACAACAGTCGCCGATGCCTTTCACCATACCCTTGGTGTGATGTACGCACAGCTGTGTCCATTGGTGCACTGGCCAAGTAGGGAATGCTTATTGACCAGTATGCCACACCAGTTTGTGGAGTCATTTGGGAACAATGTGGCTGCCATTGTGGACTGCTTCGAGGTGTTCATCGAGAAACCTTCCAATGTACTAGCAAGGGCACAGACTTTTTCTCAATACAAACACGCATACACTATGAAATACCTAATCGTGATCACGCCCCAGGGTATTATTTCCTTCATATCGAACGGGTGGGGTGGGCGCACAAGCGACAAGCATATAACCGAGCAAAGTGGTTTCCTGAACAAGCTGTTACCAGGTGACATTGTGCTGGCAGATAGAGGCTTTAATATAAGAGAAAATGTGGGCATGATGTGTGCTGAAGTGAAAATACCTACATTCACCAGGGGTCGTGCTCAGCTTGAGGCGAAAGATGTGGAGGAGACTAGGGCCATAGCACATCTCAGAATTCACGTGGAGAGGGTGATCGGTGTTGTGCGCAACAAATTCAAATTCTTACACTCAACTGTACCTGTGCACATGCTTGTCAAATGTGAGGGTGAAAACCTAATGCCTTTGGATAAGATTGTCATTGTTTGCTGTGCCTTAACGAACATGTGCAAAAGTGTTGTTTGAGTACCTTATTCTTTACTGTATCTTTTATTTTTAAATAAATGCATGAAACAACTTGATATGGTTTACCAATATTTATTGAGAAATGAATATTTTTTTTGTTACAAACGTGTGCAGTCAAAGTACTGTTTCCAGCATGTAAACATGCCCAACATAGGTAAAAATGATAATAAGAGTCATACTTTTCTTAGTGCAAAGGGACACAAAACACTGCTAAACAACGTGTGCATTCAAAGTACTGTTTCCAGCATGTAAACATGCACAGCATAGGCAAAAATGATCATAAGAGTCATACTTTTCTTAGTGCAAAGGGACACAAAACACTGCAAAACAACGTGTTCCTGTACGGTCCCTTCTCTTTCGCCTTATCTCTAAGCATTGTTTTACTGTCTTCCTTTCCCTTGTTGTATCAGTAGATCCGTCTCTGTCTCGCCGAAAACGTAAATGCGTATAATTTAAAGTGCTCTGGAATATGAGGAGCGCGTGAAATTCTGGGGGCGTGCCCCCGTTGCGCAGCCAATATGTCCGACAGGCTCAGAGCCCCCCCCAAATCACCCCAACTCGGCACGTGACTCCTCATTCTCAATACCCGATATTTTTTCTAAGTAGTTCATAAAAATGCTTTTTACTACATACAAGTTGTATCATAATACATCATTTAATTGAAAACTTGAGGTAATTGATTCAGCTGTGTAAGAATTACAAGCAGTGAAAAGTGCTGAGTAGAGTCTTAGCGGGACGCTCTTTCTCCTCCGCTCACAGAACGAGCAGCGAACAGCCTGCGTCCTCTAGCCTCTACAGCGCTGCTTAACAGCAGGGCTTCGACTTCAAAATTCGAATATAATTCTAAAATAAAAAATGATGAACAAAATAATTGAATAAAAAAATGTGAACAAATATTAGACAACCCTTGTAATTCGAAATGTATTTAATGACTGCAAATAAAATAGTTAGCTCCCAAAGGTTTCACCGGGACGTGCTAGGCAGGTAACAGCTAAGCTAGCTAGTTGTTTCATGGTAACTTCCGGGTTTTTCGCAATCGCCTTTTGTCACATTGAAACAGTATTTTTGTCATGAAAACGTTAACAGCAAATTCTGAAATCATCCGTGCATGTGTGTTAAGGATGTATATGTGTACTGTATTGTCCGATTGACGTTTAATGGTGTTGATTGATAGATATGTAGTTGTTTATTGAGCGTGGCTAGCTCCGCTAGCTCCATTGGCTTCTCTACACAGACGAGTGATAGTGACAGGTGCTGATAGCTTGTTGTACTTGCAGAGTAATGGCAGTATTTTACACACCTGAATTACAAACAGAGATTGCATTGGGGCTTCGGTCATTATTGGTTTGAGAGTTCTGTTATCAAGAAAAAATTATCGGAAGAATTGCTGCTGCTGTTTTGAGGAGCTCTATAACACATTATAATTAAATATTAGAATATATTCTAAGGTTTTAAATTAATACATTCGGACGCGAAACTAGCGGTATTCTTTTACTTATGTATTGTGTTAGCAGTGCGTTGCTTTAGTGCCATTTCATCAGTGATTGTTGCACAGTTTACAAGAAGTTGCGCTAATGCTAATGTTAGCATATGTATCAGATCGCAAATAAAACTAGATGGCTCCGTGTTATGAGAGCGTAGGGGAAATGAGAAGCCTGTGAGCGAGTTGGGGGGCGGTGCTAAACATTCAAACATTGCAGAAACGGGTATAGCGCCTTTAAGGATTTAAGTACAGTCGTCTAATTTTCTGTTAGCATTTTTCTCCATCCATCCATTTTCTTCCCCTTAATCCATTTCTGAGTCGGGGGGGTGTCAGTCAGAGCTGTACCCAGTTCACAGAGCACCAGCCCCTCACTGATCCTCCTGCAGGTTGTGAGTCCACAGGAGCTGAGATCTTCCAGCGGGGGCTTCAGGCAAAGTGGGGTTAAGTGTCTTGCCTAAGGACACAACGACAGCAGTCATCAGTGGGAGTCGTGAAGTAGGTCTTATGGTGGGCTCGAACCCACGACCTTCAGGCTCAAAGGCCAATGCTCTACCACCTTAGCCACTGTCGCTCCCAATTTATTTATAATTTTTCTACAAATGCATTATTAAATGGATGGACATTCCGACTTGACACATGAGTTTCACAGTTCATTATTTTATTTCAGTTATTTTTTAAAAGGACTGGTTTACTTCAGTCCCTGTTTGAAGTGGATCATAAGATATCTTTAGATGCAATTCTTAATAACGTATTTGATTTGATATAAAAGATGCATTAAAAAAACCGTCACAAAAGGCTTCTCCATCTTGCTTGAATATTGCGGCAGACGGAGCAGAGGAATCCACATTTGGTCTGCAGGTTCTCACAGACACAGACTTCTCCCAAACATAGACACAAGCCTCAGAACGCTTCAATAAATCACATTGTCCTCTCTGCTCTTTGTTTACAGTCTGTGTGACGGAGAGAATGTAGGAACTGAGCATTTTTAAAGGGCACTGGTCTTAAGATATTGGAAGGAGCCACAATGGATGGTTCAGTTTATTTAGTGAGAACCTACAGCCGTGGCACATTACTGAATATTTAGTCCATTTAAAATCTCCGTATTGTTCGCACACGTTTTCCCCTTTATGCAGCGTCAGCCGAAACACAGCCACATTCGAGGAATTACAAGATCCTCTCAGAACAGATGACGTTTCCATCCGCCCTTTTTCTTCCGCTTTGTCTGTTGCCAAGTCGCAGGGGCAATAGTCTAAGCAGAGATACCCACACTTCCACTCATACTTGTGTACCACTTGCCTTTTTTTTGTGAATTGATGTTTTGATTGTGTTTTTAACCTGCTGCACTTTGAAATGTGTTTGCATATGAAAAGTGTGCTAAAAATAAAATACATTATTATTATTATTATTATAACTTACTCCTGGGTCATCCCCTGGTCTCCTGCAGGTGGGACAAACCGTCAGCAGACCATTATTAGTTATTATTGTTCAAAAAGCTCAAAATATGATATCTGCAATATGTCCCAGTGTGGTCCAAAGTTTGCCCGCGAACCTTTAAAGTAGTACCGTATTTTTCGCACAATTAGACACGTATAAAAGTGCATCTTATAATCCTAATGCATCTTATGTATAAAAATGAATGCATAATTTGATAGTGTGCTTTATAATCAGGTGTGCCTAATGGCTCTATGCCCAGTGGAACTCCATAACTTCAGACAAATTCAAACCAAAGCTCGGATAGATGTGATGACTGCTTACCCCACATACACACCAATTTTCAACTCAATACCTCCAGTAGTTCTTCTTCCCTCAGACAAACTCACAATCTCACAGACTAGAATACCCCCGCTGTTGGCAGAGTAACAATCTACAAACATGACATTAATTAAAATGTCATGTTTTATTTGGTGATTTAATATGAGGACTTTTAATGGGCTGCATTGCACTCAGGGCTTGGCCTCATCTTCAACTTGAGAGTCAAAGAAGGTCATGGATCTTGGCATTTCGTTCCACCACAAGCTTTGATTTATCCCCAACCTCAACCAAATTAACGGATCCAAACTCTAATCTTAATGCAACCTGATTGTAACCTTTAATTGCAATTTTGAATAAAGAAATTGCTACTGCTTTTGAATATTTCCCTCAGTTTAGGACAAAATACCAACATTTTATAGAATACCAAGAGTCCCCAGAGACGAATCTCAAGCAAAATCCGCTATTGTCTAATGAGGTTCCACAAGATTGATGCATGACAGTTTTATAAGTGAGCCACATGACAATCTGAGCTATTTATATTCCACGCAGGGATCAAAACAGGAGACAGGAGAACTGACAGAACAAAAAAGCATGCACTATAAAGTTTGGCTGCACTTCTATGGAGGATAACCTATTTGAGAATTACACACAATCCAATGTCTCATCAGCACACAATGGAAAGTCAAGACAGGTCTTTGATTCATTTGTAATCTTGGATGTAATCTACAAAAACAATCTACAAAAACAACTTCTTTCAAATTAATGTGCAAATCTATTGACTCCTATAACTGAGCATATGGTGAAGGATTAGACAAGGGTAATGGCTATATCCTGGTCTGAGGGAACGGAACCTCCCAGGTTAATGATAAAATAAACGTCCTGATATCAATCACTCAGACAATATTTGCTGAAGCCAGAGCATGCGGATTGTCCTAATGAAGAAAGTCAGGTCTGGTCACTAACTCCTAATTAATAGATTGATTTTGCAAGAACCAAATCAATTCAAATATGGAAGTTTTCACAGTGAAACCAATTGTAGCTTGTGATACCAATTACAGTACAGCGTCCAATGATAAAGCCAAAATAGTGTTTAGTCATGATCAAACAACTTTCAATAATCAAAATTGTTTACATGTATTTGGAAAAAAAAGCAAAAAATGATACTAAAAAGACCCCCCCACACACACAAAATGACTAGGACATTTTTTAAGAAAATCACACCATGGAGTTGTGTTTTGTTTTTTGTTGCTGGAATGTGAAGAATCTCAATAAATTGTAAGTTTAAAAAAAGTCCCTGTGCTCCTCAGAGTCCCAGCAGGAGGCCAGTCCCTGTGCTCCTCAGAGTCCCAGCAGGAGGCCAGTCCCTGTGCTCCTCAGAGTCCCAGCAGGAGGCCAGTCCCTGTGCTCCTCAGAGTCCCAGCAGGAGGCCAGTCCCTGTGCTCCTCAGAGTCCCAGCAAGAGGCCAGTCCCTGTGCGCCTCAGAGTCCCAGCAAGAGGCCACTCCCTGTGCTTCTCAGAGTCCCAGCAGGAGGCCAGTCCCTGTGCTCCTGAGATCTGCTTCTCTTTGCAGCTCTGCGCAGCTTTTCATTATGCTTTTAAGAGTTTTATATTTGCCTCACTGTGTCTTGCTATTTTTAGTCTTTTTGTCTGTCTGTGTGTGTGCTCTGTGGTGTTGGTGTCATCGGTGTTTCCTGTTTGTATTCCAATGTAGTTTTGTCTGCGAATGGCAATACATTGATTCTGATTCTGCTCAGAGTCCCAGCAGAAGTCCAGTCCCTGTGCTCCTCAGAGTCCCAGTAGGAGGCCAGACCCTGTGCTCCTCAGAGTCCCAGCAGGAGGCCAGTTCCTGTGCTCCTCAGAGTCCCAGCAGGAGTCCAGTCCCTGTGCTCCTCAGAGTCCCAGCAGGAGGCCAGACCCTGTGCTCCTCAGAGTCCCAGCAGGAGGCCAGTCCCTCTATACATTATCCCTTACATATTTTACACTGCCTCTTTATTTAGCTAAATATAGAGATTTTATTCAATTTTTAAAGTATAGATTTGTACTTAATGTTCACTTATCTTGTGCTGTGTGCCGCTCATTACTATTGTTGTGTAACACTGACTTAACTCCAGCAGCAGGAGGAATCAAGTCCTCCTGCTGCTGCTGTGATTTAGGGCCACACAAAAAACCCCCAAATTGATAACAAGTCTTGGGATAAGGTTTTAGCATAGATCAGTACAGACCCATTTCAAACACACGCCGCGATTCAAGAAATATCCTTTCAGTGAAAACCGCAGCTGATATGAACCACATGAGGATGTAAGTTTTGTGGAAAAACAGGAGAAACCGTAGCACTCTCTGAAACACACACACGGCTCAGGTATCTGGAGATTTTCCCACGCTAAATGAAAAATCCAATTTGTTTAATCTATTTAGAATGCATTTACAGTAACCTACATACGAGGTCTTATATGGAGGTTTGCAGGGTTTAAATTAGCGCTGAAAATGAATTTCTACCTCCCAACCTACGGATCTATCTATCTACTGTATCCATCTCATACCCATCTTCCATCCATCCATCTATCTGTAGACATACTGTGTTTCAGAGCACAGAAAACCAACCATACCCTAATAACAAAATAAAAACAGAAATCTTGAGGCTCACACAAGCATGCTTTTCCTCACACAAAAATAGACAAAAATGGTTGTTTGTGTTGCTCTATGCTTCTAATCTTATCCATGTATGCTTCTAATCTTAGCAATGATATTACTTAAACGAATGTTGTAGTTGTTACAGGTGAGTGACACCTGTAATGTTTTAACCATGTAATAAAATCCATGTAAATATTTCCTTGCTCTCAAAACTCTTTTGCTTTGGTTTTATTCAATAGTTTTCACCTGAGAGTGACTGTATATTTATTGCCTCATCTGCAAATCAGATTTCTGTGGGAAAATACATGCATAAATATTGAATGTTTAGAATAGTTAGGCCCCCCAGCTTTAGCCTAAGCAAACAAAAATGTATAATAAAGTGTTGCTGACCCGAGGCGGTCCTCCTCTTTCTTGCGCAGGTTGAAGTCTCTCTGGACCACATCCCACACGTGCTTGGCCTCTTCGTCCGTCAGCTTGGACAGGTCCAGCTTCTTCCCTGTGGCCATCGAGCCAGGCATCCTGAACTGGCAACCTGCCAGCTCTCACCGCTGCTGCGGTCAAACAAAGCAGAAGAAACATTATCAGTCGGACCATATCGTAGAGAAACACCCTGTTGAGACAAATGATCTGTTTGAATGGTTGTTTTTTTAAAGTCAGTAGTACACGTCACCACTAGTATGATGACTCTACAATAACTAGATTTCTTTTCTCTTGTGAATACTATACTTATTTAAACATGCTCTTTTTTAAAGATGCTGAACTTTATTAATACCCGAAGGGATTTTTTTTCTGCATTGACCCATCCTGAGGCCACTAAGGCTTACGTCAGGAGCAGTGGTCGCCGTAGTTCAGCTTATACCTAGTGTGCATGTTTTTAGTGGTAGGAGAAATCGGAGCACCCGGAGGAAACTGGAGCCCCCAGAGGAAACCGGAGCACCCGGAGGAAACCTACACAGGCACGGGAAGAACATGCAAACTCTACTCAGAAAGACCCTGTTCTGACCGGAATTCAAACCGAGGATCTTCTTGCTGAGAGGCGAGAGTGCTTTCCATTCAGCCACAGTGCCGCCGAAGAAGATGTCATTTAAGACAGAAAATACAATGTACAATCCAGTAATAAACAATTTCTGCAGCAGAGAAATCTGCTCAGGAACGTGATCATTTTGTCCAGTCAAACGATGGTTTTAGAATCATAGTTTGACGACAGCATTTTAAACTCTTTTGTACTGTTTTTATTCTATTTTAGCAACTTATGTGTCTGTGACTGTGTGAATGAGAGCAGCCAGCACCAGTCATTCCTTCGAGATCAAAAAGTAAGTAAAAAAGTAATCTTCGCCAGACCTGAGTCTCAAAGCGGTTTGTGGGCATTTGTCTCTCACTCCACACAGAGAGCAGGGTTGCCAGTACAGGAGGCGCAAGCCAGATCTATAGTACATGGAAACCTACGCAGACACAAGGAGAACATGCAAACTCCACTCAGAAAGGCCCTGTTCCGACCGGGATTAGCCACAGTACCGCCAAGTTTGTCTGATCCTATCAAAGAGACATTTACAATTGTGATTTTGATGAGATTATGATTTCATGTGTGTTTCTCTTGTGTTTCTTTTGTCTTTCTAAAACAGTTTTAGATCCACTTATAATCTAATCCAGCTTTACGTAGAACTATTGAACATTTTAGGGGGAAACCGGAGCACCTGGAGAAAACCGTAGCCGACACAAGGAGAACATACAAACTCCACACAGACAGGCCTGGAGATGAAAATGAACCAAGGACCTTCTTGCAATGAGGCACAAGTCCTAAACACTGCGCCAACGGATGAATTTGGGTCACATTTAGTTAATAGGAAAAATCAGATAATTCATTTTTTATTCACAAATCCTTTTTTACATATTTTTATTATATATTCATGCCGTGTGCAGTCTGTTTTGTGTAAGATCCTTATTCCATACATGATTTTCTCAGTTAAAGGTGTCTGAGATGTACATAACTAACAACATAAGTGGGTCAGAAAGTGTATAAGTCAGTGACAGTTCTTTAGATGTAGTGGCTCTAACTCGAGCTGCGGCTGATTAAGTTTACAGTCTGACATGTCTGACATCCATTACAAATGTGTGAAAACAAAGTCACAGCTCGCTTTACTGGTAAATTACAATGCTCAGGATGTGGGGCTGTGAGCTCCGTGTCATGGTTTAGATTTATTTCCTGTTTTATTTTAGTAGTTTGTCAAATCCCTGAGTCTTCTTTGGTTTTACTTCCTGTCTGATTACCTGCCCTCATGTGTCTCACCTGTGTTAGTCTTGTATTTAGCCCTGTGTGTTCCTTCACTCCCTGTTCCATCATTGTCATTCCTACTCTGTTTTAGTTCTGTCCTCGTTCCCTGTGGTTTTGGATTTGTTTTTACTTTTTATTAAACCATTATTGTTTGCAGTTTTGCATTTTGGGCCTCATTTGTTTTTCACCCACGTGGCAGAATGATGGAACCACGCAAGGCCCAAGCAGACAGCTTCATTTTTAATTTGTTTTGTCATGTTCTGTCCTGGTTACTTTGGATTTCTGGAGTTTGTTTTATTAAAAGCTTTATTTTGGCACTACTGCGCTTGAGTCCTCACTCAGCTCACCCCGTGACACTCCGGATCCACTCAGTGTCCTGTCAGTTCACTTCTTTTCAGATCTGTGACCTATTGAGGACTGTTGCATTTTCTCAGTTTCCACCAGCCCAGCTCTACTCGGCTCTACTCTGCCTGGTTGCGTTTCCATTACTATAGTATCTAGTACTGTATTCTTAGCAATCTACCCACAACAAACCAGTAATCATGGCCAATCACTGTCAGTTAGAACACTTTAGTACCAGCTCTGCCTGCATTAGCCTGGTCTTACCGCACCATTGTACACATTTCATTTTGTACTATAAGGTCTGGATTTGCTCCATTGAGCTCTGTTACCAGGTGGGAGGGCACAGCTCCTTTTGCAGATTGAAACAATTGGATCTGAGTTTACCGTGATGTATGTAATGCTCCTGAGTGAGTGAGGCATTTAGCCTAGCTTTAGCCTTTAACCTAGCTTTAGCATTTCCATCCATCCATCCATCCATTTTCTACCCTTTAATCCATTTCTGGGTCAGGGGGGTGGCAGTCAGAGATGCCACCCCCCTCATAGCACCAGCCCCTCACTGACCCTCTGCAGGTGGTGAGTCCACAGGAGGACGGCTGCTCTCTGAGTGTGAGCATAGCCTTGATCTTTCAGTGGGGGCTTTGGGCAAAGTGGGGTTAAGTGTCTTGCCCAAGGACACAACGACAGCAGTCATCAGTGGGAGTCGGTGGAGAAGGTGTAGAGGCGGGAATTGAACCCACGACCTTCAGGCCTGAAGGCCAATGCTCTACCAACTGAGCTACTGTCGCCCAAAAAAGGTGTGCAACCTAAACTGCCTCAGACAAGAATCGAACCCTGATCCCCCAGGTCCTAACCGGCAACTCTAACCATTCGGCCATCATAGTATCACTATTTAGCATTTAGCTTATCCATTTCCTTTGCCACTAACGCCGCCCATAGGGAGTAGAGCCACAACATCTTTGCAGCAATTACATTTACTAAACACTCCTCTTGTTCCAGCTTCAATTTCTTGATATTTGGAGCCGAACCAGAACGGATTACTTTACTATCACATTCTCCGCCATTGCCAAACTACAACCAGCAAATTCGGCGCAAACTCTTGACATCCCCGACAACTATCCCGCGCTCGCTGAATGGTTGGATAGGATACTACCAATGTCAAACACAGGGAGCAGACCCAGACGATACACGTCGGGAAATAATAATTGCCAGGAGTTTACAGCTGGCGAAGCCCCGACTACGACTGCATCGAGCTAAGGCCAAACAGGTAATACAAAGAACCTGGTACCAGTTAAGCAGAGAGGATGGGTCCCTCTGAGTAGGGCTGGTAGAAAGGGGGCTCACATAGTCTATAGAGCAACAATGCTGTCTATTATATTATTTGAAATAAAAACAAAGCTGAGTTGAGTAAAGCTGGGTTACCTAACTTTCAAACCACATAACAGTCACTCACTAGTTTTCACAAGCATGTATTTTTGGCCACATCTTTGCATCTGCTTTTCCAGACAGATAAGTGAAAAATAAAGGACCAGTCTCACTCTGCCAATTCACGTCAATTTCATGTAGAAGTCTACAACAGTAGCTGTCTCTGAGTACTTCACAAATTTGTCAAACCGCCAACGACAGATTAGAGAATCAAACAGGGGAAGGAATAATGAGACACATAAAGGAGCCATTGGCCACCTCTCAAATAGTGACAGATGCAAATGATAACATGGAAGTAATGCCTGATTTGACATTTTACTTTCAGGTTATACTCTTTGTGCCGGGACAAACAACATAGATTATTTATTGAATTAAAAAAGTTAGGTACCTCAACTTTAACGAATGAACACAGGTCTTTATGCTCTGGAAGATGCAAATCATAATGAGATTAGCAAAGATTATCCAACAGTAATGTCACTTGCATAACCAGTTGTATCAAATCCAAATCTCATTGTTCAAAAGGATTTTAAAAAGTCTCTCTGACATACGATTGAAGTAAAGGCAGTGATCAAAGGGGGTCGTTACATTGTGTCGACCTGAGTCCTGCAGAAAAAACCCAAAAGAAGAATCCATGTGGACTTCTCCCTGGACCAGGAATGCGTTGTCCTTCTCATAATTGTCTTGTTTTTCTCCGAACTACGTCAAAACCTCTTTAACCATCCAGTCTCCTAATCTAATCACATTCTCTGTAGCAGGAACGACTAAATCCAGCTCAGTCAGTGACAAGCGTCCGAACACACGACCTACGACAATAAAATACAAGTAAAGAAAATAATATCTATGAAAAAAATAAAATGAAGAAGAATAAAGAGTTTAAAATGAAGCAAAAGTTTCTCACGGAAGAAAGTTATCTTGTGTAAACTTCACCAAAGCTCTATGTCCACATGGTGTTTGTTTTGTGGGCAGGTAGACAGATAGATAGATATCTCAGCCTGCAAAAACAATTAGCCATTTTCCCGTTTGAAAAAAAAAAGTGTGTATATACAGTATAGACAAACTTTCTCATTCAATGAGTTTCCTTTCTTTTCATGACTATTTGGTAATTTGTCTCAGGCAGAGGGAAATGTTTACTTTTTGGTTTATTTCTGATTCCAAACACATTTAAACAAAGATTCAAGATTAGGGCAGGTTTCATTATGTATTTGGGAATAAAGTTATTTTTACGGTTAGGGCCTTCTCTTGCAGGACTAAATACCAAGATATGAAATGTGAATTGCTCGCGTCCTCAGAGCTCCTTGTGCCATTTCGCTAACTCATACTTACATACATATCTTTTGATCCAGGTTTAAAACAGTTCTGTTTAGCTGTGCATACAACTGAGGGATTTTATATGTTTATTATCTTTCTCTTTAATGAACTTTGATTATTTATTATGTTAATGCAGTGTGTGTTTGTTTCTATCTTGTTTTGTTCAGCATTTTGAGTTACCTGGTGTATGAATTGTGCTATACAAATAAACTTGACATCCCTTTGCCCTAAAATACACTTTGTAAAGGCAAATAAACAGGTGCGCATAAACACCCAAGTAGTACGACACAAATCTGTTTCTTACTTATAATCATCAAGGACATTTATGGACATTTATCAACACTTCTTGACAGTGTTCGCCCCTCTCCTTATGGACCAATGTCTCTACGTGTTTGTTATAGCACTTCCTCTGTTGGATTCTCTGATCTGCTGTTGAGAAATTGACAACGTAGTAAAGTCCTCCCCGTTGACTGCTTATATTGATTTAGGGCGATCAGTTTAAAAGCTAAATGTTTTGCTGTTTTTTTCATTTATCCCACACTACAATTATGTCATGAGCCTCTCTGTCCAGTATCTATTCTGTTTGCTAAAGACTTGGCAAAAGGGTTATTTTTTTTCTTCTTATCTTCAGCAGAGTTGGGCAAGGCCTGGTTGGTGTTATCTATGAAATCAAGCCGTTATTCTTTTAGGAATCCTATTGTTTACCAAGGGAAGTCTTTGCAACAGGTGCGACTGCAAACATAGGTGTATGCTCCAAAAGAAACACACACACGCATAAGGACACATTTAGTTTGACATATTGACTCATGTTGAATTTTTTTAGTTTGGAAATTACCATTGAATATTTGTTAATCTTTCTGTACTTGGTGTCCAGTTGTGACGGATGCATCTGTCACATCTTTAGATCAGCTTTGTCAGACAGAAAAGTGAAAAAGTGGGGATCAGTTTGAGCCAATCAGCTCTCAGCCCTGAAAAGTAAAATAGTGACCAACAAGAAGCGTTTTTAAAAAAGTATTATCACGAAGTATTATCATGAAAAGACACAACAGTCTTATACTGGACAAACTTCTATTATACTATTTTATATCTAATTATTGCTTCTTAATTATGCTAAAGTCAGAGATTTTAGACTTGCTTCTTTATTATGCTAAAGATTTGATTTTGTTCTACTGATTATTGTTCATTTATCTTTTACTGTGTGCTCCTCATTCCCACTGTTCTGTAACCGGTGATGCAACACTGAAATGTACCCAGGATTTCTTAATCTCAATCTAAAAGTAAACACAATAATAACATAATGTATGAAACTAAACATGGGTACCCCGGATTTAATAATAGCAAGAGAAACAGAAACACACAATTCATATTCACAAATGTCCCCCACTGTGGAACAAATAAAGGATTGTTTTAGCTTTAGCTTATTTTAAAGTTCAAATATATTGGGTCTTACCTTTGTAGCTTGTGCTTATATCCTTAGGGCACTGTCTCTGGATGAAGACCAAATGAAGGACTGCAGGGCAAAACCAAAGCACCAGGCAGCAATGCTAATCACATGTCCAGCTAACAAGGAACAAGAAAAAAAAAACTCTCCCTCCTCCTCCTCTTCCTTGTGTAATTCAGGTTCAAAGAGTCAGACTCACACTTTGGTTCAGTGGTTGGGTTAAAGCTGGGGTCCCTAACTTTTTGTTTTCTAAATAGTTTGTTATATTTAATCAAAGTAATAGCAGCATTCAGTGACTAAATGTCTAAATTAGTCCACAAAGCACTGTCTGCCGCTCATTGGAAAAACTAGTTGATTCAATTCAATTCAACTTTATTATAGGCTCTAGGTCCAAGTTAAAACAAACAAAAACATAGTGTATCCTCTGTAACTTCTTATTAGAGATTCACTGATGCAGCGGCTGGACATATCGGCCCATGTTTGCCTTGTTAACTACCATAGGTAAATAAAAATGACGTTGGTCGATGGTGGCGCGTGTAAAGAGACACCAGTAGAGGGCGTCTGCGCACTTTCCTCTGTAGAAGAAACAAGATGGCAGTGGTCGTGTGGAAATATTTGACAGTATCAGAAAAAGATCAGCGTTCAAGAAAATCATTTAAAGAATCTCATTGGACATTTGAGAAGAATAATAGATTACTTAAAGCCAGATCCCGTCAGACCTCTCTGAAGCTAAGCAGGACAGGGCCTGGTTAGTACTGTGATGTGAGACCCCTGAGAACACCAGGTGCCACATTGGGGCGGCTGCGGCTGTAAAGTGCCAAAATGTTTTTAGGCAAGACCAGTGGGGGAGGGTCTCAGTTCAAAAGTGGCCAAAATGACGTGCGCTGACATGCTTGCAATACCACCCCGGGCCGATGGGGGTGGACCCAGAAGTAGAATTAGCCAATGCTAACATATAGCGTTGGCAGACCTCTCAAAAACGTCTTTACAGGATGGTCCAAAAGTTGGCTCTTGGCCCAAAGCTCCGTTCCACATGTATGTCAATGCTGAGGGGGGTGGATTTTTTTGGTCCACTCTAGTTTACTTGCTGTGAATTTTTTTAATGAATGGAGTTGCGCCGGCTGACGCATGCGCAGATGCGTTTTTTCACAATTTTCTTGTGGGCGGGACCACTCGCGGCCATTTTGGATTGCTCCAGTAGAGCACATTTTTTGGCCCATTAGTAAGAACGGCAGAGATAGGCGTGACTCTGTCCATTAATATATACAGTCTATGGGCAAGACACTTCCCCCACATTAGAATGAGTCTGGTGTGTGTGAATGGTTGGTGGTGGTGGGAGGGGCCGATGACACAGACTGGTTGCCTCGATTCCGTCAGTGTGCCCCAGGGCAGCTGTGGCAATAGTAGAAGTTTATCAGCACTGTGTATAGAGTGAAGAAATAATGTGAGGAGTCTGTGAGGGTCCTGAAAAGAGTGGTATAAAACTGATGCATTATTATTATCGAACATTCTCATTATCCATTTCTTCCCATGTAAAAGAAGCACATTGCTGATCAAAATAATATTGATTATGGCCCCGTGGGCCAAGTGTGGCCCTCTGTGTCATGTCTGTGGCCTCACTCCTTACGCAGACGCGTGTCCGTGCTGTCTGGAGCAAACTGAGGTCATGGGAAGAACGAGGCAGGATTACACCGACAGTCATGTGTTGAAGACTCTACCGAACAAAAAGAAGGAAGTTACTGATTACGACAGTATGACAATGACAAGAATTGTATTCGATTCAGCTGTAGGAATGTGGAATCAATGTAAGGAAACATCAGTCACATTATATATCGTATCACTGATTATTAAACTACTCATGCTTTCATCTATTTTAGTATTTTTTAGTCACATGGAACTTTGATGTTTAAGCTCTCTAGTACTGGTGTGTGCTCTAAACATAAGCAATGCTGAAGAAAGGGGACTCTGCCCCTAGCGTAAGCTCCCAATGAAACTAACGGTGCTAACGAATGTAAAAGTTAAAATTAAGTACTACAGGTTCCCTCAAGCATAGAGCTGTCATATATGCTGTTTATGGACAAATACTAACCTGTTGGAATCAAGAAAGAGAATAATCAACCCAGCACTTTTCAGGTTGTGTCTGAGGGTCACGGTCAAAGCTGTCCCCCTACTACATCTGAGAATTACAATAGTTCCTGCAATTTTGAAACAAGACTTCTTCTACGATATAAAGAATACCTTTTTTATTGCTGTAATAATGCAATACAAATCTGGTTACACATATTTGGGCGTACCACAGATACATTTTCATTATGCATTAAAACATTCTTCTTTTTTGCTGCAGGATATTTATTTACATAGGACCAATCTGCCATTAACAAATACATGTTTGTCTGTATCGTTTTTTCCCCCAGCATCAATGGGACTGTGATCTGCATGTTAACCTCTTCAGCTATAGTTTAAATACAGACTAGAGCAGCCTTGTCCGCTCTCCACAAATATAAATTGCAATGCAAACAAACCCTTTCTTAGTGGAGTGGAGTTACATGTTTGTTTCCAATATGGGTACTTTTAGATGAACCCAAAATAAAGCTGGGCCTGCCAGGACAGCCAAAAAAATGCACTTTTGCACAATTTGACAAACGACTAAAATACCTTGACCACATTGGGACCATAGACTGTAAAAAATAATTGATTGGGACTCAAACTATGTCTCTCGGAAAGTATGTCTGTGTTATGTAAATTGAAAATCCTGCAACAGGCCTACAGTATACCGGCACAAACAAATCCCAAAACCAGTGGTTCCTGTTTACTCCAGTGCTAGTGTCATTATTTACTGTGGTCCTTTGGTGGCTTGAGTTTTCAGGAGGCTGATTGAAGCCATCTGACCCATTCAGTCATTTTCTCATTTGTTTAACCGCAGCCTCTGTCATCCTCCACTGAAGTAAATAAACTGGAGCTGAGCTTTGGGCAAGTTCAGTCATTCAGCAAAATGAAAGAATACTGTCTATAGGCTCCGACTGTAAAGACTAAAGATGTATGCAAGTGGATTAGTCTATGTTTTACGTTCGATCTCATTTCATGATTGGCTTTCTTGCAGATGAAGGTCACACATGGTTAAAGGGTCGTGTCATTGCCAACAAGCGACCTGCCCTGTAACCTTCGTCATACGTGCTGTTTTTTTTTCTATTTTATTGTTTTTGGTGTTGTTGATCTTGTTGGTGTTGTGTAAAACAGTTCTGTTCTAGTGAAACAGTTGGTGTAATGGTGTTAGTGGATCCTTCTGTGCAAAATTAACATATTGAAGCGGGTTCACATAATGTAATTCACTCAATGGAACTCGTGTTACCCTCGCGGTGTTCCAGCAGGGACAGTTTATACCTGGGCACATTTTCCTGTTCAGAGCATGGCTCTATAATAATATCTGGACGTCCGTGGTACTGCAGATTAAATTTGTGTGGGTTACCCAGAAAAGTGTCCCATAGAACTCAATGTAAACTAAAACAGCTCGACCTCAGCTGATAGAGAACCTGACAGAGAACCTACGGCTTTCATAAAGCTGCCCTCTGATTGGTTAGAATGTTGCTGGGGCTTAGACCCTGGTGATGGTCCTCTGGGGCTTGGACCCTGGTGCTGGGAGCTAGGAGAAGGATGAAAGAGCCGGCCCAGAATGAAGTGGAGATGGGGAGGAGGAGGGTTGTGGCTTGAATGAAGCTGATGCTTGGATGGAGCTTGATGCGGCTAGTGCCTGATGCTGCCAGGAGAGGGCAGTGTGGCGCTCCAGCTGAGTGTGATTGACAGGTGCTGTTTGAGTGCTGTGAGTTTAGTTCTTCCAGTCTTCCAATCTGAACCTCTGCTTCAGCTTCTTAACAACACAACATTGAGATTTCCCCGCCGTGAGAGGAGTAAAGGTTCACTAATCTTATCAGCATGACTGCATTTTGTCACTGGCTTTCCTCAAGCTCTAACAAACGTAAAAGTGATCCTCTGCATCTCCTTCAAGAGACTTCCAAAGAAAAGGTGTTTTAATAAAAGCGCTAATGGCCGACTGTCACTGCTGCTTGTTTGACATTGTGCATGTGCTTCCGACGTGTTTAAACCTAGAGCACACCAGAGACCTTGGACACAGACCTGAATTAAACCAGATAAAGAACATTGATGCTTTGTAGCTTGTTATCTGGGCATGTTCAGATTCCTTCCATTTATTCTCTGGATCCGTCCCAATGAAAACAGAGACGTGTGTAAAAAGTCCTAGATGAGATCTGGTCCGGATCTCGTGTTGGAGTGACTCAGTCTGTCCGGAAAACTGTGCCAGGATTCCTACTACGCACCATGGTAAAAAGTCCAGAAACATTGTGGTCGACATGTGGGCTTAATGTGGTGTGGACTGTGCTCTGGATGTAAGAAACGTTTGCATTCAAGCTCAAAGTGAATCATTCTACATGCTTCTCTTCCAAACCATTATTTATTTAACTTATTTTACACAAAACCACTGCAGAGACATTAAGAAATTATGGGGAATTGAGGAAAATATGTTATATTTTCAGAATTGTCCTGACTTGAAAAGTGAGTAGTTTTATCTTTAACGCAATGAATGAGCAAATGTAGAAAGTTTCGGTCGTTTGGCAAACAACTTCCTTTGGCAATTTAAGCAACGTTTCTCAAAGTGCCGGTTCTGGATTAGTTCACAGCAATCTCGGCTTGTATTAAGTACTAGTTACCATAGCAACGCACTGTTTAGCATTGAGTTACAAAGCTATTTTTTCCAGTATTTAAAGTTACATTCACAAGTTTCAGTACTTACAGTATTTCAAAACAAATCTGTATACATTTCTTAGTTTTTTAATATTAGTCGTGAAAAAACATTATTGATTTGAATGATGTCAAAGTGACCGCTCGTTTTGGCTGATTTGACATTTCTGTCAAAGAAATCTGACCTTGCAAGTATTGGGCAATGCTTATAATTGCTTTTTAAGCCGACAGAAATGAAATACGTCTAAAACCAACTTGACAATGACGTCTCACTCTCATGTTTTCCCCAGGTTTTGAAAAAAAAATAAAATCCTAAAACCATGTGGGAATGTGTGGGAGGGAGAAACTCTGGCTGGTTTTGTCTCTGGACCGTACAGAACATGCGAGCAGTGTAAATATACAGTAAACATTATTATTATTATAGTTATATTCTCACAGATGAGTCAGAGCACGGCTTTGCGTTTGCCGATTATTCACAAAGACCTGGGTATTTTGATGTTGGAACCACAGAGAGACATCAGGGAGGCATCAGACTGCAGCTGCCTCGCAATTTAGGTCATTTGAGTTTCCATGGAGACTTCTGAAAACAAACCCCGTTCACAAGGCAATAAATTCAGACGGCTGATGCACGTTTTACTGTGAGGAAAGTGGAATAAACTTTACTCAAGCCCAATGCTTTAAGTCAGTTTTAAGTGATATGAGTGTATAACTACTTTATTTGCTCATGCCTTATTTAAAATTTTATGCAAATTTTATTTTGCATTTATTTATTTGTTCCTTTCATGAAAATGCTTTGTTCACATAGGGGATAGGATTTCCCCTATTCTGATTTCTGGGAACACAAAATTCCAAGTCTCTGTAAGAGTCAAAGTGGTGATTATACCTGTGAGATGTAAAATAAAAATGAATGAATATATGAATCGTAAATCATAGGAAATCACAATAGCGGTCGTCTTGTAGGACTTTGCAAAGACAGACTTTACACAGATCAGAGAATCAAATGAACACAGAAAATGCAAAGGTAACAAACAATAACATGACAAATTACTGATTACATACTGTGTCAAAACATTTCTAATCCCGAAATCGTGCAAACCTATTCTTATAGAAAAGCAAAGAAAGGTTTTGTACTTCCGTTAGCAAGTTTTCCAATATTTCATTCTCCATCCAAAGATGAAGAACTAAATGAAAGAAATGAAAACTCAACTTTGGAAAACATGATGGGTGAGCGACCTTCCTTTGTTTTGAATAATCCCTGTACGACTCACAGCTCACACAAACCAATTCTGCAGTAGGAAATTTTGGAAAAAATACACAACTCATCTTAATAAATGTAAAAAGTTCAATTTGTCTTCTTATGTTTTAAGGCTTAGAAGGTTCTTTTAATAAGTAATATGTCAGATTTTCATGTCAACCATCATTAAAGGGACCTAAAAGGCGTTAAAAACATACTCTTTTTGAATACTTCTTTTACTGATAACTCTAGTTCAGAGATATGTGAATTTCAAAATTAGTTCTATAGCCCTAATCAGAAAGTCTGTGATCCGGGTTGCCAGAAAACATTGCGTCAAGCTAATCTCAAAAAAGGTCTCGTTATGATTCTCAAATTATTAACAACAAAACAAGGAATAAAACAAGAATTTCTATCTTTGTGAAAAAAGTATTGGTTATGGATTTAATGTTGACAAAACTCTTGTCTATTCAGATATTATGGTCCCAGCTGGACTTGTCTTCATATCTGGCAACCTGAGTCAGGGACAGTGGGAGAAGTTGCAGTACCACTTTTGGCCAGATTTTTACACACTGCTGCTTTAATTACCACATGTTTCGGCGAGAGACTTCCGCCTTCGCAGTTCTAGCTATTAAACTTTTTTTTGCCTTAAAAGAACCTTCTAAGCCTTAAACCAATCCCTCTGACAGGTCCAATTTTTTTGCCTGTTTGTTATTCCCTGATTTGCATAGAAGATGAAGGAAGTGAAATCTGCTGTTGCCGTGCGCAGGTTAAAACTCTGCGGTGGGATCATTGCATCACATTCATGTAAGTTCAGTGAGACTCTGGAAAAGACATCTCCACATAATGAAGGCCTCTGTTTTCTAACACTGACCACTGCCAGTGGCTTTATGGGAATCCCCCAGTTTCAACCCCACGCTGCATTTGTCCTGGAAAAGTGCTTTTTTCACACGTCCAGCTGGGCACCGCGATCTGTCATGAGTGTTTTTCCTTTTTTTATTCAACAAAGGAGGGGTATGTGTGGACACAGATTGGCGCCAACCAGTAACTTTTGCCATTCAGTAAAAGAATAATCCACTGCTTGTTCTCTGAGAAATAGTTTTTATTTTTGTTGCAGAAGATATTAATATGCAAAAATGTCTCACATATTTGGTAAGAATTGACAAATACTTTTCAAGGCGGTTTAGATGAATGTTTTACAAAAAGAGAGATCCGATCATTGTTTTAATATTTTTGTCATGTCATGTCCTTCCCCTTTGTTGTTCCATTATTATTATTATTATTATTTGTATTGTATTTATTTATTATTATTACTATCATTATTATTATTATCATTACTACTATCATCATCATTATTATTATTATTATTATTATTTGATATATTAAGTGATATTTCTCTCTATGGACAATATTAGATTATTTGTTTTATTATTAGTCAGAACTGAGGAGGCTTACACTGTAGAAAACTGGACAATGAAATTAATAAACAAATTAATCGGCACGAGAATGAAGGACCATCAGTAGGAATGAGACTAGCAAGATCAACCAAGGGCAAAGCAACACAGGAAAACCTCAAATCAGCAACATTTGACCACAGCAGAAGAGAAAATCACGTAATGGCCTGGGACAATGCTAGAACAGGAATGGAAAAACATAAACACAAAATACAAATAGGAGGGAGATTGAAATCAGAAAGTGCGGCACATACAGTAGACCATCAACAGAGACGAGGGGGCTTTCACCTTGGCTCACACTTGGGATTCACTTCTTCAGAAACCACAGGGGGGCGTGGTCAGCCTGAGGGGGCGTGGTCAGTCTTTTCTTATTGAAAAAAACCTTCTAATCTTTCTATAATCTGTGGTTTAGCGCTCCCATCCTCTCTGTCAGAATACAAAAGTTGCATTATTGTCTTTAAAAATGATGCCATTAAATAACATCAAAGCCAAAATTGAAAAAAAAAGCAGCCTTCTCTCATGTGGCAACTTCATGGAGCTAATCCCGTTAACCCCCTTGAAACATTTGTGAAACATATGCTTGGATAATTCTGGTAAAAATATAGACTTTTCCATTGACCTGTATCACATGACAGAATAAGAAGAAAGGAGACACACATCTAAAAGAGTCTGAACCAAGAAACTACTACTTTTTATTACAGTAACATTAAGACCATGACCAACAACATTCTAATCCTGTTTCTATTTTCACAAACAGAAACCACCATCTTTCCATCTGTTCTGTAAACATATTTCACAAACCGCTCATGCCGCATTGTTATTCTAAGTAGATTCCATTTGCGTTTGTGCCGTTTCCAAATGAACTCTTTGCTATGTGCCTTTCGCAGCAGAGAGTTAGTGAGGTTGGGGAGGTGTGTGGTTCTGCTGCTGCTCTCCTAGTGTGGGATTATACAGACCACCACTAGGGGCGCTGCTCCTTCATCCGGAAACATATGGTTTGGTTTGAAGGCTTTAAACACAATAGCACAAAGAGCAAGAAGAAACCATTCTCTTTTGGCTCTTTTCAATTTAAAAAAAAATAACGTGGTTCATAAAATGTTTGGACACAAGTACAAAGATTTTCACACATTAAAGTTAATTTGTGTTTTATTTCTACAGCGGCCAATCAACCCTCAACCCAACGAGCCATATCATGACTTATGTCTGTAATAGTTTCTTTAACACACAGTATGTGAGTGAAAAGGTAGTAGTCTTCAGAACTGAACTTCAAACTCCTCTGGTAAAAGAAAAATTACTAAAATTGCTTAAAGGCACACCGTGTAACTCTTGGCCACTAGGGGCGCTAGACCTGCAACTTTCACGTTTAGCGCCCCTAGTGGCCACAAGCAACTCAGCACTGTCGCAAAAGTCAACAAACAGTCAGCCGGTGTCTTTTGAGTGTGTATTCAGACAGCATGCACTGGTGTGTGTGTTCAAACTGTAGAGACATGCCTACAGATATTGAGAGACTCTGCTGTGGTCAGCCTCCAGACCGCTGCATTAGTAATCTACCACACATGGACTTCTATATCCTGGATGAGGGAGTTCTGCGTCTAGCTCGTGCTGCGTGGAATGACATCTTTGCAGTCGATGACATCCAGGAACCAGGTGAAGAGCAGCGCTCATACAGACATGCAGCTTACAGCACGATCCCTTTCGCGTTTCCTCTTTTTAGCCTCCTCCGAAGGTTTAAAATTTTTCCTTGCCTCAGCCATGACCAGGAGTCGAGCAGGTGAAAAATGAGTAGCAAAAGCCTTAGCTCCATGAGTATATCAGCGCCTGTAGCCGTAAAGCAAGTCTTTCTTCCAAGTCACGTGACCTGGTGGCAGACGGTCCGTCTGCTCGAAACTTACATGGGCGGTATTTCAAGAGGGCAGCCCCGCTCGGAGCATTGCAAGTGTCAAGCGCTGTATATTGGCCCAAGTATTCATATAAAATAACTCATATGTGTCAACTCTTTAGGTCACAAAGTCCGCGGTGTGCCTTTAAATCTTACTTGAGTAAAAAGTAAAAAAAACTAGTTTCTTTTTCTACCCTCAAAGACTCTTCACGCATCGTCCATTCACTCCATACAAGTGGCGATACGATTTTATACTTGTTTCTTCAATGCATAGTATAGATATTGTTCTTTTATCTTGTGCTGGGTGCTCTTCATTCCTACTGTTCTTTAACTTGTGATGCAACACTGAAATTTCACCACTGTGGGACCAATAAAGAATTTCTTAACCTTAATCTTAATGCAGACTGAAAGAGAGGCAACCCGTCTGTGCCATCGGCCCCTCCCACCACCAACCATTCACACACACACCAGACTCATTCTATTGTGGCGGACGTGTCTTGCCTAAGGACACAACCACCGTTTGCCACTTTATAGCCGCAGCTGCCCCACTGTGGCACCTGGTGTTTCCAGAGGTCTCCCATCACAGAACTAACCCTGCCCTGCCCTGTTTAGCTTCGAGGAGGTCTGACGAGATCTGTATGTCTTTCAATGCACTTCAACCAATAAAACCAGCCCAGATATAAACGTACACAGCAACAAATAGTTTGAGTATAGTTTTCAATGTTATTGGAATTAAATTTTTTGCATCACCCTAAATCACAACAGCAGTCGTCTCGGAGGACTTTAGAAAATTGTTGATTCGCCAACAACAGATCAGAGAAACTACCGTTCAAACGCACACAGGCTGCAGACGACAAATGTCCATTAAAGTCCTGAAATCTTCACCGCTGTCCTCAGACCCTCCTGCTTGTTATCAAAGGAAAAAGTTGCAGACTAAAAAAGGTAAATTATCTGCAACTCCGCTTCCTGCCACTTGAGACACGACTCCAAACACAGCGTGAGTGCCTGGAGCGACATGTGAGCCGCTTCCTCTGAGACGCACTCCTCATTTACACGCAGTCGTTTTGTGAAGTTGATAAATTAACCGGCAGTTTATACTTTCAACTCACTGAAAAAGAGTTTACAGAACACGGCTGTAGCTGTGGCGCAAAGAACATCGCTCCAGGAATAATCAGCAAGTGTGTACTTCTACTGAGAATCAAAATAAATACAGAAATATGTGATTGGACATGAGTGAATAAACTGTCAAAGGGCGTTAGAGAATCTGAGGTCTCAATACAGAAGAAAGAAGAACAGAAGTTATGGCTATGTGCAAAACAAGCGTATATAATCATTTACATTCAATTTGTCATGGTGTGGATTTTGTTATTTTGTACTTTGGTTTTATTTTGACATCCGTTCTCTGTGGTTTGGTTTTAGTTTGACTTCCTGTCCTGTTTTCCCCCGTCTTGATTGTCTGCCCCGCCCTGATGTGTTTCACCTGTGTCAGTGTCTATATGTACCCTGTGCTTCTCTCCTCTTTCTGCAGGTCCAGTGTATTGTCAATGAGCTGAGCGTGTCGAGTCTTCAAAGCGAGTAATCCAGGGGCATTTATTTATTTATTTATTTTTTAAAGCGTGGGTCGAGGTGTATGTTGGTGACGTTCAAACGACCATACCACGCGACTGATTCAGGAAATGGTTTGTTGGTTTGGAGCGCAATTCGAAATAAAAGCGAACAATGGGTTCCCCTTCACTTTGTGTGCTTTTGGGTTATTGCGCTTCTTTTAGCATCTTATTTGAGCTTCTTTTTTTGTGATGGAACTGGCAAGAAAGAGAAGATTTTCTCTAGTTTGGGAGCACTTTGAGCAGATTTCACCTGAGGCATATCAATAATTCTGTCATAATAGATTACACAAAATGTGAAAACACATTTCTCTTGCACACATTTTTCTTTTCTAAATACGTTTGAATGTTGTTTGTTTTTAATTGTAGGTGAAGTGTCTGTCACTATCGTGCCTTACATAGCAATGTGGATTCCAACCTGAGTGAACCTGTCTCAGGTAGGCCATTTTACATCATGTCAATAATTGATGATTGTCCTAAAATTACTTTATATATTATTTGAATGTATTTGTTCAGTAAAATATGTATCGCTGATATGCATTTTCATTCAGCTGAGACTGTTGACTTGACTGAGGTGTTGGTGGATATGGTGATTGAGAATTCCCAGCCCTTTTCCATTGTGGAGGGAAGCGGCTTATGAAAGCTTTGGCCCCATCTTATGTTCTTCCCACGTGGCAAGTATTTATGTGAACAAAATAAATTATGTTAACAAGTTATTTCTCCGATCCACTATTTCTAGACTTTGAAAGCCATGGTGGAGAATAGATATAGGGAAGCTAAAGACAAGGCCAAAGTGGTTGTGTCTTCTGCATCTGCTGTTCGTTTAACAGCAGACATGTGCACCTCAATCGACACTAAACCAGGAACGTGTGTTCCTGGTTTAGTGTTCTGTGTTCCTTGTGCCTTTTGGATTTTGAGTTCACCTGGACTTTATTATCATTAACCCCTTATTTTTTGACATTCCTGCTTTTTGAGTCCTCCTTCAATTCACCGCATGACACAATTATTACAGACATAGCTCTGTGTGAGTTCATGAAAATCTCTTCATTCATTCACTGAGCTTTAGTACTCTTTACACTTTACCTTTTTCCTAAAGTTTGTAAGTGCTTAGTAACAGGGACTCTCAGGAAGCTGCTTTTGCTGATGGGTAAGGAAGAAGTGATGATTTCAAACTTCTATTTCTTCAACAGAACAAAGCAAGCAAGATAAAGACGTCTGATTGGAAAAATACAGTTTGAAATAGTATTATTACATTTTGTCAGACATCAAGAGCCAAAAGAAGCCAACAAAGCAAAGATATTGGACTCAAAAATAACAATATTTGTAATTTTGGAATATTTTTTGGAAGCACGTCAAGCAAGAGAGGTTACCTGAAATATTGCAATGCTGATCAGGAGGCAACATTGCATTTGCGTCGCTGAAACCATGAGGGAGAAGTGCACTGGTTCCAGCGCACTCTGACGCTTCAAACACATAGTTGCATGGTCACAGAACTGTCCTGAACAGAGAAAAGCTAAAGATTTGGCTGAAGGCTGCATGTGTTAGAAATTAATTACCTTGTCAGTGAAGAGTACTGTCCTGTCTTCTGAACATTTTCACACTCATTAACAAAACATTATAGCGTAAACATCTGTCCGTCCATCTGTCTGTCTGTCTGTCTTTCTCTATGTATCTATCATGATGAAAAGACCTTTATTGCCAACAGCAGATAACATTTGTCCACGTGGAAATGGACCTCTCAAACTCAGACCAGGTGTGTCTGGGCCTGAGATTTCAAACTGGAGAATTCCTGGCCCCACAGCTGACGTTATGGAAGAGTACACTTTTTTTCCCATCTCTCCGACGACCAAACCACCTGTCGTGTTTTCGCTTTTAATCTACAGCAGTGAGAAATCCCCTTCTCAGCATCTTGTGTTAGAACGTGGGGTCAGTAGCTTTGCCCTAACAATAAATGATCTGTATGGCATTGTAGAATGGCAATGTTCAAAAAGTGTTTAGTTCAGACGATAAAAACTCCCCAAAGGACATACAGGGAAATTATTCTGCAAGATGCAGGAGGAAGATATTTATTTAGCATGAAAAAGTATAGTAAAATTCTACATTCTTTCTTGTTTTTCACTGGTCTCTCTCTAGTCTCTCTATGGTTTCTCTCTGATCTCTCTATGATTTCTCTCCAGTCTCTCTCCGGTCTCTCCCTGGTCTCTCTCTGGACTCTCTCCAATCTCTCTGATCTACATTAAATGCTTTGAGATGAGGTGTGAGATAATACTGGACTCCAGCAGAAATATCGCATAACTTATAGGAGAGACTTTAAAAAAGTAAGTTTTTATTTTTTAATTATATAGCAAATTTTCCAGATCAAGGTCACACAAAGCACTTTGGAGTTACAATATTTTCCATTCACTCCACTTTCGGTGATGACAGAAGCCAAATACCTCCCCAACCGTCCCTAACCATTCACTCACCTGGACAAAACCTACGCAGACATGGGGAGAACATGCAAACTCCCTTAAAACAATTTGGATCTATCACTATCACACAACCACCGTGCTACCAGGCTTTGATAAAGATTATTCGGACCTGGTGATAGGAGGGCCAGCAACATAATAGTCCCTCGAATGATGTGGATGAGGAGGCGGGTTGCTGCACAAGTTGCTGCTTGATGTGTGTAGCATTTAAGGACATTTAAGGACAGTGGTCATTCTTCTATGTGTTTGTTATTTTTGCATAACTATTTGATTCTCTGATCGGTTGTCAGGGAATCGACAACTCTGTGAAGTCCTTTGAGACGCCTGCAATTCCATTTTTGGGCTTTACAAGAATAAGTTGAATTGAACTGAACTTGGCTTCACCGAGCCTTCCGCTAATTAAGGATATGTTTTCATTTTTGGCAGGAACAGTAAACAACATTGTAAAGTGTTCCAAAACGCTTCCAAAAAGGTACATTAAAATCAGTGTTTAGTAAATATAAATGCATGTATTTGTGCAAGGATCATAAACATTTACAGCACCGGCTTGAGAGGTTCCTGGGGTCGGCCTGTCACCGCCTACGACACTAACTGAGCTATAAACTCAGAAGAATCTAACTTTACAGGAGCTTTATGATGGTCAACACAAGACTTACAGTACTTCACGACTCCCACTGATGTCTGCTGTCGTTGTGTCCTTGGGCAAGACACTTAACCCCACTCTGCCTGAAGCCCCTGCTGAATAATCAAGGCTCCTGTGGACTCACCACCTGCAGAAGGATCAGTGAGTGGCTGGTGCTCTGTGTACTGGGTGCCGCTCTGACTGCCACCCCCCCGACCCAGAAATGGATTAAGGGGAAGAAAATGGATGGATGGATGAATTTCGGCTGCTGGACACTTGGATTTCTCCTATGGGGATCAATAAAGTATCTGTCTATTTCTATATACACAATTTTTATTTTTTTCTTATTGTACAATGTAGAAAATCTTTGAAAACATTTGACCTAAGATTAAAATTAAGATTAGAAGTAAGAGATCATTTTTTTCGTCCCACAGTGGGGAAATTTGTGTTGTGTTTGGGTTGAAATTAGTGTTGCATCATAAGTTACAGAACTGTAGGAATGAGGAGCACACAGCACAAGATAAAAGACAAATAACTATACTAATTAAAATAAAATAAAATCTCTAACTCTAGCATCAAAGAAACACGTATAAAATCTATATCTTTAACATTATAAAGAAGTATAAAATCGCTAAACTGGGCAAAAAATAAAAGTATGAATTACTGTGTATTCTAGTGCAAGCAACATGTAGTTATATGTTTACATCTATACATTCATATTCATAATGACTGAATACATTAACTACTAAACTACAAAACTATCCATCTTTTTATCTATCTGGCAATTTTCTTGGTCTGAAAACAAAATACGCAGCTAAACTGTTAAATACTATTGATGGATCCCTGGACGTAATCAGTACAATTATAAGAAATGATTTACCAAATGAGCCGTTTGTCCTGCAGGTCATACATTACTGTCTCTATAATAATAGGAGTAAATACTTTTATCCCAAATGACAGATGTCTTTTTCTGCTGCGTTTCCTCTTGTCCCATGTTGAAGCATTTGTCGTTCCTTTATAATGACGTCGCTTCTCTTCAGAACTAACTTCTTAAAATCACTGAAACGTTGTCCCTCAGAGTCTTGGAACAGCCTCCAGACTGAGTCACTGATCGCACACTCCATGGTCTTTGTTTTGCTGCAATAAAATTGGGAGGATGAGCTGTGGATTAGTTTGGAACTGAACTTTCATTCTGCTGAAGTGAGTTAGAAAATACTTAATACTATAATTAGCAAGGGTCACTTTAAAATAACACTTGTCTTATTATTATGCAACCAGTTCAAACGACCTGTTAGCAGCTATTAGCTTCCACTTTTCTCTTTACTGCTTACTCCGAGGTGATGTTTCAAGCGTCTTGGCCCTTCAGAAACAAGAGAGATTGAGAGCTTTGCCTTTCGGCTCAGCTCCCTCTTCACCACGACGGTCCGATACAGCGACCGCATCACTGCGCACGCTGCACCGATCCGCCTGTCAATCTCACGCTCCATCCTTCCCCCACTCGTGAACAAGACCCCGAGATACTTGAACTCCTCCACTTAAGGAAGGACTGCTCCACCCGCCTGAAGAGGGTAAGGCACCTTTTTCTGGTCGAGCACCATGGCCTGGGATTTGTAGGTGCTGATTATCATCCCATTTTGGGTAAATTTGCATCCGTTGACCCACAGTCGCACTCACAAACACACAATCATTCATCCTGAACTATGGGACAGGAGGCTCCTGAACAAACCAACATTTGTCCATGACTGTCGCCCCCTGCAGGACACTGTCTGCTCTGGAGAGCAGCCTCAGTGACAGACTGATCCATCCCCGCGGTGTAACGGAGAAGTCTTTCCTTGCTGCTGCTGTCAGACTGTTCAATGAAGTATTGAGTAGTATACACTGAAGTATTGTCTTGTCTGAGTGCTCCTATTTTTCCTGCAATTTCCAAGTGTGGGAAAAAATATAAAGATAAAATAAAATAAACATTATTTACAGGTAGATCTAAAAATGTGGAAATTTAGAAAACATTACATTGCAATTGTCAGTGATTTTAGCAAACAGTAGAGACAGAAAGAAGTATTTGAAGGTTATGCACAAAACAAAAAATACTTTCTAAAATGGCATAAGGTTGTTTAAAGCTGCACTAACTGACTTTATTTTCGTATTCATTACGAAAATGCTATCCATGTCCGTGTAGGGCATTGGGATATACGTCCTTTTGAAGAAAAAGTAGCGCAGATTTGTGCTGGCCTGACATTATATTTTCGATCGAGTTTTGATGAAACAAGGAAGAGAATGTGTTTCGGGTCGCAGATTGTGACCAATCACAGCGGACCACTAGCCCCCACTTTCGTGAGAAATCTCCAGGTCCGTTAGCACAGACAGCTGAGTTAGCACAACAAGCGGCGGAGCTAACCTGAAACTTTCTCGTCTTCGTCACCGGGTACTGCTTACACAGCGAAACAGCCATCCAAAAGAAAGTCCCGTTCCTCCACGCTTCCCGGTTCTATCGTTCTATGGTCACGCCATCCACGTGAAAATCCATATCCATGTATTATCCATATTGGGAGATGCTAGCTCCGTCTCAACACTGTGTGTGTGTGGGGGGCGATAGCTTCGTGGGTGCGGGGAGGGGAGCAGAAAGAGCGAGGCCAGCGGGTCTGAGGCTTCAAAATCCCAAAGTCAGTTAGTGCAGCTTTAAATCTACCTGTAAATGTTGCTGCAGTAGTGTTCATAGTTTAACGCTGGTCCAGATCAGAGCAGAGAGGATTCATGTCTGAACCAAGCAGATCAACCAGAAATCCACTGAAGGAATGCTAACTTTCAGCATTTTACTCTGGACCAGAGTAGAGAAAATGGTTGCTCTACCTCTGCTACTATTGTCGCTACTTTTAGAATTATTGTTTGTTTTGATGGTTTCTGCTTTTACTGGACACTTACACTTCTCCTACGGGGATCAATAAAGTATCTATCTTTCTCAAATGTTCCACAAGTTTAATCTTGTTCCCTAACCCTAACCCAAGTAAAGTTGGTTCAATTGTCTAATCATAGTATTCACATGAAAGAGCAAAGACCAATGTATACAAAGCACTGGATAAACTGACACAGATCTGTTGTGTGTTTTCTTTCTGCTGACTAACGTTACTCTCCTCGGCTTAAAACACATGACTTTGTACAATGTGCGAAAAGGAAAAATTGCTCCCAGATGTCACCAGGAAAACCAACCGTTCAACACAGCGCTGGAAATTATAAGTTGTAGGTAAATACCGCTCACGGACTGTGGAAAAGCCGACGTAACGGTGAGTCAGCCGACAAAGAACAGTACAGGACTTCTCAGGACACTGCATCTCATTTGAGCAGAAAATCCAGTAGATATTTCTATTTCATGACATTGGTTTTATTGTGGAGTACCCATGGTAACGGGGGTAACATTGCAGCTGTTCATTAGAGTTTCTATAGAGGCCATTGTTTATGTCGATCAGAGGGAAACAGGGGAGGGGTGGGACCATCTCTGGCAGTATGCATGGGAAATAATATCGTCAACTTCACTTTAAATCAAACAACCACATCATCGTTGGAAGGAGTAACTCGAAACAAAAGCAGGGAGCACATCCTGACTTTTGACCATGTCACTCATTTACAATCGCTTTTGGTCCAACTGTTTTAGTGTCAGATCAGTTCACAACAGGAGTTATTACAAAGCTGTTGATTTGCCAACACAGATAAAAGAATCAGACAGCTCAAACACAGAAAATGCACTGATAAAAACACATAGAGCTATTGGTCCATTAGGGACAAAGACTAATGTCCATAAATGTTAATATAAATGTCCATGAAAAGAGTGGCCGTCATAATGGAGTAGGAAAGGACGTATGAAAGTCAAGGCTGTGTTTTTTTTGTAGTTCCCAAACAAGAGGGAACAAACTTTCTGTAGGTTGTAAAATGTTCTTCAGTCTCCTGATAATGCCCAATGCTACTAATAAAAGAGAAAAAAAGGCGTTGCATCTGTTTCGTATTGCCTCCTGGACGTCTATTTGGGGAGGTGTTCTGGGCATGTCCGACCGGAGGGAGACCAGGGGAACCCCCAGGACTCATTTGAGGGACTATGTACTATTCAGTTTGTCTAATTTTGTTAAAGAGGTTCTGAAGTGTTAAAGAGGATGCCACTAAGTCTAAAATGGCAATCCTTTTATGTATGTACAGTATGTGTGTGTGTGTGTGTATTTATCTATGCATGTATGCATGTATGTACTGTATGTATGTTTGTTTGTCTGTATGTATGTATGTATTGTATGTATGTACGTATGTATGTGGGTGTGTGTGGGTGTGTGTGTGTGTCTATGTATATGTTCGGGCAGCACGGTATTCTCGCTTCTCAGCAAGAAAATCCTAGGTTCAAATCACGGTCGGGCCGGGGTCTTTCTGAGTGAAGTTTGCATGTTCCCCCTGTGTCTACATAGGTTTCCTCCGGGTACTCCAGTTTTCCCCTACCACCGTTGGTCTGGCATGTGCCTCCTGTACTGGCGACCGCTTCCATCTTTGTGTGGAGTGAGAGACAAATATCCACAACAATTGTAAACTACTTTGTGACTCTGGTCTGTGAAAGGCGGTTTATGAATTAAAAAAGATTGAGTATGTGTGGTGTGTGTGTGTGTATGTGTCTAGTTCCCCTTCTCTTCTGCTAACGATATATTGAAAGCTACACCAGTGAAATCTACCTCTATTTTGTGGCGAGCGACAAACATCCAAGAAACTGCTTTTGCGCCTCCAGAGTAAATTCCATTGGACACAGTTTGCCTCTGAAAACAATGGCTCTGCCCTGTTCCCTCGTGTCCGCTAATTGAAAACACATTCTGTTGGAAATACTGTACAAGAGAATTCATCAGATGTGACCTCCCAGTTTGATGTTGTGGGTGATATTTGAGGCTCAGCCATTTCCTCCGCTCTCGTCATGCTCAAAAATGGCAAATCTTCAAGAGAAATCTCACCAAAATTAGTGTGGGTTGGAAATGATCAGTGATTGTGTGAGAAAAAGAGTGTCCAGAACATAACGTGGTCTGTACAAAACGACCAAACCCAATTTCAAAGTCGTTTTGAGGACTTGGATGGAGGCTTGTTAGTGTTCATTGGGAGTCATAATAATCAATGGTGCATTTACTTTCACGCCACACTATATAACTCACACATGTTAAACTACAACACATGCTTCCATCTTTTACGGTCTGATTCCAAAGACTTCAGCGACAGTGTAGTTTACTTGTGTGTAAACGGAAGTAAAAAACTATACCAGAACCAATGGCCAAAAACTACACTCTGTATTGCTGTATTTCAAAAGAATGTGTACGAAACGCAAAGCTTGATTGTGAGAATAGTAGTAGTAGCAGTAGTTGTAGCACCAGCAGTAGTACTAGTACCAGCAGCAGTAGTAGTAGTAGCAGCAGAAGTAGTAGAAGTACTAGTAGCAGCAGTAGAATGAAGGTCGTAGAAGTAGCAGTAGCAGTTGTTAAGGTTGCAGTAGTTGTAGTAGCAGTAGAAGTAGCAGCAGTGGTAGTAGCAGAAGTTAAGGACGCAGTAGTAGTAGCAGCAGTAGAAGTTAAGGTCACAGTCGTATAAGTAGCAGCAGTAGCAAACGTTAAGGCCACAGTAGTAGTAGTAGCAGTAGTAGTAGCAGCAGTAGAAGTTAAGGTCACCGTTGTAGAAGTAGCAGCAGCAGTAGTAGCAGTAGTTTAGGTCGCAGTAGTTGTAGTGGCTACAGTAGTAGGTGTAGCTGTAGAAGTGGCAGTGGTAGAGGTAGTAGTTGTAGTAGCTGTAGCAGTAAATGTTGTGGTAGCAATAGTAGTAGTAGTAGTAGTAGTAGTAGTAATAGTAGTAGTAGTAGTAGTCAAAATGGTATATCATCCCACCTCAAATACTTCAACACAGGAGATGTTTTTACTTTTTGACACTCGCTTCATGTGGAGAACGTGTTACGACTTCATTACATGTGACTCAGATCTTATAAAAACATAATAATTACTTTTATATGAATGAAAAGCAGCTGATCTTTTCTCCAAAGCGATATCCTCACATCCCCCTGTTAGAAATGTCTCCAGGGAAATATCTGATCTGCTCGCTCTCGTACGGAGCCAGAGCCATGATGATTATGGTCCAACAAATCCTGAGCCAATGAACTTCTGCTCAAAAGTTACTTCCTGGTCTCAATAGTTTCTGCCAAACTCCAGTTGTTTTGGTTCGTTCAAAGAGTCGACCCACATCCTGAGGCGTCAATAAGGTACGAGTCTATGAAAACACATTGTCCTATATTTAGATGAATTGGTAAGGGCCTTTTTTTCTTTTCCTTTGATTTTTGTATTTTCTTACTCCAGATAAATACAGATAATGTGGATTCTGTCCTTGCATTGAAAGTTTAAAAAGCTTTTTCAACACACCACTTAAGTCAAGCACTCAGACACACATATATTATATTGTACTTTATGATGGGTTGACCCTTTTATTCATTGATGGATGTGTATGTGTATATTTATATACATAAACAAAATTGTAAATATGTTTGTGTGTAGACGTATACCTGTGTGTGCATAAATGTATATATTTTGTATATATTTATATGTATTGTATGTATTCTGTATATAGTATCAGTCACGTGGTATAGCTCTTGCTCACGTGACTAGGTCTTTAAAGTTGCAACCATGTGTGTCTGGAATTTATGTCTGATGAAGGGCCTCAGCCCGAAACGTTACAACGTGGTCTGTAAATAAAGGACACTGATTGGGAGCTACATAGCTGTGCGGACCTTTTTCACTGTTTTAAAGTTTTGCAATTTTTTATCCAGCACGCTAGCCCAGACTACAGGGATGTGCAACCTTATTTGAAACCTTCTTGCATTGAAAATATTAAAATATTTGTTGTCTTTTTTTCTTTTACAGCCAAGACACTTCACATGTCTTTATTCAATCACTCCAAACATGATGGTGATGAACTACTACTGAAGCCACAGCTGCCCTGGGGCACACTGACAGAAGCGAGGTAACCATTCTGTACCAAGGGCCTCTCCCACCACCACCAACCATTCACACACACACCAGACTCATTCTAATGTGTTGGAAGTGTCTTGCCTAAGGACACAGCCACAATTTGGTACTTTATAGTCGTAGCCGCCCCACTGTGGCGCTTGCTGTTTCTAGAGGTCTCCCATCAAAGCACTAACCAGGCCCTGCCCTGCATAGCTTCCGAGGTCTGACTGGATTCCTTCGACAGTTGATTTGACTGAACGCATGGTGTCCAGCTGTGTGTCATGACCATATGAGGAAAGTGATGTCACAGGAATGTTCCGGGCCTCTGTTCTGAAGTCCACTGTAATTTAGAGCTTCAACTCCAATCCCACAGAAGAGAGTGTGACAGAACGATGTTTAGATAGACCTGACCTGGAGGCGCTGCTTTCACTTTAACAGCTAATCTCACAATTTAAGGTGAAATCTCCTTCATGGATAAAGACATCAGAAGAAGTAATTCCCAAGACACCATGAAAGGTAAAATATCACAGTTCAGAGTTGTGCAGTGGGCGGAGCTTATGGTTTTAGGTGTACAATTCTTTGTTCTAAATCTATATAGACTAAAAACTGGGCATGGGAGTAACATTTGGAACAGTCTTCCTGAGTTTGTGGAAATGTTCAAGTCCTTATTTATCTGACCATGTAACTATTTGAAGAATTTATGTTTTCATTTGTATAAGTGTACACAATCAACATGTGAAACACCACAACATTTATAGCCAAGGCTAATTTGCAATGTCTGTCCCTAGGAGGCCTTAAAACACCCATCCATCCATCCATTTTCTTCCCCTTAATCCATTTCTGGGTCGGGGGGGTGGCAGTCAGAGCTGCACCCAGTACACAGAGCACCAGCCCCTCCCTGATCCTCCTGCAGGTGGTGAGTCCACAGGAGCTGAGATCTTTCAGTTGGGGCTTTGGGCAAAGTAGGGTTAAGTGTCTTGCCCAAGGACACAAGGACAGTCATCAGTGGGAGTCGTGAAGTAGGTCTTACGGTGGGCTCGAACCCACGACCTTCAGGCCCAAAGGCCAATGCTCTACCAACTGAGCTACTGTCGCCCCCAGTTAAAACACATTTTACATTATTTACATTATCAAAACATTAGAATATGTTTTATAGGAGTTTGCGTATGTGGATAGTCTGGGCGTCTTTGCTTAGACTGCTGCCCCCGCGACACGGCATCGGATGAAGCGTAAAAACATGTACAATAAGTCTGAATGTAATGAGAGAATGGATGGTGTTTGATCGGAGGCTTTGATGGTCCAGTGTGTTCTGCGTCTCGCTTCCGTGGAAAGCCGGAAGTTCCGTGGAGAGAATGGAAAAATCTGAACATTGTAAAGTGCTTTGGGTGACATTGGTCTGTACAAATGTTCTACATATATAAAGATTACTTACTTACTTGGACCAAACCAAGGATACACACATTTTAAGGATAACACACTGTCCTTATCTCACTGAGGTTTTCGGTGACAGTACATTTTTCAACACATCAACACCTTTGAACTCAGGTCATGTTTTGAACTCAAACCACATGTGCTTCAACACGATCATTTTCACCTGTTGGACTAAACCAACGACCTGCTGTGGTTCTGACACCATTAACCCTTCAATGTTCCCTCCTTGAAGAAAGTAACGTCATTTTTGGTAATTGTTTTTCTAAGATGTAAGTCAAGGTTCATGGTGTCATTATTATCCCCAAGAGGCAATTTGGTAGCAGCAGCAGCAGCAGCAGAAAGGAAAACATATAAAAGAATCTTGGAGTGATGTCGTTGTTTATAGTTTTTCCGCACCGATCACGTGACCGGGTGGTAATGCAGCATAGAGCGCTACCTGGATGCTAGAGAGTTAGCTATTTTTAGACGTTTGGAGAGAGGTTCCATTCTTGTTGTGTGGTCGGTTGTAAGGCCACACAGCTTAAGGGGGGACAGCTTAAGTTTTTTTTCTACTTGAGGTTTGACTTAAACCAATCCCGATAACATTATGTTGTCATCGGCGTGCACAAAGCGCCTCTCGCTGTTCATCTTTCAAAAAAGAAATGGGAGATTCTGCTAAAACTGACTTGATAGCCTCAGCTACGCGTCCGTCCTCCTGCGTAGCCATGTTTGTTTTGCTTCGGCCCGGCAGTTCTTGCTTTCGTCAAACCCGGATATCCCGCCCTAAACCCCCAGACTGGCGCGTGATTGGCTCAAACACCTAGATGTTCTACTCGAAAAGGGTTGGCAGGAGCGGGGCAAGATGTATTCTCGAGTGTTTGTGAACTCACAAATACCGCGAGAATTCAGCTTGCAGGCAAGGTTAGTAAAAAGCTGGCAAATATGGTTCCAGGGATTTACCGTTTTCTCAGCATGGCGTTACTGTTGCTAATTTTAACGGTTAAAGACTGTTTCACTGAATCACATTATGCCTTTGTGATTTCAGGATTTAACTGTATGTTCCTGTCAATTCACATACAACAAAAACAGCATTATAATGTTAATTTTGTATTATTACACCATATGACTGTTTTTGTTTCTAATTAGTTTCATTGAACAAAAAACTACACAGTTGAATTTAGTTTTCCTTTAATGAACACAGCTTTTCAATTATTTTTAACATCTTCAGTTTATACAAGAAAATAGTTGAAATCTTTACTTCTATAACATGCTTAACACCTTTTACACTCATGGTTGCTTGCGTACAAACATTTCCCAGCATTTTAAAAATACAACAAGTTGATTACGGTAATCACATTGTGATTTTATGGTATTGTAACGTTTTTTTTGTAATCACATCATAATTGTGGTAATAAAACGCCACTGGATGTGTTTTAACCAATTTATACTTAAAATTGCATGTTTGAATTGTTTTTCAAAATAACATTTGTTTAATGTTGAAATTTCATTGTAATTTTACAGAAATGTGTTACAGTGCAGCCTCCTGTGGACTCAGCACCTGCAGGAGAATCAGTGAGGGACTGGTGTTCTGACTGCCACCTCCAAACTCAGAAATGGATTAAGGGGAAGACATTGGATGGATGGAAGAATAAATAATCGATACATTGACTCAAACTGTGATCCACCAAACGGTCTGTCGTCACCATTTAAAGAGTTAACCTGCGGCTGGTCGAGCAGACAGTTTACTCCCAGGTTTTATGTGTTGGTCTGAGTTTGGATGTGAGGCAGGGATGGTCCACAGCTGTGCTCCACATGTGGATGCCACATTTTCACTTTTATAACTCCTCATGGGCCTAAAGCATTCGCCTTCTTCTTCTCCCCCACTCTGAGTACAAACAGCTCTGCATCTCTGCTTCCCATTTTTGTTTAGAAATGTTGACCCCCTGCAAATAAGGTGATATAAGTTAAAGCTGAGGTATGTAACTTGTTTTAGCTCCTCACGTTGTTTGTTCCAGCAGAAGGAGTCTTGTGAAAGTTAATTTTTACGAACAAAACCACAACATTCTGTCTTTATCTTATTAGCCAACATGTTATTTCAATATATTTTTGAATTCCAAGAAATCTGAAGTCATCTCGGAATAAAATGTTTTTCCTCTAGCTTCATGTTTTGTTATCGGCAGCACATTTGAAAGAATTTGCTCAAATAGGATTGAAACTAAATTCATATGGCACTGAAATAGATTCATCACAAAACTGCTCGGTAAAAGGCAAATTGGAAGCTTTTCAAATATCTTTCCAATGGCACTTTTCTGTATTTTCAAAGGATGTTCTTTGGCTCTAATATGGTTTTGATATCAGAGCTGCAGAAAAGAATTATCCAGCATTTTCCCACTGACTCATCCTTCCATTTATGGTCTTTGTTTATTGGCTCGTCCTAACAACTCACCAAATGAAAAAACTTTATGGAGCCAGTGGACAGCCTCCCACAGAGCACATCCCCAAATAAAGGCTCTCCTGGTACTGCTTCCAACTGGTACTATACTGTCCAACACACAGTATATCTATATGTACATTCCACAGACCAGAGAGGGACCAGAGAGAGAGATCAGAAAGAGAGACCAGAGAGAGAGGCCAGAGAGAGATCAGAGAGAGAGAGAGACCAGAGAGAGTGACCAGAGAGAGATCAGAGAGAGAGAGAGCGAGAAAGACCAAAGAGAGAGACTAGAGATAGAGACCAGAGAGAGAGATAGAGAACAGAAAGAGAACAGAGAGAGAACAGAGAGAGAGACCAGAGACAGGGACCAGAGAAAGAGAGACCAGAGAGAAACCAGAGAGAGACCAGAGAAAGAGAGACCATAGAGAGAGGCCAGAGAGAGAGAGAAGAGAAAGAGATAAGACAAAAAGAACAAAGAGGGACCAGAGAGAGATCTGAGAGAGCAGAGAGAGCAGAGAGGGAGACCAGAGAGAGACCATAGAGAGACCAGAGGGAGACCAGAGAGAGACCATAGAGAGACCAGAGAGAGACCAGAGAGAAGTGCTCCGCTCTGAAAGAGGACTGTGATCTGTCTGTTCTTGAGGTTCTTTATGAATCCAGACTCTTAAACCGAGCTCTTAGAATAATCAATGACTCTTCTGGCTCCAGGAAAAGCCATGTTCCAGCTTCTCCTTTCTGGCAGAAAATATTGTTCGCTGAGATGCAGGAAATGTTATCTTTCCACAAGCTGTTATCAGGTCTGTTATCAAAGCACTTTAAATGCCCTTCATTTGTATTGAAACTGTTTTTGTTGATTGATTTCACAGTGACATATGTTTCTTGTACTTTTTAACCTTGTCTTATTGAAATACTTGTCTGCTTCACACTGGGGATTGTTGCACTTGTATTCCAATGGGGTTTTTACGACACACGCCAAACAAAATGAATCTGAATCATTCCAAACGCAGCTTATTCCTTCATCAGAGAGAGTTCTGTTTCCGGACTCTGGAAGACCCTTGATCCTTGCAGTCTTTGGTCTCTGCGTCTGTGAAGTGTCTTTCTTCCACACCTCCAGCTCCGTCTCCATCTGTGACTCCTGAGCTGCTGTGGCCTCCTTCAGCCTAATGAGGCCAGCAGCTGTACCTCACACCGTTTGGCCAAACAAGTGGAAAACGGGAGTTGTCAAATGAGTTTTGAACTAATGAGAACTGGACGAAGCTTCAAATGTTGGCCCGTGCACTGTTGTGTTCTGTCTTTTACATAATTGCAAAGACGGATCAATGTTTGTGTAATCTGGAAAAAAAATCAATTCTATTAATCTTTTTATCGCCCTAAATCACAACAGCAGTTATTTCAAAAGACTTTCCTCAACAACAGATCACACAGGAGCCATTGGTCCAGAAGAGACAGAGACCAGTGTCCATAAATGTTGTTAAATGTTGTTAAGTATCCCGAATCGTCACAGTCCTTGGACCCTACTGTATCAGCAAGATATTAATCCAGTGGGAAAAAAGTGAGAAACCTTGGAGAGGCCTACATTGGGAGAGGGAACTGCTTCCATTGACAAACAGGCTGTAGAACCAGGACTGAGGCTGTAGACCCAGGACTAACGATGTAGACCCAGGACTGAGGCATTAGACTTAGGACTGTGGCGGTAGATCCAGGACAGAGGCTGTAGACCCAGGACTGAGGCTGTAGACCCAGGACTGAGGCATTAGACTTAGGACTGTGGCGGTAGATCCAGGACAGAGGCTGTAGACCCAGGACTGAGGCTGTAGATCCAGGACTGAGGCTGTAGACCCAGGACTGAAGCTGTAGATCCAGGACTGAGTTTGTAGATCCAGGACTGAGTTTGTAGATCCAGGACTGAGGCTGAAGACCCAGGACTGAGGCTGTAGACCCAGGACTGATGCTGTAGATCCAGGACTGAAACCTCTGTCCTCTGACAAATACAAAGCCTGAAACAGCCCAGGAAAACCATGAATGGGTTTAAAAACATCTGGTTTTGGAGATACACTGTTTGACAATCAGATAACCACAAACAGGATTACTTTCCACCAATTTCCACATATTAATTTTCATTCTTATCTTGGAAAAAAAAAGAGCTGCAGAGTTTCTCCAGTTCGTCGACCAGCGTCAAATGCAGCTATATTTACTGTACACTCGGCTTCACTCAAACATGTGAAACCGCAACCTCTTCAGATCAGTTTGTATAATAGTTCTGTGACACGTGTATGCACCAGCAGTGGCGTTGTGAACACATTTGCAGCGTTTGAGTACGTGTGTTCCTTATGGCGTATGTTTACCATATCTTTAGCAAGTGGACGGATGTGGAGGCTCAGTCTGTTAGAAAAACATCTGACAGACAACATCAATATAGCTGTTTCTCTGTTTGCATTTCAGTCATTAAACTGTGAAATACTGTATGTTTCCCTACAACTAATGGATTTAGCTAACATTGCCATTTTAGTACTGATCACACTAAAGTAAAGGTTTACAGAAGGATACACCTCCTCTTTGTGTAAATCTGCTGAGGAACTACACACCATGACAGACACTGCAAAAGTGATGAGAAATAAGTACAAAAAATGCTCAAATTTGGCAAAACATTTCTTAGTTTGAACACATTCTGCCTCAAAACAAGATTTGCCAATGGGACAGGCATTATCCTGGCTTTCTCTAGTCTCTCTCTGGTCTCTCTCACTCTGGTCTCTCTCTGGTCTCTCTCTGGTCTCTCTCTGATCTCTCTCTGATCTCTCTCTGGTATCTCTCTGGTCTCTCTCTCTCTCTCTCTGGTCTCTCTCTAGTCTCTCTCTAGTCTCTCTCTAGTCTCTCTCTAGTCTCTCTCTGGTCTCTCTCTGGTCTCTCTCTGGTCTCTCTCTGGTCTCTCTCTCTCTGGTCTCTCTCTAGTCTCTCTCTCTGGTCTCTCTCTCTCTCTCTCAGGTCTCTCTCTTTGGTTTCTCTCTGGTTCCAGTTCTCTGGTTCTCTTTTCCAATGGGACGAAGCAAAATTATCTTGTTTTAAAAAGCAACAGAAATGTCTCCTTTGGAATGAGGAAATAAAGCAACAGTTCTTGAAATAAGACTGACTGCTTTTCCAATTGGAGAATCTAGTTTGAACACAGAATGTGCTCAGATTAAGTATAATTATTACCTCATTTTCTATCATTTTTTGCAGCAAAGACTTTCCCCTCCAACTTCTGGGAAAGTCTTTGAAAATGTCACAAAATGAAAAACCTAGTTAACTCCTGTTTGGCTGCGTTTTCCCTGAACATGAAAACTTTCCTCCTCACTTTTCTCCCTCGTGCCTCCACCCAACACTTGTGGAAATGAGAGCTTCTCCCTGGAATCAACACGTCAAAAGTGGAGTTAGCCGTTTGTTCCTATGGTCAGAGGCTCTGGACAAACTGTGAATGCTGCTGTTGTGGCCCGGCTCTGTCCCGGCCTGTTATTCGGAAGTTAAATAAACACGGGGTGCGTTCACGGTTAGCAGGTTAGAAGCGACCTCCCCGGCACCGTTCACAGTTTCCAACGTAGGCGTCATGGCAAAACAACTTCGCCCCAAAACAGAGAAATGAAAAAAAAAATCAAAAAATAAACATTGGTTCAACTGTTCTTTGTGATGATTAGAAAACCTCAAAATATGACGTGGTGTTTTTCTGGCATCTCGAAAACAGCTCTGGTCTGAATGCACCTTTGATTTAACCTTTACCTTTATCAATATTACTACAAATGGCACACACACACACACACACACATACACACACACACACACACACACACACTGACCAAAATATGACTGATCAAACAGAAATGTCTTGTTTCTTTTTCTATGTACTAAATCATTTCAATTCAAATTCTTTCCCTGGACACAAAACCAGATTTGGCATTTTATATCTACACTTTTTGCCTGACTGAAATATGGAAGGCCAATTATGAAGGATCCAAATAATAACATTCCCGACACAAAACACATACATTGTAGTAGTGACACACAAAATCATATACATTTTACAATAAGAAGAAAAAAAGGAGCTATAATTTATAATGTATTTTAAGATTTAGTGGTGAATAAAATTTTAGGCATAGTTAGAAACAGCACAAGTTACTAGCTCGGGACCAGTTCAGGGTGGGTGATTATTATCTTAAATGTTTAATTCAAGAATTGGATTCATTTATGAGAACGGAGTAAATGTATACCGTGAAAAGGCCGCATATATTGATAAAAGCCTTTAATAAAGCTTTTTAGGGGGATTTTCCCAAATTTTAGGAAAGAACCGTCTTCTCCACTTTTTGAGCGAATCTCTCTGGTCTCTGGTCGATTTGACCAGCAAGTATAACCAGAATGATAGACCAATAGTCTTGATGATCCATCTGGTTGTAGAAAATCTTCCTGTGTACCTTTGAGAATTGACTGAGGTTAACAACTAGGAAGCGTCCGGGGAACGCACTTTGCCCGGGGCCTGGACCAGTGTGAGTGTTGGTTCTGTAGGACCTGAGCGCCGCATTTGACACAATAGACCAGACCATTCAACTGCAGAGGCTTGAATGTGACAAAGTTCTCGGAGAAACAGAACTTGGTTGATTTAAACCCTTTTTATCAGATCAGCATTCGTTTGTTACATGAACCAAAACCCTAAATACATACGCCGCTTGTAAGGTGACAAGTACCCATCTGTTTTGTGTTATAGCCAAATACGTGTTGTTAATGGTAAAACGATGACTATGATTACAAGGGGAAAGGATATTACTTTGACTTTGATCCGTGTCAGAGTGGAGCTTTGTAGATAACCATAGAATGCCCTTGACTTAACACACAATTGTTTAAAGCTGTTAAATGGACATTCACGTCATTCGGCATCAAAACAGGGCGACCTTGTGCCAGAGAGAATGAGAAATGTTTTGACTTTTCCGGTCATCAGGGTCAGGTTTGGTCCTGAGGGAATGGGTAACAGTTACATGCTTTGATGTACCCCACGCTGAGGGGGCTAAAGGTATGACTTCAAAATAATTCAAAACATTTGTGAAGGAACATACAGTATGTAAATCAGTGACAGATGGTGTGACCTTGTTTTTCAGTGGGTATTTCAGATTAAATGGTGACAAAGCAGCGCAATTTAACACTCATCCAGGAACAATCCATGCATTGATTATATTAATGAAAAAATAAATGAAAATTGCTTGAATTTTGCAAAATGTTTTTTAAATTGAGCACAATTAAAACAAGATTTTCCAAAGGGACAACGCAAAATGATTTTGTTTTTATTTTCTTGGAATGAGGAAATACAGAAACCGTTGAAAAAAGACTAGATGTCTTTGTTCCATTGGAGAATGTTGTTCTAACACAGTCACAGTGTGTCAAATTAAGATAAAAAAATACTTGATTCAAGATATTATTAGGTCATAGTTTAATTTTTTTTGCAGTGTGGCAGAACAAGTTTCTATTAAATCTGTAAGTAAGTAAGTAACTTACTAAGTAATTACTTACTTACTTACTTACTTACTTACTTACTCTATTAAATCTGAACTAATTTAAATTGTCACCATCATTTAAACTTGTGATCAATAAGATGTCACTTGTCTTGGTTTGTTTGTCTGAGGTTTTGTAATTTTCACCTGGTTTTATGTTGAAATCTATTCATTCTCTTGTTGTTTACTTCCTGTCCTGTTGATGGTTTGACCTTTGTTAGACCCTGTGCTCCTGTCCTCTCATTGTTTTTGTTTTTTCCCCAGGTCTTGTCCCTGGTTTTAATTTTTACTTTAATGTTTAATGTTTTACTTTTCATTATATTTATTAGAGTTGACTTTTCTGCAGCTTTTTCTGCTTTTGGATACTTCCTTGTTTTACCTCAGGACAGGTTTAGCTAAAAACAAACTTCCAAAATCTTGACCACACTTTTGATGTGGTTTACTTTAACTGGACCGAGTTTTGCAGCACTTAGAATAAAAACCTATTGAATACAAAGACACAGAGCAGACTTTGTGTCCTTGGGCAAAACACGTCAATAATGCACGTCAACGCCATCGGTGCAGGTCAGAAGGTCAGAGGGGCTGATTGCGAATAATGTGTGAGTGAATGGACAATGACAGTGTAGATTTTTAAAGCAACGTACTGAACTATCAAGAGGTGAGGACATGGTACATGACTCTGAAGTTTACTATTGTTAGTTTATTCTTGAACAGAACATTCAAGAGATTTCACAGATGAGAGTGACAAAGCGTTTTACAATGTGGATGAATCGAGGAGATACTTTCTGATAAACAAAACAACTGTTGCAAAAGTGTAGAACTAATGAAGACTTATGGATTCTTTCTGAGAGACGTTTTATGTGAGTTATTTTTGAGTAATTTAGGTTTAAAGCATTACACATTAGCACCACACCTGTCCCATAAGGTCCATTAAAACAGCTCAGCCCACAATAAAAGTATGCAAACGCTGTGAATGTCAACTGTCAATTTTTTTGGACTGACTTAAACATGATTGCACTGAAAAAAAACTGGTACTTCTGAAATGTCTGTGTATGTTATGTATTACTCTGACTCAGGTACTTCCGAAATGTATTCATGTATTACGTAATTAATATATTTAGTGTATAATTTAATGATGCAATGAAGGGGGAGGTGTTTATAAATAATTTCACTTCTACCTCCTATCAAATGCATGTGTTGCTCTGAGCTCAAATAAACTGATCTGAACTTAACTGAACTAGACTGTTACTTAAGTCGTCTCCACATGACCATCATTTAGCTTATAGTTTGCATGATTTTGGGCATTTCTAACAGATGAGACATTGCAGACGGTTGCCTGGCTGCACAATCACAACAGAACCACAGCTTGCAGGAAACATTACAAAGTGTTTAATGACCTCCACTTCGAACATGCAGCCGGTCAGTCTCGTAAACGCTTCCATATGCTGCAGAGTCTGGGCCCAAGGACAAAAGTGAAAGTAAAGGACCAGGGCAACAACAATACACACTACATGCTAAAGGCCAATAGGCAAATAACATACATTCATGTGGGTAAATACATGAACACAAAGTGAAATAATATGTGAAATTTGTATTTGTAGAGTTGGGGATAATACTTTGAAACTGTATTCCGCTCCACAATACTGAAAACATGACCTAAAAAGTATTTTGTACAGTATTCCATTGCTTTGAAAATAGTACCTACATTTTCCGAATGCTTAGAATACTTTTATTGATACTTTTATTTATTGTAAATTTATGTTAATTTACAAACTTATAAAAGGTCAATTTCAAAATAGTTAAAACCACATCTTAGTAAATGTGTAATTAAATAAAATATGTATTTATTATAATTTTTGTTTTGGTAGAACAGTCAAAGTGATTCAACAGCTGAATTTAACAACAGAAAACATAGAATCTTCACTTTAAGAAATACACAATGTTTTTTTTCTTCTTTTTTTAACCTGAAAACATGATAAAGTATCTATTCTTGTGATTTTCAGAAAGTAACTAGCGGAATACGGTTACTCAGAAAGAGTACTCTGACCTTAGGGGATTACATGTATTCAGTTACTCCCCAACAGGTTTGCAATATGAATATTTAGCAGAGGAATGTGGAGATGGGTTTAAAATCAATTCTGGATGGGTTTAAAATCTGTTTTTTTAATGTAAAGGTGATTTTTTAATTTTACTTCTTTTAACGTCTCTTGTGCTATTAAAAGTAGAAGAAAACATGTCCCAGTCCTTGTTGAGTCAGGGGAAATCAACGGAAAAAAATATTTTGGGTATTTTCAATCACCGTGGCAGTGTTTTATGTATCGTTTTGTCTTTAAGTTTCTTTGAAAGAATTATATAAAATGCATTATGATATTTTTCTTCACTGATATTTCATGTTTCAAAGATTAGATAATATTCCTCTTCCTGTACAGATGCCAGTAGAGAGAGTAGAGTAGAGTAGAGTAGAGTAGAGCTCAGTAGAGTAGAGTAAAGTTAAGCTGAGTAGAGTAGAGTAGAGTACGACAAGGCACAGCGGGTGGAAATGGGGCTAAAGAGAATGAGTTTAATTTCTCCGATCCTATTTTGTAAGTAAGGCTAACAGCAGACTAGCATAGCCCTCAGACCTCAGGGACTGATAGAAAACACAGATCCTTCTCTCTGCAGCACTGTGGTATTTCCTACTGATAGCCACAGCAAATGACTTTGTTTGATGGCATCATATAAACATCAGACCTAGCTTTAGCTGAACAATAACAAAAAATAACATTCAAAACCTTTTGCTAGAGTGGCATTTATACACTCCTTATTTAGCATTAAAGACTGGAAGTCAAAGTAAGGAAGAAAAGTTCAAACAAACAAGATAGGTATGGAAACTTCTTTGTTGCTAGCACGACAACTTAGCTTCTGAAAACACAGCGATGCAGTTACTCTTGATAATATTTTGCTGGAACTCGGATATATTGGTTCACAATGATTGTGTAAAATAAAAGCAAATCACAAAGATAGACTTTGTAACAAGTCAAAGTAATTTGAGCTCATCACAAAACTGAAAAGTCATGCATGCGTCTAACAACAAACAATGAAGCCATTGTTATGAACAGACTAGCTTGATGCTAGCTTGATGCTAGCTTGATGCTAGCTTGATGCTAGCTTGATGCTAGCTTGACACAGACATAGCATAGCACTACGATAGAACTTGTGTTTGTTTCGTTCACACAAACTTGCTTGAACATGAAATGTTTAAGGTTCAGGTCTTTTTGAGAGTGTTTGACCTTTCTCTGACAGCTTCTGGTTCAATTACTTGAGTCTATTTTACTTAAAAGGGTCAAGATTAGACAAAAACTTGCCTCCAGGGACAGACCAGTCATGCATGTGAGACTACCGGGCAAAACACGTTTAAGACACTGATTTTTGAGTGAATATGTTTTCATATTCTCAGTACTAGTTTACAATGACTGCATACTAAAACAGACATACTAGATTCCCAGTGCTATTAATCAGCTGTTCCAATAATAAACAGCCATTAGTCCTATTCCTCTGACTCAGAATTTCTGCTTCAAAAGCAAAGATTCATCACCATCAGACTCCTCCAGACCTCAGGGTGAAAGCTGTAGAAGTTTTGGCCTCTCTTGGTCACAGGCTGGTTTCAGAACAAGTCTTTTCATTCTTATGTAATCATTGCCATTTGAATAGTCCAACTTTATGCAACCACTTCTGCGTTTGTAAATAGGCTGCACTGTAGATTTTTTCTTCTTCACACTTCTTAGAAAGAGGCCACTGAGACAATATCAGTATTATTCATTTATTTATGTATTTGATCAGGGACACTTTGGTTTGAGAATTCCACTTTATTTCACTTTTCTGTCGGATAAAGCTGATCTAAAAATGTGACGAAGGCCAGAACACGTATGAAAACTAAAAATAGAACTAAACTGTTTTGAGTTTTGTTATACACGCTGTAAAAAGTGATGAAAAATGGCTCAGATTAAGACAAAAAACACTTGATTCGAGCCATTATTCAGTTGTCACATTGTAGATCATTCAGTATTTTAGGGACCCCAGCTTTAACCATTTGTAAATTCAGGATGTTTTGACTTTTACAGTAACAGTCCGACAGAGACGAACCATCGAGTCGCATCCTATTTTGCTTTTTTGGTTTCCCAGCAACAGCACACAGTATGAAAAGGTGAGTTTGTGACATCACTCTGCCCACTGCTCATGTCTAAGAGTCTGATTTTGACGTTTCTCTCCTCCCTCTCTCTCCCCGCACTAACTTTTTCTTGTCTTTTTTTTCCCCTTTTCTTTTCCAGAGCAAGTGGGAGGAGGAAGAGGAGAGGTGCCAGAAGTCCAGGATTTTGGGGAAGTCTGTCCCATCCCAGACTTGAACCGTGCGCCACAGAGCTCTGGGTAGGCTACAGGAGGGCGTTTTTTTTGATCCTCTCAAAACTTCCAAACTTCAAAACGCCCTCCCCTCTCCCTTCTCTTCTCTTCTCCTCTCCGGACCCCATACCCTCCGCTTGCCTTCCCACTTGCTCAGCTATCTTTTGGGACACTACATCTGGATGATAATGACATAAAAGTACATTTTGCAAACATTTGACTTTTCTTCATATACAGTGGACTATTTCTACTTGCACTTAAAGGGTAAGTCCAAACTACTTTTTCCATCTTAAATCCTCTTTGCAAAACATTTTATTCTAATTGCAGGCTGTTAAAACTTGACCCTGTATGCACTGTGGGTTTTAGATTAAGATTAAAATATCGGTTGTTTGTCCCACAGTGGGGATATTTCAGGTATTACTTTGACAAAACAGGCCAAACTTAGCAAAATGTATTCTAATTTGAGCACATTTTGACTGTCTTAAAACAAGATTTACCAACGAGACAAAGCAAAATTATTGTTTTTTTTTAAAGATGCAGAAATGTCTCCTTTGGAGTGAGGAAATAAAGCAGCAGGACCAAATTAAGACTCGATTCAGGCATTTATCACCTCATGTTTGATCATTTTTTGCAGTGTAAAAAGCTCCAAAGTAATATCAAAAGTGCTTCTTCCTAAATGTGTTAATGGAACGATATTTACTGCCGTAAGCCTTGTATAAAAAGTGAGAAACTAAACACATAACAGAGTCCCCTGAGTGCATGGGTCTAACATTTCCAAGCCTATCTGATGAATTGCAAACATATTGTCAGGTTTTTGACTTGAAGAATTTCTGTTTTGATCCACATTGCTCACTGGAGAACGTGCTCGTCCCAATTTGAAAACCAGTATGCTTAAGTATGGTGTTGTAATGAGACGTTTGCAAAGGAGTTTCGCTCATAAATATCGGACGGCGCGGGTTGAGCTGACAGAAACCTGCACTTAAGTGGTCACGAAGGCTGCGAGGGCAAGAGGTGAGGCGCAGTTTCAGAACGCTCCCTGGAGTCTGAGCGATGTGGAGAGGGGCGTGTGCCGGGGCCTTTCTCTGCAGCTGTAGCATCTCTCTCATTCATTCATAGAGTTAACGCTGAGGCAGTGTGTAGTCGGATGTAGTGGAGAGAAACAGTCTAAAGAAGGAAGTAAAGAAACAGTCTAAAGTAAAAAGAAACAGTCAAAGTAGAAAGGAGAAAATAACAGTCTAAAATAGAAAGTAGTAGAATGTAACAGTTTATAAGTAGAAAGTATTTGAAAGAAACACTCTAAAGTATTAAGTAGTAGAAAGAAAAAGTCTGAGAGAAGTCTAAATTAGTAAAAAGTAATAGAAAGAAACAGTTCATAGTAGAAAGTAATAGAAAGAAACAGTCTAAAGTAGAAAGTAGTAGAAAATAACAGTATAAAATAGTAAGTAGTAGAAAGAAAATCTAAATTAGAGCAAGAAAGAAACAGTCCATAGTAGAAATAAGCTGAAAGAAACAGTCTGAAGTAGAAGAAAGATACAGTCTAAAGTATAAAGTAGTAGAAAGATACAGTCTAAATGAGAAAGATACAGTTTATACTTTCTAGAGAAGAAAGTAGTAGAAAGAATCCTCAAGTCATCCAAGATTTAGCAGCCACTTTTTTTTTTTTGCTTTCTTGTATTTGAAACATAGCTAATTGTTGTTACTTATGTAGTGGTAGGTCATTTCTTTGGTCATTAAATATCTGTGACATCACAGTGTTGTGTAGCTTACAATAGAGAAATGCTGGAGAAATGTGTGTAGAACGCGTTGAAGTCGAGTTTGGTTGAAGCAGTTTCAGAGCATCAAGTTTAAGTTTGTTTTGGTCCTTATTCTGTTTTTAGATACTTATGGCATTATCTTTTAAGTCAAGTAATGGGCTGCATTGAAATATTTTGTATCCCATAAATATGCATCAAAAGAGAATGTCTGTGGTGTTCAGGGACTGCTGAGGCTCTTTTGTGGTAAACGTTTGCACAATTTGAGGGTTTGTCAGATTTTTCAATGGATAAACAGAAAAATTAACAAAAAATAATCTCATTCTGTAGAGGCTAAATCCTGAAAACATCTGAAGTTTATTTGTATGCCACAGTTCATACACAAGGCAACTCAAAGTGCTGAACAAAATAGGCTTTAAAATCATACACACTGCAGTAAAAAGAAGAAAAAACAGTCAGTTGTAGCAAAGCTAACCTGAAATATTTTAACCTGGATTTAAACATTGTCAGAGTAGAAGCCTGTCTAACATTTTCGGGAAGACTGCTCCAGATGTTAGCTGCTTAAATCTGAAACGCTGCCTCTGGATGTTTTGTCCTGCATGACTCTGGGGCCAGCAGGAGGCCAGTCCCTGTGCTCCTCAGAGTCCCAGCAAAAGGCCAGTCCCTGTGCTCCTCAGAGTCCCAGCAGGGGGCCAGTCCCTGTGCTGCGAGGCCATGAAGAGACTTAGACACAAACAGAGCTGCAGCTTCCACATAAAACAGTATAATTCAATGATGCCAAATGTTACTGCTTGGGACTGTTAAATCTTTCCATGTAATTCTGCCAGTATTAATAACCCCTCTCTGCTCATGCATCAATACTACAGGTCATTCACATTGATTCTAGTTAGATTTATAAACCCACCTCTGCTCTGACAACAGCTCGGCCCCATGTGCTCATATTTCCGCTGCAGCAGTAGCCCCCACGCAGAAGCCACACCCTCAATGGAACGAATGGAAAGAGGATTTTTTACTAAGAAAGGCTTTTCCACAATGAGGGCCAGAGGAACCAGGGGGAGGTGTGTGGTGTGGTGGGGATGGGGGGTGGGGGGCAGTGATTGGAGGCGGGCGGAGGGGTCGGTCTCTTTGGGTCTGGAGTCCAGGTGGAGGCTATTAATCTTCCACCTCCGAGTACATGGTTTTAGAGGAGGCTGTTGGAATTCGTCCGTCATCGCGGCAGTCCGGATAGATAGGAAAATGAAGCCGTTACAGCCTAATGAAATTACGCTCGAGTTTCCATAATGGGGAACATCTTTCATATAGTTTCGGAAAACACTGTTGCCAAGAAGGGATCGAATGTAATGTGCCGTGGATGGATTTGTTTCATGTTTTATTGAATGATCTTATAGCTTTGAAGGTCCAGAAGTCAATGATGTATGGAGATGGTATGTCTATGGATGGAACTGACACAACAGACCCCAGAACTGACCCCAGAACAGTCCCCAGAACAGACCCCAGACTGAGCAGTTAGACTTCATTTCTAACCATAGAGCCAATTCAGAGCTGCAGCCTGGAGAAACCATCTCTTGTTCCCATACGTTTTTAGTTGTGTTAAAGAAATAACACAAGAAGAATAGATATTGTGCGTTACTTTTGTTGATTTTAATGATAATGAGGCAATTTACTTTGTCATCTCATGTTTTTGAATGTGAAATAAAGCTATGCAGGAGGATTTGGGTGGCACGGTCGCTGAGTGAGTAGCACTCTCGCAGCAAGAAGGTTCTGGGTTCGAATGCCGGTCGGAACAGGCCCCTTGCATGGGAGGGGAGTTTGCATGTTCTCCCCGTGTCTGCGTAGGTTTCTTCCGGGTACTCCGGTTTCCCCTACCACTAAAAAATGTGCAATAGTTCAGGGTGAATGAGTGTGTGTTTGTGAGTGCGAATGTGGGACAACGGATGCAAATTAGCTCAAGGCTACAATCCGGAGTGATGTGTTCATGAACATGTACTGTCCCAACCAAATAAACAATAAATGAAAAAAATAAAATAAAAAATGTGTACTTCCGGCTGGATCATCAAGATTATTGGTCCTCCCATTTGTCAATCATTCTGGTGACAAATAAGACCAGAGAGTTTTGTTCAAAAAGTGAAAAGGCCGGTTCTTTCTTTCTAAAATTTGGGAAAATTCATCTTTCTACCTTTAGTAGGACATATTTCAGGAAACGAACATCAGGGATTTCCACTTGCAGCTCCATTTGTCAGTGTTTCTCAACCAGGGCTACACAGACTAAGATATACAGTAGGTTAAAGTGGGCTACTATGACACGTTATACATTATTTTAAAGCTAATTCCACACAAAATATTCTATTCTAAACATTGTACCTACAACACAATAACAATAATAATAAGTCTATCAGAGGGAAACAAGCCTTTCTTACTTTTAGTCCAGTTTTGCTTTGATCAGAAAACTTTAAAACTCAAAAACTACACAATATAAACACATACAGTGAATGCAAAAGAGGAGTTATAGGAAAACTTTGGAGACATAGATATAGAGATCTTTATATGACAGTAAAGCTTAAAAACAGTTGTGGCCCCGGACCAGAATGAGTTTGACCCCTTGGATACAAAACCCCCCCTCGTTTTTCTTGCCCTGTCTCCGCTGGTTTGATGTGCACAGGGTGAAAACAGTTGGGGACCACCAGAGGGAGAAATGTATTCAAAACTAATCTAGTTTGGTTTCAAAAAGGCAGACAAATAATCTGAGTGTGATGTCATAGTGGTACAATGATGTCATACTCCGACAGTAGTATGCAGGCAGTTTAGTTTATACCTAAATCACAGCCGCAGTTGTTTCAAAGGACTTTATACAGAGTTGTCAATTCACCAGTGAAAGATCAGAGGATCAAACAGTTTGTGAGTTCAATCAATCAACATTTATTTGTGTAGCACAGTTCATACCCAATGTGCTTCATGTGTACAACCTTTAAAAGACACTGTAAAGAAAAAAAATACACATGCATTCTGTGCTATAAATTACTAATATCAGCGTGGATCTAAAAACAACTCCAGGTCTGTTTTTGAAGATAGACAATGATGTAAAAAGAGTTAAAAGTTGTAAAAAAAGAAGTTGATTTTTGTCTCATATGTCTCTATGACTGTGGCTCTGTTCAAAGACTGTTCTGGAGAATCTCCATTAGTCAAATTCCTCTCTGAGAACTCGGTAGAATTGCTGTATATAAATCAGTCTTTTATCTTTCGTCCAGCTTTGCTTATCATGATGCAGCGCAGATGTCTTCAAGGTTGAGACACATTTTAGGAGGATTTAGTCTGAAAACTGCATGTTCTCTCCAACCGACCAGTGACTACGTTTTTCAGTTTGAGCCCGAGGCCATTTCCTGTAATTTTTGCTGGTTCTGTCAAAAGGTATAAGCCAAATCCAATCAATAATGTCAGCAAATTAGCAACATATAGTAATGATAATAATAATAATAATAAATCTTATATATTTGTAGCACTTAAAATATAGGAAAAATAATTTGATTTTGGAGAGTTGGACGCCAAAGAACAGCCTGTGGTTCTGCTTGTTTTTTTTTCACTTTATATGAATGTATGCAGCCTCTTTAACATAAGAATCACAGAAATGGACTTCGATTTTGACTTTTTTTTGTTTGCGTTTAATTAATTTCAAGGTTATTTTGTTGAGAAAATTCATAACTTGCCGTTCCTCTGGTGTCTGGTGTTACATACCTAAATCCACTTAGTCTTGTTATAAAGTTATTTCAGGTTGTACTTCAGCCTGTAGAGTGTTGACAAAGTATGTGCTAAGTATAAACAATTATCACGTTAGCACAATGGGTTTTGCTGCTGCTAACGAGGTGTGACGTCTGCTACAGGCTACACTAAAATCACAGGCGGGAATCATCAGAACTTTATTAAAAAATTAAAACAACACAAACTTCTTTTCAGAGCACAAACTTTAACCAAGAGTGTCAATGGGTGAAAACTGTTTCTCAGTTTTAGCTCGAGGTCATTTCCTGTTGTTTTGCTTGTTCTGTTGTAACAATAAGCCACATCCAATTTTTAGTGTATGAAAGAATCAAAAGCATAGCGTCCAGAGCAGACATGGAGATACGTTAGAATACTGTAACGGCTGCTCTTAATCAAAACACTGCAGCTCGAGTTGTGACAAGAACCAGGAAGTACCCTCACATTAGTCCAGGTCTCAGGTTTCTCCATGGCCGCACACCAAAGTACATCTGTGACATGTTAGTGTCATATGAACCGACTCTGAGGAGCACAGGGACTGGCCTCCTGCTGGGACTCTGAGGAGTACAGGGACTGGCCTCCTGCTGGGACTCTGAGGAGTACAGGGACTGGCCTCCTGCTGGGACTCTGAGGAGTACAAGGATTGGCCTCCTGCTTGTCCCTGAGTCAGGACTAAACATGAGGAGGCATCAATGCAGATTTATGCAGCTAAAGTCTTCCTGAAAGTGTGAGACAGTTCTGGTTTTCTGTGCTGCACCTGAAGGATTTCATCTGTCTGTTGTGATTATTTGTTTTAATGCCTTGTGATTATTTCAAGCTTGTTTTGTTTAGCACTTTGAGTCGCCTTGTCTATGAACGGTACTGTACAAATAAATTTGCCTTAGCAAAATGTGACTGGTACGACCTGGAGAATGAAGGAGGTGATGTCACTTCTGCTGCCGCGGAGCAGTGAACGCAGCTTTGGCATCAGCCTGGATTCTTGACGTGTAGTTTTTCTTACCCAAAGCAACAAGTCAAAGAGGGAACACACAACATCAGGACCTCCTCGTTGCAAGGAACTGGCCCCGACATAGTGACAGCAGCTGGTTGTTGTGGGCAGTTACAGTTCTGGAGGTGTGCAGGTCATGGTGTGGATTTTATTTTTAATTATTATTTTCTATTTTCTATTTTATAATTGGTTTTTATTTTGACGTTACTTCTGTGGTTTAAATTCCGTTTTACTTCCTGTCCCTTTCCCCCGTTGATTGTCTGTTCATGTCTTTCGTTATCCTGGTTCCTGTTTAGATTTTTAGTCCTTGAACTTTCATGAAATCATTATTTTCCTGCATTCCTTCATTTTTTACTCCGTGGGAAGTTCTGCAGCAGATTAAAGCTATGTTTCCATCTGAAGTCTCTTTTTTATCGCAGAAGAATTAGTTTCGGATACAGTTTGTACAGTGATGGAACGTAATGTTAGAGAGGCATACAGTATATTCATATTTAAAATGGCCATAAGTTTGTTATTATTGCATTTCCTGTGATCCAAAGGTTTGACTCTCCGATCTGTGAGAGAGAGAACAAGAACGAGAGAAGGAGAGAGAAGGAGAGAGAGGGAGAGAGACAGTGGGAGAGAAAGTGAGAGAAGGCGAGGGAGAGAGAGTGAAAGGGAGAGAGAGAGAAAGTGAGAGAGGGAGAGAGAAAGTGAGAGAGGGAGAGAGAAAGTGAGAAAGAGAGAGAGAGAACAAGAGAGCAAGAAAGAGCGAGAACGAGAGAAAGCAAGAGAGCAAGAACGGGAGAGGCAGAGGGTTCCACTTAGTACCATACAGTTGAAGATCCCTCTAAAAGTCTGATATTCTCCAGAAAAAGAAAAGCATTTTGCACGTGTTCCTTGTATAAATCAATGTCCTTCGATTGTGTTTTAAATTTGACACTTGTGGCCTTTTCCATATTTATACAAGATTCCGATAATCTCCACCTTGTAATTGGTTGTTGCCATAGAAACGTTTGAAATGGCCTCCCTGTGGTCATCGTTCTGGACTCTGTGGCTGAGACGCTGCGCAGACGTTTCCAGGCTATTAACAGAAACGACCTGGCTCCTAATGCAAATTTCTCAGCGTTCACATGAGGTTGAAAAACGATGTAGTTCTAGCGCCCGGCCAGTAGTGGGCAGAGAAACTTTACAACACTCACACGACCCCCAGCCCCGTGCCCAGCCCCCCTCTCGGCAGTATACTCACTTCCTGTGCCAGACCCTCAGAAAGTACCAACATCATTCTGCATTTTAACAGCAGCTGTGAAAATGGAAACTGAACCTAGAGCTTCGCGTGGTCTGGTTTGGACGAACGAAGGAGTAGAATTATCCTCTGTCCCGCGCTGGAAGCCCACGTAGCTAGTTAGTGTGCGCGGCGCCATTGTTGTTTTGGTTTGTTCTCCGCTACTGCGCATGTCCAAATTTACGTGCGGGGAGCAGCGCGGAGGTGGGGGTCAGAGCTCCCCGCTGTGCAGCGTTTCTGAGTTGTCCCACTCTGCAGGCTGGATCTGAATACTTACGTTTTCACCCCCCTGGAACACAGTCTCCGTATGAACGGTTGGTAGCAACTATACCGTTTTACTGCCACATTGTCTCCGTGTAAACTCAGCCTGTGTGGTCCTCTCTGTAGAGAGGACCACACAGGCTAAACCGATGGATGTCGGTTTAGGGCTCCGACATCCATCTCCATCGACTGCAAACCGACAGTAAACATGACACGTGCGTTTGCAAACACATGGGACTGGGACCAGAATCTAAACATGGGATCAGTTTCTAACAGTGGATTGAATTGAGCCGGGCCACTTCCCCAAACACTGGCAAGCCTAAACATAGCTTGTATAACTGAATGATTCAACCTAACAAACAAAATAAACCTCAAATATTGTACAGATATATCTTACAGTGTGCGTGAAGCAGCTTTTTACTGTTGACTCTGTCTGATTCACAGCTCATAAGTCTGTGCTGTTGTCAGTTATTCAGGGGTTTATTGTGGTTTTATCATTCAAGCTAGCCATGGCTTTTAAGCACAATCCAAAGCGTCACAGTAAACTCACATCCAATCGTTTCAATCTGCTAAAGGAGTTAACCCCTTTAATGAAATGAGGTGTGGTAAGACCAGGCTAGGGTGAAACTGTATGGCACTGGAATAGATCTGAATTTTAAAAACCTTCCAAGTAAAGGGCTAATTCAAAGCCCTTCAAAAAAGTAAAATCTTTTGACGATCATCGTTTTTTGTAAATGAACTGTTCATTTGCCAAATGGCCTGACCTGGAGTTGTTTTAAAATGAATCCACATGGTACATGTGTAAAAGGTTCCGTCTCAGTCCTCTAGTGTGATGTCATTGTAACGTATGACATCACACACTAATAGTGACTTTCTTTACAACCACATTCGATCAGGGTTCATGGATCTGTGATTTTGTCCAAAACAAAACATGGATGATGCTGATATCAAATCAATATCACAGATTTCTTTGTCAGTAATGCAAATCTATTTCGTAATTTTTTATTTTTTTTTGCAATTGTTTTGAATTTGAAAGGTGCTTTGAAGCCTTTTCTGCAAAACTATCTTGCACAAATTATAGCTCAGTTCAGATTTAGGTTTTTTATAAATTAATTTAAGATATTTAGACAATTCTGACAATTTCGGGAACTTCCCGACATGATACAGAATCACTTAAAGGGCAGAAGAAGGAAAAGACAGGAGCTGGAGCTTATAGATGCATACTCTTTAGTATACACGTGCTTTAACTTGTTTGCACCGAGAGCCAAAGCAATTTCTTAGTTTGTGAATTCTTGTTATTCACATGACAATAAAAGGATTCTGATTCTGATTTGTTTCACCCTCTCCTCTCTCTCAAACTAAACAATACACATACACACGTCTCCATCAGTCAGCTTTCCTATTTGCTTTTGAAATCCTAATAGTCTCTAAAAACAGCACATTCCCTTGGCTGTAAAGGCTCCTCCTTGTTGTTTTGGCTGCACACAGAGCTCTCCTCGCGGTCAGAGGAAACCGTGGTGTTGACACATGACTGAAACCCTCAGACACTGCAGAGAAGTGCCTTTTGGACGACCTGAAATCACTCACACTCAAACATCTGCTGCTGGGCCTGAGGTCTGGCCTCTGTCACACTGACCCTCACACTGTATCGTAAAGAATCATATTTGTATTATAGTGGATTTTTGCTTCAATTTCCCACATCAATTGGAGGAACTATGGTGAAATTCCCCCGGATGAGCTGTAGAAAATGTGTGTGAGTAGAAAAGTCTGCCATCTCTGCTCAGACTGCTGCCCCTGCGACCCGGCAACGGATAAAGCGGAAGAAATTTGATAGATGGGTAGACACACAGCACAATATTAAAGCCGGGTTACCTAACTTTAAATCCACAAAACACTAACAATGTAATAGAGTCCATCTAACTAGTCTCTCGCTCTTACATCACTTGCATTTCCCATGAATGTATTTTTGTCACTTTGCCATGTCCTTAGATCAGATTTTTCAAACAAAAAAGAGAGGATTACCTTTACTCGGCCAATCAGCTCTCAGCCCCAAGCGTCAAATAGTGACTCACAGGTTTCCCTCTTATAAGTATACAACATAATTATGAAAACAACTTTTTATAAGAATCTTTCTGTTGGGACGGACAACATGTATAGTTTATGGAGACAAAAAAAGATATATTCCCCAGTTTTAAAGTTATCCACATTTATACACATATACTTTTGTCTTTTATGCATGAGCAGTTTTTGGTTTTTATTTAGATCCCCTTTAGCTATGCTCAGAATAATGGATAAATATGAATGTACAAGCAACATTACAGGAGAGCTATACTAAAATACACAGTAACCTTCATTATAGTAGTAGTATAATAGTAATAATAATAATGCATTGGTTTTATACAGCGCTTTTCAAGACCCTCAAAAACGCTTCACATGTCATTATTCTTTCACTCCAAACATAGTGGTGACAAAAAACTACTGTAGCCTCAGCTGCCCTGGTGCACATTGACAGAAGCGAGGCAACCGGTCCGTGCCATCGGCCCGTACCACCAACCACTCACACACACTCCAGACTTATTCTAGTGTGGGGGTAGTGTCTTGCCTAAGGACACAAACACTGGCACTTTACAGCTCTCCCATCACACAGGTCTCCCATCACAGCACTAACCAGGCCCTGCCCTGCTTACACACACACACATGCATGCATGCACACACAGACTGGATTTCCTTGAGCCGAGAGGAAATGACTGATTCAACCAAAACAAGTAGCGTTGCCAGATCTGATGCGATGGACGTTCAAAGTGGTGTGTGTGACTCCAGCACTATTTCTGGCTCTGAACGCTGACTAAAGGCCTCTCATATTCTCACATACTTTTTACACCTGCTTTTCATAGAGCTTTTGGAGCCTGTATTTATCACTGTAGCTTTGATCTAAGTCTGCTTGATCCTTGCATTCCAAACTTGGTCAAAATGCTTTTCAACTTGGGCTTCTACTCATCACTTCTGATACTATCCAGATATTTTCCAAAGGGGATTCACAGTTCAGTCTTTAAATGGTTGATTCATGTAAAACCGTGTGTCTTTTGACTTGATTTCAGCTATTTCCCTTTGTATTAAAACTACTATTAAAAACTAATACTAACTTCAACTCTAACACCTTGCCTCTGGGCGACAGTTGGAAACTGGCTTATTGACAGAAATGTTGATTAATGCGTACTGTCCCTATTCAAATAAAGACATAAATAAGATAGATAATGCACTTGTAGCCACAGCTGCCCTGGGGTAGACTAATGGATGCTGTCAAATTGCACTAATGGCCCCTCTGACCACCCTCAACCAATCATGAACACACATGGTTCATACTATGTGGGTGACGTGCCCTTGATTTGCTTAATGTCTGAGAAACTTAAAATGTGTTTCTAAACGTAGTGTTTTAAAGCTGGGATACCTGATTTGACTGCTTTTCTGCTCTCACAACTCTTTGGAATATTAGCAGTTTGCAGAGGCAGAATTTTGCCCTCGCCCACAGCTTAAAGGAAAACTAAACACCTGTGGGCCTTACTCCGCCCACATGGACATTTGACAATTTTCTCTAATAGGGCGTTGCCTAGAGGACCAGGGGACAAGAAGGGGGCTTAGAGTCAGGCATAGTCTGATCAAAAAAAATCAGACAGTTGTCAATGCTGCTTAAAGCAATAGTTTACACATCATAAATTCTCATTCCCTTGTTTACCTGAACCTAAGCAGAATTATCTCAGCAGTAGTGGATGTCAACGGATGTAATTTAATTTTAAACCACTAGATTTCGCCAGAATACTCCAACTTGCAACTTGGATGGTTTTATACCACAGGCACAAAGTGACGTCACACTGCTCAGTGTGATGTCAATCTGCCCTTCAGAGCCACTGGAAAGGCCAGGCACTAAATTTTAATGTAGTTACACCAAAAATGGAGAGAGGGCGACAGTTTCCGGCTCAAAAGTCGTATTTTATTTAATTTTCACCGAAATGTCAAATTGACCAGTGCTATAAAAAACATATGTAAGCTGTTTGTAAGTTAAAAAAGTGTATTTGGTATTTAGTTGTCCTTTAAGATCAGCTTCTTCAGACTGAAAGGGTGGTAGAGATCCTATAACAGGCTCTAAGCCAAAAGAGTTGTACAGCGACTTCCAGGGCTCTTTCAACAGAAACAACATGAACAGAAGTTAAATGATGATCACATGGAGAGGTACAGTATGATTTTTCTTTCCACAAATCCTGGTGTGGAAATACTTTTTTCAAGTAATTTCATATATGAGTCCAAAGCGAGGAGCTTCAAGAAACACTGACATTTTTTGCGAGGATCCAGATCCACTGAGAGGTTAGGACGACGTTAAACTTACAAAGTAAAAATAAAAATGTATGAGTTTTTTGTTAAAGTACCAACAGGTGTATTCTTACAGTCTGCCTCTATCTTTGTCGAATATTGTCGCTTGCAGCAAACACATAAATAACCATAAACATTCCAGTGACATATCCATGGAGACGATGTGATAAAGTAGTAACGTTACATTTCTAACATCACATTGATTACTATGAGACATTTTGCTTTCCATTGGGTTGTTTCAGGCCAAACAGTCACAAAAGAGTCAAAATGTTCTTACTCCCCAATCCAGTCTCAGCTTGAGCTTTTGGCACCATTAATTCAATTTATATGATGGGATTTTCCTTCTATAACCGTGTGTGCTCCTATTTCAGCCGTTCACACCTCAGCCCTGCATTGTCACTGAATTTACCCGCATTTTTATTGAATAGCGCAATAAATAAGAAGTTAACTTTGGTGCTATTGTAAAAAGCTTCTGTTCCGCCAAAGCACATTTCTCCAATCATAAATTCCCAAAGCTTTCTTTACAAATGAGCTCATGCTGTAAAAATGTTTATATTCCAAAGCCTCACCAAACTAGATTTTGTGAGGTGGAAAAAGCAGTGGGTGCCAAACAAAAAGGAGTAATAAAACATATTGGCAGAAACATCAACAGGAGCTATTCACCATTACCACTTCTTAACATAGCAACGTAGCGTTAGCCCTGGAGACTGAGTGACTTATTACATTTTACACCACGTTTGTTATTGGTGATGTCGTGCTTATGACGAGGTTTGATGGATCACAGCCCTATCTTATGTAAAAAAGATAACAAAAGTAGATTATGCATTTGTTAAAAGAAATCTTACCGTAGTAGATTAGGTGAAGATCCACCGGAGGAATGCTAACTTCTTGAAAAATGTCCAAGAGGCTGCGCCACCTCTGCTGCTGTAACCTGAAGTGCTGTTGCATTTTAATACTATTGTTGCTACTTTTAGAATTATATGTTTAAAACTCATTGTGTCCCATTGACGCACAAATACGTCAAAGCAAATAGTAACGTCGTGTACCATTGACGCATTAATACGTCAAATGCCTTTTTCGCTATTTTCACGTTCCCAGATGTCTATTGTATCTGTATATGTATGGGGATGACTTGAGACCATATTTTATCTTTTTTCTTTTTTCTTTTTTCTCAACTTTCTGGTGATTTCTGGTGATTTCAGTAAAACTTCCCTCTACTCGACGGAGGATTACAGGGGAACGAAAAATCGGATTTCAGATAGTCATAGTACACAATATTCTGTGGGTCTTGAAAAATCAGTAAAAATCATCAGAAATGGCTGGCACTGTGGGAGTACCTGTTCTGAAATAGGCTGGCATTGTTTTGCTTGTTAAGATGGATGTGTTTTGCTGCATTTCCCCTACAGGGATGTATCTATCTATCTATCTATCTATCTATCTATCTATCTATCTATGTATGTATCTATCTATCTATCAATCTGTCCTTCCCCCTCTATCTGTCCATCTGTTTATCCACTCTCTATGATATTAGCTAATCCAGTGTCAGAGCAGTATCATCGCTGCATCAGAGTTGTATCAGCGTAAGGAAGCGTGAAGAGAAGCCTTGAGACACTCTTATCAATACTGACTCTATTTGTGTAATTTCTAGAGCAGATATTTGTTATTTACTCTGGTCTGTTTAATGTCCAGTTGTTTTCTCATTCAGAGCAGACAGTTTCAGAGCGGTCCTGTTTTTCATTGTACTTATTTCATTTACTAATGAATAAACTCACACTTGGGTTGTCTTACAGCTCTTGGTGGTTTTCCTTGTGTGGCTCTTGGCCCTAAATCCCGACAGTAGTTGTCTCTGAGGACTTGGCAAAACTGTTAAATTAACCATCACAGATCCGAGAACCGTACAGTTCTAACGCAAGAAATGCAATGATATAAAAACACATAGCACCTTTGGTCCAGGATCCCATCATCACGCCATGAAACAGACAATGGAACAGTGGATGAATAGCAATGAACAGACTACAGCCGAAATCATAGTGAGGACAGATAAAGTAGGAAATGCATGTTGCTGTATGTGTCATGAAATCAAAGAAGGAACTTGTGGATCGTATATGTTTTAGTTTTTGGATTGGGAGACAGGAGTATAGTTATAGTCATGGCAATCACATTTGGGAAAACAATAAACAGGGGACCGGAAGCAAACTCAAAACTAAAAGAGAACAGATATTAAAAAAAAAAGAAAATACAGGTCAAAATGGTTAAAAGTCTACTCTACACCATGACAATAAAACACATAGGTATTGGTCCATAGGGAGTTGACCAATGTCCATAAATGTTGTTGAATGTTGGATCATCACCACTGACCTCATAGTTAGACCTCATAAGACTCTAACGGACCCTCCTGCCATTTCATTATTGCCTTAATCCAACTTCTAATTTCTTTTCTGTGAAGTCTAGTCTAACTTGAGTTGCTTTTGTCTCTTCCAGGTCTGACCCGTTGGGTAAAGTGATAGAAGATGTGGCACAGGGTTTTACCGCTCTGTGCCCTTCTGGCGCCTCTCTTTATAGGACTTCCCTCAAACCTCCAAGCTCAGGAAGGTAAGTCACGACATCTAAAGTTGGTTTACACCGTTTTGGTTGTTTTTGTTAACTTATTTACTTTGTGGTCTAAAGGCGTAATGGGTAGCATTTGCATTGAATGTATATAACCAAACTTTTTTTTTAGTAAGAAAGGTAAATAAGTGTTATATTCTGTTATTATTGATTCAACGTCTCTACAGTCATATTCCTGCATCGTATATAGAATAAATTTACAAAAATGGTAGGTAATAAATCCTGAACATTATACTTTGAACAGGAATTTCGAATATATATCTGCTTTATTGATCTATCTTAATCTGTTGCTGTGTCACTGTTGGATTTTGAACAAAGTTGACTTCACTTTCAGAGAACCAGGGTTACATCGAGTAACCTTGAGTTTTCTCTCTCTGAAGATTGTGCACACGGGCTGGGAGCTGATGTGTACTTTCTTGTGGACACCTCCTGGAGTATGGGAGAGGAGAACTTTGAACATGTCCGATATTTTTTACTGAGCACGGTTCGCGCCTTGCACCAAACCGGAGGGGACGCATTTAGGTTCGCCTTGGTGCAGTACAATAGCAAACCAAAAACTGAATTTAAGCTCAATACTTACCAATCAACACAGGGGGCGCTGTCTCACATCCAGGCTATGTCATACGATGGCGGGGGGACTCGGACTGGCCTCGGCTTGGACTTCTTGACACGAGCTCATTTGACCAGCGCTTCAGGCAGCCGTGCGGCCGATGGAGTGACCCAAATAGTGGTGGTTCTGACAGACGGGAGGTCCCAGGACGATGTTTTGGAACCAGCAAGGGTGTTACAAATGGCCCAAGTGAATGTTTTTGCAGTGGGCGTTCAAGATGCCATGGATGCTGAGCTGAAGGAGATGGCTAGCGAACCCTATGACAGCCATGTTTTTAGCCTAGAGTCGTTCGTGGAGTTGAGAGACATTATCCAGGATTTAGTGGTTGGGGTGTGCGGCACAGTGGCCCGCAACAGAGAGTTGTCTGTGGTCAATGAGGAGCCTGTGCGAGGAGGAGGGAAAGGTAAAATGGGACCAGTCAGTATCACTGTGTGTGTACTAATGACCAGCATGTCCAGCAGACAGGTGGGCATCATAACATTAACCCGACCATGTGGATTTTAACCACAATAACCCTTTACTGTGTGCATCTGTAGACTTAACACGACACACATAGCACAACATTAAACCCATTTTAGGGATGTCAGGATCAGTCTAATCAATCTCTTTTATTGTTGCCATCAGAAGCATTAGATAACACAAACTAAAATAACCTTTATTCATCCCACAGTGGGGACATTATTACAATATCAACATATACACATACAGGACAGTAGTAAGAGAATCACACAAGAATCAGAAAACATTTACTAATCAAGTATCTACAATGCTTTTTATTTATCATCATCGTTCAATTTAATGTGCTCCGTTCAGTCTGACAACAGCTGTGGGAGAGTGCTATGGGGGCGTATTGTGCATGGTTTTAGTGGTTGGAGAAACCGGAGCACCTGGAGGAAACCAGAGCAGACACAGGGACAACATGCAAACTCCACACCGAAAGGCCTGAAGGTGGAATGGAATTCACGACCTTCTTGCTGTGAAGCTAACCACTGCGCCACCTATTTAAGTCTTAAGGTTTTATTTGTTGATTTTCCTATAACTAAAACTGGTTATTCATGAATAAATTTTAGATCATTTAAATGTACATAACAAGGAGAGACACACATTTGAAATGCATACAATTGAATACAGTTTATTACAAGAGAGAACATACTTATCACATGTCATCAAGTAGATCCTCTGCGGTCAGTGAGTATTTAACAATATCTAACAGTGCACCTCTTCTCTTGTGTCTTGTGTTTTTATCTTTGTGTCTTTTATCCACAGTTTATTTTTGTGTAAAATGTGCCAAATGTTTTTGAACACAGTAATGAATCTGTCAGACATCTCTGATCTGCAGCTAACAGACATCAAATATGCTCTTTTGTTTAAATACCAAAATATATCTTTGGATTGGCACAAGCATCTATCCAAGGCAGTATTTTGGTTTGGTAAATGATTTTTTTATGAACTTGACATATTTGAGTTATTGAGAAGCTGCAAACTTCAGAGATGGGCATAGTTTCATTACTGGTCACTGAAGTCTATAACCTGAGTCTGCATGGAAGGCTGAACTCAATAGAGATGGGACTGTGCATAAGACGATTATCCATCCAACCATTTTCTTCCGCTTCATCCGTTGGCCGGTCGCGGGGGCAGCAGTCTAAGCAGGGACGCCCAATCGCCGGCTGAGAAACTTAGTCCCTCCTGGAGTTCCTGGGTCTTCCCGGGGATGAGCTGGAGGAAGACAAATAGTACAATTACAACTTATTCCCATAAGAAATATATTACTAGCAAGTAGCAAAAAGTTTGTAAGTGGTTAAAACATTTCTAAAAATAATATCTGGACTATGTTTTACTACCTTTAACACTATGACTCTTAGAATTAATTTTGACTGCTCCCATTCAAATCATTGAAGTTCTGAGAATTTCCCCCCAACAAATGTCAAGTTCCCCACCAGATTTATTAAAAGCAAGTGCAATAACTGTTTTATATAACTAGAGTATTTACGCTTCAAAAACTAAAAGCCGTCTGCGCTGCAAATCGGTTGCTATTGAGTTATATCTACATTAGATCACTACAAGGGATTACACCAACAAAATTATAGTACATGATTAACTGGTATCAAGTTCATGACATGATACTTCACATTAACTATACTGATACATGTAGGGGTTAAATTAGATAGATAGATAGATAGATAGATACTTTATTGATACCCCGAAGGAGAATTTCAGGTGTCCAGTAGTAGCAAAAATAAAAAATAAAATTGATCATTCTAAAAAAAAAAAAAATTAGCTGTCATTATAGACAATACCTTAATGGGAAATGGCAAGAGAACTCCAAAGCTCTCTGACATAGAATCAAAAACCTTTAAATGCATTGGCAAATATCTCCCATGAGCCTCAGGGTATATAGGGGTTCCACTAAAACGTGCACAGTTCCCTCATTAGTTGAGCCTCATGCAGTATGTTGATGTTTACACGTTGAACAATGAGCACGTGTGATTTCTGTGTCTGTCTCACTGTGTTAACGCTTTCACAAGTTCCATTTTGTTTTGTCTTCTCTCTCTCTCCTTAAAGCACAAGACTCAGCCGACCTAGTTCTCTTAATTGATGGATCACAGAACGTTGGAGCTGCAAACTTCCCCTATGTGCGCGATTTGGCATTGAGAATAATAGAGCGCCTTGATGTGGCCAGGGACAAAATTCAAGTGGCTTTGGCCCTTTACAATGGCAACCCTGACATAAAGTTTTACTTGAATAGCTATGACAACAAAGCCTCAGTCCTGGAGGCCGTGAAGGGGCTGTCCTTCCCAGGGGGCGATGATTCGAACCTGGGTGCCGCCTTGGAGGAAGTGTCCGAGAGCCTGCTGAGCTCTAATGCAGGTGGCAGGGCAGAGGAGGGCGTGCCGCAGATGTTAGTGGCGATCAGCGGAGGCTCTTCCACGGATGACACCGGAGCAGGGGAACGGGCACTGAAAAGGGCAGGAGTGATTATGTTCGGGGTGGCAATCGGTGGTTCTGCCTCGGCTGACTTGGAGACAGTGGCCACAGACAGGAGTTTTGTTCTATCCACCCCAGATTTCAGATCTGCCTCCACCGTGGGCAACCAACTGTTGCCCTACCTTAACGGGGTTGTCCAGCGCACCATAATAGTTCAGAATGAGTTCACAGAAGGTAGGTCACTTTTCTAAACGATGGCTGTGGGTTGGAATAGACGGGTGCAACTTCAAGAACTTTCTACAACAATCGATTTTGAATGGAGGAATTTTGTGCAAACTAAAAATGCTTGTGCTAGAGAATAAACACTACACTACACTTTGACTCATACCCATGGTTATTTCCCTGTTTTTCTTCTTTGCATTTTGGGCTGTAAAGAGTTGCGAAAGTAAATCTATGTAATCTTGAGGCCAATCCATACTTTATACGATGTAAGCTGGGCATTCATACTGTATACTTTACATTGGGTGTCAAGAACAAGCTGTAAGAACAGTGCGAGAAGAAAGCTCTTACGTCTTACAAAGTATGATCTGGCCTTAACCTATGCTTCCTTTTTCTCGAGCTAACTTCATCATAACTCCCCCCAAACTGTTCAATCCTCTTTGAAGCTTCAGATCTGCATCTCTCTGCTTTTGCCGACTGCTTAAGCTACAGTATTCACTGTATTATCCTGCCTTTTTCAGTTCCAAAACTTCCACAGGCAATGCAACTGAATTGGTTATCTGTCCAACCCTGTCATTCATACAAGTATTCAGTGTGGAACAAACAATTTGGTAGAACTTAGTTGAAGTTTCCTCTATCCTCTTTTATTTTATGAATCTGCAAGTGGCAGATTTTTGGATATATGCAGAAAACTTCAAGAAGTTGATAAAAAAAACATCAACGGGGAAAGAATGCATGGTCCTATGTAACAAATGAGTTAATCTAGTTATATTTAATGAGTACAATTGAAACTCTTTTAAGCGGTTCCAATTCATGTTTACCAAAAGGGGCAAAAATAATAGTTCATAGTTAAAATAATAACTTTTTCTTTTCCTTTCAGCCTTGGTAGTTGGACCGAGAGATATAATTTTCCTCCTTGACTCCACTATGGGCGCCACTCTCCTCAACTCCACTCGGGAGTTCATTCGGCGTTTCGTGAACAACATGCCCATTGGTCCGAGCGAAGTCCAGGTCGGAGTGGCCCAGTTTAGCAACAGCCCCCGCCTTGAGATGGACCTGAACTCCCATGGGTCACGGGATTCTCTATTAGCTGCTTTGGGACGTCTGAGACCAAGACCTGGCCAAACCGTCAACATGGGAGCCGCTTTGGATTTCGTGAGGACCGATATGTTGAGACCAGACAAAGGCAGTCGTCTTCGTCAAGGTGTGCCTCAGCTTGTCCTGCTCATGACCACAAAGAAGTCCAGTGACAGTGTGGATGAGGCGAGCAGAGCACTCCAGCAAATGGGGGTTTTGACTTTGGCGGCTGGGTCCAAAGCAGCTGACGAAGCAGAATTGAGGAGGATTGCGTTCACCGACACTATGGTGTTTATGCTTAGAGATTTCCGTATCCTGCTCAGAAACCCAAGAAACATTGTGGATGCTCTTTCATCTCTGTCCGGGACTGTTGTGACTGAGGAACCCACGGAAACAGGTACGACAATTTTCTGTGTTTTTTAAGAACACAATATGACAAATTTTTCTTTTAAAAAACTGTGTTACACCCTTGTTCCTTCAGTCAAAATACACCTGTATTTTTTCGTAGTTTTATCCATTTCCTTATTCTCTCTTCTCTGCCCAAATGCACCACTCTCAAACTTGAATCCTAAGTGACTATGATGTCACCAGATCCATTTTCTCCCCATTTATATATATTTTTTCTTTACATGTCATGTTAGATATTTACTATACAGGTTAGAATGTTGTCCAAAAAATTGCGTATTTACTACTTACACAATGTTAAATCAATATATTATTTGGAGTTTCAATAAGCTTTGAACCAATTATCAACATTATGACAAATAAAGGCTTGATATATCTGTCATATCTTCACATTGCAAGTATATAGACCATTGAACGATCATCTAATTTTTTTAACTTGTAAACGCTGTTTTCCTTAAGATCGTTACTTGTTTCATTGCAAGAGCTAATGAATGAATTCATAAAGGATTCATTAATTTGGATATAGGTTTTACATTTGAAACAACATTGGATTGGAAAGATGAAAACATACAGGATATGGATAACTGATTACACTGACAAACAAAACAGTACAAATGTATTAAGATTTTTTTAATTCATTCAAATATTTGTATTTCTTTTAGTGGTGGAAATAACAACAGTGCAGACACAAAAAGTCGTCAGAGACTTTGTGTTTTTGGTGGATGGCTCGAGTTACGTCGGACCCAATAATTTCCCCTATGTGCGGGAGCTTATTATCAACATTGTGAACCAACTGGATGTCCGTCCTGACAGAGTCCAGATCGGCCTGCTTCAGTACGCCGAGGACCCAAAGATCGAGTTCTACCTGAACAGTTACAGCAGCAGAGAGGATGTGGTGAATAAAATCAACCAACTCTCACAGCTGGGCGGGTCTGTTCTCAACACTGGGAAGGCCTTGGACTATGCCCTCAAAAACATGTTCAAGTCATCAACAGGGTCCAGGCGGAGACAAGGGATCCAGCAGGTCTTGATCCTCATCACAGGAGGCCCAACCCAGGACCAGGTCAAAGCGGTGGCAGACCAGGTGGCTCTGGCTGGAGTGCTAACCTTCACTGTTAGCGCTGGGCAGGCTGATGCCAACATGCTGAGAAGTGTGGCCTTTGTCCCAGACTTGGCCTATCATGAAAACTACTTCTCAAACTTACCAGCCCTGTCGGAGCAAATGCGGACTAAACTCACCACGGTAGTTGGGGACACATCGGTGACAACGTTCCCTGATGAAGTCGGTGAGTTATTTGGTCCTGTACTGTATGTAAAAAACAAACTGTATTTTGAAACCGGTATAGCTTGTATAGAATGGCTGTTTTGCAGTCACGTGACCAAAGTGCATCCAGACGCCATACTGAGGGATAGTAGTAAAACAGACATTCAAAATATCAACGAGAAGAGGGCTTACAGGAAGAAACTCCACAAGGATGCCAAAGACTGGGGTCTAGCTAAGCATACCTCTATTAGCAATGTAGCGTTAGTTAGCAGCCAAAGCAACTGACTCAGCCCTATTTCCACCAACAACTAATAAGAAATGTGAATGGAGTCTTGTGAATGGAGTCAGCGCAAATAAATACATACTTGCATTCATACGAGTTCAGAAATTACAAATCCCTGGAGGTTTATGGACTTTTTACTAATGGTTGGGTACAAGAGATATGTCAATTTTAACCAGAAGGATCCACTAGCACCATTATCACAACAAATGTAAGATACCGATAATGTGAACACATAAATCAAACACGTGCAAGTTACAAATACATTCAAATAGAGAAAGAATAGCAGATATGATGAAGGGTACTGGGCAGTTCCTTTGATGGCAATGAAACGCTGTTGTCATCCCCTCCATATGGCGCTTGAACCATGTGTGACATCATCTGCAAAAAAAGCCATTATAATGATATCCAGTATCACCACTGTGTTTGGAGTGAAAGATTAATGACATGTGAAGCGTCTTTGAGCGTCCTGAAAAGTGATATATAAATGTTAACCGATGCATTATTATCATTATAATTATTATTTGTATATCTATGTGCACAGGATCTGCTTGTCATTGTTTGGTCCTTTTATGCTTGAAGGGGCTATGATGAGCACATAGCACAGAATAGATTTGTGTGCACTGCATGCACACTGTACAAGAAAAAGAGGCTCAGATTGTGGCTTCATTTTTTATTTTATCGTACAACCTATGGTAAAAAAACTTCAAATCTTGATTTAAAAAAAGTCTGCATCCAGACAGTCATTCAAATCATCTCCGAAATTGATGCAGTTGTTGGCCATGTTTCCTGAAAATTTACAAAACTCCCATAACTTTAGTTATTTTACAAACACAGAAAGAAACAGACAAACACCTGTGATCACTTTACCTCCTAGGCGGTGGTAATGACACAATTCATCTGAACCTGCATTGTTTACATGCAGTATATACCGTACATTACTGTAGATGTTTTACGTGACTGTATTTGTCTACCTTGTTCTTGTATCTGTGCCATTACCTGAAATATATGCATAAATGAAATGTTTAGTAATACTTGCTTTTTCTTACAGAGGGAAGAGATGTTGCCTTCCTTATTGATGGCACCGACAGTGTGCGGCAAGATTTCCCATACATCCAGGATTTTATCACCAAAGTCATCGAGCCCCTTGACATTGGCTCTGACAAAGTCCGAGTGGCTGTCGTCCAACACAGCGAACGTCCGACTCCCGCTTTCTTCCTGAACACTCATCAGTCCAAAGATGATGTGTTACGAGCCATTAGCAACATGAGAGTAGTCGGCGGTCGCGGCCTCAACACTGGGGCTGCATTGAGATACATGAAGGACACCGTCATGTCTGAGCGCCAGGGGAGCCGAGCAGCACAAGGTATTCCACAGTTCCTCATTGTACTGTCTGGGAGTCGGTCAAGAGACAGCGTGAGCGAGTCTGCAGGTGCACTCAAAACCGGTGGAGTGGTACCGTTTGGGGTTGGCGTAAAGGATGCAGACCCAAGGCAGATGGAGACGATATCTCACAACCCATCATTCGCTTTTAAAGTGAGAGACTTCAACGAGCTGAGCACAGTGCCCGGAAGACTCAACACCTTCGTAAGCCTGCCCAAAGACGAACTGCAAGTCGTGCTAAAGCAAGGTAAAGACATTCTTACTTATCTTACAACATGGTTATTATGTATGGGGTATAATTTGGCCATGAGTGAATTTGAAATGTAATTTGAAAAGGCTATCAAAAAACCCTATGCATATGCACCAAATATTTTTAAGACTTGAAAACCAAGATTGGTGCTTTGAGCATTGGGTGGAGCTCTGATTACCCACCCCCCGACCCAGAAATGGTATAATAAGGGGGAAGAAAAGGACATTCGTCCAATAGCTGCCTAAATAAAATCCAATTACCCCATACAAATATACCACATGAACCAAACCTGACCTCTTTGCCTTTCTTAATCTTTCCATTTTCAACTTTATCTACCTTTTTGTATATTCTTTGTGCCTCAGTCCTAATTAGTGATGCTGTAAAAAAAGATATTGTGTTTCTACTGGAAACCTCTGATAACACAAGAAATGGCCACTCACAAATAAAGCACTTTGTGAAAAGCATAGTGGAACGCATGTCTATCGATGACGGCAAGGACCGAGTAGCCGTGGTCCAATATGCTGATACGGCCACAGTAGAGTTCCACCTGTCTACACACAAAACTAAAACCAACTTGATGGGTGCTATTGACAAACTGAAGCACAAAGGTGGAACAGAGGTTAATACTGGGGCGGCCATGCGTTTCACACGACTTATGGTTTTCACCTCTTCGTGGGGTAGTAGGCGACTCGAAGGTGTGCCTCAGATATTGGTTGTTCTGACAAGTCAACCGTCTGACGATAACATCAAAACTCCAGCATCTGCACTCAAAGAGCATGAGATTATGACTGTGGGTATCGGAGTGGGAGATGCCGATCGGCCTGAGCTGGAAACCATTGCATTCAAACCCAACATGGTCTATAAGGTGAATGACTACAACATGTTGAGTCAAATCCAGTCACAGGTCCTTCCCACTCTAGATTTCAAAAACAACACCAAGGAAACATTGAATGGCATCTCTGATTTACTAGGTAAGAAACTCATTTTGGCTTTTACTGTATGATGTTTACTTTGAATTGTGCTTGCTTGATTTTTAAAGTGGTTGTCAAGAATGTCATAAAGGAAGTTGCTTTTGAGCGATTGTTCTGTGTGAATCTACTCACCAATATGTGCTGGACCACCACTTTGGTTTTATCAAATACATTTTTCTTTCTTTTTTGCACCATATTATATGCAATTAATTTACCAACATATCCAAAACCTTCTTAATATTCAGGGTATATACAGCAATTAACAATCAATTAATGCTCAAATTCCACATCCATTTGATGTTTGTATCTCTCCAACATAAAGCCCAAGCAGAAAAGACACCATGAAGATTATCCATATTATGAAAGTACAAACAGTATGCAGACTTACTTAAATTATGTACGGGTTATACTTGATATTTGGAGCTGATTCAGAAAGGATTAATTTACTATATTGCGTTCGTTGTCATTGCCAAACTACGACCAGCAAATTGGCGCAAACTCTTGACGTCACCGACACCTACCTCCCTGCTCGCTGAATGACCGGGAGGGATTTAACCGAGGAAACTGCAGCCACTAGGATCAGACCCAGATGTACATGTAGGAAATGATAATGGACCGGAGTTTACAGATGGATAAGACCAGGCTACTGTGAGCTAGGCTCAAGCTAACTTTTTTGGACTTGGAGGAACAATTTACTGTCATAGTTTAAAACACACAAATTAATTTGTTGTGAGGTACTAGTGATATTATAGTGAACTTGGGCTGTCTGCACCACACTCAAACATAGCAGTTTTGACCTTAAATAAGGCCTTTTATTTCACAAACTTGTGTTGGTGCATGTCTCCCACATAACATTACAGAGGAGCAGGATGTGGAGTTTGAGCAACATGACATTCAGTCACGGTACCCCTGACACTATCTTCTTTCATACTCTCAATTGTCCAATCAGACCCATTTTATCTCTACTGCATAATTGCCACTGTAAATCTTCAGTAGTTATGTGCATTTTCTGCTTGTGCTGCCATGTCTTTTGAGAACTCTTGTCCACACAACTTTATTTTTGCAATATTTATGGTTCTTCATGATGTACAAGTTTGAATCCTGAAAATCATTGATCATTGTATCAAAACCAAGCATCTCTTTTTTGTCTTGTCCCTAATTAAGTTGGCGTGCGAAGCAAAAAGAGAGATATAGTTTTTTTGGTTGATTGTTCGGATGATTCCAGAAATGGCTTCCCAGCTATTTGTGAATTTATCAGACGAATGGTAGAAGACATGGACGATGAAGTGATCCGTGTGGCTGTTGTACAATACAGCGAGGAGGCTAAAACCTTCATCAATCTGAACTCTCATCAAACCAAAAGTGCCATTGTCTATGCGGTTAGAGGTTTAAGGCACAAAGGAGGGACATCTCGAAACACTGGTCTGGCCCTAAACTATGTCCACGATCACGTATTTACATCTGCATCAGGAAGTAGGAAACTGAATGGGGTTCCTCAAATTCTGATTTTGCTCTCTGGGGGAAAATCCAATGATGACGTTTCACAACCAGCTTCAAAACTGAAGGAAATGGGAGTCCTCGTGTTGGGAGTCGGGATGAAGAATGCCCAGCCAGAAGAACTTGGACTTATCGCTTCATTTCCAAAATTTCTCTACTATTTTCCTGTATTTGGAGAGCTTTTGTCCGTCCAAACTGAGATAGCCCCATTTATCCAGGATGAAGTGCAGTCTTATACTTCTGCTGGTAAGAACATAAAGGATTCCATTTTTTGATCATTTTTCTTCAGGTAAACGGCTGAAAAAACTGGTTCTTTTTTTCTTGCCGAAACCTTAAGGACTACGGACTTAAGGATATGAACAAATCTTTCTTTCATCTGATGATGATGACATCATCTATTTTACTCATTATTGTCATGACTTGATTTTTCATGATCTTTCATATTTGGAAGATGTCTCTTTCATTTTTGTAAATCCCTATTGTTGATTGGATTCTAATTTCTTTGTATTTTTTCCCTGAGCTTTTTATTTATTTATTTTTTTCCATCCAATGATAATCCTATCATTGTGTTTCTTGGTTCTTCTTCAATAACCTCCAAGCACCAATGCAATATTGTTATGTTGAATGGATTGACTTGTTTGTTTCAGATATTTGTTTGTTTCAGATATTTGAATTGTATACAATATAATGTATGTAATGTTGTTGTGTTCCTAAACATCACGGTTACACTAACAAGGTCATACACATAATCATAGATACATATCTGCATTGTATGTATTTGTTCTAAATGTAAAATGTCTCCAATTTTTGCAGTTGAATTAGAATCTTCCCAGAGAGACATTGTGTTTTTGTTGGATTCCTCTGACGATTCTCTGGGCATGTTCCCAGCAATGCAAGGCTTTGTTCAAACGGTGGTAGAGTCACTTAATGTTGGCGAGAATACTCACCGTGTGTCTGTGGTGCAGTACAGTGACGAAGTGGAAACTGAGATCAATTTAAATACCTACTTCGACAAGCAGGATGTGCTGGATGCTGTCCAAAGCATGATACATATCGGAGGTGAATTGAGAAACACAGGGGCTGCACTGGAATATGTGCAAAATGATGTATTTACCCCCTCTAAGGGGAGTCGAAATCAAGATGGCGTCCCACAAATACTGGTATTGTTGAATGGGGGTAAATCCAGTGATAACGTGACAAAAGCTGCTGCTGCACTAAAGCAAAAAAGAGTCACACCATTTTGTGTGGGCACCAGAAATGCAGATATACTGGAGATGCAGAGTATTGCACACATACCATCATATAGTCTCACTGTGCCTCAATTTGACTCTGGCAGTACCCCACAACTACTGATTTCTTTGATTAAAAATGTACCACGGCAGCCAAGACAAAGTTCAACAATCGTAATAGAAACAGGTAAGGATCAAAGTCTTCTACAGTAATCTTCTGCTGTACATACTAACTTGAAATATTTTTGAAACAGCAGTTTATTAACAGTATCTGGTTGTCTAGTCCAAATGACCAACTTAACCTTGTCTTTTATGTGTCAAAGGTTCTCCAGATTTTTTACAGCGGGACTTTGTATTCTTAATGGACACTTCAGATGAAACATTAACTGAATTTGAATCAATGCGTGACTTTGTCAAGACGATTATCCAAAGTGTGACTGTACAGAAGGACAATGATCGTGTTGCTCTGGTCCAGTACAGCTATGAACCTTCTGTTAATTTCTACCTGAACTCTTTCCAAACTCTGGACACTTTGGTGGATGCCGTGCAAAACATACGGCACAAAGGAGGCAGAGCCCGCAATACAGGAAAAGCACTTCAGTTTGTAATAGATAACGTATTCAGTGCCTCCTCTGGAAGCAGACACCAAATGGCTGTCCCTCAGATTTTGGTGCTTATGACCGGTGGAAGGTCAAGTGACGATTTCAGGAATGCAGTTACAAACTTGAAAACTGCAGGAGTGATTGTATTTGTGTTGGGAACAGAGAAAGCAGATGTGTTGGAGATTCAGTCTATCTCTCATAAACCTGATTATGCAGTGATTGGCACTGAACCAAGAGAGCTTTCACTCATTAAACAGCTCATAATATCAACTAAACAAAGAGCTGAGGCACCTGCCATAAGACCGCCATCAACTGGTAAGACATTGGGTGGCAGTTTTGTGGTTCTCAAAAGGCTGGAAGAAAACCAGAAACCCAGCTTGGCTTGCCATATACAGCCAGTTGAGAACCACATGAATAAAGATTTTGTTGTAATATGTACATGTAAACACTACATTTCTCTTCTTTTTTTAAACAGATATTACAAATGGCTTAAAAAGAGATGTTTTGTTTCTTCTGGATGGTTCTGATGATTCTCACCAAATGTTTGAAGACATAAAAGACTTTGTTATTTATTTACTGCCGGAACTCGACATTGGTCCAGATAAAGATAGAGTAGCTGTCGTACAATTCAGTAACAAAACACAAACTGAATTTGACTTTAAAAAGTACTCCACACTGGATGATATTAATGAAGCAGTGAGAGGTTTAAAGCACATAAGGGGCTACCCTCATTACATTGGAAAGGCTATCCAATATGTAACAGACAATCTGTTTACAAGTGGCTCTGGGAGTAGAATTGATGAAGCAGTTCCACAAATTCTCATAACGATATATGGTGGGAGATCCCAAGATGATATACGGACACAAGCAAAAATTCTCAAAGAAACTGGTGTTATTTCTATTGCAATTGGGACCTCTGATACTGACACCATTGAGCTGCAAACGATAGCTCTTGAACCTAAATATGCATTATCAATTGATAGCTTTGAGGAGATTTCTGGGGTCAGACAACAAGTATTGTCTTTGATGAATGAGCACAGTGTACTACCAATTTCTCAAACAAAAGACATAGGTAAGGTGTTCAATAAATATATTTTAAATCTTGAAGTTCCCCATTGTGGAACTAATAAATGTATCATTCAAATAATATAATATACTTTTGATTCCAGATGAGAAGAAAAGTGATGTAGTATTTCTTATAGATGGATCATATGACTCAAGAAATGGCTTTGAGCAGATAAGAACCTTCATTGAAACCATGGTTGAGGACATGAACATAGATGATAACCAAGACCAAGTTGCTGTTGTCCAGTACAACCGTGATCCTACAGCCAACTTCTACTTGAATTCTTACTCAAGTAAAAATGACATGCTCAGCTCTATAAGAACAATGAGACACAAACTGGGAAGACCACTGAACATTGGAAAAGCCTTGGAGTTTGTCAGAAATAATGTTTTTGCCACGGTGGTAGGAGGTAGGCGAGATCAGAAGGTACCTCAGTATCTTTATGTGCTCAGCGGTAGCAGATCAAGTGATGACGTGAGAGGAGCTGCCCAGTCATTAAGAGATGATACTATTATGACTTTTAGCATTGGAACAAACAATGCTGATACTCTGGAAATGCAAACAGTGGCTTATACGCCGGCACATTATATTTCAGTGCCAAATTTTAAAAACTTGCAAAATCTTAATGAAAGGATTGAGTCAGCATTGAGTGGCCTTCCAGAATCAACAGAGTTTCCTCATGTAGTTGGTAAGATAAGCTTTAAAGTATTTGCATATTGTATGTATTAGGCCTGATTGTAATATTGCCCCTGATATCATAATCTGTCAATTTCAGACCTACCTAGCATCCGACTGTCTGAACTTCAAACTGCTGATATTGTATTCCTTCTTGATGGATCCATGGACATGCTTCCAAGTGAAACACCCATTTGGGATTTTATAACTGGGTTTGTCAAACAATTAGAAATTGGACCAAGCAGGATGCAAGTGGCTTTGATAGAGTACAATACACAGCCAACAGTACATTTCCTCTTGAACCAATATTCTTCCAGAGATGATTTGTTACTCTATTTGCGATACACAGAGCTTTCAGGAAGACCAAGTGTTAATCTTGGTGCCTCACTGGACTATGTGAGGACGAATGTCTTCACTGCTGCATCAGGAAGCAGAGCAATGCAGGGTACACCACAAATTGTAATACTGGTGACTGCAAGAAAATCAGATGATGACATAGTGGGTCCAATGATGAGGCTTCAAAGAGCAGGAATTGTAGTGTATAGTATAGGAATAAATAATGCAGATAAGATGGAGGTGGAGAAATTGGCGTATAATCCTGACACCAGCTATTTTGATGTATCCAATTTCACACATGTGAGAGAACAGATAATTGCAGGAAAATCAAACCAATTAAGGCCTCATTATCCAACACCTGGTGAGTAGAAAGTCAAAGTCAAAATTGAGAGATGCTGCACATGTCTGATAAGTATTGTGTGTCTTGTAGGTTCAACATCCATGGCAAAAAGGGATGTTGTCTTTCTCATTGATGGATCAGATGATAACAGGAGTAAATTCCCTTCAATGCGAGATTTTGTTGCTCGAGTTGTCACCACCTTTGAGATCGACACTGGAAAGGACAGGGTGGCTGTTGTCCAGTATAGCAATAATGCTGAACAGAGTTTCAGTCTCAATAGATATGCAACAAAGGATGAGATCTTGAAGAACATTGCAAATTTAAAACCTAAAGGAGGACGGCCACAGTATATTGGAGCAGCTCTGCAGCATGTTATAAACAAGGTCCTTACTTCAAACGCTGGTAGTAGAAAAAATGAAAGGGCCAAACAAATGTTAGTTCTTTTGGCTGGAGGAAGGTCAAGGGATTCTCCAAGAGGTCCAGCAGGCGTGCTAAAAGCTGCAGGAGTGGAAATGTTTGCTATTGGATCAAAAACTGCAAATTCAATGGAGATGCAACTGATTGCATCTAATCCAAACTATACATATTCAGTCCCCGACTTTGTAAATCTTCCTTTAGTACATCAGAGTTTGGTGTCACACCTTTCTCAATTCAAAGAGCATGAAGATACAAAAGAAGGTAATATATATATTTATCATTACAAATTTAAAGAAATGACAATAACATTAAGGATGTGCTTCTAATTTGTAGTGATGGAACAGCAATCAGGAAAAGATGTTGTTTTCTTGTTGGATGGCTCTGACGGTACAAGGAATGAATTCGCAGCCATGCAAAACTTTGTCCAGAGAATGGTAGAGAGACTGAATGAAAACAGAGATCGTGTGTCAGTGGTTCAGTACAGCAGAGATCCTGTTGTCCAGTTCTACCTGAACACCTACTCAACAAAAAAAGAAGTCCTTGACACAATCAGAGGATTGAGGCATAAAGGTGGAAGACCCCTCAACACAGGTGTTGCACTCCAGTACTTGAGGGATAACGTCTTTACGCCCTCTGCTGGAAGCAGGCGCCAAGAAGGAGTGCCACAACTGTTGATATTGTTAAGCGGTGGCAGGTCTTTTGACAGTGTTGATGCACAGGCCTCTGCCCTCAAACAAATGGGTGTCTTGACATTTGCAATTGGAACTAGAAACACCGACTCGAGAGAATTGCAAAAGATCTCTCATGAACCCAGTGCTGCTCTTTCTGTGTCTGATTTCAATGACCTCCCCAATGTCCAGCAACAACTTCAGTCTTCTCTTGAGACAGTGATTGTTGAGGCAGCCCCAGAATCACCAACTTCACCCGGTATGTTTACAAACTCTGACAATGATAATATCTTTTTCCAGATATAGTCAACAATGAAAGTGTTTTTGAGTAGTAGCCTCCAAATTATCAACCAAACGTGTCGCGTTATAATGCAAGTCACACTTGTTTTAATTGTCTTAATGTTCTGTTCTCCTAGTGGAAAGTGCCACCAAAGATCTAGTTTTCCTTCTGGATGATTCTGACGCAACGAGAAATGGCTTCCCGGCCATGCGTGACTTTGTGGAGAGAGTGGTGCAAACTCTGAATATAGGAGAAAACACTAACCGGGTCTCTGTGGTCCAGTACAACAGAGATCCAGACGTCGGTTTCTATCTTAACACATATGACACCAGAAATGATGTTTTAGATGCAGTCAGAGAGCTGAGACATAGAGGAGGGAGACCTATCAACACTGGGGCAGCCCTCCAATACGTCAATGACAATGTCTTCACAACTTCTGCCGGCAGTAGGGGCCAGCAAGGCGTTCCACAGCTGTTGATCCTTCTGAATGGTGGAAAGTCATCTGACAATGCCGATACACCAGCCGCTGCTCTTAGAAACAGGGGCATTGTTGTCCTTGGTATCGGAGCTGGAAGGGCTGCCGGGGCAGAGATGAAAAACATTACATTCAACTCCAGTTATGCTGTGTCTGTGTCTGATTTCGCTGACCTCCCCAATGCCCAAGAGCAGATCTCTTCTGCAATGGGCACAGCGGTAGTACAGGTCATGCCTACCACACCAAATGTAACTGGTAAGAACGTCACACAGTTGTGCATCAATGTAGTGCAAATCCATCAGACCATTTTAGCTTTATTGTGTGTATTAGTGAGAATAAGGCCGCTGCATGAATTGTACTAGTCTGTTCAATCTTGGTGTACACATTTTCCACAGTAAATATGTGACAAGCTACCTTTTGTGTTCCCTAGTGGTGAGACAACAATCAGGAAAGGATGTTGTTTTCTTGTTGGATGGCTCTGACGGTACAAGGAATGAATTCGCAGCCATGCAAAACTTTGTCCAGAGAATGGTAGAGAGACTGAATGAAAACAGAGATCGTGTGTCAGTGGTTCAGTACAGCAGAGATCCTGTTGTCCAGTTCTACCTGAACACCTACTCAACAAAAAGAGAAGTCCTTGACACAATCAGAGGATTGAGGCATAAAGGTGGAAGACCCCTCAACACAGGTGTTGCACTCCAGTACTTGAGGGATAACGTCTTTACGCCCTCTGCTGGAAGCAGGCGCCAAGAAGGAGTGCCACAACTGTTGATATTGTTAAGCGGTGGCAAGTCTTTTGACAGTGTTGATGCACCGGCCTCTGCCCTCAAACAAATGGGTGTCTTGACATTTGCAATTGGAACTAGAAACACCGACTCGAGAGAATTGCAAAAGATCTCTCATGAACCCAGTGCTGCTCTTTCTGTGTCTGATTTCAATGAACTCCCCAATGTCCAGCAACAACTTCAGTCTTCTCTTGAGACAGTGATTGTTGAGGCAGCCCCAGAATCACCAACTTCACCCGGTATGTTTACAAACTCTGACAAAAATAATAACTTTTTCCAGATATAGTCAACAATGAAAGTCTGTTTGAGTAGTAGCCTCCAAATTATCAACCAAACGTGTCGCGTTGTAAAACGAGTCACACTTGTTTTAATTGTCTTAATGTTCTGTTCTCCTAGTGGAAAGTGCCACCAAAGATCTAGTTTTCCTTCTGGATGATTCTGACGCAACGAGAAATGGCTTCCCGGCCATGCGTGACTTTGTGGAGAGAGTGGTGCAAACTCTGAATATAGGAGAAAACACTAACCGTGTCTCTGTGGTCCAGTACAACAGAGATCCAGACGTCGGTTTCTATCTTAACACATATGACACCAGAAATGATGTTTTGGATGCAGTCAGAGAGTTGAGACATAGAGGAGGGAGACCTATCAACACTGGGGCAGCCCTCCAATACGTCAATGACAATGTCTTCACAACTTCTGCCGGCAGTAGGGGCCAGCAAGGCGTTCCACAGCTGTTGATCCTTCTGAATGGTGGAAAGTCATCTGACAATGCCGATACACCAGCCGCTACTCTTAGAAACAGGGGCATTGTTGTGCTTGGTATCGGAGCTGGAAGGGCTGCCGGGGCAGAGATGAAAAACATTGCATTCAACTCCAGTTATGCTGTGTCTGTGTCTGATTTCGCTGACCTCCCCAATGCCCAAGAGCAGATCTCTTCTGCCATGGGCACAGCGGTAGTACAGGTCATGCCTACCACACCAAATGTAACTGGTAAGCACGTCACACAGTTGTGCATCAATGTAGTGCAAATCCATCAGACCATTTTAGCTTTATTATGTGTATTAGTGAGAATAAGGCCGCTGCATGAATTGTACTAGTCTGTTCAATCTTGGTGTACACATTTTCCACAGTAAATATGTGACAAGCTACCTTTTGTGTTCCCTAGTGGTGAGACAACAATCAGGAAAGGATGTTGTCTTCTTGTTGGATGGCTCTGATGGTACAAGGAATGAATTCGCAGCCATGCAAAACTTTGTCCAGAGAATGGTAGAGAGACTGAATGAAAACAGAGATCGTGTGTCAGTGGTTCAGTACAGCAGAGATCCTGTTGTCCAGTTCTACCTGAACACCTACTCAACAAAAAGAGAAGTCCTTGACACAATCAGAGGATTGAGGCATAAAGGTGGAAGACCCCTCAACACAGGTGTTGCACTCCAGTACTTGAGGGATAACGTCTTTACGCCCTCTGCTGGAAGCAGGCGCCAAGAAGGAGTGCCACAACTGTTGATATTGTTAAGCGGTGGCAGGTCTTTTGACAGTGTTGATGCACCGGCCTCTGCCCTCAAACAAATGGGTGTCTTGACATTTGCAATTGGAACTAGAAACACCGACTCGAGAGAATTGCAAAAGATCTCTCATGAACCCAGTGCTGCTCTTTCTGTGTCTGATTTCAATGACCTCCCCAATGTCCAGCAACAACTTCAGTCTTCTCTTGAGACAGTGATTGTTGAGGCAGCCCCAGAATCACCAACTTCACCCGGTATGTTTACAAACTCTGACAAAAATAATAACTTTTTCCAGATATAGTCAACAATGAAAGTCTGTTTGAGTAGTAGCCTCCAAATTATCAACCAAACGTGTCGCGTTATAATACGAGTCACACTTGTTTAATTGTCTTAATGTTCTGTTCTCCTAGTGGAAAGTGCCACCAACGATCTAGTTTTCCTTCTGGATGATTCTGACGCAACGAGAAATGGCTTCCCGGCCATGCGTGACTTTGTGGATAGAGTGGTGCAAACTCTGAATATAGGAGAAAACACTAACCGTGTCTCTGTGGTCCAGTACAACAGAGATCCAGACGTCGGTTTCTATCTTAACACATATGACACCAGAAATGATGTTTTGGATGCAGTCAGAGAGTTGAGACATAGAGGAGGGAGACCTATCAACACTGGGGCAGCCCTCCAATACGTCAATGACAATGTCTTCACAACTTCTGCCGGCAGTAGGGGCCAGCAAGGCGTTCCACAGCTGTTGATCCTTCTGAATGGTGGAAAGTCATCTGACAATGCCGATACACCAGCCGCTGCTCTTAGAAACAGGGGCATTGTTGTGCTTGGTATCGGAGCTGGAAGGGCTGCCGGGGCAGAGATGAAAAACATTGCATTCAACTCCAGTTATGCTGTGTCTGTGTCTGATTTCGCTGACCTCCCCAATGCCCAAGAGCAGATCTCTTCTGCAATGGGCACAGCGGTAGTACAGGTCATGCCTACCACACCAAATGTAACTGGTAAGAACGTCACACAGTTGTGCATCTATGTAGTGCAAATCCATCAGACCATTTTAGCTTTATTGAGTGTATTAGTGAGAATAAGGCCGCTGCATGAATTGTACTAGTCTGTTCAATCTTGGTGTACACATTTTCCACGGTAAATATGTGACAGGCTACCTTTTGTGTTCCCTAGTGGTGAGACAACAATCAGGAAAGGATGTTGTTTTCTTGTTGGATGGCTCTGACGGTACAAGGAATGAATTCGCAGCCATGCAAAACTTTGTCCAGAGAATGGTAGAGAGACTGAATGAAAACAGAGATCGTGTGTCAGTGGTTCAGTACAGCAGAGATCCTGTTGTCCAGTTCTACCTGAACACCTACTCAACAAAAAGAGAAGTCCTTGACACAATCAGAGGATTGAGGCATAAAGGTGGAAGACCCCTCAACACAGGTGTTGCACTCCAGTACTTGAGGGATAACGTCTTTACGCCCTCTGCTGGAAGCAGGCGCCAAGAAGGAGTGCCACAACTGTTGATATTGTTAAGCGGTGGCAGGTCTTTTGACAGTGTTGATGCACCGGCCTCTGCCCTCAAACAAATGGGTGTCTTGACATTTGCAATTGGAACTAGAAACACCGACTCGAGAGAATTGCAAAAGATCTCTCATGAACCCAGTGCTGCTCTTTCTGTGTCTGATTTCAATGACCTCCCCAATGTCCAGCAACAACTTCAGTCTTCTCTTGAGACAGTGATTGTTGAGGCAGCCCCAGAATCACCAACTTCACCCGGTATGTTTACAAACTCTGACAAAAATAATAACTTTTTCCAGATATAGTCAACAATGAAAGTCTGTTTGAGTAGTAGCCTCCAAATTATCAACCAAACGTGTCGCGTTATAAAACGAGTCACACTTGTTTTAATTGTCTTAATGTTCTGTTCTCCTAGTGGAAAGTGCCACCAAAGATCTAGTTTTCCTTCTGGATGATTCTGACGCAACGAGAAATGGCTTCCCGGCCATGCGTGACTTTGTGGAGAGAGTGGTGCAAACTCTGAATATAGGAGAAAACACTAACCGTGTCTCTGTGGTCCAGTACAACAGAGATCCAGACGTCGGTTTCTATCTTAACACATATGATACCAGAAATGATGTTTTGGATGCAGTCAGAGAGTTGAGACATAGAGGAGGGAGACCTATCAACACTGGGGCAGCCCTCCAATACGTCAATGACAATGTCTTCACAACTTCTGCCGGCAGTAGGGGCCAGCAAGGCGTTCCACAGCTGTTGATCATTCTGAATGGTGGAAAGTCATCTGACAATGCCGATACACCAGCCGCTGCTCTTAGAAACAGGGGCATTGTTGTGCTTGGTATCGGAGCTGGAAGGGCTGCCGGGGCAGAGATGAAAAACATTGCATTCAACTCCAGTTATGCTGTGTCTGTGTCTGATTTCGCTGACCTCCCCAATGCCCAAGAGCAGATCTCTTCTGCAATGGGCACAGCGGTAGTACAGGTCATGCCTACCACACCAAATGTAACTGGTAAGAACGTCACACAGTTGTGCATCTATGTAGTGCAAATCCATCAGACCATTTTAGCTTTATTGTGTGTATTAGTGAGAATAAGGCAGCTGCATGAATTGTACTAGTCTGTTCAATCTTGGTGTACACATTTTCCACGGTAAATATGTGACAGGCTACCTTTTGTGTTCCCTAGTGGTGAGACAACAATCAGGAAAGGATATTGTTTTCTTGTTGGATGGCTCTGACGGTACAAGGAATGAATTCGCAGCCATGCAAAACTTTGTCCAGAGAATGGTAGAGAGACTGAATGAAAACAGAGATCGTGTGTCAGTGGTTCAGTACAGCAGAGATCCTGTTGTCCAGTTCTACCTGAACACCTACTCAACAAAAAGAGAAGTCCTTGACACAATCAGAGGATTGAGGCATAAAGGTGGAAGACCCCTCAACACAGGTGTTGCACTCCAGTACTTGAGGGATAACGTCTTTACGCCCTCTGCTGGAAGCAGGCGCCAAGAAGGAGTGCCACAACTGTTGATATTGTTAAGCGGTGGCAGGTCTTTTGACACTGTTGATGCACCGGCCTCTGCCCTCAAACAAATGGGTGTCTTGACATTTGCAATTGGAACTAGAAACACCGACTCGAGAGAATTGCAAAAGATCTCTCATGAACCCAGTGCTGCTCTTTCTGTGTCTGATTTCAATGACCTCCCCAATGTCCAGCAACAACTTCAGTCTTCTCTTGAGACAGTGATTGTTGAGGCAGCCCCAGAATCACCAACTTCACCCGGTATGTTTACAAACTCTGACAAAAATAATAACTTTTTCCAGATATAGTCAACAATGAAAGTCTGTTTGAGTAGTAGCCTCCAAATTATCAACCAAACGTGTCGCGTTATAAAACGAGTCACACTTGTTTTAATTGTCTTAATGTTCTGTTCTCCTAGTGGAAAGTGCCACCAAAGATCTAGTTTTCCTTCTGGATGATTCTGACGCAACGAGAAATGGCTTCCCGGCCATGCGTGACTTTGTGGAGAGAGTGGTGCAAACTCTGAATATAGGAGAAAACACTAACCGTGTCTCTGTGGTCCAGTACAACAGAGATCCAGACGTCGGTTTCTATCTTAACACATATGACACCAGAAATGATGTTTTGGATGCAGTCAGAGAGTTGAGACATAGAGGAGGGAGACCTATCAACACTGGGGCAGCCCTCCAATACGTCAATGACAATGTCTTCACAACTTCTGCCGGCAGTAGGGGCCAGCAAGGCGTTCCACAGCTGTTGATCCTTCTGAATGGTGGAAAGTCATCTGACAATGCCGATACACCAGCCGCTGCTCTTAGAAACAGGGGCATTGTTGTGCTTGGTATCGGAGCTGGAAGGGCTGCCGGGGCAGAGATGAAAAACATTGCATTCAACTCCAGTTATGCTGTGTCTGTGTCTGATTTCGCTGACCTCCCCAATGCCCAAGAGCAGATCTCTTCTGCAATGGGCACAGCGGTAGTACAGGTCATGCCTACCACACCAAATGCAACTGGTAAGAACGTCACACAGTTGTGCATCAATGTAGTGCAAATCCATCAGACCATTTTAGCTTTATTGAGTGTATTAGTGAGAATAAGGCCGCTGCATGAATTGTACTAGTCTGTTCAATCTTGGTGTACACATTTTCCACGGTAAATATGTGACAAGCTACCTTTTGTGTTCCCTAGTGGTGAGACAACAATCAGGAAAGGATGTTGTTTTCTTGTTGGATGGCTCTGACGGTACAAGGAATGAATTCGCAGCCATGCAAAACTTTGTCCAGAGAATGGTAGAGAGACTGAATGAAAACAGAGATCGTCTGTCAGTGGTTCAGTACAGCAGAGATCCTGTTGTCCAGTTCTACCTGAACACCTACTCAACAAAAAGAGAAGTCCTTGACACAATCAGAGGATTGAGGCATAAAGGTGGAAGACCCCTCAACACAGGTGTTGCACTCCAGTACTTGAGGGATAACGTCTTTACGCCCTCTGCTGGAAGCAGGCACCAAGAAGGAGTGCCACAACTGTTGATATTGTTAAGCGGTGGCAGGTCTTTTGACAGTGTTGATGCACCGGCCTCTGCCCTCAAACAAATGGGTGTCTTGACATTTGCAATTGGAACTAGAAACACCGACTCGAGAGAATTGCAAAAGATCTCTCATGAACCCAGTGCTGCTCTTTCTGTGTCTGATTTCAATGACCTCCCCAATGTCCAGCAACAACTTCAGTCTTCTCTTGAGACAGTGATTGTTGAGGCAGCCCCAGAATCACCAACTTCACCCGGTATGTTTACAAACTCTGACAAAAATAATAACTTTTTCCAGATATAGTCAACAATGAAAGTCTGTTTGAGTAGTAGCCTCCAAATTATCAACCAAACGTGTCGCGTTATAAAACGAGTCACACTTGTTTTAATTGTCTTAATGTTCTGTTCTCCTAGTGGAAAGTGCCACCAAAGATCTAGTTTTCCTTCTGGATGATTCTGACGCAACGAGAAATGGCTTCCCGGCCATGCGTGACTTTGTGGAGAGAGTGGTGCAAACTCTGAATATAGGAGAAAACACTAACCGGGTCTCTGTGGTCCAGTACAACAGAGATCCAGACGTCGGTTTCTATCTTAACACATATGACACCAGAAATGATGTTTTGGATGCAGTCAGAGAGCTGAGACATAGAGGAGGGAGACCTCTCAACACTGGGGCAGCCCTCCAATACGTCAATGACAATGTCTTCACAACTTCTGCCGGCAGTAGGGGCCAGCAAGGCGTTCCACAGCTGTTGATCCTTCTGAATGGTGGAAAGTCATCTGACAATGCCGATACACCAGCCGCTGCTCTTAGAAACAGGGGCATTGTTGTGCTTGGTATCGGAGCTGGAAGGGCTGCCGGGGCAGAGATGAAAAACATTGCATTCAACTCCAGTTATGCTGTGTCTGTGTCTGATTTCGCTGACCTCCCCAATGCCCAAGAGCAGATCTCTTCTGCAATGGGCACAGCGGTAGTACAGGTCATGCCTACCACACCAAATGTAACTGGTAAGAACGTCACACAGTTGTGCATCTATGTAGTGCAAATCCATCAGACCATTTTAGCTTTATTGTGTGTATTAGTGAGAATAAGGCCGCTGCATGAATTGTACTAGTCTGTTCAATCTTGGTGTACACATTTTCCACAGTAAATATGTGACAAGCTACCTTTTGTGTTCCCTAGTGGTGAGACAACAATCAGGAAAGGATGTTGTTTTCTTGTTGGATGGCTCTGATGGTACAAGGAATGAATTCGCAGCCATGCAAAACTTTGTCCAGAGAATGGTAGAGAGACTGAATGAAAACAGAGATCGTGTGTCAGTGGTTCAGTACAGCAGAGATCCTGTTGTCCAGTTCTACCTGAACACCTACTCAACAAAAAGAGAAGTCCTTGACACAATCAGAGGATTGAGGCATAAAGGTGGAAGACCCCTCAACACAGGTGTTGCACTCCAGTACTTGAGGGATAACGTCTTTACGCCCTCTGCTGGAAGCAGGCGCCAAGAAGGAGTGCCACAACTGTTGATATTGTTAAGCGGTGGCAGGTCTTTTGACAGTGTTGATGCACCGGCCTCTGCCCTCAAACAAATGGGTGTCTTGACATTTGCAATTGGAACTAGAAACACCGACTCGAGAGAATTGCAAAAGATCTCTCATGAACCCAGTGCTGCTCTTTCTGTGTCTGATTTCAATGACCTCCCCAATGTCCAGCAACAACTTCAGTCTTCTCTTGAGACAGTGATTGTTGAGGCAGCCCCAGAATCACCAACTTCACCCGGTATGTTTACAAACTCTGACAAAAATAATAACTTTTTCCAGATATAGTCAACAATGAAAGTCTGTTTGAGTAGTAGCCTCCAAATTATCAACCAAACGTGTCGCGTTATAATACGAGTCACACTTGTTTTAATTGTCTTAATGTTCTGTTCTCCTAGTGGAAAGTGCCACCAAAGATCTAGTTTTCCTTCTGGATGATTCTGACGCAACGAGAAATGGCTTCCCGGCCATGCGTGACTTTGTGGAGAGAGTGGTGCAAACTCTGAATATAGGAGAAAACACTAACCGGGTCTCTGTGGTCCAGTACAACAGAGATCCAGACGTCGGTTTCTATCTTAACACATATGACACCATAAATTATGTTTTGGATGCAGTCAGAGAGCTGAGACATAGAGGAGGGAGACCTATCAACACTGGGGCAGCCCTCCAATACGTCAATGACAATGTCTTCACAACTTCTGGCGGCAGTAGGGGCCAGCAAGGCGTTCCACAGCTGTTGATCCTTCTGAATGGTGGAAAGTCATCTGACAATGCTGATACACCAGCCGCTGCTCTTAGAAACAGGGGCATTGTTGTGCTTGGTATCGGAGCTGGAAGGGCTGCCGGGGCAGAGATGAAAAACATTGCATTCAACTCCAGTTATGCTGTGTCTGTGTCTGATTTCGCTGACCTCCCCAATGCCCAAGAGCAGATCTCTTCTGCAATGGGCACAGCGGTAGTACAGGTCATGCCTACCACACCAAATGTAACTGGTAAGAACGTCACACAGTTGTGCATCTATGTAGTGCAAATCCATCAGACCATTTTAGCTTTATTGTGTGTATTAGTGAGAATAAGGCAGCTGCATGAATTGTACTAGTCTGTTCAATCTTGGTGTGCACATTTTCCACAGTAAATATGTGACAAGCTACCTGTTGTGTTCCCTAGTGGTGAGACAACAATCAGGAAAGGATGTTGTTTTTCTTGTTGGATGGCTCTGATGGTACAAGGAATGAATTCGCAGCCATGCAAAACTTTGTCCAGAGAATGGTAGAGAGACTGAATGAAAACAGAGATCGTGTGTCAGTGGTTCAGTACAGCAGAGATCCTGTTGTCCAGTTCTACCTGAACACCTACTCAACAAAAAGAGAAGTCCTTGACACAATCAGAGGATTGAGGCATAAAGGTGGAAGACCCCTCAACACAGGTGTTGCACTCCAGTACTTGAGGGATAACGTCTTTACGCCCTCTGCTGGAAGCAGGCGCCAAGAAGGAGTGCCACAACTGTTGATATTGTTAAGCGGTGGCAGGTCTTTTGACAGTGTTGATGCACCGGCCTCTGCCCTCAAACAAATGGGTGTCTTGACATTTGCAATTGGAACTAGAAACACCGACTCGAGAGAATTGCAAAAGATCTCTCATGAACCCAGTGCTGCTCTTTCTGTGTCTGATTTCAATGACCTCCCCAATGTCCAGCAACAACTTCAGTCTTCTCTTGAGACAGTGATTGTTGAGGCAGCCCCAGAATCACCAACTTCACCCGGTATGTTTACAAACTCTGACTTAAATAATAGTAATACTTAACCCGCAAGGATTCTGCTGATCCTGCTGTTTGGTATTACCTGGACACTAACTCAACAAAATGAAATATTTACTTTTTGTTGAAGTTCATTAAATATGTTGGGAAATTTAGTATTTGTACACAATAATGACCCACTTTTTTCCTTCTCTTTTCCTCTTTTTCTAGCTACTCTTACTGACTTACCTACTCTCACACACTAACAACAGTCGATTGTTATTGTTTTGCCTTACTTAATGGACCTAACCTTTTCTTTCTAGTGGATTCACAAGGTCCCAAGAAGGACATTGTTTTCCTTGTTGACGGGTCTGATGGTGTCGGCCGGGAATTTCCAATCCTCCAGGAGTTCATGAAAAGGGTTGTCGAGACACTCAACGTGGGCGAGAACAAAATTCGTATTGGTGTGGTTCAGTATGGCGACAATCCTCAACCTGACATGTATCTAAACTCTCATCCCACCAAAGAGGGTGTTCTCAGTGCAATAGCTGGTTTACAGAGACGTGGAGGAAGACAACGTAACCTTGGACAAGCTTTGGAGTTCCTCAATAGCGACGTTATGATACCCTCCCGAGGAAGTAGGCGGCAGGAACGTGTCCCTCAGTTTGTCATTGTTGTGTCCGGAGGTCCTTCTACAGATAACATCCAGCAGGCAGCAATAACTCTCAAAAATTCTAGAGTTTTTCCTTTCAGCATTGGAACAAGAGATGTAAATCCAACTGAGCTTCGGATTGTGTCCTACGTACCCAATTTTGCATACACTGTGGATGATCTTCCTGGCTTGTATACGGTCCAAGAAAATCTTATCAACACTTTGACAGAGACGTCAGATGAAGATTTTGCAAGGATGTCCCCAGTATTCCCTGATTATGACGGTATGAAATATGTAAACTGTAGATTACTCTTTAGGGAGTCTGAGATTGTGGATTAAAGTGAAAGTCTAGAATTCTAAATGAATTCCAGACTATCACAGCTCAAAATCCCCGGTGCTGTTCACCTGGACCAATTAAGTGATTCCAAGAGCTGTCAATCACCACGAGCGCTGCTCGTAAGTGCGCATGCTCTGTTGTTTGTTTCACCTTGATAAACACTCAGCTCAAAGAGCAGAAGATACCCATTTCATGTGTCCCTCCTACTTCCGATTAGGGCTTTGAGTTCGAATTTTGATATTCAAATATAATTTGAATATCATATATACATACATCGACTATCGAATATTGACAAAAAAAAATGTATGTATAAATTTGAACACATTTTAGACATCCCTTAATATTCAAAGCTGTAATGGGCATTATCTTTTTGAAATTATATGTATAAAATAATTAGTTAGTTCCCAAACGTTTTGCCGTGACGTGGCTAGACTGGTAAAAACTAGTCTAGCCAGTAGGTTACTTCAAAACTAGAACTCCCTGAAACAACATGAAAACTGAACAAAGAATTCTGAACATCAGCGGTGAGTGACCCAAATATTAACTCAACCTATAATCAAATCCTCTGCAAATGTGTCCTAAAATGTTCTATTAATGTTAATAGTTACTTCAGGGTTTACAGCGATCACTTTTTGTCGCATTAAAACAGTGTTTTTTTCACGAATTTAAACGGATCATTCTAAAAAAGCTCCATGCATGCGTATATATAATGTATTCTCCGATTAACATTTAAGTGTGTTGATTGATTGTTATTTGTGTTCTTGAGCGTGGCTTATGGAGGACCAAAAATGACTAAAGTATAAATAAATAAATAAATACAGGAATATATAAATAAATACATTCATTTTGGACAATAAAAACTAAATATTTACATTGATATGTTAAATATTACTCTGAAATCAAATAAATATACTTTTATTTAGGTTATTTATCAATATCTACATTTTTTCCTTTATTTATTTATCCATTTATTGCATATATTTATTTATGTATTTCTACATTTCTTCATTTATTTATTTATGTATTTCTGTGTCACTACATTTCTTCATTTATTTATTTGTGTATTTCTACATTTCTTCATTTATTTATTCATGTATTTCTACATTTCTTCATTTATTTATTTATGTATTTCTGTGTCGCTACATTTCTTCATTTATTTATTTGTGTATTTCTACATTTCTTCATTTATTTATTTGTGTATTTCTACATTTCTTCATTTATTTATTTATGTATTTTTGTGTTCTTGTATGCTAATTAGGTGGGCGGTGCTGAACTCAATCTAGAACAGGATTGGTTAGGATTGTGTGAACTCTGGTCTCGATCATTACTGCCTCACATTACGGTACTCTGTTAGCTAGCTAGAGATCCTCTGTGCACTTTTGTGTGGTAGGATGGCAATTCAATTAAGAGCATTAGCAAATGATGTTAATGATGTTGAGCATAATGCACCTGAGGACTATATACTCTTTCGGCTGGAAAGACTATTAGATGTTTTAGTTCATCACAGTGCTGACCCAGAGGTAGACTTTGATGCAACTGTGCTGGACGCTCTTCAACAAGCTATACAGCAGCTTCACATCCTCTCACAAACCGAGAAGGCTAACTTTGGCCGTAAATCCTATTTTTTACCTCCATGTATGATTGAACATGCAATTCACATGCAATACATTCACGCAATCCTAACCAATCCTGTTCTAGATTGAGTTCAGCACCGCCCACCTAATTAGCATACAGGAACACAAAAATACATAAATAAATGAAGAAATGTAGAAATACACAAATAAATAAATGAAGAAATGTAGCGACACAGAAATACATAAATAAATAAATGAAGAAATGTAGAAATACATAAATAAAAAAATGAAGAAATGTAGAAATACATAAATAAATAAATAAATGAAGAAATGTAGAAATACATAAATAAATAAATGAAGAAATGTAGAAATACATAAATAAATAAATGAAGAAATGTAGAAATACATAAATAAATATATGCAATAAATGGATAAATAAATAAAGGAAAAAATTTAGATATTGATAAATAACCTAAATAAAAGTATATTTATTTGATTTCAGAGTAATATTTTACATATCAATGTAAATATTTAGTTTTTATTGTCCAAAATGAATGTATTTATTAATATATTCCTGTATTTATTTATTTATTTATACTTTAGTCATTTTTGGTCCTCCATAGTGGCTAGCTTCGATAGCTTCTCGTTGTGACAAAGTGTGCGAACTACTGTCAGAGTAATCTATGTTTTACACATCTGAATTACAAGCACAGAGTGCATTGCCAAAGGGCAGCGGTCATTATTGGTTTGAGAGGTTCGTTATCAAGAAATAATGATCGGTAGAACGTTTTGAAATTACATTCAAAAGAATGGAGCGTTCTACTGCTGCTGTAAGGAACTGAATAAGAAATCAAGATAAAAAATTCCAATATATTCGAATATTAAAATGAATAATCTCTCCTTTTTCGTCTTGGTCCATTGACCTGGCGCGTGCACTTAAAAGTAGGCGCGGCTTCAAGACCAATCAGAAAGGAACAGGGAGCGAGTTTAGGCCGTTCTTTTTCAAATCATGTACCTCTTTTTCTTTTTTCTGATAAAGTCCAGATTATCACTAGGATGACAAAACTAGATGCTTATTTTATAATTTGAGTTATTATTCTAATGATTTACAAATTAGTTCTGTAAAATATTTTTTAGGGTCTTTGCCTTATATGCTTTGCATTTTTGTCTTCTGCAGTTGTCCCGTCCCCCCCATCAGAAGATGTCAAAAGAGATGTTGTTTTCCTCATTGATGGAACAACAGCAGTGCGCAGTGAATTCCCAGCCATTCGAGAGATGATCCGAAGAGTTGTTGACAAGCTAGATGTGGGACTAGATGCTGTAAGGATTTCTGTAGTACAATACAGCGAAGACCCTAAGGTGGAATTTTACCTGAATGAACACTCATCTCAACAAGAGGTTCGAAATGCTGTGCAGAGGCTGAGAAGTAAAGGTGGGACCTCCCTGAACACCGGTCGGGCTCTTGAGTTTGTAGGAAGAAGTATCTACCAGCGATCAGCTGGAAGCCGCATTGAGGATGGTGTGCCACAGTTTCTCATTTTGGTCACTGGTGGCAAGTCGTCTGACGATGTGTCCTCTGCGGCAAATCAACTGAAGAGGAATAAGATTGCACCTCTTGCTGTTGGCTCCAGAAATGCTGACGCTGAAGAGTTGAGGCAAATTTCTCTAAAGCCAGAATTTGCCCATAAAGTTGATTCTTTCAATCAACTTCCAACAATTGAGAATCAGCTGTTAGATTCAGTCAAAACTACATCCGCTGATGAAATTGCCACTGTTTATATTCCTGCTCCTCAACCTCCTGTCACCACAGGTAAGAGATTTTTTCTTTTCTATAACTGAAATTCTTTTATTGTTTTCTACTTTTGTTTAATAACAACACAATTATGTTTGATCTAATGATTAACAATCAATTATTTTTGCTTCAAGTTTGCTCAAACTTCATGTGCATGGACTGCTAGAGATAAAATACTGATGATTGAAGCATCAGCATTTTATTGTTGTCTTATTACCGTCCTGTCTGCTTCATTACCTTAAATAAGTGCTGGAATGTTTGAGATTTGTGCATAAGTGAGTGTAAGAAGTAGAGGAAGATTGAAATTGAGATTGGTCCAGCACCTGCACACAATGTAGTTGGTGTGCCAGTTTTTTTGCGGTGAAGAAAAGCAAAAACAATAAAGTTTTTTTTTTACTGATCAATCTACATTCCTACTCACACTTATGGTCACAGCAACAAGTCTTCACAAACGTCACTTTAGACTGAGAAACTGCCCCCTCGCCTCTATAGAGACCGAGCACGTATGAGGGAAGACTCTTCTATGGCTCCCGCTCCTAAATGGATAAGAAATGGAAGATGACGTGTGCATTCGAAAGTATTCCTAATTATACATGTTTATTCTGATCATATTGCAGAAACTGTCAATCTTGGAAGAAAGGATGTAATCTTTCTTATTGATGGGTCAGACAATACTGGAAACGAAGGTATTGCTCACATTCGCGACTTTATCCTCAACACTGTACAGCAGCTGGATGTGCAGCCTGACCAAGTGCGTGTAGGAATAGTCCAGTATTCTGACAGGGTCAAAACAGAATTCTCGCTGAATTCTCACAACAACAAGGCAGCTGTCCTGTCTGCTGTGAAGAGGCTGAGGCAGATGGGTGGACGCTCCTCAGACCTTGCTGATGCCCTCAACTATGTCATACAAAATGAGCTTAAACCTTCAGCTGGAGTTCGCCCCATTGAGGCTTCCCAACACCTTGTGGTTCTCACCGGTGGACGATCTCCTCAAGATGTGGCTATTTTTGGACCATTGCTCAAGAGCTCAAGGGTGAACTGTGTTGGTGTTGGAGCTTCTGGTGCAGACTCAAGGCAGCTAGCTCAAATTGCCACCAACCCAGACGATGTCCTTCAAGTCCCAACATTTCCATCCCTGCCATCACTCAGAGAGCGGCTGATAACCAGACTGAGGGGAAAAATCGAAGAAATCCCCACTGACTTTGAAGGTACTAGATTCCCATCAGTGTGTTTACATGCAACGCAAAAAAAGGTGAACGACCCCCAAAAAGCCTTTACACCAAAAGTTCTCATGCCAGAGTGAGCAAAACTAATCTTATATTACACGTTGTCTTGCTTGTGCTGCTAAATGTCTGTCTACTGTATCAGCAATTGTATAAACATGCAGCAAAACACAACCAGTAATCGCAGAACTAGTGCGATTGAGAGAAATTCGAATGGCTGCCTATTGAAAGACATGAATGAATGCAAAAATTCGAATTTCTATGACTGCATGTGAAAGCACTGATTAAACTGGTTGGTTGGGATGTGTCAATAGAAGACAATTACAATGAAATGGTAGAATTATAATAAAGGTTGAAAAAGCTCAAAACACAGTACAAGAAAGCTTTTGATGAGCCAAATCAAAATGGTTTTATATTTGTTTCTTCTAAAACCTACATATCTCATTTCAGTCATCTAAATCCATGGGAGATTTATTGCTTATCTATAAATCAAATACATGCTATGTGTTTTATCACAAAATATTGTGGGTAAACCTCGCCACAGCTATGGTGAAGCATAATAAAAAATTGAAATATTTCTCAGAAGTATGTACAGTAAATTATGAGTACATTGTGATAAGCAGTTTTGTTAATCATGTATGTTTTGTTCTATTCAGGTGGACCTGATGTGAAAAAGGCAGACATAGTATTTTTGGTAGATGGCTCCATGAACCTGGGAAGGGAAAACTTTGTAGAGGTTATGAACTTTGTGATCAATCTAATCGACCTGTTCTACAATGAAAAAGATGAGCTTAGGTTTGGCCTTGCGCATTACACCACCGACGTCACCGACGTTTTTTTCCTAAATTCATACACAAACAAGGACGATATTATTAGTGCCATTGGCCGTGCTGAGTACAAAGGAGGACGAAGGATCAACACTGGCGCTGCTATAAAATATGTCCAAGATCGGCATTTTATCAGAGAGAAAGGAAGCAGGAAAAACGAAGGCACCCCACAAATCCTCATGCTTATCACTGGTGGAAGATCAGCTGATGATAGCAAATCAGCAGCCCTGGGATTGAAGACAACAGGGGCTAGAATCTTTGCAATCGGAATTGGAGACATTTTGGAGTCAGAGTTGGCAAATATAGCCAGTGAGGGGTCAACCGTGGCCAGAGCAGGCACGTACCTGGAGCTGTCCGAGCTGAACGAGCAGATCCTGGAAGCTCTGGACGATGAAGTGAAGGGAAAGGGTGTGTGCACTCCGCCTGACACTGAGGCCAAACGTAAGTGTTGTTATATATTGCGTACCCAAAGTGCCTGTAAATACTGGCATCATCTAGATCAGGGGTCTCCAACCTGTAGCTCGCCACCCCCTTCCAGGTAGCTCGCCAAAGGATTCTTATTATTCATTATCAGTATTTATTATTGTAAATGCATTTACGTTGTGCACTAGTAATAAGTATACAATGATGAATCATGACTGTACCCAATATCAGGCGCGTTCACACAAATATATCAACACATTTTCCCCAGGGCTGCTTAAAAGAGTAGCTCTCTGCCTTTATCGTTCCGGGGAAGTAGCTCTCCGGGTGAAAAAGGTTGGAGACACCTGATCTAGATGGTCCTTTAGGACTGAAGTGGACCGAGTCCTCTGTCTAGGTCTAGACCAGGGGTGTTAAACCAGTCTTCAAAGGGTCGGATGTGGCTACTTGTTTTTTTTTTCCAACCAAGCAGGAGCCCACAGACACCCCACCCTTTTCCTCAAGTGAGACTAGTCTTTACCTGACGACTAAAGGGAATGGGTGGATTTTGGTGTGCTCCTGCTTGATTGCAAACACAGCCACACCAGCCCTTTCTGGAACCAGTTTGACACCAATAGTCTAGACGAATTAGTGGGAACATCCCTTGGTACTAAAATAACAAACAACTCTATGAAAGAAATGTTTGTATTTTTACCTGTCACATTTAAATAATAGTTTGATGTGAGTTTACTCTACAATATTGTAGTATTTGGAATATTTTTTGGCATCCCACGTGACAAGAAGACCCTTACATTAGACCATACAATGACATATTTTTTGTCATAGATTAGAATATGTAATATGAATGGACATAGGTTCGATACAATTGTTTTTCATTCTTAGCCATTTCGTGATTTTGTACACTATTTCTCTTCAGCTTGCAACATGGAAGTCCTGGTCGGTTTTGATGTGAATGCCCAGAATATCTTTACGGCACAGACCAACCTTCAGAGCAAGCTGGGGGCCATTTTACAGAGGATTTCCAAGATGAGGCCGATTACTTGTTCTGCGGGACGGGCTCCTTCTATTCAGATCGGGATACTGGCCATGGGCTCATTTGCTGATGCAGTGCAGCTGGATTTCACTGATGACTCACAAGAGCTGTTTGAGAGTTTCAGAAGACTCGGTACACGTGGGCCCTTTGTTCTCAACAGACAGACTATAGAGGCCTATAACTCCAGGTTCAAAAACAGGCAGGACAATGTAGTAAAGGTAAGAATTTGAATACAAACTCGATCAATGTACAATTTTGTTGACATTTTTACAGATATATAGGAGGATTTTCCCAAATTACAGTAAAGAACCGCCCTCTCAACCAAACTCTCTGGTCTTATGTGACGAGCACGTATCACCAGAATGATTGACAATTGGGAGGATCAACAGTCTTGATACTCCACCTGGAAAATCTTCCTGTATACCTTCAAAACTAGCCTACAATTGTTCATTATTTTATTATGTTGACAAATACAATACCCAATGTCTTAAATGCATATACTGCAAAAAGTGATGAAAAATAAGTCAAAAAGGGCTAAAATTGAGCAAAACGTATCTTTATTTGAGTACATTTGACTGCCTTAAGAAAATATTTGCTAAAGGGACAAGCAAAATGATCTCGTTTTGAAAAGTTGCAAGAAATGTCTCCCTTGGAATGAGAAAATCAAGCACGAGAAAAACGCCTTATCCCGTTGGCAAATCCTGCTTTAACACAGTGAAGTGAAGTTAAAACCACTCGATTCAAGCATGTATTATCAAATATGTTATCATTCTTTTGCAGTCTTATATGCATATTTTGTAAAATCCCCAAGTTGAACACATACATGGAAAATTATATTCTAAATCTTCCCACCTCTAAGTTGTTTACATTGGTTAAAAGAAAAGCATCTATAATGTCCCGTAGGCCAATAGTAACCAATTGTAAGGAGGCAAGGGATGTTTCTTTGTATAGCACAAATCACACACAAGACAAATCAACATGCTTTACAAAAACAAGGGAACAAAATATAATCATAAATAATTATAGGACATTAATTTACAGAATATGTGCACAGCTAAACAGAACTATTCTCTGGATTTAGTCTTAGTCTATAAAGCACAATTACATTCCCTTTTGTTTGTATTGGGTTCAGGAATTCAATTTTGTATGATAGAATTGGACACAAAGAACAACATTTTGTATTATAATTATCAATGAACACAGATGACACTCACACAAGTTATAAACACATGACTCTGACATGACGGAGTATTTGGGTCTTTGCAGGTGATCATCCATCTGACGGACGGCTTGGACGCTCCTTACAATGAAATGAATAGAGCAGTCTATGAGTTGCAGAAGTCAGGTACATTTGGAAAAAGACATTTAACATGTCATTCCATATTCATATCAACTACTCTTTCGCCAGGAGTCAGCAGCTTCATCCTGGTGGGAATGGAGCGAGTGAATAATTTTGAGCAGGCTGCACGGCTGGAGTTTGGACGAGGTTACAGATACACCCGACAACTGCGCGTCAACATTATGGACTTGGACTACGAGCTGCTTGATGAACTTGTACGTTTTAAGAGCATATTGGATTCTTTGATAAATAATTACATGTTTCTTTTTGTGCTTCTTTTTCTCCTTCAGGACAGCATCGCCGATAGAGAGTGCTGCGGTGTCGCGTGTAAATGCACAGGGACCAGAGGAGACAGAGGAGCAGTTGGATTTAATGGACCAAAGGTATCAAACCATGTTGGTAGTTGGTAGAGCATTGGCAAGACACTTAAAGCCCCCTGAAGCCTTTGCTGAAAGACCAGGGCTGTTGAAGGAGCTGTTGAAGGAACCATCTTCCTGAGGATCTGGTGCTTTGTGTATTGGGTGCAGTGTTGATGCTCTAAACTTAATTTCCTTACTCCCTTATGACAATCACTATAAACTGAATCTTAAATTCAGTCTGAAATATCCCCACTGAGGGACAAAGAAAGGTTTGTCTTATCTTAAATGCAGCCAATAATTACAAGTAATAGACACCTGTATGATTGTTCTTATTATACTATTATTTAAACTATAAAAAATTAACACAGAGGGGAATAAAAAATAAAAAATTGGACTCATAAACACCCACTCTTTCAACCTGAACTATTGTACGTGTGTTTAGTGGTATAGGGGAAACCAGAGCAACCAGAAAAAACATACAGATACAGGGAGAACATGCAAACTCCAGACAAGATAGGACCTTCTCGCTATGAAGAACAAGCACTAACCGATGCGTCACCATAACACTCTAAATTTAAATCGGAATTGACTAGAATTTTACCAAATCACAAAATCTTATCCTTACAATAATGAGAGCTGTAAACACAAAAACCTATACATTTGGTATTGAAGTCGCTATTCTGTGTCTGTATCGTTACCGTAGTTTTTAATGTTGTTGCTAATGCTCTTTTTTTTTTTTTTTTAGGGAGATCCAGGTCTTCAAGGAGGCCTAGGACACCCTGGAGACGAGGGTGGCCCTGTGAGTTACACATTTCTACTCAAGACACCAATAGTCAACCAGAAATTTCTATCACAATAATTTGTCTACCACCCACTTTTACCATTTAATTGACCATTTCATCACTTTTTTCCAGGGAGAGAGAGGTCCTCCTGGTGTGAACGGTACACAGGGTTTCCAGGGTTGTCCCGGACCCAGGGGCACAAAGGTCGAACATTTACAATATCTCTAGATAAAACTTGTGTATGAGAAATACTGACCACGTATTTTTGCTTTTAGGGGGCACGTGGATATTCAGGAGAAAAGGTATCAGAAAATCTTGTTAATTATTGTAAATGTGAGGTCTATTATGTTTTGTAAACGCGCTACTTCTGCCATTTTCAGGGTGAAAATGGAGAGCTAGGTCTCGACGGTATCAATGGAGAAGATGTGAGTTATGCCGCTGCATTAGGCTGCAATGATACAAACCTGTTATAACTTTAACGCTGTCATTTTTATAATACTAGGGTGTAAGTGGAAAACCTGGATTAGCTGGGAGTAGAGGAACTCCTGGCAGAAGGGTGAGCTTGAATCAGATTTACTGTGACCTTACTAAAATGTTCTTATGTGCTGATGACACTCAATCATTACACTATCATTTTCTATCAGGGACCCAAAGGAGCAAAGGGTCAACTAGGAGATAGAGGAGATATGGGAATCAGAGGAGACCCTGTGAGTATATTCTGTAAAATTCTATTATTCTTTGATTATCTACTCTGAAATTACGCACTAAAACACATCAAATCCATCCATCTTTCCATTTTCTTCCACTTATTCCTCGCCGGGTCGTTGCGGCAGTAGTCTAAGCCCAGATCAAGAACAAATCATAGACTGTATAGGAATGGACAATGCTGACAGTTATTGTACCAATTTAGTTGCAATATGTAAGATTTTCATGTCGAGTCATCATTAAATGGCCTTAATCTGTCATAATAATAAACCATAGTCTTTTTGAATACTTATTTGACTGGTTCAGGGATATTCAAATTTCAAAATTAGCTTTACAGCGCCTCAATCTTGTTATTGTTTTCATTTCAATGTCTCGCCCTCCAGCGTTTTACCAATCAGAAAGTCTGCGCCAGAACTCCCTGGGTCGAGCTAATCTTACAAAACTATGGCCACAGAATTAAAAACAGGTCTTGTTAGGTGTCTCAAATCATTAATTCTGTCTTTGTGAAAAAGGTGTTGGTTATAGATTTGTTGTTGGCAAAACTCTTGTCTGTTCAGATATTATGGTCCTAGCTGGATTTGTCTGCATATCTGGCAACCTGAGTCAGTGAGAGTGCAATACCACTTTTAGCCAGATTTGTATATATTGCTCCTTCAGATATACAAGCAGTTTTTTATATTCAACACATTCAATTTGGACCAGGACCCAAATCAGATTCAAACCAACTAAACTTCAAGATTAAAGTTTAAATGACTTGTTTGTCTCACCATGGAAGGTAGGTTTTGTCAGTTTGAAAAGCAGTAAAACATAGAACATGTGAATACAAAATAACAACAAAACTGACTAGTACGAGCCATTGATTATGTAATATACACAAATGCCAGGCAAGTTCATTTTTTCACCACAGTTCAGACACAAGGAAACTCAAAGTGCAGAACTAAACAACATAGAAACAATCACACAAGGAATTAGAATCATACTGTACATAATCACAGTACAAGACTGACTTCAGTTGTCTGCACATCTAAAAAGAACTGTTTTTAAATTGACTTTTGTATGAAATAAACAACTAAAATAGATTTTAAAAAATACACCTTTTGCACACATAAATTCCATAAAAAAATAGAACAATGTAATTAAAATACAGACAACCAGACAAAATGTAAGAAATCGAGACCAGGGCTCGACGCATGGGGTTTGATTCTTTATGTATCATAGAATTTCTCTGTGATTTTTCATGTTTTTTTCCGCTTCTATCCATCAGACTCTCATTCTGCTGTAACAATCATATGATAATGAGGAGTCATGCTTTGCTGTTTCATAATATGTTTTTGTCCGATAGGGTCAAAGTGGACGAGACAACACGCGGCCCGGACCTAAAGGAGAACCTGGCGACTCTGGTCTACCGGTAGTTTTTATATTCTACCGTGTTTGAATAAACTAAAATCTGTATTTGCTTCTACTTTGTTCCTCACATTTTCTCTCCCGCATTTCCAGGGAGAGCCAGGCAATTCTGGGAGACCTGGTCCAGCCGGCGATCCAGGCAGAAGAGTAAAGATTTCAGGAATATTTTAATATATTTGTGTTTGTCTCTACGCTATGCTAATCAGAAGTTTGTGTTCAATGTAAAGGGATCCAACGGAAGAAGAGGACAACCCGGACAACCTGTAAGTCGGAGGCCGTCATTTCTGCTACTTTTTCTAGCTCTTTGATCCCTGCGGCTTATATAGCAAAGCAGCTAATCAGTGTTATTTTTACTGCGGTGGAGTTGTCAGAGCAGAGTTTATGGACTTTTTGACTCTAGTTTTAGTAGCTATAGGAGACTTGTTACTTTCATGGAAGCTAACAGTGAATACTTCATTGAAGCTAACAGTGAATACTTCATTGAAGCTAACAGTGAATACTTCATTGAAGCTAACAGTGAATACTTCATTGAAGCTAACAGTGAATACTTCATTGAAGCTAACAGTGAATACTTCATTGAAGCTAACAGTGAATACTTCATTGAAGCTAACAGTGAATACTTCATTGAAGCTAACAGTGAATACGTCATTGAAGCTAACAGTGAATACGTCATTGAAGCTAACAGTGAATGAGTCATGGAAGCTAACGGTGAAGTTGTTAAACACATCGTCATTAAATCATGCAGTGACCAGTTAAAGCAGTTGTCTCTCTATGCTATATTACAACATGATGTAGACTGTGGCTTATATTCCAGGACGGCCTATATGTTGACAAACATTGATTTATTTTAACATTTGAGATGGTTCAGCTTATATTCCAGAACATGCTATACTTCATGTCCTAGAACTGATTCACTGCATAGGGTTCACATCAATAAGTCGATGATGATGAAAATCACAAATCTCATGTCAAAATCTTAATCTTGTTTGTCACTTAAATGGAAAATGGAGAACGAACATATAAGCTTCTTGCTTTAGCCTTTTTTTTATTACTTTATTGTGTCATCATCAGTTCACATTTTTTACCCATAATACATACAGCATAACAAGACATTTATTGAAAAAAAACAAAACAATGAACTAGAATGAATGAAAATAAATAATTTCTACTTCTACTACTACTACTACTACCTACACTTCTACTTCTACCTTGACTACTACTTCTACCTCTTCTTCTACTACTACTACTATTAGGGTTGAGTCACTTTTGACACTTGAGGCATTGAATCCAGTCCAATCCAATCCACTAAAACAGAAACAGGCATAAAAAGCCATGTAAAATTTGACAGAATCTATGTTGTTTTCTAGGGAGCTGCTGGACAGGGTGGTGCTGTGGGAGAGGCGGGAGAGCCCGGTATCGCAGGATCTAGAGTGAGTTTCCAAACACTATTAACAAAGTATTTGCTGATAATTCACTCTGAATATCCATTTGCCAAAAGCGTATGTCACACTGTTCGCAGTGAGAGTTTGTTCTTGGCCGTGTAAAAGCTATGACACATTGTTTTGACTGGATCAGACTTCTGCTGCTGACTTTGTGATGTTTTAAAGGGTACATCCGGACCACCAGGACCACCAGGACCAAAAGGAGAGGAAGGAAACCCTGGCCCCAGAGTGAGTCCTCTGTCAACGAAGCTTATGAATGAAGGCGGTTGTGAAATACTATGAATTCTCTTGTTTAATTGAACAAATGTCATGGGAAACATGCTTCTTATAGATTGGTTTCATGCCCAGTTTTGCATTCGATGGCAAAAAGCCCTTTCCCCAGCTGTAGGCCGACAGTCGACTCACATATGGAGCTCTGAGCTAAATGTACTAAAGGAATAGATTTACAGTTTTAAGGCAACATCTAACTGGAAACCTGTCAAATGTTAAACTTGAGAAAAAAGAAAAAAAAAAAATTTTCCCATTTTTTTAACAAGCACGAAATCAATCTGTGTTTTAAATGTTCTTTCATTAGTTTTATGCCTGACGTCACATCAAGTATATATAGAGAGGATGGAGCAGAATGTGCCCCAAAAGCCTAAACTCAAATCTTCAATCTTGGACATATTTGTAATCCTGCACAAGAATGTATTAAATACATGCAAGTACAAATAGCTTATTTGTATTTTTTACCACAAAATGTAACATTATTAGAGCTTGGTGGAATGACAACAGGGAAAGTATCCAATACTTTGGCTGACAGGAAGCCAAGAACATTTATTCGTTCCACAGTGGGGAAATGTCAATGTTGCAGCGCACATACAGGACAGTAGCAAGAGACACAGGGAGCACACAAAAGCAATATTATTTTGACTTTTATCTAAAAAAAATTAGTACAAGGACAACAATGAACAATGAGGACAAACAGTTGACCTGAACGTGAACGAATGTCAGAATATGAATATGAAACCTGTCACTTTACCCTCTGCTGCTACTATCTATTTCTTGCACTACAATATACAGAATGTATAACATACAGATTATTTATGCCTAATTATGCTAATGTCAGAGATTTTGTACTTCATTATGCTTAAGTTGGAGATTTTAGACTTGGTTTATTTTTATAGATAGAAAGATTTTTTATTGATCCCCGTAGGAGAAATTCAGTTCCCGCAGCAGAAACATATCCATATAAACACATAATTACATAAATTATAAACATTTCTAACTAATTACCTAAGAATAGTGCATATTTTTAACTCATACAGGTCTGTTGTACAGCCTGACACCCGAAGGAACAAAGGATTTATTTTATGCTAAAGTTATCTATGTTCTAAAGTTCTCTAAATTATGCTAAAGATAGAGTTTGGATTTTCATAAAAAATCTGTGTGCTCCTCATTTCTTCTGTTGTGTAATTGATGATGCAACATTGGCATTTCCCCGCTGTGGGACCAACAAAGGATCTCTTCATCTTAATCTTAATGTCAATCTTAATATGTTGTTGTTTTGACAGGGACCTGGAGGAACCCCGGGCACAGTCGGACCCAAAGGCAGACGAGGAGCTCTTGGTCGTAAGGTGAGGTGAACTTATAGCCATTTATATTGGATGAACTTCCTAAATTAACTTCTGTTTAGTTTCTAAATACAATGTCTTAATCCCTGTGCTCTCACATTACTGGCCACACATCTGCAGATTCCCAAACCACTGCTTACTTTTGACAGGAACTTACTCTACTGCACACTCCGACTGCTTTCAATTACTGATGCTTTTTCCCTCCATTCTCTTATCTTTTTGATATGTTTTCATAGGGAGAGCCAGGAGATCCAGGAATAGATGGAGTCCAGGGTCCGATGGGTCCGATTGGAGAACCCGTAAGTCAAAGTTTGTTATTCATATAAAAGTTTAGTACCTTAATTTTCAAAGTACAAACTATGCCATAAAATCCATATCTCCATTTCCTTGCTCTAATAACAGTTTGGTTCGATCACTGGTTTTCACGTGTACAGATACAGGGAGTATCAGTCCAAAGCTCTCAGCCCAAAGTAAACAAAAGATTACATATTTTCTTGGTGAAGACGGAATGGTTCGGACGGATTTGTTCATACAATTTAATGTTTACTGTTGGGATAAACAAACTGTGGTATCTATGAGAAAGTTCAACAGACCTGCTTTAGAGACAGGTTAGACATTTGTTTTGTAATTGCATTTCTCAGACAGTGCCAACAATATCTAACATACATTTATTCACAAGACATGGTGTTTATTGTTTTGACAAGTATACTATCAGGAAGTGGCTTACTTTTGTCCCATTCAAACAAAATATTATGATTATTGTATTAGTAGGGTGTAAAGTACTGTATTGGTGAAGTTTAGTTTCCCCCATACTCACTGGTATTGAGACCATGTTTTTGCTTTTGTTGATGTAGTTTAGTCTCCAATGTATTGTGTTTTTTCAACATTGAATGCCTGTTCCACCTTTGTTTGCAGTTCTAAATAAAACATGTAGAATCTGAGTAGAGGGACTGGCCGCCTGCTGGTGCCAGGAGTCAGGGCTGATTATGGGAAGCAAACTTGTCAGATTTTTGTGAGACAGGCTTCTTCTGTCTTCAGCTGTGCTACAACTGAATGAATTTATCATTACTGTTTGAATGATCTGTGATTATTGTTATTATTATTGTTATATTTTAATGCATTGTGTTATTTAAATGTTTCTTTTCCTTTCTTTCTCTTTCTTGCTCAGGGTTTGGATGGCAGAGATGGACCCGGAACTCCTGGACCCGCAGGAAGAAAAGTAGGTGGAATAAAAAAAAAAAAACGTCATGACAAGGACAGAATGAGACCTGCCCAGACTCTTCAGGAGCAACAATTTGAGCAAATGACTGTTGTAGGACTAAGAAGGAATCAGTCCAAACCACCATATACTGTACACAATACACACCGAGATAAATTATGTTCTCTCTTGTTTTCACAGGGAACTCCAGGATTCCCCGGAGCGCCAGGACCTAAAGTAAGTTATTCTCCAAACGAACATGCTAACAGCTAACTCACAACGATTGGGAAAGGGCTGCCATGTAAAACATTTTTTTTTCTGCATGTTCATGAGTGATGAAGTTGAATGAACAATATCAGGAAAACAAGATTGTATTTAATACGTTTTTGAAGATGGAACTCCGTTGCTAAAGTATATGTTGTGTTGCAGGGACCAAGCGGTGATCCAGGACCCAAGGGAGGACCCGGAAAAGGAGGAAATCGAGGACAGAGGGTGAGAAATGAGGCTTTTAATCCTAAACTTGTAAATTATTATGTCATGTGCAAATGTTGTAGAATCTTAAAAACAAATTAAACCTTAAAAAAACTAAAAATGTCTGCTTGCTGTACAATTCCTGCTTGACATACTGATACTGATATATGTTTAATACTTTATCAATGACGAACAGAAAAGCACCAGATATTCTTTTTCAAACATATAACAAATCAATTATTTTCTATTTATTTTCGTACATCCCTAAAAGTTGTTGACTCCTAAATGTTCATACATGTCCATAATTGTCCCAATCATCCAAGTGTTTTGTATTTCTGTGTCTGAAATGTCGCTTCTTCAGGGAGTTTCTGGAAGCGCGGGCGATCCGGGTCAAGGAGGAGAGAACGGATATCCTGGACCTCCCGTAAGCAGCTATTTTATTGTATATTTTCTGAAGCATACAAAATATGTGATTTCTTTTTTTTAAAATAAACCTGCTCTGTCCATTAAGAAATACACGTTTTATGATCAAACTGTGACCTACATCATGGTGAGGGTTTAGTATTTTGAATGAATTTGATGACGGCTTCACAAAGGAAAGTCTATCTGGTTTGTTATAGGATTGCTCTGAGAACAACTTAGACAAATCCATGTGTTTCTCGTCCACAGGGAGAGAAAGGTCCCAGAGGTCCTGGAATTGTGGTACGTATCATTATCATTCATTTAAACAAAGCAAAAATGCGTTTGGTGAATGAAAAAGTCTCTTTCTGTTTCAACAGCAATGTGAACTGGTGACGAAAATTCGGGAAAACTGCGGTGAGTACTTTTCACCTCATGACGAAAGGACATTTGTGTTGATTGCTGATAATAACGACTGTTTTTTGTCTTTTGTGTTTCAGCTTGCTGTTTCGGTGAGTGGTCATTATTTCCAATTCCAGTCTAGTAAAAAGCAAGGTCACGCTGAGGGCATATTAAGTGTAGCAAAATATGTGAACTTTGCCCACAACTACCCTTCGAATAGAGTTTGTAAAATGGGCGCTGATTTTTTTTGTTGGATTGATTTTCGTTTCAATTTATGCAAAGAGGACTGTGATCTTTCTGTTCTGCAGGTTCTTTATGAAACAAGACTCTTATTTCAAGCTCTTAGAATAATCAATGACTCTTCTGGGTCCTGGAAAAGCCATGTTCCAGCTTCTTCCTTCTTTTTGCCGAGTTGCAGGATATCTGGATATGCTAACATGCTAAAAGCTCATTTCCACAAACATTTATCTTCACCTGTTTTTGTAGCTTGTCTGGTCCACACTGGGGACTTTTGCACTTGGGTTATTGGGTTTTTACTGCAAATGGCAAACAAACTGAATCTGAATCTGAACTCTATCTCCAGGCAAGGTTGAGTGCCCTATCTACCCGACCGAGCTCGCCTTCGCCATGGATGTGTCCGAGAACGTGGGCACGGCCTTCAACAGCATGCGCGAGACCGTCCTTAACATGGTGGGCGACCTCACCATCACCGAGAGCAACTGCCCGCGAGGCGCCCGCGTGGCTCTGGTCATGTACAACAACGAGGTCACCACCGAAATACGATTTGCCGACAACCTGAAGAAACGCGACCTCAAGAAACACATCGAAGGACTGCAGACCAGGAGGACCGGGAAGGAGAGGAACCTGGCCAACGCGATGACCTTCGTTGCCCAGAATACGTTCAAGAGAGTGCGCAGTGGGTTCCTGATAAGAAAGGTGGCCGTGTTTTTCGTGGGTGGACCCGTGTCGAACACTCAGGCTGTGACCCTGGCGGCTCTCAAGCTTCACAACGCTGGGATCGCCACAGTTCTGCTGGTGACCAGAGAGAACAGGCAGCTGACGACAGCTCTGCAGGTGTGGATCTCTTTTGATGGTAGCACTTCGAAAGCATTAAAACAAGAAACACGAGATAGACACCAAATAAATTAAATATTTTTTCAGTTCAGATGTTTATTTGAGCTGAAAGAAACACATACAGATAAAAAGGATTTGCATTTTCATATATGGAGCTCAAAAGGAGTTGGCCAAAGTTAAATCAAAATACTAATCGTCTAGCCCTTCATTGTATAGTGGCATTACATGGTAGCTGTTGAAGGATACAAAACATAGAAGGTTTCTAGAGGAAATATGAAGCAGGCATCACATCAAGGACCTTCGACCTTGACATCAGACTATTGGGAAAACACATTAAGCATTTATTAATTTATATCAATGTATGTCCTTAGGAGCAATTAGGTGCGGATGACTAATGTCTAGAAATGTCCCGGATCATCACTGTCCTTGGACCAGCGGTGGGCAAACCCCATCTCGTGGGCCAGATGCGGCCCCTCCGGCCCATTTAATAAAATATATCACTTTAAAAATGAAGAAAGCCTGGGAAAAACAGGAGGCAGGAGAAGAAGATTCCTCACTCCTGCCTTAGACCCTTCTGCATAAATACAGTTTTTGGAATTTCAAACATTTGGCCCAGGGATCCACTAGGCTTTACAATCACCTGCCTGAACTAGGGCTTTGACTTTTGTACAAAAATCATATTCGAAATTCGTTTGTTTATTAATTTTTATATTTGAATATATTCGAATATTTAATTATAATTTATTAAACAGCTCCAAACATTATTCAGCAAGTACAACAGGCTTTCAGCAGGCGCCCGTCTGTGTTGTAGATCCATGGTCTGTGCAGAGAGGCTAGCCTGTGGCTAGCTCCGTTAGCCTGCGGCTACTTCCGCTAGCGCGATAAAACCATTAACATGAAATGAACATTTTAGGACACATTGAAGAGGATCTGATTATGGATATAGGTTCGGTATATAAATGGGTCACTCACCGCTGATGCTCAGAATTCTTTGTTGTTGGGTTTTCATGTAGTTCCAGAGAGTTTTTGAACTAGCTAGCTTAGCTGTTATCCGCCTAGCCACGTCACAGCGACCCCTTTGGGAGCTAAATATTTTATTTACAGTCATTAAATACATTTAGAATATTAAGGGCTGTCCAATATTCGTTTGAAAATATATATTTATAGTGTATTTCAATATTCGAATTATATTCGAATATCACATTTTGAAGTCAAAGCCCTAACCTGAACTGTAGCATAGCCTCAGAAATCACTCACTATTATTGACTAAAGTTTGATCTTGACAATGATGTATATATTGTTGAGTATATTTCAGTTTCAATGTGTCTTGTATAAGGATGTCATCAAGATAGAGGATAAAAAGACCCTGAACCGGAAATGAGTGGCAGAGGTGTGGTCCTGCTGCCAACGATAACAAACTCCTCTTCAAGAAATAAACAGGAAAGATTTTGATGGGCAGACTGAATGAGTTTTAAAGAGGGTGAAAATTGAGACTCAGGACTCCGTGACTCCCTTAAAATATGTTCTTTAAATGATCTAATTCGGACTTTCCTGGATAGATACAGATTAAGTAAAACAAAATCATCCTTAAAAAGTGTATAAGAGGATTTCCTACTTCCGGGTGGATCGTTTACCCTTTAAGCTCGAGAGGTTTTTTTCTAAAACGCTTGATTTTGACTTCTTAATTTCAAAAGGATATTACTTAAGTGATAAGAGATAAAGGCTTTCTGTAAATTAGAAAAATATTAAGAATGGCCCAAAGTTTATGTAGAGAATAAATCCACCCATCTAATTTGCATATTATGACGTCACATGGCGGAAGAAATTGTGGAGTTTAGAATTTTCATACAATATTTTTATTTTTCTAACTGACAGACATATATTGATCACTAGGACATGAACACAGACAAAGCACATACTGTAATATTGTAAATGTTCATGGAAATAGTAAAAAATACAAAACATGGTGCTGCTGTGAGCAGTCTGCCCAAACGCGCGCGTCACCGCGACCCTCCCGCTGCTGCTGTCTCCCCTGCTCTCTCTCTCGTCTAGGCTTCTCCAACACGTTACTGTCCCCGTGATTACGGGAGGCATGAAAATACATCTGTGGGAAGCATTATTAGCGAGGATTTTAGCGGAGATTTTAGCGGAGGGTGGAGGTCGCGGCGCGGAGCCCCGACGCAAGTTCCAAGCTTGTTCTCCGCAAATCTAACTTGTATTCGGACCTCCCAATGACAGCCCCACACTGTTCCCACCACTGACTCTGTGCAAAGTGTCTAAAGTTAGTGTTTGGTGCGGTATAACCAGTGGGGGAGGGTCCCAGCTCAAAAGTGGCCAAAATGACGTGCGCTGACATGCCTGCAATACCACCCCGGGCCGATGGGGGTGGACCCAGAAGTAGAATTAGCCAATGCTAACATATAGCATTGGCAGACCTCTCAAAAATGTCTTTACAGGATGGACCAAAAGTTGGCTCTTGGCCCAAAGCTCCGTTCCACATGTGTGTCAATGCTGAGGGGGGTGAATTTTTTTGGTCTACTCTAGTTTACTTGCTGTGAATTTTTGAAGTCTCTCGTTCAAATGAATGGAGCTGCGCCGGCTGACGCATGCGCAGATGCGTTTTTTTCACAATTTTCTTGTGGGCGGGACCACTCGCGGCCATTTTGGATAACTCCGGTAGAGCACAATTTTTGGCCCATTAGTTAGGACGGCGGAGATAGGCGTGACTCTGTCCGTTAAATATACAGTCTATGGTTAGAACAGCGGAGATAGGAGTGACTGTCCGTTTATATATACAGTCTATGGGTATAACACTCGCACGCAGCCCCGCAGCTGCAGTCGTTTCACTATGATTTCCGCACTAGTTCAACGCGGCCTTGCTCGAATATTTTGATGGGAGCATGACGTTTTTGGGGCCACGGAGATAGTCTGACATGTCTGCAAACTAGTGGCAAGGAGTATGAATGAATTTTGACAGTCTGTTGTACACACTCGGCCGTTTTAAACAGTACCGCAGCTTGTCGACTTAAGTCGACCGTGGCGCCTAGAGGGTTAAAACTATTGGTCCTCCCAATTGTCAATCATTCCGGTGATCCGGGCTCGTAAAATAAGACCAGAGAGTTTTGTTCATAAAGTGAAGAGGGAAATTGTATAAAATAGTAACTTCTTTGTTGTTTTCTCTGTGTTTCTCAGGGGAACAACACTGCTCTGGCCCAGGTCATCGTCCTCGCAGGAAATAATAACAGCAATCAGTACAGAACCGCTCTGCAGAAGGTCAAGAGCTGCCACCTCTGCTATGGTAAAGAACTCTGCTTTATCATGTGACATCACAGTTTATCTTTCTGTGTTGATGACTTTTCACCAATCAAAAGAGAAGTTTCACCAACTCAACATTAGCATGCTCCCACTTACTCTACAATAGCTTGCTAACACCTATACCACATTAGCATGCTAAAAATACTCTATATTAGCCTGCTAACACATACTGTACATTAGCATTTTTACACATACTCTACAGTTCCTTCGAGAATGAAAACGGATTGGCTCCAGTGATGGACTAAAGGGAGACACTTGTCCACATGTCATCACCTTGGAAATGTGATAAATAGTGTAACTTAAATGTATTAGTTTAAGGGTTGATAAGACAGAAAGTAAAGAGTATTAATCCTTAAACATGAAGACATTTCTAAATGCAATTGAATTAAAGTTAGTTTTAGAAGTTTCAGCAGTCTTATTAGTAGTACTCAATCTCTAGTATTTGACTGATCATTTAGCGTCAGTTTCGTAGTGGAATGTAGTATTTCCTCTAATTACTCATCGATTTCCTGTATACTCTGTGTTAGTGAGCCATTGATGATTGTGTCTGACTCTCAGACAAATCTTAGTAGGAATTAATAGTAAGAATTACTTATGTATTGGATTTCTTCAGTATAAAATTCTCAGCTAAAAAGGTTCCTGACCTTTGTTCTAGAATTTCATTTCAGCTGCACGGGGAATAAGTAAATTCCTAAATGATGTCCCTATTGCTACGAATTACTTTTTCAATTTCTGTGTCTTGCTCAAGGACACCTTACATTGTGTCAGGCTAAGTTTGTTGGTGATTTGTTTGGATGTGTTTGTGGTAGCAGCACAAGTGTTTCAATTCTTTAGATCAAAATTCACCCCAAATGTTTGTTTTTTCTCCGTCCTCCAGATGCTTGCGCCCCTGACCAGATCTGCGACTACGTCCCTCCCCAGTTCGGCCGCGACCGGAGATCTTACATCACCGACGCCGACATCGACCTGGCTTTCTTGGTGGACAGCTCGGAGTCCACCTTCCCCTTCGTCTTCACCGAAATCAAACACTACATCACGCACATCGTAAAACAGCTGGAAGTCTCGTCAGACCCCTCCGCCTCCCTGCACCAGGCCCGAATCTCCGTCATCCAGCAAGCCCCTTACTCCTATCTCCGTAACCACACCGGGTCGCCCATTTCCATTGACGTGGGCCTGACGGAGCACAAGTCCTCACAGAGTGTGGTGAACTTCTTACTGGCGAAGACGCCGCAGTTAGAAGGTGGACGAGCTCTGGCCGAAGCCATCGAAGCCACGGTCGAGGAGGTCTTCGAGGAGGCGCCGGTGCCCAGGGAACGTAAAGTTTTGATGCTTTTTGTGACCGGGAATGTGGACAAGGATGAAGATCGCCTAGTCCGGATCGCCACAGAAGTGAAGTGTCGGGGATATTTCTTGGTGATTTTTGGAGTAGGAGAAGCCGTGAGCGCGGGAGATGCCAGGGTGTTGTCCAGAATGGCCTCTGAACCCTCGGAGGTGTTCTTTAAGAGGATAAACTCTCTGTCGCAGTTTTACGACAAGGACATTCTGACGTTCGGACAGATGATTCCCAAATATGTGACAAGTAAGTTCTTTTAAGCTGTATATCTATTGTCGTTTTACTGATTCTGCTACATTCATTTTCAACTAATCGTTTACATAGTATGAACAAAGCAATACATCACAGTATCATGACTCTTGGGTTGTTCAAACGTAGCCACAGTCAGACCATGCTAAAAAACGGTACTGATGTGAGCAAGAACAGGTTCTCAAATGAGTCCAAGTATAAAACAATCTTGGACCTTTCCCGTTTAAAGTTTAAGAAATCTATTTTCCATTAGTACATGAAAGAAAAAACTTGCCCAAAATTCTAAATTTCTTTACGCTTGTTGGTGTTAAATAAATACAGTCTATTCTGCAATTTTGGACCTTAATTGTTCAAAGTCTAAGGAAGATTCTGATCGATTAGAACTTTACTATAACTTACTAGAATATTGTTTACGTTAAACAAATACAGCAGGTGCAAAAAAGTGTTTTAAAATAATCACCCGTTTAGTAATTAGTATAGTGTAAAGAATCTATTCATTCGTTTTCAAATCAACGTAAACATGTTAAACCTTTATTCGTCTCACAGTGGAGAAATTTCATTGTCATCGTTGCGCACATTACAGCAGAGAAAGAAGGAAATAAGAGCACTCAGATTGCACACATCAAATTGAGTCTATTATTTAAGATAATAGACAATATAATTAAGATAAGAATAAAATAAAATAAGATAAACTCTGGGGCTATAATTGCACTTGGTTCAGAAGTATTTACAGATGTCTATATTGTACATTAGCATCAGAAATAATATCAACAGGTAAAGTGACTAGTGAATGGCAGAAATATCAGATGGATATGTAAAAATGCAGTAATACTAATAACAGGTAAATATCAGATAAATATCAGATGGATATGTAAAAATGCAGTAATACTAATAACAGTAGACTTGTGACAAAGTTATAGTGAATTATTAGTGACACTTGTACAGACTCAGCAGTTCTTGTTACACATTCTCGTTGTACAGCCTGACAGCAGCAGGGAGGAAAGACCTGCGAAACCTCTCCTTCACACAGCAAGGATGAATAGGTCTGTCACTGAAGCTGCTCTCCAGGGCAGAGAGAGTGTCCTGCAGGGGGTGACAGTCATGGTCCAGCATAGATGTTAGTTTGCTCAGGACCCTCCTGTCCCCCACCTGCTGCACTGTGTCCAGGGAACAGCCCAGGACTGAGCTAGACTTCCTGATGACCTTGTCCAGCTTCTTCCTGTTCCTTTCTGTGATGCTGCTGCTCCAGCAGACAACAACGTTCAAGATGGCCGATGCCACCACAAATTACAAAATCCATTGATGAATGTTCGGCTAAATCATTAGATTGACAATCAGAACTTGCATAGACTGATAAACATTTATGTCACATAAAGTTGACTCTCATTTCTGTAATTAGCTATCTTTTAAAGGCACATTGAACTTGCCAATGCCAAAGTTTTAAGATCTCGTTCTCATTTCCATTTCTTCATTTATCATTGTTATGTATGCAAGCTCTTTAAAGTGTATTATTCATCATAATATTAATAATTAAGGCTTCCAGTTTCTTTCCCCGTAGCTCTTTTAAAACGATTTATGTGTTAATATTTAGAAGTTGTTCCAATCTAGTTTCAAAGCTCCCTGTGTGTGAGAAACAAGTGTTTGTGGTGAGATTTGGCTTCGGAAAACCGCAGTCTGTAAAAGAAGGAGCCAAAGTGGAAGCAAAAAACCAAGTGATCCATAAAATAATGACTTTATCCTGAGCAAATGTGTGATGTCATAACCATGCTGTTGCTTTGATCTCGTTCCAGTCGAGACCGCCTTCTACATGTCGCCCGAAGTCTCCAAACACTGCGAGTGGTTCCAGAGCGACCAGCCACATAAAAACCCATTCATGACGTCACAGCAACAGTATGTGTTAGCATGCTAATGTAGAGTATGTATTGGTGTGCTAATGTAGAGTGTGTGTTAGTGTGTTAATGTAGAATAGGAGTTAGCATGCTAATGTAAAAATGAATAATTATTGCTGAAACCTCCATTTCCAGACCTTTCTGTGTGGAGTTTGCATGTTCTCCCGGTGTTTGTGAAGGTACCCCAATCGAGATGTAAATGAAATATTTGGATAGAATAAAGCTGGGGTTCTGTATATATCTCATTTGTTTCATAAATAATAACCTAGGTTCGATTCATCCTCCAGGTCTTTCGGTGCGGACATTAGGTAGCCCAGCTGTAAATGTAAACAAAAAAACCATAAAATAGTCTTTTTTTAAAGGGTATGAGGGCCACTGGATTCCAGAGATTGGAAACAGCTGTAATATGTAATCATAATTTGTTTCTTGTTCTGTTTTCAAAGGAAACACGAGAAACATCATGAAAAACAGCAGGAGGTCCATCATTATAAAACACACAAAGGTTTGAGAAAACTTTTTTGACTTTTATTGGATGTATTTGCTCTGAATCTTTGCAAGAAGGTACTGGACAAGAAGGTTCTTTCAGGGTAAAGACCGATACATATAGTTCATGGATAATACTCTTTATTCTGCTACCCTTGTCCATGAATAAACCCCCTTGTGCAATTTAATTTTCAGAAATATTATAGTCTAGCATTGAAAATAGTTCTCATGTCCAAAGCATTGAACGCATGCCTCTCTTTTTCCATATGTCACGTGGTTAGATGAATGAGGACCCAAAATGCAGTAATGCCAAAAATAATGGTTTAAAAACAAAACTCAAAAATAAAGAGAACCAGGAGCAAGACGTAATAGAACAGTCAGAGACACAACAACACAAAGAGACACAGGTGAATCAGCACTAGATCCTTTACGGAATCGTGATGGAAGCGGAAGTAAATATAACAAACTACCTATTCATGCCTAAACTTAACCAGCCATTCCCATAAAATAACCCCAACCCACCCTTAATAATAATAATAATAATGTATTGGTTTTATACAGCGCTTTTTTGGACACTCAAAGACGCTTCACATGTCATTATTCTTTCACTCCATACACAGTGGTGATAAACTACTACTGTAGCCACAGCTGCCCTGGGGCACACTGACAGAAGCGAGGCAACCAGTCTGTGCCATCGACCACCAACCATTCACACACACACCCGACTCATTCTAGGCAATGGGGGTGAAGTGTCTTGCCTAAGGACACAACGGCAGTTTGGCACTTTACAGCCACAGCCGCCCCACTGTAAACCTAACCTTAACCATCTTACTCAGACGCCTAAAACTTAACCCGTCACCACTTAAGGACTTATCAGTCTAAAACTAATTCGAAAGTAGGATTGTTACTTCCGGTTTCGTCCCGATTCCGTATATGATCTAGTGCCGACCAAAACCAAACCACAGAGAACAGAGTTTAAAAAAAAACACCAAAGCACAAAATAACAAAAAATCCACACCATATTTATTTCCTTTATTGGTCAGTGTTATGTCTAACACTTCAGAGATACATAATAATGTTCCAAGCTAGGATTTTGCTTTGGCTCATGGTGCAAACAAGTTCTACAAGTAAAAATATATATCAGGCGTGTGTTTTAGTAGGGTTTTGGCTATTTGTATCACTTTTATATTCTCATGACTGTCTAAACCCAGCTCACGTTCCCTTTTAGATATAACAAGATTAAGGAGCTGTAAAACTTTTTGAAATTCAAATATCCCTGAACTGCTGTTATCAGTTAGATACAGTAAGTGTTGGAAAAGATTATTGATGTATTGATGCCTTTTGAAAGATTAGGGTCCTTCACTGATCACGTGAAAATCTTACACTTTGCTTCTTTAAAGTCTTGCACTTTGTTGTCCGCAGACACAGACGAGCTGCACGTCTTCAACATCACCTCCAGCGGTCTGAAGCTGCGCTGGACGAACCCCGACCCCAAGCACTTTGTTTATTTCGAGGTGTCGGTGACTCGTCTGAACGACCACACTCTGGTGCTGAAGACCAACGTGTCGGGCACAGAGCTCACCGTGGACCACCTGCAGAGCGGCCAGTCCTACCACGCGGTCGTCACGGCGCACACGGCCGACGGCAGCATTGTGCACACGAGCAAAGGCATCGTCACCACCAGTAAGTGCAGACAAGAGGCCAGTGGTGGAGGTCAGACAGAGAGCGCTTTGGCTCTGTGTAGATCAGTGGGGGCGGGTCCCGGCTCAAAAGTGGCCAAAATGATGCGCTGACATGCTTGCAATACCACCCCGGGCCGATGGGGGTGGACCCGGAATAAGAATTAGCCAATGCTAAAAAATATAGCATTAGCTGACCTCTCGAAAACACCTTTACAGGATGGTCCAAAAGCTGGCTCTTGGCCCAAAGCTCCGTTCCAATTCTGAGGGGAGTTTTTTTTTGGACCAATCTAGTTTGATGGCACTCGTTTAAATGAATGGGGCTCTTGCAGCTGACGCATGCGCAGATGCGTTTTTTCACAATTTTCTTGTGGGCAGGACCACTCGCGACCATTTTGGATAGCTCCAGTACAGCACAATCTTTGGCCCATTTGTTTGAATGGCGGAGATTTTACATTCTATGGTGTAGACGGATAACACCGTCTGAACTATAACCTGTAAATAAGCTGCACCAGCAACATCTTTAACCGTAGCTTCCATGACTCAAAAACCATTTTGACAATTACATTTTGTTCTATTGCTACTCTATAGTAGCTAGTTGGATCAAAATTAGGGCCATGCTTGCATGCAAAAGCCAGATCAGCACCGTGTATGGAGTGAAAGAAGTATGTGAAGTGTCCTTGAAAGTCCTGAAAAGCATTGTATAAAACCAATGGATGATTATTATTATTATTATTATTATGTGATTGAACAGTCTAAATTACCTGTAATATTTTTTATTTGATTGTCATTTGTTTAACTTTGCTGCCTCTTGGCCAGGACCTTCTTTGGTTAGATAAAATAAAGATATATAATTAATAGAGTCTGGAAAGGATGGTGCTTTAGTTAAAGGCATGGGTCTCAAATGAAATTCTTCTGGGGGGCCGTGCTTGAGTCTGGGTGAAGCTGCATATTTATGACATGTTTGAGTGTGAACTAAGCAATGAGGCACAAACAGATTCATATATTCTTGAATATTGTGAAAGACTGATTCTAATGTCTGTGTTTTATGCAGAAGTAGCAGAGAATAAACCCGTCGTCCTCAACACAAACACTGAAACTACCACCACGGCTCCACTGGACAAACCAGTAACAGGTAACACTTTACAACCTTCTCAGCAACTTGGTTTTCAGCTATACTTCTGGGCTGCAAAATATGATGTAAACTACTCTGACATATATATGGTATTGTATTTAAAAAGAAAATAATGAAGTGAGCATACAGATATACTTTATAGTTTTTGGACTTATTCTAATATTCAGTGATATATTTTGCAGTCCTAGTCTCCCTCTTACATTCACTGTGACTTAACATACTCTTGGGAAGAGAATTTACAGCTGTTTTAAGGAGTGCTTTACTGAGGCATGAAAACATCTGCAGCAGCTAATCTGTGACCGAGACGTCGTTTGGGTTTTTATACAGTATATTGTAGATAAAGCTTTTTTTGCAGACAAACAAGGTCCATAAACATTAAAAGACATCATGAAAATTATTATTACTGTCAATTATTACTCCCGCTATTTGGCTACACAGAATTTTAATTGTTGTTTAGTATATACAGTATAATGTCTGCTTTCATGTCCCGTTGATATAATAGTGTGAAAGGGCTTCTCTCTCAACAAACTTAAATCAAACCCAGAGACTGTTTATTTGAGATAGAAGCATTTCTGATGCCAAAGAGAGACGACCCGGTGGGAAAGTCCAGAGTTCATTCACTTGTATTGTAACTGCTCTGTTTTGGCCTTTAAATGGTGTTTTAACTTTTACCTCCTGTCATCATCCGGCGTTTTTATTTTAACTTGCTTTAGATATGCCTTTGCCAAGATATGAGCCGTAATAACTGACCAACCAGGTAGCTTCTTTCCCAGAATTTGGTGTAGGCTGTGGATGGCATGATTGTGAATGAACCGGCGTCACTCCTGATTGGCTCTTTGGTTGTTATGAGGTTGCTATGAGTGGGAGGGGAATTTTGGCACCAAATTCCCACCGAGCTTGTCAGAACAGTCCTAAATGGATTTTCTTGGTTAACAGCCTTTGGCAAAGTAACATTCCGTTTCCTGTCTTCCTGAGATTGTAACTGGGCCCAGCGGTGAGTGGTTGTTGGTTGCCAAAACAGCTCTCTGGTCCCTCTGGTCTTTCTCTCTCTCTCTCTCTCTCTCCCAATCTCTCTGGTCCCGCTCTCTCTCTCTGGTCTCTCTCTCTCTGGTCTCTCTCTCTCTCTCTCTCTCTCTCACCCTCTCACCCTCTCACCCTCTCACCCTCTCTCACCCTCTCACCTCAACCGGTGGTGAGCAGTTGTCAGTTTCCAAATCATATTTTCATCAGGTTTTGGACAAGAATAACAAGTCACATGATGGATTTGGATTTTTCTAAAGGGAGCCAGAGATTTGATTGAAACATATTTTGGACACAAAAACCTGTATGTCCATCATTGTTATCAATCAAGTGAAGATATATTCTGACAAAAAAATGTAAAATGATGACAACGCTGAGACAGATCTCTTGGGAAGATCTCACATTTGCAAGGGAACTAATGTGTTCTATTGTCTGTTTTGTTTTTGTTGTTTTTTTTTGCAGAAAAATAGGAAAATATGTTCATTCGTCAAAAAATTATGTACAAGAAGTATCTTTCCTGATCTCTGAAATATGGCCTATTTCTTCTGCCTGTGTGTATATCTTCAATCCAGATGTATTCACTTACTCTCTCTATGAACTTCTCATATAAATAATTGAATAACAAATCTTCCAAATTTTGATTTAACTCTAATAAATTGGATTCTACTGTGTTTCTTGTAACTACTAATGTTTTTAACCACTCCCCTCTCTTTCTGGTCTCTCTCTGGTCCCTCTCTCTTTCTTTCTCTCTCTCTGGTCTCTCTCTTTCTTTCTCTCTCTCTCTGGTCTCTGACTCTGGTCTCGCTCTCTCTTTCTCTCTTCTTCTCTCTTTCTGGCCTCTCTCTCTCTGGTCTCTCCCTCTCTCTCTCTGGTCTCTCTCTCTGGTCCCTCTCTCTCTGTTATTTTTTGCATGCAGACCGATGCTTTCTTGAGTTTGACGAGGGGGAGCCGTGCAAAGACTATCAGACTATGTGGTTCTTTGACTATGAGCACGGGATCTGTTCACGGTTCTGGTACGGAGGGTGCGGAGGAAATGCAAATAGATTCGAGTCCAAGGCCCTCTGCTTGAGATACTGCATGAAAGGGGGTAAGTCTGTGGTGAGGCCCAGAACGTACACGGATGGAGCTACCTGAGGCCAACGCTTTGCCCCCAGGCTGATTGTGATGCACTCTTCATGTCTGAAAAACATGTGATGTCATTATATGTGTTTTTTATGTGTTTGTGTGGTGTGATTTTAAAGCTGGGGGACCTAAGTTTGACACCGCTAAACATAACTAAGTCAAGAAAACCCCATGTAGTTAGTCCCTCACTCTCGCGACTATTTTTGCTCCACACGGGAGGAGCTCGGAGTAGATCGGCTGCTTCTCCCCAGGAAAGCCAGTTTGAGGTTGTTGCCTGATTTGTTGACAACATTTGACTAAGATTCTTTGTGTTGGGGCAAAGACAGTGTATGTATGAAACCAGAGTAAGTTAGGTACCCCAGCTTTAATGCACCCTGTCTTGTTTTGTAAAGCACTTTTTGGACAAATTGTGCTATTGCCTCGCCTTGCCTAAATATGCTTGATGTTTGTTTAGAGGTTGCATTCACATTAGAGGTATACACAAAATATATACATGAACAATATTATTATAGCTCAGCAATTGTTTTGAAGATATGAGAAATTTGAATATTGCTGAATTTGGGAAAAAGGAATTCACCACACGTGAATTAAAATGCATATATTTAGAAATAACCTCAAATTTTGCACGTGTATTAGTTGTAATACACGTGCAATTTTGATTTTGATTCAAAAAGGTTAATTTTGTCTTGAGTAAAAAAAAAAAAAAAAAAAAGATTGAGTCAAACTTTCAAAATAACCAACAAAAAAGAATTTCAATTTTGCTTGTTTTGTCCAAACGTTGTGGAGTTGGTGAACAAACTGTTGTGAACCAAATTAGTTGACTGTAGTTGATTACTTGGTTTTTTGGTTGATATCCTTAAACACATGGGCTTATTCAGTGATGCATTATGGTCCGGGACTTTTTTTTACATTTCTGGACGTTGGTCAAATACATGGTTCAACTTTTGTCGCTCAGAATTCGAAAATTTAGTTCCAATTCCAAACGTTTCCCGTGGAGTTTTCTAAATCTTTAATGTGAACGCATCCCATAGCTTGGTTACAACCTCTTGTAAAGACGTCGACTTTGGGCTTAAATGTAAATATGTTTGTGTTGTTGTCGTCCACAGAACCAGAGCCAGAACCAGAGCCAGAACCTCATAGAGAAGAGGAACCGCTGGAACAGGAGGAGGTTCTGCCAACAGAAGGTAAAGCAGGTTTGATTCTTGCTTTTGAGAAAGGACAAAGTGTGGAGAGAGATTTTAGCTACATCTAACAAAACTTTTATTCTTTTAAACTGTATTATGTTTTGCGGCACAGTGGCTGATTGGTTAGACGATTCTGGGTTCGAATCCCGATCTGAACAGGGCCTTTCTGAATGGAATTTACAGTATATGTTCTCCCCGTATCTGCGTAGGCGTCCTCCGGGTGCTGCGGTTTCCCCCTTACCGAGTAGTGCTTAGTCTGGGCCTATTTCATGTTTATTCATGAATTCTACTTCAGTTTTGTCAAATTCTAAATCCTCAAATACAGTAAAATTAACACAAAATCTGCACAATATGTTGTAGACAGTTTTTGCTTTTTTATTTAAGACCACAAATGACTTTCCAGCAGATTTTCAAACCCTTCTTAAAGAACTAGTCACAACTATTTCTATGTGTTTATCGGCAAAGTCCTAATGCATGGATGTGGTAAATGAAGGCAGTGTGTTTCTGATGACGAAATCAGAAATATGCAATTCCTCCAACAAGATTTGATTCTACCATAAAACAATCAATCAATCAATCAATCAATCTTTATTTATAGGGCGCTTTTCCTGCACAGGGCAACACAAAGCGCCTCACAGTCCACACCACACAATGCACAAATCATCACCATTAAAATACAATTAAAAACACATATGTAATTAAAAAGCATTAAAATCACATAAGTAATTTAAAAACATAAAAATCACACAAGTAATTAAAAACAATAAAATAGTTAAAAACACAAAAAGTTACAACAATAAATAACAAGGTGTGTTAAAAAGATAAAATTCTCTAGTTGTATGCACGGGAAAAAAGAAAAGTCTTTAACATGGATTTGAACATTGACAGAGAGGCAGCCAGTCTCACATCCTCAGGAAGACCGTTCCAGACTCCAGCTGCATAAATCTGAAAAGCAGCCTCCCCCTGTCTAGTCCTGACTCTGGGCACTAACAGGAGTCCCGTCCCTGCGCTCCTCAGAGTCCGGGCTGGTTCATATGAGACTAGCATATCATGGATGTACTTTGGTGCAAGGCCATGGAGAGACTTGTACACCAGGAGAGCTGCTTTAAAGTCTATCCTCTGGGCCACGGGAAGCCAGTGCAGAGACCTGAGGACCGGACTAATGTGGTCGTACTTCCTGGTTCTAGTCAGGACTCGGGCTGCAGCATTTTGAATATACTGCAACTGTCTTACTGCATGTTTGGAGATACCTGTGAGCAGGCCATTGCAGTAATCCAGCCTACTGGAAACAAAAGAATGGATAAGAATCTCCAAGTCTGCCCTGGACACAATATTTTTAATTTTGGCAATATTTTTCAGATGATATAAAAGCTGCTGATGTTACCGATCCAATGTGGCTATTGAAGTTTAAGTCAGAGTCCATTATTACTCCCAGATTTCTGACCTTATTTAAGGGCCTTAGGGAGAGAGACTGAAGGTGACAAATGACGGTCTCTCTTTGTTTCTCGGGACCAAAGACAATCATTTCGGTTTTGTCCGCATTTAGCTGGAGAAAATTGCATTGCATCCACTCACTGATCCGCTGGATACAGCGAAGGAGTGAGTCCACCGGCCCATGCTCTCCTGCAGTCAGTGAGACATAGATCTGAGTGTCATCAGCGTAATTGTGGTAGGACACTTTCATACTTTGAATTAACTGACCTAATGGCAGCATGTAAATATTGAACAGGAGAGGTCCCAGAATCGACCCCTGTGGCACTCCGCAGGTCAGGGCCATATTATCTGAGACATAGTTTCCAATCTCCACACAGTACTTCCTTTCTTCTAGATAGGACCTAAACCAGCTTAGGGCGGTACCAGCAACACCAACCCAGTCCTCCAGTCTCTGCATGAGAATCTCATGGTCAACGGTGTCGAAAGCGGCACTCAGATCTAACATGACTAAAACAGAGACTTTTCCTGCATCAGTGGTAAGCCGAATATCATTTGTTACCTTGACTAGAGCGGTCTCAGTACTGTGGTGTGGTCTAAAGCCAGACTGAAACATGTCAAATGAGTCATTAGATATTAAAAATTCAGTAAGTTGTTGGTAGGCAACTTTTTCAAGAATTTTTCCCATGAAAGGCAGATTTGAGATGGGACGGTAATTTTCAAGTACCGCAGCATCCAAACTGCTCTTTTTTAGGAGGGGCCTAATGACTGCCTTTTTCAGGGCCATTGGAAATGTTCCAGATAAAAAAGACATGTTTACTATTTGTGTCAATGAGGGTAATAGACTACACATAACAGACTTCAGAAATCTAGGAGGTAGTACATCCAGACTGCAGGTAGAGGAACTAAGACCTGTGATTATCTTTTTAACAGTTTCATCATTGACAGGTGCAAATTGAGCTAGCTCACAAAGCCTCACTGGATGTTGCATTGTTACTTGTGTTGTAGAGGTGATGGCATTTCTGATACCCTGAACCTTGTCTCTGAAGAACTGTGCAAACTCATTACACCTGGATTTGGAGTAGTGTTCTAATGGCAACTCAACAGGGGGGTTCGTTAATCTATTGATTGTTGAAAATAGAACACGCAGATTGTTGCTGCAGCCTTCAATAGTTTCAGAAAAGTATAATTCTCTTGTTCTACGTAGTACTCTGTTAAACTCACACAACTTCTCTTTTAAGAGTCTATAATCACCCTGGAGGTTGGACTTTCTCCACTTTCTCTCTGCTCTCCGGCACTCTTGCTTCTGTGCCCTGACCGGGCCTGCTTTTATCCATGGGGCTTTTTGCTTATTTGTGACCATTTTTACCTTCACAGGGGCAATGGCGTCCAGAACATTCAACACACTAGAGGTGACAGAGTTAAGCAGTTCATCTACAGTAGAACATGATGTGTTCTCAAAATGGATCATTCCCATAAATAGTTCACCCGTGTTTTCATTTAAGTGTCTACTTCTAACAATTTCATATTTAGCGGGTGGTCTGGTAGCAAAACACATGTTAAAAAATACACAGAAATGATCCGACAGAGCAACATCAACTACATTAACTTTTGAAATATTCACCCCTTTCGTGATAAGCAGGTCCAAGGTGTGTCCTCTGCTATGGGTGGGGCCACTCACATGCTGAGTGAGGCCAAAGGATTCAAGTATGGAACTCAGCTCTTTTGCGTATCTGTCATTAACATTATCCACATGAATATTAAAATCGCCTATAATGACTAAACCATCAAAATCTGTGCACACAACTGAAAGCAACTCAGTGAAATGATCAGTGAAACTATGGCATGACTGTGGCGGCTTGTACACAACAATAATAAGAATGGAAGAAGATTTCTTTTGTTCTATTTTAAAAGAAACATACTCAAATGATGAAAATTTCCCAAGAGACACCCTATGGGAGACAATACGATCTTTAAAAACTGCTGCTATGCCCCCCCCCCTTTTATTTTCTCGTGTTTCATATTCAAATTTGAAATTTGGTGGTGAGGCTTCTATTAAAACTGCATCTCCTGTATTATGGTCAAGCCATGTTTCAGTCATAAACATAAAATCAAGATCATACGAACAGATAAAATTATTAATTAAAAATGATTTGTTGCATAGTGATCTGACATTAAGTAGAGCAAGGTTAAAATTAATATCAGTGTCAGTGGGTTTAGTTGATTGATTACAAAGAACTGGAATTAGATTTCCAGAGTTGGACCGTCTTGTTTTGTTAGATTTTTTTATTTGGTGCTTTGCTGCTTTAAATATCTGCCTGTAACATTAAACAGTTTGTTATCGGCCATACTATGTGTAATTTCATCACAGATCCAGCACTTGTTACTGCTGCCAAAGAAAACACACTCTCTCCGCACTCTCGTCGTCTCGCAGCATGTGTGTTTCATTACATACTCTTTTGTGTTGATGCTGTAGATGAAGCTAAATGTTTGCTAATCTCCGTTCACTCCGCTGCCAAAATGTAAACATGTCATGACCGTATAGCAGTAGTTTCGCCCGTTAGGAGCCAAGAGCGAAGCAGCTACAGGCAAAGACTTCTGCTATGGGAGGTTCACTGTAGACATTATTATTATTATTTATTATTACTCTTATTATTATATTTTCAAAATGGACTGAAATGATAATGCATCTGGGCTGGACCCTGACTGTCCCCCCCTGCAGCACACTGAAACCACTCTCTGTTTGCTCTGGGGAGTAGCTTCAGTGACAGACTGATCCACCCTCGCTGTGTGAAGGAGATGATCCGCAGGTCTTTCCTTCCTAATCTATTTTAATGATAAATTATTTCTCTCCAAATATTCTATAACTGTAGAGTCAGAGACAAATGTAAATATGAATGATTATTTATGTCTCTTCAAGTCTTCACTAACTATTAATATTTAAGCCACCTGCTCTACATCGTGTCTTTGCCGATACTGGTCATCATGGCTTTGATTTTTTCCAAAACGTATTCGTTCTTTAACAGTTTTTACCGACATACAAACAGCAGCCGTTCGTCAAAGCTGTCGTCCATATTTCCCCCAAAATTTGATTACTTTGCAAAACAACACACAAAACTGTGTTTCTTCTAACTACTACTGTTTTTACCACTCCCCTCTCTCTGGTCTCTATCTCTGGTCTCTCTCTCTGGTCTCTCTCTCTGGTCTCTCTCTCTGGTTTATCTGGTCTCTCGCTTCTCTCTCTCTCGCTCTCTCTCACTGGTCCCTCTCGCTCTCTCTCTAGTCCCTTGCTCTCTCTGGTCTCTCTCTCTGGTCTCTCTCACTGGTCTCTCTCACTGGTCCCTCTCGCTCTCTCTCTCTAGTCCCTTGCTCTCTTTGGTCTCTCTCACTGGTCCCTCTTGCTCTCTTTCTCTAGTCCCTTGCTCTCTCTGGTCTCTCTCACTGGTCCCTCTCGCTCTCTCTCTCTAGTCTCTTGCTTTTTCTGGTCTGTCTCACTAGTCCCTCTCACTCGCTCTCTCTGGTCTCTCTCACTGGTCCCTCTCGCTCTCTCTCACTGGGCCCTCTCGCTTTCTCTCTCTCTCTGGTCCCTCACTCTCTCTGGTCTCTCTCACTGGTCCCTCTCGCCCTCTCTCTGCTCTCTCTCTCTCTCTGCCTCTCTCTCTCTGCTGGTCCCTCTCGCTCTCTCTCACTGGTCCCTCTCGCTCTCTCTCACTGGTCCCTCTCGCTCTCTCTCACTGGTCCCTCTCGCTCTCTCTCACTGGTCCCTCTCGCTCTCTCTCACTGGTCTCTCTCACTGATAAAAATAAATGACAAAAATAACAGAGAGAGAAAGAAGGAGAGAGACCTGAGAGAGAGAGAGAGAGAGACCAGTGCGAGAGACAGCGAGAGGGACCAGTGACAGTGTGAGAGCTCTCTCACTGGTCCCTCTCGCTGTCTCTCGCACTGGTCTCTCTCTCTCCCCCCCTCTCTCTCTCTCCGGTCTCTCTCTCTCTCTGTTATTTTTGTATACTGTGAATGCAGACCTATTATCTATCCGCAGCAGTTGCTCAAAGCTGTCGTCCATATTTCCCCCAAAACGTGATCACTTTTCAAAACAGCACAGCTCTTTGTCTCCGCCACAAACGCCACCCGGACCCAGGAAGAAAAAAATAACAGAAAAACAGTAGAATGAGTGGAAAGGGAAACGTTGGGAGTTTTGACACAGGAGCCAAGTAAAAGTGAAATGAATGGAAAGCCTTGTTCACGGGTTCATTGTTTCTTGGCACAAAGTAAAGTTTTATCCTTCAGAGCTCCGTCAGTTGTGGAAAGCACTGGCACAGCTAGCATACACTCCAACAAGGGCTTAAGGCAAACCAGATGTCTTTGATTTGATCATTAGCAATAAATAGCTGCATTTTTTTAACCGAAATATGCTGCAGATTGGCCCAGAAGTCACTGATTAGCAATTGTGTTAGTCTGATTCTGAATCTGCCATTGTTAGCTTCTCTGACGCTGTGTCGACTTTAACTATGGATTTTATAAACTCCAGCGGTTTGGTTTCGTTTCAGAAAAGCTGGTGTTTACTCTGAGCCAAAAGGAAAAGGATAAAAGAACAATTACATTTTATAAATAATGTATAAAATTACACAATTCAATGGCCAACTTTGAGGACAAACGGCAACATATTTCAAGGATTTTTATGATAGAAAATGATAAAACTCTATCTGCGATTTTAAGTGCAGACTGGGTTTTACTAAGAATGGTCAGTAACATTAACAATATTTGTCATACTTTTATAAAACAGTATCAGTCTGATAGGAAGGCAAAGCAACTCAAAGTGATGAATCAGACATGATTCAAGGCTGAACTATTTTAAACTGGATTTGAACATTGTCAGAGTAGAAGCCTGTCTCACATTTTCAAGAAGATTGTTCCAGATCAAAACTGAAATGCTTTAGCTCTGACTCTGGGACCAAAGTTAGATTTATTTTTTAGTAAGTAATGTTTATTTATATAGCGCATTTTACAGATCAAAGTCACCCAAAGCGTTTTACAATGTTCAGAGTTCAGAAATATTAAGTTAGATGTGGTAAGACAACCTATTGATTGAAATCTGGAACAGTCTTCCTGAAGATGTGAGACAGGCCTCCTCTCTGACAATGTTTAAAACCAGGTTAAAGACTGTTCTGTTTAGCTGTGCATACAACTGAGGGATTTTATATTTTTAGCTTTCTTTTTAATGTTCTGTGATTATTTATGATTTTAATGCTTTCTTATTTTGTTCAGCACTTTGAATTGCCTTGTGTATGAATTGTCCTATATAAATAAACTTGCCTTGCCTTGCCTTGCCTTGCCTATGATAGTCCCACTGTCGGTAAATGTCAGTGCTGCCACGCTCATTACAAAACTGCATCTCACTCTGGATTTGGATTTTATTAAATGACATTGGATTTTTAGTCCTGCATTTTGGATTCCCTTTTTCTTCATTTCCCCACGTGACAATAACGCCTTAGCATGAAAGCAGGCTAACCTTTGCAAAGCTACAATAATAAAGAACTATCTATGCTGCAAATTATCCTAGTTTTTCCATTTAAAATATTGTCTATCACTTCTGAAAGTCAGGTTTAAGGAGACGAGTGTATTCTTATTGCGCTCACTGGGGCAATTGTTGTTGGAAACGAACAGAAATGTGTATTCTGTGTTGAAAACAATTGGCAGCTTCAGTGTAGGATCCGTGACTCACAAATCCCATCTTTGAGGCTTTTCTTCTCCCTTTCATTTGACTCGCGTTCACAAATTATACATTCAAACGTGGAGAAAATTCCAGCTTTGTTCCAGGAAATGTGACTTCCACGGCTTAAAACATGCGCCTTGAAATCTGTTCCCATAAAACGATGTTGAAATGTTGGCTTTGAACACATTCTTTGGCAAACAATGTGAATAAAGTGATGTCTTCATGGGGATTGAGAATACAAATGATAATGAAGTACATTTTGACATTGTGTACGATTATATTTTACTATATTTTACATTGCAACTATGTTCTATCATAAAAAAGCTGGTCAGCATGAGTTTTAGACTTTGTACTTTCACAAATCACAACAATTCAGTTACAATGAGTCTGATAATTAAGGTCTGTGCTTTCCGATTGATTGATTGTTTTGGTCTGATTGAAATTCTATACACTGCAAAAAATAAGTAAAAAAGTAAGTAAGTAATGTTTATTTTTTTCTAGTGCATTTTACAGACCAAGGTCACCCAAAGCGCTTTACAATGTTCAGAGTTCAGATATTGTTCCAATCATTCCACACACATGCATCAAAGCCCCCGATCAACGCCTACTATTCACTCTCTCATTACATTCATTCAAATTGTGCACGCTTTTAGTGGTAGGGGAAACCGGAGCACCCAGAGGGAAACCTAAGCATACATGGGGAGAACATGCAAACTCCACTCAGAAAGGCAAAAAGGCTCACGATAGTTTAAGGAGCAGTTTGTACAAATCTGGCCAAAAGTGGTACTGCACTCTCCCTGACTCAGGTTGCCAGATATGCAGATGAATCCAGCTGGGACCATAAAATCTGAATATTGAGTATTGTCAACAACAAATCACCAACACCTTTTTCACAAAAATAGAAATTCTGGTTTTATTCCTTGTTTTGTCGTTAACAATTTGAGAATCATGATTAGGCCTTTTTTTTTTGTTCTGCAGCCACTTGTTACTTGAGCTCTGGCAACCCAGATCACAGACTTTCTGATTGATAGAACGGTAGAGGGCGGGACATCGAAATGAAAACAATAACAATATTTTCGGGCTCTAAAACTCATTTTGAAATACAAACATCTCGGCTGAACTACCGTTATCAGTTAAAGCAGTATTTGCTTTATTAATGCCTTTTGACATTTTAGGGCCATTTAAGGATGACTTGACATGAAAATCTTTAAGTTTAGTTTAGTTTATTGATAAAAACATGTGATTCATTTGAACTTCCATTCTCCCCCGTGTGTCCCAGACTCCCTCACGCCGGTGGACATCTGTCTGCAGTCCAAAGAGGAGGGGACGTGTGCCAAGTTTGTCCTGAAGTGGCACTACGACAGCAGCAGTCAGAGCTGCACACGCTTCTGGTACGGAGGCTGCGGAGGGAACCAGAACCGCTTCGACAGCTACGAGCAGTGTGTCCAGACGTGCGGGAGGCCAGGTAATAATGATACATATTTATTTGTATAGCACAAAAACAATGTTTATAAAGCAAGTTTAAAAAGTCAACAAGAACAAATACCGGAGAAAAGAGCGGACCGAGGGCACACAACATGAAAGAGACAAGAGAGAGCACAGGGAGAGAGACCAGAGAGAGACCAGAGAGAGACCAGAGAGAGAGACCAGAGAGAGACCAGAGAGAGACGGGAGAGAGACCAGAGAGAGACCAGAGAGAGACCAGAGAGAGACCAGAGAGAGACCAGAGAGAGAGCCAGAGAGAGACCAGAGAGAGAGAGACCAGAGAGAGACCAGAGAGAGACGGGAGAGAGACCAGAGAGAGACCAGAGAGAGACCAGAGAGAGACCAGAGAGAGACCAGAGAGAGACCAGAGAGAGACCAGAGAGAGACCAGAGAGAGACCAGAGAGAGACCAGAGAGAGACCAGAGAGAGACAAGAGAAAGACCAGAGAGAGACCAGAGAGAGACCAGAGAGAGACCAGAGAGAGACCAGAGAGAGACCAGAGAGAGACCAGAGAGAGACCAGAGAGAGACCAGAGAGAGACCAGAGAGAGAGACCAGAGAGAGACCAGAGAGAAGCTTTTTTTATAAGACACAGTTTGTTAGACAGACTTTGATCAGACTGTTTTGTCTAAAATAACCTTCTAAGCCTTAAACATAAAAAGACAAAGTTAAGTTTTTACATTTAAGTCTGAAATATACACAAATATGAATGTTTTTTGAGTATTATGTTTTCTTGGACATTAACAGACATCAGACATTTCAATCGCTTAATCACAAAACAATCAACAACTACAAAAACAGCGCTGAGACAATGACCCAGAGAATACTTATAATACTTCAGGCTTAGAATGTTCGTTTAGTAAGACAGAATTAATAATACAAATAAACTTGACTTCTTCCTTCTTCCTTCCGCAGTCCCCATCCACCAGATAGCCATGGCTTCAGTAAGAACATAAGAACTCTCCACAGACTTATTTTCGGGGGCCATCCGGACTGAGAGAGAACTGATGCAATACCAACATCAAACCATAGGTGGCTGCACTGGATCAATCCACAACACGACAACAAGCTTTACCTAATCACAGAAGAAGGAAAACGCAGACGCACTTCGCCACATGATCAATTACACAACTGGTGCTATCTAGAATGTTTTAAAAATGTTTTATTGAATTTCCCCAAAGAATGTTATTTTGCCATTTTCAAGAAATGTATATAGATATTTTTGGACAAATTTTGCAATAAGTCTTAACAAGTATAGTATGTTTTTATCTTGTTAGTGCTACTTTGTTAGTGCTACTTTGTTAGCGTTACCTTGTTAGCACTACTTTGTTAACGTTACTATGTTAGCGCTACTTTTTTAGCGTTAACTTGTTAGCGTTACTTTGTTAGCATTACCTTGTTAGCGTTACCTTGTTAGCGTTACCTTGTTATCGATCCCGACCCGTTTGTTTATCTGTGTTAAATCATTGATGAGAATCAAAGTAAGAATACAGTTAAGTGCACTTCTAGGTCCAAACGCCTTGAAATAACTATTGAGAATGTATTTTTGGGACTGCTTCTACTTATGGTCCATTTTGAATTGTGATCCATCTGAGCAAAGGGGAAATAAAAGTGAACAAAACTTTCTAATAAACCTGAGCAATTCATTTATCATCCAAATGCACTGTTTTGAATTTAAAATCGTGTAAAGCAGAGGTACTGATTGTGAAATGGTTTCTCAATGGCGCCCGGGAGACGGACTTGGGACCTTCTGAAGTTGGAAAAAAGAATTATTATTAACAGATGTAAATTTTAGATATTAAAACATTGGATTTCTGCTTTCCAAAACAGCACACATTACTTTCATCGGTGGTTTGTCTTTAGCCTCTGCTTGGATTTCATTCTATATTTCTGCATTCAAGAAATATACAATAGGCTTTAAACTAACCATCATATTTCACTGACATTTTATTTGGCTCGCTGTGTAAAATTTAAGTATAATTATAATATAAATGCGTTTTTGTACAGCCCTTAATCACAACAGCAGGAGGACTTTACAATGTTGTCGATTCACCAACAACAGAGGAGAAAACTAGAAATACACATTAACGAACACATAGGAGCCATTGGTTCATAGGGAGCAGGACGACCACTGTCCAGAAATTTTAATAAATGTTAAAAAAATGTCCTTAAATGTGCCGGATAATCACAGTCCAGACCCTGCATTGGCAAGAACCAACTTTAAATTATACCCAGTGGGAAAAAAGGGAGAAATCTTCAGAAAGACCAAAGAGAAAGACCAGAGAGAGACCAGATAGATAGACCAGAGAGAGAGACCAGCTAGAGAAACCAGAGAGAGAAACCAGACTGAAATCAGAGAGAGACCAGATTGAGAACAAAAATCTTGTTTTAAGGCACTGTCAAAATGTAAACAGACACTTATCACTATAGTAGTTTCTCAGTACTATTTGCAGTGTGAGCAACTCAAAACTTTTTCCATGACTTGATTTCTGAGCTTTAAAAACAGAGATTAAAACTGCAGATTATTTACACGCAGACATTTGTTCCTATTCTTTGATTCCAAGCGTGGGCTGCGTCCTCTTCCCTCGGAGACACTGGAACTTCAAACCCGTGTCGATGAAGAATTTACACTTGAAATCCTCGCGTCCAGATGTCGTCTCTTGTCTACTGGTTGAAATAAGTTTTGATAAACCCCTGATTTCCTCATATTTCACACTGAGAGGTCACACACATTTAAAGGGGTCTGTGAGCGGTCATCTAACAAGCAACAAACTTTTATAACAAGTACGTGTCGTTTTAGGTCATGTTTAAGTGTTTACTCTGATGCATTCTTGTCTTCTGAGCTCACACTTGTTTGTACAAAAACTTAAAATAATCCACTGCTGCGATAATGTCTGAACAACCCACAGATTTCCCATAATCCATCAGTCACTTAGAATAGTTTCTGTGTCACCTGCTGCTTTCAGGCCACGGCGTCAACAGTGTTTGGGAGAATACTGTGAGAATGTTCCAGAATCCTGAACACATGACCTAATTTTTTTGTTTGTTTGTGGAAACGTAGTACCATTATCATCCAAATACTTAGAAAATGTGTATTTATACTTTTAATTATTATTTTTGTTTTATTTATTCCATTCCATTATCTTCCGCTTCCTCTGTTGCAGTCACGGTTTTTTATTTATTGTAAATTAATGTCATCATCATTAATGTAATCAAATTATTAAAAAACCACACCCTCGATAAATGTTTACATAGATACATAATATTGTTTACTTTGGCGCTTTAAAACACCTTATTTAACCCATATGTGTGTTGTTGTGTCTCAGGTTTGTGATTGGCTTTTATCCAATCACAAAAAAAAATCTTTTCATATTTAGCTGGTCTGGTTTACACACAGGTGCACCTCATAGTCCCGTAGTCCTGCAGGTACTCAAACAAGATCATGGAGTTTACGTGGATCTAAACCAGGACTAAAATAGGTCTATCAGGGTTCACCTTGTTTCAAAACCTAAAAAAAATCCTTTTTCTCACTCAATAATTGTGTTTTTAATATCCATGACATCAGTCCTCATTCGTCATCGCTCTGAAACCAACGGACACCAGCTGTAGAAGTGTTCACTGACCTCTCCTTTAATTGTATTTTTGTTTTGACATATTTGCCCGGTGTTGGTGAAACCTCTCGACCTGCACGGACCCCCTTCAGGAGGACGCATAAAAACAACGTTAATTTAATTTTCTTGGTCAAATAACCGTTCTCCTGTCGTCCATTGGATAATCAAAGCTGTTATGTTCCAGCACCAACACTTTAGACATTTACGATGCGTTCGTGAAATGTAGAAAACCGTTGCCCGGGGGTTTGGTCTCAGCCTCGTGCCCAAAAAGGAGATTTCTTGTATTCAGAGACTCAGAGTTTCCATGGTACATTTCCCGAGCGGCCTGATGCTGTGGATTATTATGTGATGAACGTAAAACCGGTTTAATGCTGTCGTTTATGTTTGACTTTCCCAAAAGAATATGTCATGTCTTTGGATGGGACCTCGACAGAACAAGCTGCTACTGAAGTCATTCTGGCCACACGGCTGGCTTGTTACTGGTGCCACCGCGCTAAAAAAAAGTCATTATCCAATCATCCATCTTTGACCACGTCTCTGCCCGACTTCTGGAACTCTCTGGAGGCAGAGGTGGTGGAGAAGAGGACGAACCCGAGATGCTCAAGTTTCTCTCTTTGTCGGATCAGTTTTCATCATAGGTTAATTGTATTCAAGAGTGGCGAGTTCAGGATCACAGGTGAACAACTTCCTGTACAAAGGTGGAGGTGAACAACTGGTCCTGTTAGCACCTCCTCCTGGTTCTGTTAATGCCTCCTCCTGGTTTTGCTAACGGCTCCTGACGCAGTGTGTTCCAGAGTTTCTGAGTTGACCCAAAGTGAAGTCTTTGATGCTCTGTTCTCTCTGTTCTCACCGTCACCGCGAGTTTCACCAAAACCTGGAGCCGCTTCTTTCCACAGACACTGAGTCAGAGCTGGAAACGCCACCGAAAACTATGAATCACCGACCTCCGGGAGCGAGGAGCTGTCGACCTCACCGTTTATAACGACCACAATTCAGATCTGTCACGATGGGTTTCCAGTTATTGTGATTTAGAAGGAGATCAGGAGAGAACATGCAAACTCCACGCAGAAAGTCCTGTATGTAGAATCAAACCCAGGACCTTCTTGCTGTGAAGCACAAGTGCTCGCCACTGCAGCCTCGTGCCTCTGTGTGTCTCCACTGCAGGTCACAGGGAAAGCTGTCTGAGCAGAGACACAGTCCCTTTGTGTCCGGGTTGGTGCTAAGTGAAGTGGGTGCAGCTAACCCGACCCAGAAATGGATTAAAGGGAAGGAAATGGATGGATGGATGTTGGCGGAGTATCGAATCGCGGTCAGACCAGGGCCTTTCTGAGTGGAAATTGCATGTTGTTTGGTCGGAGGCTTTGATGGACCAGTGTCTTCTGTAAAAGTATCATCAGTAACAAACTTTATCATCACAGTGTGGAGAGAATGGAACAATATCTGAACTTTGAACATTGGAAAGCGCTTTGGGTCTGTACCTTTCATACATTCATTCATTTTCTTCCCCTTTTTTTAGCCCTTTCTGATCCTTTGCAGGTGGTGAGTCCACAGGAAGATGGCTGCTACAATAGTGGTGCCACAGCCTTGGTGTTTCAGTCCAGGCTTCAGTCAATGTGGGGTTAAGTGTCTTGCCCAAGGACACAACGACAGCAGACATTAGTGGGAGCAGTTGCAGTAGGTCCTGTACCTTTTTCTGTAAAAATGTGCTATAAATTATATTATAAGATTAGTTGCTTTCTACATACATAGAGATTGAGAACCTCTTTTTCAAGGGAGTCCTGAATGAGAGCCGGTGTGTACAGTAGACACCGGGCAGAGGCCGCTTCTAGTCTCATGAGTAAGTCTCATGTGTTGAGAATGTGCAGGCTCTCGATTGTTCTGGGGACATCCCTCGTCAGCATGTTCAGCGTGGGCCTCGTCTCCTCCAGATGTGGGACTGAAGAGAGGAGTTTGGACACAGGCGGAGAAGAGAATCACATGCACATGACTCACCGCTGGCTCCGGATCTTTCCACCAGAGCCATAATTGTGGAGAGTTGTGGATTTCAAATTGGATTCTGTGGACTCTGCGGACTCTGCGGACTCTGCGGCCTCTGTGGTCTTTAGGGGCATCGGTCTGACCCTGAACGCCAGAAATCAGCAGTTGCATCAAGATTTATTTACCATTTGCAGTAAAACCCCGTTGGAATAACTGCTGTACAAGGCCCCAGTGAGCACCAGTAAAGTGTAGTTGAAGGCATAAAAATAAATGTCCCTAGCTCTCAAAACTGTTTAGTTCTATCACTAATTTTCACATGGACTTTGTCACATTTCAGGATCAGATTTCACATCAGCCAGAACAGATGTATACAGTAAACAAAAGTAAATGTTTCCTGCACGAGAGAATACAGCGTTTGTTACTGCTTCTTCATTAAGCTACATATAGAGATATTTATTCTATCTTTTAAGGTTTATTAGCGTTTTACTTCTCTTGTCCTGTGTGCTCCTCATTCCTACTGTTCTGTAACTTGCGATGCAACACTGACAATTCCCCATTGTGGACCAATCAGGGACAAGATAAAGATACAGACAGGAAGTTGTGGCAATTTGACTTAAACCAGACTCTTTTCGAACAAACACAATGTAGTTATGAAACAAGACTAATGTCCACCTGCTAGATCCTGTCAGACCACTGTAGTTAAGCAGGACTGGGCCTGATTAGTGCTATGATGGGAGACCTCTGGAAACACCAAGTGCCACAGTGGGGTTGCTGCGGCTGTAAAGTGTGGTTGTGTCCATAGACGTCGGAACTAGGGGTGCTGGGGGTGCGGCCGCACCCCCTCCGCGTGTGCCGGGAGCGAGAAGTTATTACTATCCTGCGTTCCTTGCAGCCCAAAACCCGCTCCATGCTGTCGGAGAAGCTTATGAAGCTCTGTCTGGCTAATATCTGTCGCAGCCTCTGAGCGCTCTTTCTCAGCCTTGCGCAGATTAAAGACCTGGCTACACCAGTGACGTGCGGTGGGGGAACAATCATGTGTTCATATGATTATACATCATATAAACCAACAGGACCTACAGGAACAGGAGCGGCTTATACACAATTTGTTTGGCTACAGCAGAATATGATTTAATGTCTGCATTGTTTTCTCATACAAAACGCAAACGTTTGTAAAAAGTACAAAGTGTGTTATGGGCCTTACCTTAGGTATTAATGAACAGCACAGACCACTTCAGTTAGGACCAGTTTCATGTTTAAGTCCAGATAATAGTTTGAGCACAGACATGTAATCCTCCATTTGGAAATAAGTTCAATGAGTTTTAAAAAGTAAAAAAAACGGGTGTCTCCTCCGTAAACTCCGAGTTTTGCTGCAGCCGACTCCCGGGTAAATCCAATTTCTAAATTCAACCTTACCCTTCACCTCCTTTTCTTATGATTCATATCATCATTGGAAGCAAAACATTACTCTAAGTGCATTTTAAATTATCTTAAAATGTATTATAGGTATGTTAGCCAAACCTGTAGCTGCCCTTAGCAGAAGAAGAACAAGAAAGGAGCTTTCTGATGGACTTGGATGCAGCCAAAGTTTGGGCTCACAAGCGCCCCCTTGAGGCTTTCCTCACTTACAAGCAGTGGTTGAGCGCGATTAAGACCCATATTTGCTTCAAAAACACAATTTATGAGCCATCCTCTTAAATGTAAACATGTTGATTGTAAATTAAATATTTTTGGACTTTTTAAACTGTGATAAACAGAGAAAACAGTTTGATAGCACCTCACAGGACTCTCCCTGTGAGCTGTTGCTTTTTACGTCTCCCAAGAGAGGCTCGCCTCACAGCACCGCTCTGTCAAATCTGCGATTTCAAGGTATAAATAAATGAAATAAGGCACAGCACAAATCACTTGATAAAGTGACCAAACATTATTGTATCCATTTTATTACTTTTCTTTCTATGATCTTAGGTGAGGGCCTTGCCTGCCTCATCTGACCGCACGTCACTGGGCTACACAACACAATGAAGCCACCGGAGAGACTGACGCATGAATGCGTATTGAAAAAAAAAAAAGTTCAGTTTGATAAGTGACTCGCTTGATATATATTGTTTATTTTGTTTTTCTTAACAATTAAGATGGTATGTTATTATCCAGTGTAATCCAAGTATGAGTCTCTCCCTCGACTCTCCCAACAAAAACCCGCCCCCCCTCTCAGAAAATAGTTCCGACGTCCATGGTTGTGTCCTTAGGCAAGACACTTCCCCCACATTAGAATGAGTCTGGTGTGTGAGTGAATGGTTGGACGATACTGTTTGCACACATCTTGAATAAATACAAATTATACTTTATTGCCCAATCAGGATTTCTTGGCTGAGTGAAGGTGGACCTCTCTTTTAATTCAATCCAATGTATTCTGGTGTCGCCCTAAATCACAACAGTAGTTATCTCTGAGGACTTTACAAAGCTGTCGATTCGCCAACACAGATCAGAGAATCAAACGGGGCTGGTGAGAAAATATATGTTTTATTGTGGGTTGAAAGTTAGGTACCCCATCTTTAACTTGACAAATCAACACATTTGGATCAATTTCATGGGAAAAACAACATGTGGTTCTTATCAAACAAAATAAAAACAATGAAGAAATCTCAAACTCACCTCAGCTGCGAGTTTTTTGTCTTCGAATTCTCTCCATGTCATTAAACAACACACAGTTTTTGGCCTGAAACTTCTCCAATTCAAACTTCGATCCAATATACGTGTGTCGTCTTTGCTTTGTGCCAATCTCCGGCTTCTCTTTCGCCGTCACCTAATCGCCTCCGTGTCCAAACAGAGCAGAGGTGACGTCCGCAGAAGCTAAAGTTGAGCCGTCGGTCACTCATAAAGAAGTCATTGAGATCGTTGCCAAAAGCCCGGAGCCAGATCCACCGGCTGCAGATGCGGCTGTTAGCGAGGGATTAGGGAGCAGCTTTTGGGAGCGAGATGTGAATGATTTTAACAGGATTTTATTCGGTGAGAGACGAGGCACAGACTGGAAAACAGCTGCGAGAAAAGTGTCAGTGTGGGTCCGGGTCACACGCTTCGACAGTGAGGTACAATTTTACATATTTCTGACATAGAAGCTTTCACTGGACATGTAACAAGTGAGAGAACATGCTATAGTTTCTAGTTTGTCCAAAGCCATTTTCATTTATAGGCTTAGGTACAACAAGACTGAGAACAGGGTAATAACATCACAAAACCTTATAAAACCTTATATAAGGTTTTTTGATGTTATTACCCTGTTCTTGTTGTGCCTGTCTATAAATTAACATGGCTCTATTAATACTTTAAGTTCTACTAAGAAATCTGTGACTTGCACACTCTACTGAACATTGTAAAGCGCTTTGGGTGACCTTGGTCTCCATCCAACCATCCATCCATTTTCTTCCCCTTAATCCATTTCAGGGTTGGGGGGGGGTGGCAGTCACATAGCACCAGCCCCTGACTGATCCTCCTGCAGGTGGTGGGTCCACAGGAAGATGACTGCTCTGACAGCGACAACACAGCCTTGATCTTTCAGCAGGGGCTTCAGGCTAAGTGGGGTAAAGTGTCTTGCCCAAGGACACAATGACAGTAGACCTCAGTGGGAGTCAGTGGAGAAGGCCTTGCGGTGGGCTCAAGACTTCAAACCAAACTGAAGTCTCCTGTAACTTTATTTTCCCAAAGGCATGAGACAAACTTGTGCCTCTAGTTAAAGTCAAACCATTTGCAGAAAGCCTCGTCTTACTCTACCTCTACGCACATCTGCACAATGGAACTACGACGTCCTCAAACAGGTCAAGACGGCAGAGAATTCCAATGAGACAGATAAAGAACATTCTGTAAGATTTGAATGAAAAGAAACCAACAAACTTTCCCGTTCCCAAGTGTGACGTTTATTATATTTCCAAATTTTAAGAAAAACGAGTTGAGATTTCTTTTGGCAAATCCTGTTCAGAAACATGTATTCACTTAAATGTGTTGATTTTTGCAGTTTGTGTGTTTAAAGCTAAGCACAAAAAGGTCTTATTTTGCCTCTTGGAATTATCCCTTAGTCTTATTTTGGTTTGATGATGATTTGTTTCGGATCTGTGTTGGTTCTTTTGGAAATTTGGGGTTTTAAGCCCCTGTTAGTATTAGATAGCAATATGGCCTACGTGCAGGACTGTACAAGGACTCTACAAGGACTCCATGTTATGACTATGATTTGACTGTCTCTTTGTGACACGTATGTCTTTCGATGTGTGACGTGACAATGACTATATAAACTGTGTACTGCCTTTATTCTGTCTGGGAGAAAGAAACAGAGTAAACCAGTGGAACTTGAGAGAAACTTAAATAAACTTCCAGAGTTTGGCACACCACGATCCGTCTCTGTCTGCTAAATCCTAACAGATTTGGTGGAGAATGCGCGGCTCAGTGTGTGCCATTCTCTGGATTGTTTTGGGGGAGTTTGCTCTGTTTCTTTTCCTCTGCGTGAGAGATCGGCATGCTGTGTCTGGGAGCGGGGATTCCAGCAGGCTGGAAGAGCTGTTCCTGGATGCTTCTTGTCGCTTCTGTCACTTTTGTTTTTTAAATTGAATATTCCGACGCGGAAAAGAGGTTGGCAGACCTTTCGGACAGTCCTTGGAACCGGTTTGACAAGAATAAGGTAAGCAGACACCTTTTTATATGTAAAGTCTGCATAATTGGATATTAGCTAAATTTTGGTCTGTTTTTGGGGTCTGTCAAACTCTCTAAATTGTATTTGAGAAGAAGTCTCGGGGTTAGAGTCCCTTTGAGAAGAAGCTTCAGGGTTCGAGTCCCTTTGAGAAAACGTTTTCGGGGTTAAAGTCCCTTTGAGAAAGTCTCGGGGTTAAAGTCCCTTTGAGAAAAGCCTCGGGGTTAAAGTCCCTTTGAGAAGAAGCTTCAGGGTTAAAGTCCCTTTGAGAGAAACCATGGTGTAATAATAAAAGCAATAAAAAGGGAAACGTATTAAGGAGGCCTTTGTTACAAAAGCTTTGAAATTGACGAATTTCAGGCTGATAAATGACAAAAGTAAAGAAGCAACAATATTTCAGTGATCACGGTTTAAATTACATACAGAAAAAGGGAGTTTTTGTTTTTGGCGTGAACAGAGTTCACCGGAGAATGCAGAGTTTTATCTAAAGTTGAGCTATGAGAGCTTTCGTGAGTTATTTACATTTTTTGCCGAGTTTTATCTACAGTTGAGCTATGAGAGGGTTGTATCCAACAGTTGTTTTTTGTTTTTTAGAAAGAGATTTTGAGTTTAAATTAGTTTGCTACCTCAATAAAATAGAAGCGTAAACGTTAAAGACAAGAGTGCCTTTTGTTACTAGTGTGGAAAGTGATCACTTCTAGACTTGGATGACAAAAGTATAAAGAACAACATAAGTTATATTCGCTTAACAAAGTAATCTTGAAAGTTATTCTTCTGTATCTTTTTGCCTGTGTGTGCACATCTCTATCTGCTGCCGTTGTCAGGGAAACGGCCCCCTCCTTCGCTGCTCTGGCTCTGAATCAAAGCTACTGCTTTTAGGATTTTTGGCTTTTCATAGTAGTTATTCCGTTAAATTTGCGAAATTTGCAATTGAACATTGTGTTATGACACAGTTAAACGTTTTTAAACACCATTAGTGAATAAGTTTTGAATATTATGTTTTTTGAAACCCAAATATTAGTGCTAAAGTTTTGCTTTTCTTTTTAAATCTGCTGCTTATTTTGTGAGTCCATTATTGTATCTGATATATTTCATAGCTGTTAGTGAGAATTTTTTTAATGTTTTTATTTTAGTTACAAAAGCCGTTTTTAAAACATTTAAATTAGAATCTGTTAAAAGTGATTATTGATTATAGACTTTGTCTAAAAAGAAAGAGGGAATTAGGAATTAGTTGTAAAAGTATTATTAAGTTAAACTACCCAATTCACCCATTGCAAGCGGTGATGTTTTTGTTTTGACTATGCACCTGACCTTCCTCCTGCTGCAGATGCACGCAGCACAGGAGCCTGGTCTAAAATGTGCTCCAATTCATACTGACTTCATTTGAAAAATGCTGCAATTATTTTAAATTAGTAAAATATATGCTGAGATAAATGCATAGATAATTAAAAACACAGTACAAAAGTACACATATTTTAAAGTTTAAAGGTTTTTTGAGATTTGAGTCTTGTTTTTTACTAAGAGAGAGTTTCTGGTCTTAAAAATGTCATAATTAGTAAGATAATAAGAAATCTTTTATTTACATAGCGCATGTGGGAAAACCCAGAGCGCTCCAAAATTGTTTTGACTTCAGGGAGAAAAACAATCTCATTCGCATACTGATATCTATTATTTTTTTAAATTGGCCGTCTCAAGGATTGTTTTTCAGACTCTGCCTCACTGTACAGGGTCACTGCTGGACTGGACACTGAGGGATCAGAACAGTGGCCCAGAGTAGACACCATCCAACCAGCCGCAGATCGTAAAGGCGCCATAGCTACCTCCGTGTGCCCCTCCCCCACTACAGACCGATGGTCGTAGGTGGCAGTGAGACCGGGGCCACAAAGTGAGGTTTTCTGTAGGCAGTGGTGGGTGAGTTGTTTTGCAATCTGGAAGTGTGCCCACTTTGCTTGTTTACATCACCACAGTGTGACCTTTGACACCTACAGGTGGTTCGAGGAGTCTGGAGACACAACCCCAAAATTTACATACACACACACACACACACATACATTCATACACTCACACATTCACATTTACATATAGATACATGAAAAAGCAGAACATGAGAAAAAGCATTTTAAAAGTTTACTCCAATGTAAACACATATTTTTAATCGTCTATCACTTGAATCAGTATTTTTTGAGACCAGAAATGTTCATTTGAATTCTATATTGTCATGGACATAATTGACCTCTGTCCTGACACTTTTGATTTGTTGATTTTGTACTGTGTGAAGTAATTACAGTGATGAGGATTAGATCTGATAAAAACACAAATTAGAGAAGTAAACTGCGCTTGCTTTTTGTCTGAGGGACATTAGCAACAGCATGAATAGAAATTGTGTTAAAGTAGAATCAAAATGACTTAACCATAGAAAGTAACTATTGCATAACAAGCTGTGTACAGGAACTGAGACACTGCACCATTGACCAGAAGTGCATCGCAAATGACCTGATGTGCTTCAACTGAAAAGACTGTATCTGGAGATCCTGATGTGCATCTGGAGAGACCAAAACCATGGCTTGGACCCTACTGATGTCCAAGATGACATCTCTCTATGACCTGACCTGATGACGACTGAGACTCACCCTCAGAGGACCTGAGGACCTGAGGACCTGAGGACCTGAGAGAAAAAACTGGGGAGTGATGTTTATATTTTTGAAATCATACATTGATGAGTGCTAAATGAGAGAGATACTCATGATTCTTTCTTTTGTTTTTGTTTGTCCCTAGCTTCTGGACATCTGATGATCTATTGGACACAGACATTTGCAGAACAAGAACCAGCCAATGAAAACGTCTATTGCCGATGCTATTGCTACAACCAGAAACTGTGACAAATGCAATATACATGTTAAGTATTCAGACATCTGACAGACAAAAACTTTGAAAATGATAAAGTATAAGTATTGTAGCGTTTTAGTAGATGTTAAATAGTAGTAAAAGAGTAGAATTTGACTTCCTTTGTTTTTCATAAACACATTTCCACATAAGAGTTAAAATAGTACCCTACAATGTTATCCTTCTGATAGATCAGCTAGAATATTAGAATCAGAGTTATGTTACAGCCATTCAAAGTGACAGAAGTCACAAATTAGGAATATGCCTTTGCTCAAACTGCAGCCGAGCTTTGGAGTCACAATAGTGTAAAAATAGAGATAGATAAATGCATCAACCATAGATGCTTTCAAAAATAGAGATTATTTGTAGCCAGTGCTAATATCAAATGGTAAAGGGACCATTTCACAAGCATTTACTTCAAAAGTAGATAAAGTTAATTACAGTTTATGTACAGTTTTATTAGATACTTGCCAAATTCACTTGTGTTCACACATGAGTGAATGTTGACAATACAAAAAGTCCATATGAGTGTAGTCTAGATTAATGCCTAGATCAATGAGATAGATTACAACCAACAGAGATTCAAAAGCATTTTGATGCATTTGGGTATAGCCCACTGTCGATTCATCAGAACAGATTAGAGAATCAAACACCATTGTAGAATAACTGACCCCAACCCCAAACCTGCTCAAACAGATTAGCTCTTGTAAGGATAATACTAATTTGATTAATGATGTACATTCATCCCAAACTGCCTGACAATAATATCTTTAGATAATAAAAAGTAATAAATCACTGACCACTATAGAAGTGTAAATGTTGACCATTTGCCTTACTGTGTTCACAGTTTTATTCCTGAGAATGAGAATAGACATGGAGCAAAATCCCACTAATAATATGCCACTGATAATTAGAGTGTAAACCACAGAACAGAGAGATTTATGTGAATAGATTAGAATAGTTTTAAACTATAGTGAATAGTAAAAGTAAAGTACACAGTCTAAGATTGAAAAGTGAAAATAATACAGTAAAATAAGTGAAGTGTAGTGTAAACAATTAGCATTAGAATAAAAGTATAGAGTAATAAAAGTGAAATTAGCTTCAAATTTGAGACTCAGCTCGTTTTTGTCTTTGTTTTGACTGAATCTGCTGAGTTCTTGTGTGTCCAATAGTGTTTGTTTGTTTTTATTTTTTATTTGTTTTTTGTTTGTTTATTTACTTTATTTTTGTTTGTTTTGTTTTTTCCCAGGATAGAGGATAAAATCCACTGATATTGATTTGATGATTATGAGTAATGCATACATTTTCTTTGTTTTTTAATAATTTTTTGAAGTTTTTTTTTTTTTTGGATTTTTTTTTTCTTTTTCCACTTTATTGATTGATCAAATTGAATGATCACATGTGATTATGTGATCAAAGGGGAGGGTGTTAGTATTAGATAGCAATATGGCCTACGTGCAGGACTGTACAAGGACTCTACAAGGACTCTACAAGGACTCCATGTTATGACTATGATTTGACTGTCTCTTTGTGACACGTATGTCTTTCGATGTGTGACGTGACAATGACTATATAAACTGTGTACTGCCTTTATTCTGTCTGAGAGAAAGAAACAGAGTAAACCAGTGGAACTTGAGAGAAACATAAATAAACTTCCAGAGTTTGGCACACCACGATCCGTCTCTGTCTGCTAAATCCTTACACCCCCAATAAACTTTACAAATCGACCTGTCTGATTCTGCTCAAAATGTCCTCCAAAATTGCTATCAAAAAACAAAAAATGAGTTTGTTTTTGTATGTGAGCTTGTCAGAAAATATGGACCAAAATGAAAATCTAAGTGGATGATTTTCCCCTTAAAGTAAAGCAATTTCTAAAGCGATCGGATTGTTAGTGTATGATTTCTTTTGGCACAGAACAAAATACAAATGTGGAAATTGGATGGAAGTTTTGATAGATCCCATGTGCAACCTCAGCCCACGCTTTCCCATCTTCTGTTCTCATTCTTCATCCCTGCCCCCGTCCTGCTCCCACATCCTCTGCTCTCTCTCTGACTCATCCCACATTCAATAAAAGCAACACAAAAAAACCAACATTTCCACTGTGTAACTATACAGGAGCCACAAACAGTCCCAACGACATAAACAACAACTGCTTTTGGAGTGTGTTTTTCTACTTGAGTCACAGGGAAAAGGCTGAAAACTGGTCCGGGAGCGTTTTAGAGTCTGCTCATTGGTGGATTTACCTGGAAACTGTATTCTTTGTTATGGGACACTGCCCTCTACTGGTGACAGGTGAAAAAAAATTCAGATCCAGGGCCATGTCGATTGTCCATTTGCAGTAAAATTTTAATAACAAAACATTGGAAAACATGGACCCCAGGGTGCACCAGACAAATGTATACAACAAACGAGATAAAAAGTACAAGAAACAGTTCTCAGTTTCTATACAAGTGCAAGATTACAGATTATACAGCGCTGTGGGGTGCTCAAACTGCTGGTTTAATGCATTTTAGGATATGTGTGTATTTGTGATTTTGTGAACGTGACGTCATTAAGTCACCGGCCGGTTAGCTCAGTTGGTTAGAGCGTGGTGCTAATAACGCCAAGGTCGCGGGTTCGATCCCCGTACTGGCCACTTCGTTTATGCTCCAGGATCAGGGCTGAAAATTGCTGAAAATATTTCCCGCTTCAATAGACAGTAAAGCAACCACATGCGCTAAATTTTTTAGACTGTATCGGATTCTAACTGCTGGAGCCAAACACAAACAAATGAATATTTATATACATCTATTAGTGTTTAATGTTAATGTTTAATTATTGTTGTACATATATATCCTTCATGTAACATGTTTGCACATTTCCTCCTTTTGCACAATCTGAGTGTCTCTATCCATGCCAAACGTGACATGTAAATTTCTCCTATGTGAGATAAATAAAGCACATCTTATCTTATCTTAATTTACTTATTACATTTATTTTATTTTCCTTTTTTCTTTTTGTTTATGTCTTGTTTTATCTGCTCCCAAAGTCAAACACGTCATAGATCTAGGAGTCAGGCTGTAGAACGAGGACCGAAGCAATGCGCTGTTTCCACGGAGATGTTGCAACTGTAAAATGTTATATATTGTGTCCTTTCGTTTCCATGGAGACAGTGTTTCAGGGGAAAACTTTGAGAAACAGCCTCCAGAGAATAACAGAACATAGACACTGCAGCGGGGGTGGTTTTTTTTAACGAAAAAGGTGTGAATTCTCTGCTGGGAGGACCTCAGCACTTCCCCCACATACATTTGGACATGCGCAGTAGAATGTAAACAACAATGGCGGCGGGTCAACTAATGCTACGTGTGCTTTGCTAACGGAGGAGGATTCTACTCCTTCGTCCAAGCCAAACCACAGCTTCTGAGCAACTTGTGCTCAGAAGCGCATGGGATATACACATAGGTGGAAGTCACCTATAGGTGGAAGTCACCTATATTTGGGAATCGTCTGGTCCTCCCGGTTCTGCGCACTGGACAAGCTCCCAAATATGCTTGAGGAGCCAGTGTGAATTTAGTCTGCAGTACCTAGGGGCGCCCCCTGTGCCCATTAGTGAGACCCCATGCAGTTTTTTTACTATAGATCCATGGTTCTTTCCCGTCTTTACGGCGGTCTGAGGCAGATGTTTTTGAGGAAGAGCTTCTACTGCTGGGGTTCACGTGTGTTGTGTTGGTCCACTGCCCCCTACTGGCCGCAAGCTAGAACTACATGGTTTTCAGTCATGGTCTAGACGCTGTGCACTTGAAAAAGCTAGCCGGGACTTCTTTGCAAATAGCTCTAAACGGGGGCCTGAGGAGGCTTGTAAACTTCTCCATTGTGAAATCATCCCATCATCACGCCATGAAACAGACAATGGAACCACGGGTAAATAGCAATGAACAGACAACATCTTACGTCCTAGTGACGACAGATGAAGCAGTCGCATGTCCTGCAGAGTGTCTACTGTGCACATGTCTGCAGATGTTTGTAAAGCAACATGGCGGCGGTGGAAACAGTGAGGTCATCTGCACGTGTGTGAGCCGTGACCCACAGGGACCGGACACATGTGGAGATCATGTGACTCTGTACAGATGGAGATCAAGTAAATAAACAGAGGAATGAGGGATGACGACCTGACGGGTGTTTGGCCACGAATGACATGTGTTTGTTGAAACGTTTGAGAACAGACGCAAGAATGAAGCTGTGACATCACGGCCCAACATCACTTTAAACACGAAATATGATGTAAAATCAGCGTGTGTATAGATCCATCCACACTTGACTCCTTCTGTGTAAAAGTCTCTGTCTCAGTCCATAGATTATAAACAGGGACAATGTTAACACAAAGTTTTTCTCCAACTTGTTTTGGTGCCCATTGAAAAGTAAAGGCCTCTGAGGGACTACTTCTCAAACGAACTATCAAAATGTAACCAAACTAAAGACCAAGAAACTCAAAGAGTCTCTAGAATGCAGCATCTGTCTGTGGGAAAAATAACAAACGAATGTCCATCAAAATACAAAGTTGCTAGAAAACAACAAAAATGCTGAATTTTTGAATCCGTGGTCGAACAGCTAAAAACCCGGCCCCAGGACCATGAAGTGCCCTGTACTGCCCACAGTTATCCCATAGGTGCCACTAAACAACACCTAAACTATGTTGAACTAAATCCATTATAATTTAATCTACAAAAACTACAAAACCACAAAAAGACTAAATGACCAAATAGAAATATTAACGTTATCAAAATCAACTAAATATTGAAAAATATACAAAACAAGAAAACAAATCAATGAACTGAATTTAGCAAAACAAATGGCCTCAATCTCAGAAACTGTTTGTGTCACAGGAGTGCGCTCGCAGCTGTGCACTACCCTGAGTCATTTCCCAGAAAGATTCAGGTTGTTTCACATGAGATTTATTCAGATCAATTAAAGATATTGGAGGATTTTCTACCTTCGGGTGGATCATCAAGACTACTGGTCCTCCCAATCGATTCTTCTGGTGATAGTGCTCCTCAAAGAAGACCAGACAATCACTTGTATATCAGATAGTGCAGCTTTATTTACTGAAATGTAAGAACGAAAGAGCCAGATATTATTGATACTACTTTTCATCTTCCATGGGATGAAATGCAGATATTCTTCAGTATTGTCCCGAAATCATCGCAGCATTAAAATGCATTTGGCCAGTACGGGGATCGAACCCGCGACCTTGGCGTTATTAGCACCACGCTCTAACCAACTGAGCTAACCGGCCGATGTTAAGAGGGCGGGATCAGTATGATTCTGACATCAAGCTGTTCTAAAAGTGATTAAAATGGCTCATCTCCGTTAAGAGAGAAGGAGAAGGCTGCATTCGAAATCAGAAAATATTGGCCTCAACTGTTTCTTTACGAGTCGTCTTTGTAGACATTGCAGCACAGGTAGGCAAAAAAGTGACACTCAACACCATTTAACTATATATTTAATACTAGGTGGTTCAAACTATATCACTATATCATTAAAACGCAGAAGGAAGGACACTAGAGGTGGTATCTGATGAATTTGGACGCGAGCGGGGCCAAGGCCGTGACTAAATAGGTTTAGTCTAAATATATTTTCCCGTGTTTTCAGCTCTGTGCTCAGTAGGTAATATAATACATCCATGGGGGGTCAGACCTCGGACCACATTCACGTGTGAGAGCGTCCAGGGGCGTCTAAACACGGGACCACCTGCAGAGACACAGGACAAGGTGGTGCCAAGACCGGTTCTGGGACCGGTCATGGATCTATTCAGACTGCAGAGTAAATATATTATACATGTGCAAATAGCGTTGGCTACACATAGATACTGCACGTCGTCCCAAACCTGCCCTGGTGGTGGCGCTATAGACCACTGCAAACTAAGACAGTTTCTTCCATTCTGCCAAAAAGACACTCAGTAAAAAACAGACTAATTATACCACGTTTTAACTTCAAGGCCTTTTATTGTTGTTGGTTAATCCACTGTTGTTGTTTTAGATTTAAAGATTAAGAGATAATGTATTCATCCCACAGTGGGGAAATTCCAGTGTTGCATCAGTAGTAACAGAACAGTAGGAGTGAGGAGCACACAGGACAAGATAAATTAACAATAACTCTATACTAAAATAAAATAAAATCTCTTTCGCTTTACCACCGGGTGCTCCGGTTTCCCCTACCACTAAAAATATGTACAATAGGTCTGGCATGTGCCTCCTGTACTGGCCCCGCTTCCAAAAATAACAATTGTAAACCGCTTTGAGACTCCAATGTGCAGTGAAAAGGCGGTATATAAATAAAGCTTACTTACTACTATTTATTAACTATGATATGTGATTATTGATGGCAGAAGGTCCTGGGTTCAATTCCACCATCAGTCCTTTCTGAGTGGAGTTGGCATATTCTTCCTGTGTGAGTTTCCTCCAGGTGCTCCGGTTTCCCCTACCACTAAAACATGTGCCTCTGTATGACGCCCCCATCTCTGTAAAAGCGCTTCGTGACTGTGAAAGGTGCTATATAAAAAAAAACTTGTCCTGTTTTTAATTCCCAGTGTGATTTTATTTATTATTTGTTTATGATTCAATGCCTGATGTGACAGGGGGCTGTGAAGCAGTTTTTCTACAAATAAATATTGATTGATTGAATAAAGTGATTATACTTTGATGCCAAATGATAAATACAAAGCCATAGTTGTTTTAAAACACAGACACGTCGACTCAGTCTTGAAATAACGTCAGAAGTCGAAGTCCTAATAAGCGGCTGAAGAATGAACCAACAGATATTTGTCACTTTGGTTTGTGTGGAGCTGCTCTGTGGATCAAAGTGGCCCAAACCGAATCATAACAGGAAGCAGCAAAGACCCAGACCATAAAAGTCTGATTCTTTGTAGCAGTCAGAGCCCAGATGGAGCCCAGATTATCCCCGAACGCACCACGATGGAATCCAAACCGGATTTATTGTAATCAAATGGATGCTGCTTAAAAAGACAAAATAAACGACAGATTTCCATTTACACACAGTCCTTTAAGAAGAGATGAGAAATTGTGAAAAGAAACAATATAGCACTGCATTTATGATAGAAATTGGACACATCTCTATCGGATGTTTATGTGAATAGCAGAAAAAGACAAGAGAGAATACAAGACACCAACATTGATTTGGGCTGTTTTCAGAGCACTTTATGGATTATTTTGACTCCATTCCTGTGTAGTGGCTTTAGGACACAGCTTTGTCCATCACCAGTGCCTCAAAAAACCTCATTAAATATTTAAGCGAGGCCACCACCAACCTTTCATATACACACTAGACTCATTCTAATGTGGGGGAAGTGTCTTGCCTAGGGTGTGCAAAGAGATATCCCGTCTCAATACTAACCAGGCACTAACCTACTCACCCCAAAATCGAAAACGAATAAACACAGACAATTTAAATTTGTAAGAAACAGCAAAATATTTATTAACATTCTAAACAGAAACGTCCAAAATGAGGTCTGACTTTAGCGACGTTGGCTCAGACAGAGGGGCTTCGCATCCAAATAATTACCGATTGGTGGGACGATAAAAACACTTTGAAATCAGGTTTGTGGAGCGGGTTGAGGGTAAATGAATGATTATATACAATTGCAGACGTGGCGTTGGGTTGAAATTGGAGTTCGAGGCCGACGTGGGAGAGTGGAGCAGAATGGTGCGGTTCTTTCGGGTTAATGTCTTTGAGGAGAGTTGGAGTCGGGTTGAAGACGGTGGCAGTGGTCTTCGGTTCCATGGTTCGTCAGTTCTCCAGGAAAGCCACGTAGTCGGTGAGTCTGGCCAACTGCTGCTCATTTGGAACGAGGGACACTGGGGGAGGGTCTGGAGGAGGAAAACAAACAACAGGAGAGGATGAATATGGACACTGCAAAGGGTGATGAAAAATAAGTCAAAAATTGCTGAAATTTGGCAAAATGCTAACCCAAAGGAACAAGCTAAATTACTTTGTTTTAAAAAGATAAAACAAGATTCTCCGATGGGACATTGGACATTTAGTCTGTAAGTCAGAATGGCATATTAATATAAAAAACACTAAATTCAAGCCTTTATTACCACATATTTATCGGAGAAATAAATGTTTCTAGCTTTATGTTGGAGAACCATACACACATTCACACAGACGACTCAAATCAACGCATTTGTGTACAGCCCTAAATCACAACAGTAGTCGTCTCGGAGGACTTTACAAAGTTGTCGAACGGCCAAAGACAGATCAGAGAATCAGATCAAACACAGGAAATGCAATAATAGCAAACACATACTGTAGGAGCTGGTACAACTTGAATTTAGAACATCCTCTTATTATGAACAAGAATTTAAAAAGATTAGAGGTGGTTGGGGCCAGAAGTATAAAAGTCTTTTGTCAAGTTAACTGTATTTGACATGAGTTTGAATTTTACTTTGTAGTAGGTTGGGATTCAACCTAGCCTGGTCGTACCACACAATCGTACAAAATACATTTCGTGCTAAGGTCAGACTTTGCTCCATTGAGCTCCGTTTACAGGTGGGAGGGGTTAACTCCTTTTGCAGATTGAAACTATTGGATCTGAGTTTACCGTGATGTATGTAATGTGCCAGAGTGAGTAGCTAGCATTTAGCCTAGCTTTAGCCATCTCCTTTGCCACTAACGGAGCCTGTGGGGAGTATTGCCACAATCTTTGCCAGCGATTATGTTTGCCAAACATTCATCTTGCTCAGGCTTCAACTTCTTGAACGGATTAATTCCCTATTGTAGCCTTTGCCAAACTACAATGAGCTAATTCGGTGCAAACTCTTGAAGTCACCCACATACACCTAAAACACCCGCCTCCCGCGCTCGCTGATTGGTCGTATGGGATTCAACAAATGTTATTGCAAACACTGGGACTAGACCCAGACAGTAAATGCAGGGAAATGATAACTGACCGGAGTTAACGGATGGCTAAGGCCAGGCTAGATTCAACCATAACTGGGCCAAATATCCATAAGCAATGTATTGGAAGATTGATATTAAAAATAAAATTAACTAACTTCTAATTACACTTAAGTTAGCAATTTAAAACACATACATTTACATGTTTTTTTCTGAGACAAAAGGCTTTAAAATGATGTCCAGCATGCCATAGTAGCCCCTTACCAAGATCATTGAAAATCATTTCAAGGGCCATTCAATATCGTCTCTCGGACCGGATCTGGCACTCGGGCCTGAGTTTGACTAGCCTGGTCTAGTGCATTAGTTCCCTAAGAATATTCAATTTTATTATGTTAAAAAACAAAAAACAAAACGACTCAAAAGCAAAGTATCCCAGTGAAGACGAGGAGGGGACAGAACTGGTCAAACATGTGGACTCCAGATGCTTCAAAAGAGACGATGATTAGAAGCAAAGACGACTGCGCTGAGCCGCTAACGATGAAAATAAATCAAGTTTTTGATATGTTTGGACAGAGAGCCGTGATTACACCAATTATATGAGATGGATTTGACTAATACTGTGCTTCTCCTCTTAGGGTTTTGAATTAAGACAGGAGAGGAGGAGAGAGAGAGGAGACAGGAGAGAGGTAGGAGAGAGACAGGAGAGAGGCAGGAGAGAGAGAGGAGAGAGAGAGGAGAGACAGGAGAGAGGCAGGAGAGGTGGAGAGGAGTGACAGGAAGAGGAGAGCCTAGAGGGGAGAGGAGAGAAAGGAGGGGACAGGAGACGGGAGAAGAGGAGAGACGGGAGAGCAGAAGAGACAGAAGAGACAGGCGGACGAGAGACTGGAGGAGGAACAGGAGAGACTGGAGGATTAGAGAGGATAGGAGAAGAGGAGTGACAGAAGAGGAGGAGACAGGAGAGGAAGAGAGACAGGAGAGGAGGAGAAACAGGAGAGGAGGAGAGACAGGAGAGGAGGAGAGACAGTGTGTAAATAGAAGATTTCAGAGTGAAGTGTTCGATGGGGCGACAGTGCCACCTACCGGGCTTTTTGGGCATTACCATACGAGTGGCCGGGTCAGCCTGCCAGCCCTGGCTCACAACACCTGTGGACACAAAAAGGAAATCAAAAAACATCACAGTTATACACAATTTAATACATATATTTACACATATTTATTATGGAAGCACAGCTGTTTTGGTTAATACATGTAAATAGTATAGATCTCCCTCGTTTAGAAAATGATATCAACCAAACCAACTGGAATTACATAATTGGAAATAAGACATGTGAACAAGCATGTAGTGAGTTAACGATGACCTTACAAAATCTTATACTTAAATATACAAAAAGGAAAAAAAGGAAACCGACGCAGAAGCAGAGTCTGCCTTGGTTTAACGCTGAACTTTGGAAATTAATGAAGAAAAGAGATGCTGCTTTGAAAATGTTTATAAAAAGCAAATTATCAACTAACCACCTGGTCTACAAAAGCCTTCGAAATAAAGTAACGGCACTAATTAGAAAAGCTAAGGCCACATTCTTTCTTAATTTAATTAAGGAAGCAAAAGGAAATAGTAAAGTTTTATGGAGAAATATTGATAAGCTTCTGGGCAAACGCCGGACTTATTGTGATATGCAACTAAAAGTAAATGGTGAGATTCAAAATGATAGTGCTTTTTTGGCAATGCATTTTAATGACTATTTTATTAATTCAGTTCAAAAACTGGTGCAATCATTCGTAGCACCATGTTTTTATAATCAACCCCAAGTCGACGAGGAAGCCCTTTTTAAATTAAAACTCGTAAATGAAGAAAAAGTTATCAAAAGTATCGATAAACTAAATAATAGTAAAGCAAAAGATATCTATGGGATGGACAGTTTGTTTTTAAAAAGACATAAGGACACTATGCCTACCTCTGGCAAAAACTATAAACCAGTCAATAAGTAACAGTACATTTCCGGCTGCGTTGAAACCTGGCATTGTCACACCTGTGTACAAGTCTGGGGACAAACAGGAGGTCAGCAACTACCGCCCCATTAGCATCCTACCCACTATCTCCAAAGTCTTTGAAAAGGTTGTAGCAGAGCAGCTTATTGAACACTTTGACAGCCATTGCTTCTTAAACCCTCTACAATTTGGTTTTAGAAGCAAATACTCCACAGAAGCCGCCTGCTGCTACTTTACTGAAGAGATTAGATCTAGCCTTGATCAAGGAGGAGTGGTGGGGGCGGTGTTCCTCGACCTCTGAAAAGCTTTTGACACAGTCAGTCATGACATCCTCCTGAACAAACTCACTAATTTCCACCTCTCTAACCAGACAGTAAACTGGCTGAAGTCATACCTCAGTGGCAGACAGCAGAGTGTGAGAGTGAACAACACCCTCTCTCCACTCAAAAACTACACCATGGGAGTGCTGCAGGGCTCCATTTTGGGGCCTCTGCTTTTTAGCATTTATATAAATGACCTCCCCTCTGTCTGCACTGCAAATGTCATCATGTATGCTGACGACACAGTGTTGTTTGTTCATGGCAAAAACGAAAGTGATGTGGCCACAAAATTAACAAATGAAATGAAAAATGTTGCTGACTGGCTGTGTCCAAACTGTCTGACATTAAACACAGACAAAACCGTTTCAATGTATTTTACAAACCGAGGTAAGCATATCAGTTGTCCAGATATTTTTTATTAATGGCAGTAAAATTAAAAATGTTGATGTATTCTCATATTTAGGAGTGACCCTGGATCGAAACCTGACCTTCAAACATCATGTAAAGAAACTCCGTAACACTCTTAAGTTTAATTTGGCCAACTTCAGATACATTCGGGGGTCACTCACCGCTGAGGCGTCCCATCTGTATCTGAACTCCATGATCCTGTCACATTGTGTATACTGTGTCTCGAGCTGGTCTCAGGGCTGTAAAACCACTCTGGGACCTGTCGAGTCACTGTACAAGTGTGCCCTTAAGATCCATGATAAGAAGTCCAGGCGGTACCATCACTGTCCCATCCTCTCTAAATATGACTTTCTCAACTTTGAAAACCTAACATTTTACTCCAATGTTTGTTTGCTGTTTAAAATTATCCATGGTGTTAGTGCACCTCCTCTAAGAAAATTTGTTTCATTGAGTGCAGACAAAATTACCAGAACCACTCGATCCACTTCTAGAGGAGAATGCAGCGTCAAAAAATGTAGAACAACTTTTGCTAAATCTGCTTTTTCTGTGACGGCCATGAGTCAGTGGAACACACTGCCCACAGAGATCATTGCGTGTGCTACATTTAAAACATTTTCTTGGCTGACTAAGAAATGGCTTCTGAAAAAGCAAGTTTGCACGCACAAGTGAGTGAGTGTAATATTCTAGTAGAAATTGGGGAGCTTTATTTATTGTTATTAAACTTAATGTTTTGTGAATGATGTTATTTAAAGCCTGTAAATGTAAGACACAGTCATGTATCCATCTACATTGTAATCAGTTTAAATGAACATAACACCAGCCTGCCCAGGGACTACAGGTGGAAATTAGCATCTCTGCTATAACCTGGTACATGCATCTCTCCTTTTGTGTTAATGCTTAACTGTACACTGTCCCTGTTCAAATAAAGTACATACAATACAATAGTAATAGTAGAATTGTAAATGAGGGACTAGGTTGTGTTGTTATGGTAATGATTGAATGCTTGAGCTGTATATACAAGTTTTCGTTCATAAATTCATTCAACATCGACATGCTTTTGTGTTGCTGCTTTTTTAGTCTGTATGTGGCTTTAATAACCTTTTGTTGACGGCTGCAGCTCTAACCTGCCATGGCACTACAGATTTTAGACTGGCCTTCATCGCCAAATCCAGCATATTTACACGGACAAATGTTTATATGCACTGTCCCATTCGAATAAATCAATTGAGCAGAAAACGTTACATTCGTTCCCATTGCAAATAACTTACACATGCAGAGATAAACATGTTCACCATGTGTCGAGGCATTTCCAAATCACCAGCCTGAAATTGAGTGTGGATTAGAATTTTATAGACTCACAGCCCATGTAGATAAACAGATGGAAATGTAGATGTTTGTGTGCAAGTCAAGAGCATCCTCACACAGTAAATTGTTTACATTTTTTAGGCCAAATATTGACACTTGTTCTGTCACCATTGATGCTTGAAACTACTTCTACTTTTCCAGGTTCGTTTGTGTTTATGTAGTTCCTAACATTACCTTTTACTGCCTCTTCCACAGAATAACCCACGAAAGCAGCAAAGTCGTCTGCAGAGATGGACGTGTAGGCCTGGGCCACTAGATTGTACGCTCTTTGCCTCGTTCCTTCTGTGAACACACAACAAAGGACATAAACATCAGCGTAAAATAGAGGATCACTCTCTTTTCTCAGTTGTGGGATAAATGACTCGGGGCTAGTAAAAAAAATAATATATATTTTAGTTATTTATTTAATCACTGTGGCGAGGTCAGCACAAGAGATAATATGGATAACTGTTAACCATAACATTAGAACAAAGTCTTCACATATGTCGATTTGCAGGTAATGAGTCTATATTAGTGGATGAGTCTATGTTTTCTGAAAATGTAGTTCAATAATTAGTTTACTGTATTACTTTAACAGGGATTTTTGCTCCAGATCCAGGAGCTTCCGCCCACTTCACAGCTCTTTCCTCATTTATAAAAGGAAAGTTATTATACATAAAGACATGAGACGAAGGTGCACACATGGAGCAATACATCAGCAATACATTTCAGCTTTATACAAAACAGGTTTCAAATGAACTAGTTCTGAGAGTTGTTGCTCTAGACATGTGTCTGAGTGCAGTGCATGTGACAGACGTAGACTGTATATATTAATGGACAGAGTCACGCCCATCTCCGCCGTTCTAACTAATGGGCCAAAAAATGTGCTCTACTGGAGCAATCCAAAATGGCCGCGAGTGGTCCCGCCCACAAGAAAATTGTGAAAAAACGCATCTGCGCATGCGTCAGCCGGCGCAACTCCATTCATTTGAATGAGAGATTAAAAAAATTCACAGCAAGTAAACTTGAGTGGACCAAAAAAATTCACCCCCCTCAGAATTGACACACATGTGGAACAGAGCTTTGGGCCAAGAGACAACTTTTGGTCCATCCTGTAAAGGTGTTTTTGAGAGGTCTGCCAATGCTATATGTTAGCATTGGCTAATTCTACTTCTGGGTCCACCCCCATCGGCCCGGGGTGGTATTGCAAGCATGTCAGCGCACATCATTTTGGCCACTTTTGAGCTGGGACCCTTCCCCACTGGTGACAGACCATGTTAGCATCATGTACACGTGTACATGTGTGTGCACATATGCATGCATGCACACACACACACACATACACGCACGCACGCAGTCTAAGTTTCTTGCAAACAAAATTTTGGCTGGAGCCTTGGTGGTTCTGTCCAGTGCTTCTGAGGCGAGCCATGACCCACTCTTCCTTATCACTTAAGTGTTAGCGATTTAACCTTAACAATAACATCATCAAGTAAACCATAACTAAATGTCAAAAAGCGTTTCAACAATAGTCCGAGTGGAACTGGTCACTTCTTGCTCCGACTCGCTGCAGTCCATTAGCAGCTTGTGTCACATTCACCCGAGTATCTGCCGACCGGCCGACCCTGTGCTGTGCCTGGGAGATAACCGCCTTCCGCTCTCAGACACTTCCCTCTGTGGCCTTTGGGGACGTGTGGAGCCTAGCAACGCTGCTCTGTGTACCCCCAACACCCGGCCTCCCTCCTGGGCCGCACGTCCAGAAAACAGAGCTAACAATAAACACCGGCGATTAGAGGAGACAGCTGTGCAGGGGAAGGCCAAGCAGAGTCACTGTCGCACTGGGCCGAGACCGAGGCTAAAGTCCCCACAGAGAGGAAAGCTAGAGAAATAAAATTACGTTGCCATGACACTAAACAATAAAAAAGATGCATTTTCTGTGTGAATTTTGATCTTGAGCATATTTTACAAAAGGACCCACAGAATTCTGAAACTACTCAAACTTCCCATTCAAATCTACTGAAAATCACAGAAATCGTCCCAAATTGTTTTAGTTTTTATTCAAAAGAAAGTCATTTACAAGTCATTTACCTTCACTCACTTTAAACAAATTATGGTTATGAGATGATTAGAATGAGCAGTACTTCCAATGTAGAGATACAATTTTGGGTTCTGGGCTTACATGACACTGAAGCTAAAATGTCAGATGGCTACAGAGCTTATACCTACATGAATAAACAATACTTTATAGTAAACAGTCTCAGTAGAGGCAGTTTCTCCACATTTGAGTTTGAGAGATTCTTCCCTAGTCGTCCCACAGCGGGGAAATTTTGGGGTTGCATCACCAGTTACACAACAGAAGGAATGAGGAGCACACAGCAGAAGATAAATCAACTATTTAACAAAAGTTTAAAGTAATAGTAAAATAGTTTAGTATAGCTTATTCTCAAACTATAAATAAAAAAAGATAAAGTGAAAAAATTGGATGTTGTATAAGTATAATCTAGGTTTCATGTCAAAAAGCACAAACTTTAATACATTAGAATAAAAGTATGTCTGCATGTTGACTTCCTCAGACACTTGAGCTAAAAATACTGAGCATTTGATCTGACCCCGTTTAATCCAAGTGTTACAGCGACTGCAGCCGGCTGCTTTGCTCATCAAAACAAAATTAATGTCTAGGTCATAATGAATTCCTTTCAGTGCAGCATTTTTACATGACTACTGTAAAATAATAAAACACAGAATGGAGAGTCCGGGTTTAAGGGTCTATTAGGATTAAGACAAGCTCCTTTATGGGTCTGACAGAGGGGAAATGTCAGTGTTGCATCAGCAGTTACAGAACAGTGGGAATAAGTGAAGTCATACTAAATAAAGAAAAATAGAATCTCTAACTTTAGCATGAAAAAAGCAGTACATCATCTATAGCTTTATCATAATGAAGTAGTATAAATTATCTTTGGTATAACAAAGCAAGAATAAAATAGTGTATATTCTAGTGCAAAAAATTTAAGATGAGATAAAATATTCCTTTATTTGTCTCTCTCAGTGTCATGGTTGCGCACATTACAGCAGAGAAAGAAGGAAATAAGAGCATGTATTTCTATTATAATCTTAATCTATAAATTACACCTATTATACTTCTACAAGAATGTCAAAGTATTGTACACCTACAGTAGTTAAAGTGGTAAAATGAACATTCAGTTTATGCCTCATTAAGTATTTAAGGGCAAAGACGTATTTAGAAAGAAAGTCACCTGTGATTACCTTAACACCAACTCAATCAAACAATAGATTATAGACGTTATATAAATAGGTTCTTTTATGAAGTGGGAGACATGGAGAAGGCCGCGGGGCTCTGCTGCTGAGGGACACGACCAATAAACACCAGGTTGCCTGAAGAGGGAGTTTGCCAAATACCAAGACTGTATTTTTACCGTGTCCCTTTGACCATCCTGAGACGCAAAAGGAGAAGTCGTGTGACAACTGCAACCCCTGCTGAGCCAGGCCCAGGCAAAGGCGAGGGGGTTTATGGAGCAGAAACCAGAGCCGCTGTGGCCTTCCATGACAAGTCTATTCCCGGGTCGCTATCATTTGGTACCGCCTCACCTCTCCAAAATAGCCCCTGCTCTTCACCAGCAAAGGCAAAGCAGACAGGACACGGCAAGGACTTTTATTTTAAGTGCACTCTATCACCAAGTGGCTGTCAACGGCCTGGACACACAGAAGCCTGTTTCACCTTTAGAAATAAAACTCAAATCATGTCATCTTTCATGCAGCTTTATTCCTGTTCAGACCAACTTCAATTGAATAAAAAAAACTACAATCAGTGAAAAATGCAGCCTCCTTTGGAGGTCCACATATGAACATGTGCAGATGTATAGGAGACAATTCTATCTTTATCACACAGCAGCTTTTTGTCACAAGTACAAAAGTATAAAAAATTAAGAAAGTGTCAGAGTATAACACTTAACTTATTATTGCACTAACAGAGGGCGCTCTCCTGTGACCAGAAGCCTCTGAACTTGATCATTCCTCAAAATGTAAAATGTCCCTGCCATACCACATCAGTAACAAACTTTCAAATACACTTTCTCAAATATTGTCCATAACTTAAGTCCATCTCCTAAATTCAAGTGTTTCTATTACTCTTCCTCTTCCTCATCCTCGGCATCCTCAAACTCGTCGTCGTCAACGACCCCAAAGTCCATTTTGGCCAGCACCGCCTGCACGTTGTCTGTGGAGAGGGTGAAGTGGTCCATCTTCTCGAAGCCGGGCTCAGGCCGGTCCTCTCCCAGAGAGCTCTTGGTTGCGTCTTTGGTCTGTGAGATGAGCTTCTTGGAGGCCACCAGGAACTCTGCGGCGCTGCTCTGCTCCAGAGCCCTGACGGCGGAGTCGGTGAGCTCGGTGCTGGCCTGTAGCCGCTCCCCGTACCTCTGGGCCAGAGCCCTGAGCGCTGCCACCTTCTCATCCTGCTCTTTACTGATCTGATCCAGCAGCACAGACTTCCTGTCCTCCAGGACAGCGTAGAGCAGGTCGAAGCGCTCGGCCAGGCTCTGCTTGGCGCGCTGGGCGTTGTCCTCCACCACACGACACGTCTCGTCCATCTGGTTGAGCAGCGCTTGCAGACGGGCATTGCTGGCCACCAGAGTGTCGATGGCGTTGCTCAGGTCTCCCTTCTGGGTCTGGTAGATGGAAGCTAAGGGCGCCACCTCACAGTCCTTGTGCTGCCCGAACACCTTACACATGGAGCAGGTGGGCTCCTGGTGGGTCACGCAGTAGATGTTTATCTTCTCATCCTCGTGTTCTTGACACATCAGCTCTTTAGACTCTTTGGGCTTCAAGTTTGTTTCTGTGTTTGTGTTGCCGGTGCCTTCCTGCTGCTGTTTGTAGATGTCGATGATATTTTCCACCAGAAGGTTTCTCTGAAGGCCATGTACTCCGTGGCGGTCCAGCACCACCTCGAAGCGGCAGGTGGGGCATCTGAAGACTCCCCCAGAAAAGCGGTAGGGGTTTCGGGAGTCGTAGAGGTCGCTGGCGCAGCTTCGGCACAGGTTGTGCTGGCAGGGCAGGATGACCACAGGTTTGGTAAACATGTCCAGGCAGATGGGGCAGCTCAGCTGCTTCTCCAGGCTGTCCATGGGGCTGGGAGGCCTCACGATAGAGCCTGATCTCTGGACGTCCATGGTGAAGAGATTCCCGTGTGCTCCTCTGTGGCTGGGTGCTTTCTGAATGTCCACAAGTGAAAAGGTCCAAGGATCTTTGTCCCCTCTGGGCTGTTGGGTTGCTGGGTTCTATAAATAGACAGCTATGCTGGAGGCTGATCCTTTAGGGCTTGCTAGTGCCTGACAAAGTTTGAAGCGGTTCTGGGTGAGCGCGAGCAGCTCAGAGCTTTATAGAGGCCTCACAGCTGTGACACCTGATCTGTGGCAGGCCGGGGCACACATTCCTCCAGCCTCAGCCTCTGTTCACAGAAGCCCCTTCCTGCAACGTCACATGTCTCAGGGAGTCTGTGGCTCATCAGAAAGTGTGGGACAAACAGGTCCATGTGACCAGGGAGTACAGCTCACACTGTCAACAACTCATGTCAGAGTGATGCAACTGCGTTATGTACATCTCCTTCTAGTAACTTGTTTTTATTTACTCAGCCTCACATTGACTACAGACCATGAGAAGCCTTGACCTCAATAACTCTGAAATATTATACAATAGTAATATAACAATAATAAATAAATACAATACACTTTCACTTTGAGAATTCTTTGGTTTGTTAACTTGACAAAGCATTTGTGCCATTATTTTGAACATGGAACTTCATTGAGCAAAGCAAGGTCTGGGTTTGAAGATGCAACCTGTGTATTGTTTGGCTGCATATGTTTGTACTTTCCCCAGATTAAATATCCCAGAGATGACATAATTTTTGTCCTAAGTCTTAGTTCTGAATGAGTTGGTGTGACCTGAGTGTCAGAGGCTTCAGGCTGAACAGCAGTAAACATGATCTATTCTTACACCGTTTCACAACCGCCTTTTTCCCAGAACCAACACAAACCTGTGCGTCTGAATGTCCCGGGAACATCTCTCTCTATGAACACAACGGTCAACAAGCTGTGTTCTTCTGATCAGGTCAAACAGGTTTCATTTCAACATGGTGCAAATTTACCTTCAATCCAATCAATATTTCAGACCTTTTTACATTTCCTTAATTGTCTTGGAAATACGTTAATTGTTGTATTTTCTTCTAAATCAAGGACCCAATGTGACTCTTCAATTTCTAATAATCTTTATCATGGCCTGGATAGAAAATACACAACATTGTAAAGCACGATCTTACTCTGTGAAATGTGTTATATGCAAACAGATTTAGATTAGTACAGTATTTTTTTCCGGTTTATACATCTCAGTTTTGTCATAGTTGGGTCTGGGATGTGATTTATACACTGGAGCGTCTTATGCGTGAAATTATTATACCATATTTTATTTACCGTAAAATATCAGATAATAGCCTGGGCTATTAAGTTGAGCGATTACGCTATTAAAAATGTTTTTTTCCTTCTTTATTATGCATTTTTAGTTGGTGGGACTTTAGCTCCGGAGCGATTAATAATCCTTAAAATATGGTTTTCAACTCAATTTAATTTATATTTTGTTTAGCCCTAAATCACAACATCACAAATGGCCAACGACAGATCAGAGAATAAAACAGTTGCAACACAGGAAATGCAACAATTAAAAATAAACAGCTGTTGGTCCATAGGGAGCGGGACGACCACTGACCATGAATTCTAATAAATGTCTTTGTTCATTTGTTCTATTTATGAAGTCAAACATGTATTAACATTAGTAGACATTGGTCATCCCTCTCCCTATGGACCAGTGGCTCTTATGTGCCGTTTTCTTTAAATTGAATGTCCTTATTATTGCTCCGCTATTGTTGCATTTCTCTTGAGACGAGTGCTGTTGTGATTTAGGGATTTAAAAAAAATAGACATGTAACGAGAAATGAATGAATAAATGCTTTTCTAATATCCCACTGAAATGATGTATTAAGAAGAGTAAAGAAATTGAACTCATAATTCTAAATTTGCTATACACTCCAACTTTGGACATTTAAAAAATATGTAGTTCTTAGAGGAATTTTGGTCACACTTACAGTAAGTTTATCCCTCACTAATGAACAGACAAGTTCTGATTTGTGTATACTTCCTGGTTGATTGGCATTCATTAAGCACTTATTAGTCCGTATTCTACATGGCCTTATTCAACATCTAACTAACTACTAACTGAAACTTTGCTGTGTGGGTCAGAGTCAGGGGACACAGGTTATCTCATCCTTCATACTAAACTATAATCCCTGACACCACTCTTCCCACACGCTGAATCAGATTAATAGCATTAGCACAAGATGATGAATAGCCGTTACCTCGTAGCGCCTCCATCACTGGGAGGATATTCTCTGACCATTGATGTGCTGCGATGGCTGTGTAAATCCCCGGGAAGTCTCTCTGCCAAATGTGCTGGCCCACCGCCCAAATGGCCGCCAGCTCGGGGTTCGCCTGGACACGACAACAGGGAAGAACTTCAGCGTCTCTCAGGGTAAGAACGAACAACTGTGTGTTTTTGACTAGCCATGTAGCAAAACAATGAATGACCAGGGGCCTCATTAACCAAGATGTTTCCATTAAAAGAGTCAGCATGCGAAGCCAAAATCTCTTTAAGCTAGATCACGTTTTGTTTATTTCCCCATCTGCGACATTAGGAATAAATCTGTACGGTAAGATGTATTCTAATAGATCATAATATCATACTATTTTGTAAATAAGCACACTTAAAGACGTGGTTCTCCACGTATAAATGTACGTGTATAAAAATGTATTGTAAATATCTGTTTTGTATGCAAAAACACAATATTTGCTACGTTTAATAAATGTCTGAGCAAAACGGTCACCCGTACTTTTAAAACAAAGCAGTAAATCATAGCAGCAGATATGACTTCTTCATGCTTATGGAAGAGTTCACATTTCACACTCACTGATTTTATTGCTTGAGGAATCCTTTTCCATAGGTACCTTGCGTTATTCCTGTAAAATAAGACATTGATTAAGACAAATAGAATTGAGTTACAGTAATGGTCTTAATAAAGCGTAGTTATGTTTTGTATCTTTACCTCTAGGCTCTATCTGGTGTTTTTTTATATTTTGCTATGTTGGTTCACTTAAAGGTCCTATATCACGCTTTTCTTCATGTTTCACACTCAATCCTATACACATGTGTGATATTAATGTGTATGATACACCACACAACAATCAAAGCTTGTGAGATTAGAGCCATCTCTTGTATAGAGGTGACGTCACCTCGACTCAAACGAGCTGATCCAGAGAAGAGTCTGCTCCTCTGCCTGTGAGCCCGCCTCCCCCCGCCCGTACGGTGACGTAGCATCACGCTTTTGTCGTTTATCACCTGTACTTAGTAATTTCATACATAAGAATAAACTTTTTCCAACAATGACAATCCGTCACATCGAGCCCTATGTCCTCGATGCACAATCAGACCCTAGTTATTTAGTTTACAGAAGTATACAGCGAGTTAGCGTCACTACTTACAGATCGAGGGGGTCCGAGTTTCGTCTTTTACCGTGGGAATAACGTGTTTCCAGATCAGCTTTTGAGTAAGTCCAGTTCCATTGTCCCTGTAGTTCTGGAACAGTCTCAGTGAAGTGTCGCAGATGAACCGGTTTATAATAGATCCATGAGATGAACAGATGAAAAAAGTCGAGCCGCTTTCTTCCTCTTCGGGCCAAATAGTGTGTCACATATTTACACCCATAACACACTTCATTCAAGTTGACGTGATCCTAACACTTTTAGTTGCTGACAAAAGCATAAAAACAGCAGAGCCTGTGCGCTCTGATTCGCTGTTTTGATCCGTCAATCACCTCCCGCCGGCTTTTAATTTATTTTTATTATTTTTGACAAAAAACAGCATACTAATTGTGTATTGTTTACCCCGTTTTGACAAAAGTATTTAACAACTATTTTAAATACAAAGCAAAAGGGGTCATGCGCGTCATGCGCGTCATCAGTGTGGTTTTCGTCACTGAAGTGGACCCGAGCGTTTCTGTGCCTCACGCTGGGGAAGGAGACAGATTGCTCTCTTACAAAAGATTGACAGAATCAATGAATAAACTACTGTGGGCTTGTGTATGAAGGCCAAATAGCACTGTAATCATGTTTAAAGCAGAGAAAAGTCAAAAACCGTGATATGGGCCCTTTAAATGTATAATGGAACCCAACCTAAGTATATGAGCATTTTCCCATATGAACAAAACAATCTGGTCTTGACAAGCACGTATCACCAGAATGATTGACAGAAGGACCGAGTCTTAGGGATCCACCCAGAAGTAGAAAATCCTTCTATATACCAAAGAAACACATTTCTAGGAACGCTTTGCCATTGCTGACCTTGTGTGCTCCTATTCTGCAATACCTCATGCGCTAGTCACACTGAAGTACCTGCATTTATCAGCTGTTTAAATTCAAGGCACACTTCCACACTGCCTATAAATACACAATGTCTGACAGGACAATATGAATGGCATTATATCACACATCAGACACGATGACACATAAAATAAACCCCTCTTGTGTCGAATGCATGAATAAGTGTCTGATGAAAAGAGAAATGCGTTGGGACTGATGCAACTGCACAGACTTACATGTCATTGTGCAGTAAATATAGTGCCAGCAGCTGAGCGTAAACTTGAGGTGTTGCGATGCCCCCTGGCGCCTGTCAAGGGAAACACAGTCAATAAGCATTAGGACTACGCCAATAATCAAGGTAATTTTTAAAGTCACAGCTTTTTTCATCAAAAGAATGCAAAAAAAAAATAAAAATATCCGTTAAATATGTTAGCAAAATATAAAAGCCACTCTGTGTGGACAACTATGCATTTCATATGATACATCTCTGGCATTCAAACTTGTTAATAAACGTGTATTTAACGTTGCACGTGTTTTCATTTGCTACAGTATGACTAGGAACCAAGTAAACATTGACACTAAATCACATTGACTCTCTAACACAATGGAAAAAATGCATATTGCAGTGTTAATTCTGTTGTGTTATGCTATGAGCTAACAAGCTAGCTTAGCACACCCAGTAAAACTATCATCTGTTCGTGTTTTTTGCTAATTCTTTTGAAATAACCAGTCATGACATTTATGCATGGTTGAGACACCAGAACGGAAGGAACGGTGTGAATGAAAATCTCAAAACAGCCTAGAAATAGTCACTAATCCCATTAGCGTTGCCCCGACAGGCTAATGCTAGCTAGCTGTCACAACAACACTGAAAGACACGGGGCAACAGCAAAGACAAGCTACAAATGATAAATGATCAGTATTTAAAGATCTAACTGTGGCGTTACCTCCAGCTCCTGGGATTCACATTGTTCCAGGAGTTTGTCGTAGTTTTCCTCCATCATGACAGCTGTAGGCATGGTGACGATGCCCAGCCGCTGCAGAGAGCCTCCACTTCCGCCTCATGGAAACCTCGCTTGGGCCACGCTGCCCCTAGTGGCTGAGGAACACACTGCAGCACGTATGTGTGTTGTGACTACAGTCTATGGTTATTACTCTGTGAGGATAGATAATTACCCATTCATTTGAAAAGTCCACCTTGTGGACTGACCACCGACAGGAGGAGCAGGAGGATCATTGAGGGGCTGGAGGAGAAGCAGGAGCAGGAGGAGCAGGAAGAGCAGCAAGAGCTGTGAGGACCAGGAGGATTTATTTATTTATTTATTTATTTAAGGATAGCCCCATTGAGATAAACAATCTATTTTTCAAGGGGGTCCTTTATCAAAGAAAATTAAAAAGCAAAAAGCAACACAAAGACATGTAACAAGCGTCACTCAAAGATAAATTATTAACAATTATATATATACACATATACTTACATACACACACATATAGTATATACATATATATAAATATACATACATACATACATACATACAAACACACATATACATATATACACACCTACACATATACATACATATATACACACACATACACATACATTCATACATATACAATCATATACACATACATACATTAGTATATTGTATTTCATACACACACAACACGCACATACACACACACACACAGCCACGTATCTTAATCCCAGAACCACGCATTTCACTCCGAATATCTTCATATACACATGTGCATATACACACACAAACACATATATACATAATTATGTATTGAAGCCAATAATTCCCTTTGGCTGGCGTGTCCACAATTTGATACAGAAATCAGACAAAAAGATTCTCCAAGTTTAACATCTGCATTTAATTATCTTTACAATCAGATACAGAATATTCAACAAAAGAGCTCCTATTCTATGCCTGCTCTATCCCTGTGCGTTGCCCCTGTCCTGTCTGACCTCAAAACCCTCCGAGGGCACATATACGGGAGACTTCTGATGACGTCATCCATACGCGTCCAAGGGTGGGGCTTTCCGGGTGTGCTGACGTCCCTTGTCCACTGGGAGGCGTTAGAATGCTGTTGGTGAATTCCCTCTCCGCCTGATGGTGAGGGACTTTTGCTCTGTCAGCAGATAATGTTTATTATCGAACGTTAATAATTCGCCTTGTTCAAAGACGATATCTTTTTATAATTCCCGTCTGCTTATCCTGTGTCCTTGTGACTTAATCCCTGAGGGCACAGGTCTTTTTGCTTGGGAAAGAGACAAGAGTTCAATTCCGGGTCAATCAAATTCACATCTGCCTTTAGTCTATATTTAAAATATACAACAGTTCACATACACATACACACATTATTACCAGGAGTTTAATCTTAATATTTAAGCTCTCCGCGTGCTGTATAAAGGGGGCTCACTCATTCACAATTTACAATGTTTTAGAGCATTTTATATGGTCAGAAATTAGCATATACATGGTTTATTTAAATAGTCGTGCAATAGTGATCTATATAAATGAACAGATGTTGCTGCCCGAAGTTCAACTGGAAGATTATTCCAGTCATATGGGGCTTTACAACAAAACGCATTTTTGCCGACCTCCCTCTTCACCAGAGGAACTCTGAAATAGGGATGGAGTAAGTTTCGAAGAGAATGCTGAGATGTGAATGGAATAAAATATTGTTTTAAATAATCAGGAAGGTCATTATGGATACATTTTTTTTTTTTTTTTGTGATCAAATTTTTATTGGGTTGTGCGGGTTATAAGTTTTACATAACAATTTCATATGCAGCACAGATTTTTTTTTAATATTTTTTCCCCCCCTCACCCTTTGTGATAATGGGTCTTTTAGTATGAGCAGAAATGCACAATACATGTTCATATGAATTTTAAGGAAATAAAGATACAGTAAAACAATACCACACTTAGATACTGCACACTCACACACTCACTCACACCCCCATGTCCCACCCCTACTGTCCAGGCATGGTAACAAAAAAAAAAAAAAGGCAAAAAGCAAACAACACAAGTCTTGGTAGTCAAGAGTGATAGACAGAACAAACATATTTGCTAATTTCCTCCGTCAGTGACATCTACAGAAATAGCTTTGGATACATATAGTTATGTAACATTTACACTGTATTTGGAATACATATCGTTATGTACTGTACATTCATAGTTATTACGTACAATCAAAGCATTTGCAATCAAGTTTCACACAGTAGCTGCATTTTATGTAACAGATTTGACCAACATGAGATATTTTCGCTTTTGGCGCCGTGGATCCGAGCTGCTGAAAGCTCCATCTGGACAATGTCTTTAAATGATGAGAGCCATTGCTCCACACTCAGGGTTTGTCTAAGTTTCCATCGACATGCTATCATCTTTTTAGCAGCTGTGAGACCAGCTAGAATTTGGCGGCGTTCATTAATATTTAATTTAAGATTGGAAGTCTCATTCAGTAAGAGTAACCTCTGAGTGTAGGGCAATTCTCTTTCCATTAGGTTTGACAGAGCACCAGCAACATTTTCCCAAAAACAGTGAACCTGGGGGCACTCCCATACCATGTGAAGAAAAGTCCCAATGACCTTGTCTGAACAGAAGTCACAATAAGGATTGTCCTTAAGTTTCATCAGGTGCAATCTCCTAGGATAGAGATAAGCCCTATGAATGAACTTGTAGTGGATCATTTGGTGGTTTGGGTTTCTCGAAGACAGAGATACATTGGACCAAATATTTGTCCAGTTCCACTCAGAATGATCTTTTAGCTCTGTTTTCCAGAAGTGTTCAATAGGCAATTGTTTGTAAGAGGCTTTAGTGACAAGTATATAGAGATCTGAAACAAGGCCATTGTTTTTTTCCTTACACAAAGTGGTATGGAGGGGATGATTTTCTAAGCGACATCCCCATGGGACGCCATGGGCACGCATCGCTGCTCGTATTTGCAAGTAAAAAAAAAATGACGTTGCAGGTAATTTTGATTTTCCTGCAGGTCTTTGAATTCTCTTAGTCCGTTTTGGTCTGTTATTTTCCCGAGCGTGTGGACCCCTTGGCGTTCCCATGGAGAGAAGGAGGCTATTTTTTTGCCTATTAGCAATGCATAATTATGGAAAATTGGAGATTGTTGATAATAATTGTTTTTTATTTTCATGAATTTATTGACTTTATACCAAACGGAGATGAGATGAGAGATAATTGGACCACATTTGTTTTTTACTATCTTTAGTGGTATATTAGAGTATAAAAAGCATGACATGTCATGGGGCTTAAGTAACTGTTCTTCGATTGGTTTCCATGATGTGAGTATGTCTGGTTTTAACCAAAGAGAAAGTGAACGTAGGGCAAAACACCATGAATACCATTCGAAGTTTGGGAGGTTAATGCCACCTGATGATTTAAGCCGGTATAATGTTGAGGTTTTTATTCTTGGTTTTTTCCAATTCCATAAGTAGGAACCTATGATGGCATGTAGTTTTTTCCAATATCCTTTTGGAGGGGCCAAATGGAGCATGGAGTTAAAGAAATTAATGCGCGGTAGAACATTCATTTTTATGATAGAAAGGCGAGATTGAAAGGATATTGGGAGTGAGCCCCATCTATTTAGGTCGTTTGTAATAGAATGCAATGTTTTATTATAATTATTGTTGATTAAAGTGTTCACTGCCGGGTATATGGAGATGCCCAGATACTTGAAACTTTCAACCACGGGAATATTAAAAGATTCCAAGTTGGTTGTGGTTTTATTCAATGGCATAACTGCTGATTTTGTCCAATTCACCTTATAACCTGACATTTTTCCGAACTGTTCGAAAGATTGAAGAAGGAATGGTATTGATATGTGTGGATTGCTTGTATAAATTAAAATGTCGTCGGCGTAAAGGGAAATATAATGGGGGGTGTTGTGGACCATTATTGGTGCCAGATTTTCTGATTGCCTGATAAATTGAGCAATGGGCTCCAGCGATAGGCAGAATAGGAACGGAGACAGTGGGCAGCCTTGTCTAGAGGAGCGAGATACTTTAAATCTAGAGGAGCAGGTATTGCCTGTTATCACTACTGCTGTGGGGTTGGCGTATAATGTCTTAATCATAGAGATTAACCCCTCGCTGAAGCCCATATGCTGAAGTACTGACCACAAATACTCCCACTCTAGGCGGTCGAACGCTTTCTCTGCATCAAGCGAGAGAATTGCGTTTGACGCTGTGGACTTGGAAGATGAATCTAAAATATGGAGTAACCGGCGCGCGTTATCAGAGGCCAAACGTGACTTTATGAACCCTGTTTGGTCGTGATGTACAAGACTTGTCATGATGTGCTCTAATCTCATTGTCAAAACTTTGGCATAGGCTTTAAGTTCAGTGTTCAAGAGGCTCAAGGGTCGGTAGGAGGCACATTCGGTAGGCGGCTTGTCTTTCTTTAACAGTAAGGTTATGATAGCTACATTGCTGCTGTCTGTAAAGGAACCTTGGGAGATTGAAAAATTAATCATATCTAGAAGAAGTGGGCCAAGCTGAGACCAGAAAACTGAATATAGCTCTGGAGGAATACCATCCAGACCCGGGGACTTGCCTTTATTCATGCAGTTTATTGCTTGGGTTAATTCTTTTAAGGTGATTGGCTTTTCGAGTAAGCTAGCGCTTTCAGATGAGATTTTAGGTAAGTGGAGGGAGTTTAGAAAGTTACAGCAGGTTTCGCTGTTGTAGGTGGCTTCTGAGGCATAACGTTTTTGATAGAATTTTTTAAACGTGTTATTTATGCCGGCGGGGTCAGAAGTTATAGTGCCCTCCTCTGTCGTGACTGCAGGTATATTTGCAAGCTGCTCACTGTTTCTGATTTTAAGGGCTAAGAGGCGGCTTGGTCGGGCATCGTTTAAATAATGCTTTTGGCGAGTGCGATGAATCTGAAATTCAGCTTTCTGTCTCAGCAATTGATTCAATTCCTCTAATAATTCCTGACGTTTTATAGTGTTTTCGGGTGTTGGTTGAATTAGCATTTGTTGTTCTGTTCGAACTATATTGGTTTCTAATAAACTAATCCTATTGTTCTTTGCTTTGTTAAGTCTAGAAGCAAATGAAATAGTTTTATTCCTGATACATCCTTTGACTGCTTCCCACAGAATTCTTGGATCCTCCACTGAAGGTTTATTTATATTTATAAAGAAGTCCAATTCTTGTTTGAGTTCATTTTTGAAATCATCGTTCTGGAGTAAAGTGGTATTAAAACGCCAGCGAGATGCCTTAGCCTGTCCGGTTTTGACTTTGAGTGAGCATGACACAGCTCTATGGTCTGATAGTGGAAAAGGAATCATATCCGTTTCGTAAATTAACTGAAACAGTGGTTTGGAGACAAATATATAGTCGATCCTGGAAAAGGTTTTGTGCCGTGATGAGTAATAGGAGAATTCCCTGGAAGAAGGGTTCATAAGACACCAAGAATCAATAAGATTAAAATCGCTTGTCATTTTTTGTAATGCGCTGGAGGCAAGTTTTTGATCATAGCTTTCGTTTGGCCCTGTCCTGTCTTCTTGATGTAAACGCGCGGCATTGAAGTCTCCACCTATAAGAAGCTGATAGTCAAGGAGATCTAGTAAAATAGCTTCTAAAGAATCAAAAAAAGTTTTGTCAAAATTATTTGGAGCATAAACACAGATCAATGCAATTTTAATGCCATTGTAAGAAATTTTACAATAAGTGATTCGGCCATCACCGCTTCCTCCTGTACCTAGATTAATATATGATAAATTACGCCTAATGGCTATGAGAACACCTTTGCTTTTTTTAGTGTAACAGGAGGACGCGGTCACCTCATAATGCTTATTGTTGAACCTGTATGTATCAGCTTCTTGGAAGTGTGACTCTTGAATAAATGCAAAGTGGATGTTCTTCCTATGTAGCAGATCTAAGACACTAGCACGTTTTTGTGGAGAGTTCAACCCACGGGCATTCAATGAAAGTACATTTATTTTATCCATTCATAATGATAACATTTTGGAAAATATAACATAGTGCACCTATGCCTGGACATCCCACCCCCCGCTTCCACCCACACACCCACACACACACACACACGCACACACACAAAAAAAAAGGAAAAAAAGGAAACAACAGAAAAAAAAAGATAAAAAAAAAAGAAAAAAAAAAAAAAAAAGAAGACCCATTGACCCCATTCCCCATACTAATATACCAGTGAACCATGGGCAGAGCCTAGTCCTCCCTCTCTCTTCATTAATAGCTAAGGGAAATAAAAAACCTACTCAAAGAATATGAATAAATATATGTGACATTGTGACATTATTTATTATTTGTTCGCCCTAAATATGTTGCTGATTGCTAAGCTATAGGAGTAAATAAAAAATAAAAAATTATGGTAAATTTTATTTGTAGAACTTAAACATCGATAACATCTGACACTGCCTATTCCCTCAGGGTAGGAGCAGTAATAATAATAATTAACAAATAAAATAAAAAGTAGATAAACAAAGGCAAAATAAGGCATACAGGCTTCCAGGGACAGAGAAGCCTGCTAACCTGCATATCAGCAAACTTAGTAGTTATTCATAGAGCAGTCTGAAGCGGTTAAGATCCTGTTCTTTTAACATCACCCGTTCTCAGCTTTGTAAGCAGCCACAAACTTTTCGGCCTCACCTGGCTCGCTGAACGTGTAGCTGTCGTGGTCCCGGGATAGCTTTATGGTTGCTGGATACAGGAGAAAGGCACTGAAACCTTGTGCCCGGGCCTCGTGCATTATTTTATAGCACGGTCTTCGGCGTTTGGCTGTTGCCTCGCTATAATCCGCTGCAAATTTGAGTTGCACTCCCGACACTTCTGGGACTTTCTTACGAGCTTCTTTCAGCAAGAGATCCCTGTCGGTGTAGCGTAGTAGCTTGATGATAACCGGGCGTGGATTTGGAGTGGTCCTCGATGGTGCTGGGCCAAGCCGATGCGCCCTCATTATCTCTGGGTTGTTTGGCGAGCCTGGCGCGCCGCGCGCAAAGGCAGGAAACCAGCGTGGGACGTTCTCCGTCAGGTAGGAGACCATGTTAGAGCCCTCCACCCCTTCCTTGAGGTTGAAGACGAGCAGGTTGTCTCTTCTCGAACGATCCTCCATCTCCACAATTTTTTCGGAGAGGGATTGTAACTGCATCTCGGTTCCAGACGCACGCTCTTGCAGTTGCGTGGTATCTGAGCGCAGAGCCTTAATGTCTTCCGTGTGTCGAGAAAGGGTGGCATGCATGTTGTCGAGCCGTTTTACGAGTCTGTTACTTCGAGCTTCCGATTTCTCGTCCGCTTCTTCAAAATACTTGGACATGATCTCCTCGATAGTCTTTGCGAGGGCTGTGTTATCCACGCCAAGTTCCTGGGTCATCTCGGACGCGATGGCTTGTTTAGCTGCTGTATCCTTTCTTGTTCGGCGCATAGGCGTATGCAGACACGGTTTGCCGTTTGCTTATATTTGCCAGTTGTGACACTTTAGTCACATCAGGAAAGTTTCGGTTTCTCAGTTTGAAGAGAGAGGACGTGGACGTGGCCGTCTATGCTGCCGCCATGACACCGGAAACCCGGAAATTATGGATACATTTATAAACTAAAGTTAAGTTAGTTAGGATCAGTGAGGAGCTGGTGCCCTGTAAATCAGAAATAGATTAAGGGGAAGAAAATGGATAGATTTAGCAAAAACAGTCCAATTCCTGCTTGTGAAAATCCTTTCAAATGTACTGTCAATAACAAAACATGCAGACGATTGAAACTGGAGGAATTCGTCTTTTTGACACATTTTCAAGGCAGAGAAATCAATTTTTGCAAAGTAACTGCAAATATCAATACTGGGACATGTTCGGGTCGATGTGAGTTTAATCACAAAATACAATAATGTATTAGTCGTGAATAGTGTTTGTTCAAATACTTTACTATGCTGTTCATCATCCATTCGTTCCAAAATGTAGTAGTAGTTTTATAACACTTTGAACCAACTGTGGTTAAAGGTGAATTTTTCATTATAACATACTCTGGAGCAGTACTTTTCCACTTGTTTTGGTGTATCTGAAGGCCAAAGCCACTGGCATCGTGGCAAATGCTGACGGTCTATGATTCTATAATATCACTTTCATTCTGTGACATCTTTGTGTGTGTCGCGTCTCTACCATCGACAATGAAACACATCTTCTGTTTGTGACATGGTGGCGGACTTTGTCATTTCCCTCAATATAATAGGGTATTTTGTATCACTGTTTGGAGAAACAAGTCGAATAATTAAGCAATAACTACTATTGAGCGATTATCTAAATGATTAATTACCAAATCTATTAATATTTCTATGTATTTTTTGCTTTGATTTCAGGGTGCGTCCTCAGAGCTGCATCTGTTCACACTGGTGTATGATTGTGTGACTCTGACTGCCACCCATCCACTGAAGAAAATGAATGGATGGATGTGTGTGTGTGTGTGTGTGTGACTTGGTGAGTGGAGCCTTGATAAGTGCTAAAATTATTTATACAGTACATATACTGTAAATATGACCATTCAATATATATTTGTTGAAAAATAGATGTTTGCATGCTGAAATAGAACAAGCCTCAGAAACACTGTTTTCCCTTAAAACAGATTTTTCTTCACTTGAGGTCATTACTTATTCACTTGTTGGCTAAGATAAGATGAGATAAATGTATCTTTAGGCTACACAGATATATTGATGCTTATCCTTGATCTAATGAGATATTAAGGCTTAGAAGGTTCTCTGAATAAGATAAACTGAAGCTAGTACTGATTGGTCACATGACATGTTTCAGCGATAGATGGTGTGACGCGTCTCTTATCAGCTGTTGTTGCCGCATGTGGTCACGTCTCCCACTGCGTAGCTTTCTTTTCTTTTTTGTCCTATTAAAAGAAACTTCTAAGCCTTATATTAAACAAAACAACACAAAATCAGAATCATTTATTTACTTTTTTTTTAATTACTTTTTTTACATCTAAAATATCTTATTCCCTATTCCCCATGACACCACGGTCGTGAACCATTGCTTTGACTTCTCACACATGATTTCTACAGATCATTACGATTATGTTTGCTGTAACGTGGCTCGAGCCATCTATAATTCAGAGTTTATGGAGCTGTCTCGTGGAGGTGTCGGTAATGGAGGAGATCACAGGAATGCTAAACAGTGCTAACAGTTAAATCCACAGACAGACGTCATACATGAACAAAGTGCTTCCGTCTCTGCTGTTATGGGACTGTCTCCTGGCTTCACACGTGAGAGCGAGTGCAATATTTGAAATTGAGTTGGTTTGTGCTCATTGGATATACTTTCTCAAATATATGTAGTTTATTATTTAGCTGTTGTTGGCCTGGTTTATATCATTATATGATTTTTGTTTAAATAAACATTTATTTAGAAAGAACAGAGGATGTGTGTCCTGGTAAGGCATGGAAGTGAAATAAACTGTATCAGAAAATCAGTTTGATGTATTTGTGTCTCGCCCTAAATCACAACAGCAGTTGTCTCAGAGGACTTTATGAAATTGTTGATTCATCAACAATAGATCAGAGAATCAAAAATGTAGGCGCACAGGAAATGCGATAAAACCAACACATAGGAGCCATTGGTTCATAGTGAGCGGGATGAACACTGTCCATAAATGTCCTTAAATGTTCTGGCCATACATATGAATTATTTTATTTTTCTTAACTTTATTTGATTTTCCAAAAAAGAACATACAAACAACAAAAATATGTGCAGAGATACATATTTTAATGTGTGTGTCCGCATGCCGAACAGTACATTGTGCAACATTATTATCAAAATGTAGAATATGTAAAAAAAAAAAAAATCTGACTTCATTTGTTTAATATCTAGAGCAGATATGTGTTTGTGTAGGTTTCCTCCGGGTGCTCCGGTTTCCGCTACCACTAAAAACGTGTACAGTAGGTCTGGCACGCGTCTGGGACACAAGTTGATTTTTTTATCAAAGCAAAATATGGTGTGTGTGACACAACAGATACTGAGCAAGAGGAGTTTTTCTTTTCAATAGGAGCCAGATCGAGTTCGAGCCAAACTTCATCCATGAGCACATCCCAATCAGGCTTTATTGAGCTAAAGCTAGGTTAGCATGTTGCCCTTACAGTCTATGACAGTAATGGAGCATGGAGTGAACGCGACATTTCTGCCTCGACAGTCAAACTTACAGTACATTTACATTTGAATGCATCTCAGTCACAAAACACACACAATATACACACAACATGCGCACACTACAGCACTGTTTTATTGTTCTTCTCTTTGCCCAAACAACAGAATAAACCATGTGTAGGTTGAGGCTCACGCTGATACCACGGCTCACGCAAAACAATCAAAGAAACCGCTCACGTTGCATAAATATATTTGTGCCGTGGATTTGAGTCCCACTGTGCCTCCCTTTGAAATGCAAATACTGCAAACACCCTCATGCTGTAATCTCATATCGCTTTCAATAATAAAATAAACTGTATTTTTACGCAGCGGGACCAAAGCGCGGCCATATCAGAGGCCTCCATGCTGTCCTCACGCTGTTGGCAGAATATATCATGAGTTTGAGAAAGAATAAACATGGGAGGAGAGAGAGGAATGAAACTTTTGTGTGACTTTGGGGCGTTCATAAATATATTGCTCTGTGTTTCTTTTGTTTAATTTTTATTCGGATTCTCGTTTGCTTCTGAAATATATATATATCTATTCTTCCTGGGGTCTATGTACTCATTAAAGTTATACAAAGTTAATTAAAAAAAAGAAATGCTTACGCAAACTGTTATAACAAAAATACATAGTAACCATATACACATACGCACACACACACACACACACACACACACACACACACACACACAACATTTTACTGTAGTTCATTCAGTTGAGGACCAAAAGACATCATGTACTTGTCTAATTCATTTCAATTCATTTCAATTCATTTCAATTCATTTCAATTCATTTCAATGCAATTTAATGTATTCTAGTTTTGCCCTAAATCACAACAATAGTCATCTCTGAGGTCTTTACAAAACAGTGGATTCTCCAACACAGATCAGAGAATCCAACTTTCTTTGATCACTGTAGAATGGAACTGAAAGTGTTTGTATTTAGGGATAGGTATTTGCGATATTTGGAAATTTAAACGTTCAAAATGTAATTTAGAAATGTTTAAAGTGGGATTTTTATTTATTTTGCTGCAATTAATGTTGCTATGTGTGTGTGTGTGTCTGTGTGTATGTGAGTGTGTGTTTGTGTGTGTGTATGTATGTGTGTGAGGGTGAGTGTGTGCGTATTTATGGTTACTGTGTATTGATGTTATAATATTTTTGTTTAAGAATATTTTGTTTGTACCTTCATTTCTGTGACATTAATGAGTATAAAGACCCCAGGAAGAATACATACAAAATAGTTATAGATAATAGATATTGTTTCAGGAGCTAAAGGAGTTCTGAATACAAACAAACAGACAAATAGTTCAAACAAAAGAAATGCACACACACTGATGAAAACACACAGAGCCTAAGGAGCAGAGACCGAAGTCCATGGATCATCTCTGTCCTTTTGCCTCCACATAAACAAAAGGAAAAACTCTGAATAATACTAGTAATTGTAATTAACTTGTAAAAAAATTGCGCAAAAAGATAATGCTTGGGATATTAGTAATATGTAGTTATTTTTAATGTATGGATATTGGTAATAATCTGGTGCTTTGATGTAGTGGAAGGAAGTTGAGGAGGATCTAGATATAAAATTAAATTAGACAAAAAATTAACAATAACTACAGTGGGACAAACAAGTATTTAGTCAGCCACTGATCGTGCAAATCAGTGGAAAAACTCCAAAAAGATGAGATATGTCTGTAATTTGCATCATAGGTTTATCTGAACTATGAGACAAAATGAGAAAAAAAATCCAGGCAATCTAATTCTGGAAATCAATAATCATGTCTGACTCTGAACAAATGTATTCGCAAATTATGGGGGAAAAATGTGACATATCACTACTGTGTCATATAAAGTAAAGGTGCACTTTATTAATCACCGTAGGGAAATTTGTCTTCTGCATTTGACCCATCCTGATGCTACTGATGCTTGGACTATCAGAGCTGGAGGATTTACCTAGTGTGCATGTTTTTAGTGGTAGGGGAAACCGGAGCACCCAGAGGAAACCTATACAGGCACAGGGAAAACATGCAAGCTCCCCTCAGAAAGACCCTGTTCTGACTGGGATTCGAACCCAGGACCTTCTTGCTGAGAAGCTGGAGTGCTATACACTTAACCACCGTGCAGCACCATATTCCCTTTGTTGCCAATATCAAAGGTCAAACATTGCTGGTATTTTGGCCCATTCCTCCAAACAGATTTAAGAGAAAATCCTATAGTTTTCCCTGATGATTCAAATTGTAAAAAAAATTAACAATTACACACTTATTCCACAAAACATTCACAATTCAATTTAATTCCTGTATTGTTCTAAATCACAACAGTAGCTATCTCTGAGAACTACAAAATCGTTGATGCACCAACACAGATTAGAGAATCAAATGGTTCAAACACAGAGAGAATACATGGTTTTGGACCATAGGGGGAGACCAAAGTCCATGAATGTAGATTACTGTCCATGAATGTAGTAGAATGTTTCAGTGTCCTGGATCATCACCACCGTCCTTCTTGTGGATGGACAGGCTGAGGCTGTAGATCCAGGACTCAGACTGTGGAACAAGGACTGAGGCTGTAGATCCAGGACTGAAGCTGTAGATCCAGCACGTAAGCTACAGAAGGACTGAGGCTGTAGACCTAGGACTGAGACTGTAGACCGAGGACTGAGGCTGTAGACCGAGGACTGAGGCTGTAGACCGAGGACTGAGGCTGTAGACCGAGGACTGAGGCTGTAGACCCAGGACTGAGGATGTAGATCCAGGACTGAGGCTGTAGACCTAGGACTGAGGCTGTAGACCCAGGACTGAGGCTGTAGACCTAGGACTGAGGCTGTAGACCCAGGACTGAGGCTGTAGACCTAGGACTGAGGCTGTAGACCCAGGACTGAGGCTGTAGATCCAGGACGTAAGCTACAGAACGTGGACCAATTATTTTTGCAAACTCCGAAACTGTTTGAGTCTGTGGAATATACCCTTGAATTCTATTGCCATGGTCCTCTTCTATTTTGGAAGGCGATGTATTGGGTGTGAAGGACAGTGGTCTGCAGAATCCCAGAGAGTCACGCTTTTTACACTGGGAAGCGAGCTAACATTGTGTTGCGCTTCTGATTGCGGATGTTGCTCCAATGTTCAGAAATTCTGGTCTTCAAAGGTCTGGTTGTTATTCCGATTGCCACAAGGCCACGGGGGCAGCTCAACATGTACATCCCATCGTTGGTATTGCATCTTTTTTTTTTTTTTAAGGATTTCTCAGTTGGATTCTTAAAGGATAGTTTTCAGTGTAAAGTTACAGTGCATGCAGTGGCCATATCTGTAGTTTCCATGCACATGACTGTATTCTTACCTACAGTATCTGACAAAAGGAAACTGAAACAATGAAGGAATCGACCAGTCTCAGCACAGCACCATCGACTGGTTAAATGCTTTGTGATTATAGTGGCTTTTATAGATGGTAAAGTGAGAATGAGAAAGACAGATGGAGTGTGATGACCTTCAGGATAGATCTGGTTAAGAGTCAATCATTTAATGGATTTCTGTCATGAGGACATTGCAAAGAAAGTTAAAGGGGTTTTACACAGATACAGCAATATAGATACAGCTCTGGTCTACAGGGAAAAACACAAAGGGACTGGACCAGTGCTTTGAGAGAGACCAGTACTCTGAGAGAGAGATCAGTACTAGGGGAGGGACCAGAAAAAAATGAGGAAAAAAAGACAGTTTTATAAAAATGAACAATAAAAGATTAGAGTTTGAAACATTTAAACTTATGACGGCACAGATTTGTAGACATTTTAAGTGTCAGAGTTAAACTAAAATCAATGACAGACAGAATTTGTTTATGATTCAGGAGCTTGATGAAATTCAAGGGTTTATGTTGAAAATAAAAAATACAACATAGTTAAAGTGAGGGTGTGTAACATGCTCTCTTAGACATATAGCTTCTAAGCACTGAATAATAATAATAATAATGCATCGGTTTGATATAGCACTTTTTTGGACGTTCAAAGACACTTCACATGTGTCATTATTCATTCACTCCTTACACAGTGGTGATAAACTACGACTATAGCCACAGCTGCCCTGGGGCACACTGACAGAAGCGAGGCAACCAGTATGTGCCATCGGCCCCTCCGACCACCACCAACTATTCACAGACACACACCAGACTCATACCAGGCAATGGGGGTGAAGTGTCTTGCCTAAGGACACAACGGCAGTTTGGCACTTTACAGCCGCAGCCGCCCCACTGTGGCACCAGATGTTAAGTGTCTTGCCAAGGACACAACGACAGCAGACATTGAAGAAGATGACAAAGTCTGGGATCGTGTCTTTAATTCAGACAGAAGACATGTTTTATTGTTGATGGTAGAGCACGAACAAGAGCACGAACAACGAATGCTACAAACTGCAAGTAGTAATTTACAGCAGGAGAAACGTAGACCTCCTACCAGCAGCTTGAAAACCTTGAAATAACCAAAACATCCAGTGGATGTACTGGCTTCTGCATATGTAAGAATGAAGAGTTAGAACTTTAACCATAGTTGCTTCAAAGTGTCATGAAATATCCAAAACATCAGTGGGAGTCGGTGGAGAAGGTCCCATGGTGGGCTTGAACCCACAACCTTCAGGCTCAAAGGCCAATACCAACGACCAACTGAGCTACTGTCGCTGATTGCTGATGCAATCCAGCTGCTGGAGTTTATCTAGAAATGGTTCAATCTTTGAATATTATCAAAGGCTACCTATGTTTGTGGGATGCTGTTTGTTTGTTTGTTTGTGAGTTTGTTGTGTTTTTTTTAGATAAAAGACAAGAGCCAAAAGACTCTGACACTCTTATAACATTGTTTAGTGCGTTGGGTGACCTTGGTCTGTAAACATGTGCTCTTTAAATAAACATTACTATGTTGAGTCACTATTTGACACTTTGGGCTGAGAGCTGATTGGCTGAGGGAGAGTTGTCTTCTCTTTTTTACTTTTCTGTCTGAAAATGTGACAGAGGCCATGATATACATGTGAAAACTCGAAATAAAAGCAAATTGTTTGAGGCCAAGGAACAACAGTTACATAGATAAAAAAATATGTATCATTGCAACAAAGAATTATAATCATGCATGGGTTTTATATATAGAGCTGTTTTGGATACTCAAAGATGCTTCACGTGTCAACTAAGGCCTGGACTCCACCGGGCGCGTCTCCGTTGACGCGCGTTGGCTGCTGTCCGTCAGACGTCCGTAAAACGGACTAGTGGTCAAACCGGCTGCAGCACCGCGCAGCTCTGGCTGTCCGTTTATCAGCCTGCTTTGTTTTTGTAGGAGACACGTTTGGGCATTGTGTGAATGAATGAATATTTGGCTGATGGAGAAGTGTGTGGGTGTGTACGCACGCACATAATGATCCAGCCTCTTCGTTTGTTTTCTATACTTATTTAGCGCGTCATGCACTTTTATAGGACCCAACTCGCCTCTCTGCGGCTTTAAGCAACAGGCAGCCGCTATAGTTTTAAATAGAAGAAGCGGTGTGTGATGTGTATGAGCTGTGGCTATGATCAATGCAAAGCACAGCATATTGAAGCATTGAGGACGTCGCGATGGATGAAGCAAAACTTATTGAAAGCAATTGGAAAAAGGGGAGAGAGAAAGGAGAAAAGAACTCCAGTGTTGTTGTGAGATCTGTCTTTCATAAGTGCAGTATAGCTGTGTTTGTGTGTGTGTGTGTGTGTGTGTGTGTGTGTGTGTGTGTCTGTGTGGGAGCGCGCGGCGGTGAGGAGAGAGCGCCTCGGAGGTAGAGGGGACAGAGCGAGAGAAAAAAGAGCGAGGTGTATGTAAAGATTAGCGTATTTACATTACGCGAAAAATGAATGGTAGATTTACAATCAGGAAACAATTATTTAAAGTAATACATGAAGAAAATTACACAGGTTTGTTAATAATCATTGTCATTAACAAATACTTATAACCAAGGGCTACAGCATATATCAATACATGTTTAATAATGTGGTAAATATATTATTCCATTGTATTTTCAATGGAAAACGGACCCGACACGCGTCGACGGACGGAACAAATAGGATTGTTTCTATTTCGTCCCTCCGCGTCCGTTGCACCCTCCGTTAACGGAATACGTCCGACGTGCGTCAGACGGACGCCCTCATTGAGATAACGGAGACGGAGATGAAACGGACATGTTTGGACGGATCCGTCGTCCGTTTTACGCGCCCGGTGGAGTCGGGGCCTAACAGTTATTTATTTGTGGTTGGAAAATTAGACACCACAGCTTTCAAGTTTTTCTTTTCTCTATTTGTGCACAATTTTAATCATTTTAGTTGACTGACACTTTATCCCGGACATTTTTCATCTAATTTATTGTATGTGCATTTCTCAAAGTCTCTCATCTGTTCTTTAGTTTCATGTTTTTCTAATCTATATTTCACCACAACATGCTGCCGGCTGCACAGATGGAGCACCAGCACTTTAATATTTCATGCACTTTATTCTAAACAGAACTGAATTAAACTTTTGCTCCACGGCCCTGATATTTTTCATGGCTCTCTCAGGGATGCACTTTTTAACTAAGAGGCCTATTTTTAATTCTTTTCCCTTTCCCCGTTTCAAGGTTGCAAGTCTATAAGGACCTGGAGCTGATGTCCCCCGCCTGAACAGAAACATAAAACGTCCTTAAATGTGTACTTTTGGGCAAAAGAGATCAGAGATTATTACACCGCAGTAATCTGTGAGTCTTCTGGGACGCGGGTTCAAAGTCCTGCGAACGACTTGGTGCAGCCACAAAGAGGCTGTTATTTTTTTATTCTATTTTAGCATCATGGAAAAAGAGAGTGTGATTTTAATCGCAGGTAAACAACAGCTATGGGAGACACACTGACAACATCATATTTGTTTGGAAATGATGGCGTTTGTATTTAGTCAAAAACAAAAGTAGATCTTAATCCTTTTTGTTATTCCAGAATGAGTCTGGAGTGTGAATGAATGTGGTGGTGGTCGAAGATTCCAATGGCACAGACTGGTTGCCTCGCTTTTGTCAGAGTGCCCCAGGGCAGCTGTGGCTACATTAGTAGTTTATCACTGTGTATGGAGTGAAAGAACAATGACACGTGAAGCACCTTTGAGGAGTAAAAAAAAGCGCTGTATAAAATAGAGGCATTATTCTAGTGTTTCAAAAGGTTTTCACACAGTGTTGCTGGTATTTTGGCCCATTCCTCCATGCAGATCTTGTGTAAGGCAGGGATGTTTTGGAGCTTTTGCTGGGCATTACAGACGTTAGACTTTTTATGAGCCTGGAGACTTTGAATTTGTAACGATTCAGGTCCAGGAAGTTTGCGACAGAGCATTTGGATGATCGAGTAGAGGATTGGGAGAATGTCTTATGGTCAGATGGAAACCAATATAAAACTTTTTGGTAAAACCCAACTTGTTTTACCAAAAAGTTCTTGGACGAGAAAGACCTTGAAATACAGAGCCACTCCTTGGTTGCCATGGTGATGTATGTTTGGGATCATTGTCACGTTTCATCTTCAATGGCCTTGCTGATGGTTTGGTTTTCACTGAAAATCTCATGATACATGGCTCCATTCATTCTTCCCTTTACACAGATCAATCTTCATCTTGGTCCCTTTGCGGAAAAACAGCCCTAAAGCATGATGTTTCCACCCCCATGCTTCACAGTAGATATGGTGTCCCCCTGCTTAGACAGCGATCTGTCTGGAAGATGCTCGTGAGCATTTGGATGATCCAGAAGAGGACTGGGGAGAATGTCTAATGGTCAGGTGAAGCCAAGGTATGGCAAGTTTATTTGTATGGCACAGTTCGTACACAAGGAAACTCAAAGTACTGAACACAAAAAGGCTTTAGAATTACAAATAATCACAGTACAATAAAAATCCTTCAGTTGTTGCAGAAACAGAAGTGTTTCTAACCTAGATTGGAACATTGTCAAAGAAGAAGAATGCCTCACATTTTCCAGATTTTTACTGCATGAATCTGAAAAGCTGCCTCCTCATGTTTAGTCCTGACTCTGGGACCAGCAGGAGGCCAGTCCCTGTGCTCCTCAGAGTCCCAGCAGGAGTCCCAGCCCTGGTTGATCCGGTGCTGGGTTTGGGAATTTGTTTTCGGGTTTTTAGGCTCGCTGGCATCAGAGCCTGTCGTTCATTTCTTTGTTTGTGTCTTTTTATGTTTTAAGTAATGGACCCTGAGTTCTCCAAAAATCAAAAATACTTCACCACATTTCCACTCTGACGGATGGAATACTGCACAGGTATAGGATCTGAGTAGGATCTCCCCAAGCTGTCACCTTCACATCACTTTGCTGCCAACGCCACACAGATGTTGGGAATATGTTTCTTGTGAATACGATTTCATATTACAACCTGATAATCATCTCACAATCTGCACCAATGTCCAACTACAAGTTTCTCTCACAAACTTTAATGAACAGGTTTAATAGACGTGATTCCAAACAACATCATGGATCTTTTATGACCCAATCCCAGACAGAGTTGTGTGTATTGTTGGGTCTGAGTATAATGGAGTCTGCGAGAGGATTTGACCTCAGGCTTCAGCCTCTTCATCACCGCAGAACACTTCCTGCACAAGGACCACAGAGACCTATTGATTTTTACATCTAAACTTCAAACAAGGAACTGAGGGCAAACATATACACACACACACACACGGCCCATGCACTTTTTAAGGGTTTAGTGCACTGGACTTAAAGAGGATGGATTGCATTTCTTGAGATAACATTTAATTACTTTGAGATTGATTTGCTCTCTTTCTTTGGTGTATTCATTGTCTCTTTAAAAGGGGCATTCGGCAGTGTCTTTGTAGATCCAGAACAACTTTTTGCATGTTTGTCCTTGTGGTTGTATGAGTGGCCTCGGTCCTTGTTCTACAGCCTGAGTCCTGGATCTACCGCAGGGCCTCCTCTATAGGTTTTCCTTGCCGATGCAGGAGACTCTAAGGACAAAGGTGATCCAGGACACTCAACATTTATGGACATTGGTTATGTGTGGACCAATGGCTCTATGTGTGCTTTTCCTGTCTTTGAACTGTTTGATTCTCTAATCTGTGTTGGCAAATTCAACTCCTCTGAGATAACTACCTGTAGGATCTGTATAAATATCTGTAGGATATTTTCTCTGCCGATGGACCCCCGCACCGGAAAAACTACAAAACAATGAATCCTAGATGGTATTTCACTCTTTTTTTTGATCCACACACACACAGACCTACACACCAACACACGCACATACAAACGCGCACGCATGTACACACACACACACACACACACACACTTTAAACATTAGTCTGTGAATCAATCTCATTGTAATGTTTTGGCATGGACTATTTACTCTTCAGTTAGAGTCTTGATGAATTTTAACAGCAATCTGAATCGTCCATTTTAAATCACGCAGCCAGGAAGATTTAATTCAAAAGTTGTATTAGCATTTAGTGAAACATGGATGTGAAATGTTTTTTTTTCTTACAGGAACAGATATCCAATCATCATGCTCACTTTTTATCATGCAGGAAACACTTCATCTGTCTCCCTATTATGCATAGTTTGGCCCTACACAATTATTCTAACAGCCTCCCGTCCTTCAGCCTATATTACAGCTATAGCACGGCCTCATCTTTGATCCTGCAATGTCCGAAAAAACCAAAACTCATCTCCATTCACGACACAAGACCGAGCTCTCTCTCTCTGATCTCTCAAACGCAACCCACACCATGCAATATTTATGACCTCGTCCTGACAGATAGCTGGTGGAAAACATTGCTTTCGGGCCTTTTTTTTTTTTTTTGCGCAAAGTAAGATTAGTGTATCCTCAAACAGGGTAGGGTGATGGAGGAGGAGGTGTCGGACAGCGCCCCCTGCCTTTCTCAGCGTGGGACTGAGCAGCTACAAAGCACTTCCAGCCCACAGCTCAGCCCCCCACCGGGCACTTCCTCCAGTGTCGGGACAGTAGTGGAGATTGGTTATCAGTTTGTCTGTAATATAAAACAGATATTTGGAATAAAGAGGTCAGCAAACCATACAAAAGCGTTGTTTACTGTTCGTGTTTGAAGAGGCACTTTTCAACGAGAATAGATTTGTCTCATTGTGTTAAAAATATATTTGCATCTCTGTCAACTACTCAAGACCATTAGTAAATGTGCAATTGTTCACTGACTTTATCCCTGTACGGAACTTTGTCCTCTGTCTGTCAGGAGTAACAGCGCCCGGGAACCATTTCCAGATGTTGGAGCTCGGCTGGAGGATTTACCTACTGTATATGTTTTTAACTGGAGCACCCGGAGGAAATCTACGCAGACACGGGGAGAACATGCAAACTCCACTCAAGAAAGACCCTGTTCTGACTGGGAAGGACCTTTGTGCTTAGAAGCAAGAGTGCTAGCCATACATTCATAATCAAATATCTGTTTTTAGACTTAAATGTGTCCGATTTTCCTCATGTTTTTCAAATGTGAGCATCACTGTCAGTATCTTTACGGTTTTTATTTTCTTATTCTATCCAAGGGGGTTGGAGGGGATCCAGATATATCACAAAAAGATCCAGAAATATCACAAAACTGCTTTGAGAAATCAAATAAAAATAATGGTTAAAACTGGGCTATTGAAAGTCAACATTTCTGTGATTCTTTTCTTGATTCATTTTCATTCTTTGTTTTGCTTGCTGTTTTAGACCTGTGTGTGTTTTTGTGTTTTTGTTTGTTTTTACATATTGGTTTTGAAAACACATGGAAAACACAGCCACTTATTGTACGATACAGAATTTCACACTATTTCTCCTTCCGTAATTAATTCTAATGTTTGCTTCTTTCGATTTGTGCTATGAACCATGAACTGTGCTATACAAAAATAAACTTTGCTCCCGACACCAGACCCCAGTGCTGTACACACATCGGTCGACAGATGTGACGCTCCCCTCACAACATCTGTATTCAACACTTAAGCTGTAACTCGGAGAGAACAGAGGAGCTGGAGTTTGGAAGCGACTCTTCTCTGTTTTGACCGGACATTAAAGGACGAGTATTTAGGGAAATGAAAAGGCCTCGGGTTGGAAGAAGTTGGTCGTAGCAAAAATATAAACAACATTTGAATATATTATACTGGAGAGCAAATTACCCCTCAAACTCAGAACTTATGCATTTGAATAAAGACAGAGAATGAAGTTCTTGTGCTGAAGTGTCTGTGAAACAATACAGACAGGTTTGAAAATGTTTGTTCGTTCGGAGCAACAATGGCCGCTGTCAGACTGGAGGCTTTAAGACGACTGTATTTATCCTTTTCTCTTGTGCAGTTATGCTTTATGCACTAATCTGTGAAATCACTCTGTCAAGTGCCTTTGATCTGATGCTAATGAGCCACAGAACATTCTCACTGGAAAAGCAAATTCTGACTCCAGTAGAAGAAGAAGTCCTCCTACACAGACACACAAACTCTATCCCTCCAAAGTGCGGCGGTTTCTAAAGTTTTTCTGTTGTTCGGGAAAGTTTCTTCAGCAGTTTGGGGGAAAAAGTTTTACATTTATATTCAATTCTATTCAATTTATGTTTGTACTGTGTAGACTTGGTGAGGTGACACAGTTTCTGATTGGTTAGCACTCTCGCTTTTCAGAAAGAAGGTCCTGGGTTCACAAGCGTAACAGGGCCTTTCTGAGTGGAGTTTGCATGTTCTCCCTGTGTCTGCTCCGGTTTCTTCCGGAGGCTCCTGTTTCCAGTCTCTGTCACGTTCTCTGTCAGCTGAGGGAGAGCTGTTTTAGTTTACTTTGAGTTCTATGGGGAAAATTTCTGTGAAGCCCACGTGAATTTAGTCTGGTTTAGTCTGCAGTACAGCGAGAATCCCCCGAGCACATGGGTCTTTCAGCTCTAAGCCAGCAACAGCCTATCCAGATATTATAATAGATCCATACTTAAGATGCACCTTTTCATTTGGGTTTTTAACACCAGCAAACAATAGACGAGTTTTGTTTTTATTGCTGCTGTTGTTTACTTGTCTGCCCTGCCCTTTAAACCTAGACTAGATGTGCAAAACATGTCAATAACATAACATGATGTGACCCAAAATGTGTTTATGGATCAAACCATTGTGACTTAAAAACAGTATTAGCACAAGTGTTCATCAACACTAACAAACAACAGCACATGTGATCATAAAGAAGGAACTCTCTGTTACCTCTGTTTCCTGACTAACAAAATGGAGAAACAAAAATATTTACTTCTAATAACCATGTGAGAGAGGGGCGTATTATCAGCAATTATTTGTTGCATGGAAAAAGAAATCAGTTTTCAGTCGACAAATGTCCTTCACTCTGGGACTTGTCCATCTGGCCAGAAAAGAGACAATACAAAACACAACAGATTTTCAGATTACACTGGATTAAAGCAGATTTGCAACTGACCCAAATTGCAACTTAAACCAAAGTTTCACAAAAAAGAGCACCCTACGAGTGCAGTTTGGTCAACGGATTATTACCTATAACATAAACTATGGAGAGAAGTGTTCTGCATATTTAGGAATAGTTTCAGTTTAAATTAAGTAATGGTGGCAATTTGTCAGAATGTGTGTCCACAAAGTCTTTGGTTCCCAGAAACACAGAACCTTCAAATCAGGTCAGAATATACTGTAGGACTAGTCGTTATGGGCTCAGACTTTTTATAGCCACATCAAAGTAGTAACATCAGCAGATTTTTACCATCAAAAACCTCTAAAAAGAATCAAAAGTATAGCGTCTAGAGCAGACTTGGAGATCCTATATCCATGCCTTTGTCTCCAGTAGATTAGAAGACAGTAACAGCTGCTCACAGGTCTCTCCATACGAGATAATCAGAGACAGTATAGTCAAAATGTTGCAGCTCGAGTCCAGACTAAACGAGGAGCACAGGGACTGTGATTATTTTAGGATGTTAATCCCTTGCATGTTTGTTTCTATCTTGTTTTGTTCAGCACTCTGCCTTGTGTATGTATGAACTGTGCCATACTTATACACTGGCCTCAGGTTGCAGGCTGTAAAGTGTCAGCTGGAGCCATCATCGTGTCCACTCTGTTCATCCCATCAACTTTACCTGGAGACAGTTTTTCTGACATCTCTGAGTGACAGCATTAATAATTCATGTTTCATTTGCTGCACATCGGAAAACATGGTCCAAACTCTCTTGGAAACACTACTGCTCTCTGCAGTCATTCCACTGTTACATTACAGTAACAGCATTATATTATCTTTGCTTGAACATTGGAAGTATAAACTGCGGTAGAGGGTTAGTGTTATGGTCCTTCTAAATGACCCAATGATGTGGAGCACTAAAAACATCAGCAACTGAGTAAAAGTTTTATGTCGTATTGAAGGCGCTGAGAAAAAAGCTCTGCTAATGCAGAGATTGCATGAAACAAAAACAAAAAAAAGTCTCACTGCAAAATCAATTCACTCCACACAGAATGGTGATATACTACAGCTGTAGCCACAGCTGCCCTGGGGCAGACTGAAAGAAGTGAGGCAACCAGCCTGTGCCAGGACACTTCAAACTGCAGTCAGACTCTTTAGAGCCACAGCCGCCCCACTGGGGCACCTGCTCCCAGAGGTCTCCCATCACAGTACTGACCAGGCTCAGCTTCAGAGGTCTCAGGAGATCTGGCTTTAACCTGCAGGTGGCGCCACATAACTGAACATTACACATTGAATATTAATGTTATATTTGTGACATCATGAGGAGGAGGAGGAGGAGGAGGAGGAGGAGGAGGCTGAAGGTCACTTAGCGTTTACAGTTTTCGATCTAGTTTATCGAAGTTTTACTGCTGTGGTTTATGAGTCTCCAGACGAGGAGGTTAAAGACTTAAAGGTCACGTGTCTGAACAGACGCTGCTGGGAAACACAGACTCATTTAAACAAACACATGTGATTTGTTAGTGTTCATTTTGTTTTTAAAAAGACTGTCCTTTAGATGCCACACTCTAAAACACATGTTAAAGTTGATTGAGTAAAAAACCTTCTAGCTTTATTAACAAACACATCACATGGTACAGTCTGACCCCGCTACAGTCCACCGGCTGGTGCCAGAGGAGCCAGCTGAAGAAGGAGCTTTCTGCACCAGGAGCTGAGAGCAGCGAGTGGACAACACAGGACCCAGAGGAGACATGAAGCCGAGGCTCCAGACCTCCACAGGTCCAGGAGCCAGACCACTCCTGGTGCAGGGGGCTCCTCCAGGAGAAATACTGGGGAAACTAAAGTAATATAATAAAAAGTTAAACATTGACATTTTTACACAATAAAATCAATAATAAGTAATAATAAAACAAAACGGTAAATATAGTTTGAGACATTGGTCGACAAGGAGCAGAGATTACTGTTAATAAATGATAATAGATTTAGTTAAATGTCCTGATCATCACTACTAATGGCTGATGCAAAACTACACTGTTTCACAATAATATCCCAAAAACAAAATGTAGTCTGTATGTCTTCCTCAAAATAGAAAGCAATATAAAGTTGGATGTAAGAAACTTGTACAAATCTATGCAGATGAATTCCAGGTGCATTCTTATTCATTTATGTCCATGCGACGCCTGCCGGGACAAACAGCAGTAAACACAACTTTGAGGAAAAACAGAAATAGCTTTGAGACAATAACAAGGAGAAGAAGAGGCTGCGGAGAGAGACACGGAACAAGAAGTTAGTTTCCAAAGGTGCTGCAATCGTTAACAAGAGCGAGAATCTTAAAAAAAACAGCCTGACACCATGTTTGTGAAGGCGCGTCTGTGCGAGGCTGTGATTTCAGGGCTGGGAATGTATGCATGAAACATGTTACCGTGACGACAGTTGCTTTTGGGACTCGACACGACGACACCGCTTCAGGAATAATCGTAGGAATCCAAGAGACAAAGCGACAGATGCTGGTTAGAGTCCCAGGCAGCGCGGATATGAATAATACAAGACACGTCCCAGGGAGAAGTCTGAGGACTGTCAATCAGTCAGACTTATTTATATTTTCATACAAAACAATCCCACGTGCCCATGACCCCTCCCCCTAACCCCCCCACCGACTCACCCCAAGCCACATATATTATTAAATACACGCACACACTTGTAACCAGTTGAAGAAGCGCCATCCAAGGAGCCATCTGCACCAGGAGAGCCGCCCGCTGCTACAGAACGACACAGGAGAGAGGAGGCCCCAGATGTCCACCAGGTCCCGTTCCAGACCCTCCCAGTGCACAAGGCTCCTCTAGAGGAAACACTGGGGAAATCAAAACAATACAGTAGGGCGTCAGTAGCTCAGTTGGTAGAGCATTGGCCTTTGAGCCAGAGGGTCGTGGGTTTGAGCCCACCTCAAGACTTTCACCATCGACTCCCACTGTCTGCTGTTGTGTCCTTGGCAAGACACTTAACCTCTGGGAACACCAGGTGGCACAGTGGGGCGGCTGTGACTGTAAAGTGCCAAACTGCCGTTGTGTCCTCAGGCAAGACACTTCACCCCCATTGCCTAGAATGAGTCTGGTGTGTGTGTGAATGGTTGGTGGTGGTCGGAGGGGCTGATGGCACAGACTGGTTGCCTCGCTTCTGTCAGTGTGCCCCAGGGCAGCTGTGGCTACATACGTAGTTTATCACCACCGTGTTTGGAGTGAAAGAATAATGACATGTAAAGTGTCTTTGAGTGTCCAGAAAAGCGTTATATAAAACCGATGCATTATTATTAAGACCGGCCACAGCTCTTACCCGTCCAGGGCCAGCCAATCACACAGCCCGGCCAGCCTCTTGCCAACCCACTGACATGAAAGCGGGCAGTTTAAAAGCAGCCACTTCCTGATAAACAGCGCTTCCTGAGGCTCTTAACATCCACCGCCCTGGCTCCTGCTCTGGCTCCTGCTCTAGCTCCTGCTCTGGCTCCTGCTCTGGCTCCTGCTCTAGCTCCTGCTCCGCCTACGCCCCATTCACACCATGCTTTTAGCCACCACCAGTGCTTGACCGCGGGGGATCTGAGATAATCTACAGCAGCAGATGATCTCCCCTCTGCAAGTGTCACTGCCGGGGTCAATGCGCCAAACAAATATATCTTTTTCATGCATTCATGTTTCTGTCTTGGTCTCTTCAGATTGTGTTATATCAATGTTTTTTTTCTCTTGGAATAATGTCTCAAACACCATTTCCTCAGGTTAATCCAGTGCACATTGTGAGCCTCTTCTTTAGTATCATAGTGTTGACAGATGCGTAACCCTAACCTGCCGAGCGTTTATTAACACTGCACTTCTCCGCAAAGTGAACGATTTACTAATTTACCACTTTCTGATTTCATTTTCATGTTTTGTCTTTGCTCGACCTGAGAACTGTGAGTGGTGAGACTTTACTCTGGGCTCGTGTGTGAGGTCTGTGGTCATCAGCGCAGACAGGAAATGGAACTGCCCCGTGATATATGTCCTTCTTCACCCGCCGTAGTTTAGAACAATATATTAGAAGAGGCTTATCATAAAAGTGCACTTCCATTAGCAGCGGAGGAAATCTCCACAGACACGGAGCAAATGGAAAAAACATCAATCCAGAGATGACAAAGATTCAATTATTCTTGCAAAAAAGTAAAATCCCATTAAAGCGAGTGGTTGTTAATTATGAATGTAATTAGTGGTGAGGAATATTGGGGAATAATGTGTTGTCACGCTAAAATTAGGTTGACATAATCCAATTTATCTATTTAGCACATGTAAAAAGTGCTGTAAGGTGTAGGTTAGGGCAGTGTAGGGCGATTCAGTTTGAAATTAAACAAAAATGTGTATTTTTTGTGTGTAAAATGTAAGCAAATGTTTACATCTGCAGCTGTTTTATTGTTTTAACTTTTACAATATTAGAATAAATATGGATTATATTTTTGTAGTTGTCTTTTGATTGCAAATTTGTGTGTGTATGGGTTCACGTGCATGTGTGTGTGCATGTTTATCTGTGTGCGAGTGTATGTGTATATGTGTATGTATGCGTGTGTGTGTGTATGTATGCGCGTTTGTGTGTGTGTGTGTGTATATTTAAATGTCCATCCATTTTCTTCCCCTTAATCCATTTCTGGGTCGGGGGGGGGCAGTCAGAGCTGCACCCAGTCACAGAGCACCAGCCCCTCACTGATCCTCCTGCAGGTGGTGAGTCCACAGGAGCTGAGATCTTCCAGCGGGGCTTTGGGCAAAGTGGTCTTGCCCAAGGACACAACGACAGCAGTCATAAGAGGGAGTCGTGAAGTAGGTCTCGTGGTAGATTCGAACCTACAACCTTCAGGCCCAAAGGCCAATGCTCTACCAACTGAGCTACTGTCGCCTCATATTTAAATGTGTGTGTTAAATGTATATGTGTGTGTACGTGAATATGTGTGTATGTGTGCGTGTTTATCTGTGTGCGAGTTTGTGTGTGTGTATGTGTATGTATGCGTGTGTGTTTGAGTGTGTGTGTGTACGTGTTTGTGTGTGAATAAAAAATGGGACTCAATGGGATTAATCTTAAATCAGAAAACTATAAAAACGCATCTCCAGCCTCTGTCTACATCCTCCATAAATACTGCACATTACTCTTTGAACAAACGCAGTTCTGGTTAAGGTTTTTATTTCTTACCATTAGCATTTTCCTCCACTTTCAGATTAAAGAACTGTTTATTATCTCCCATCTCGTTGTAAACAAGACGCACATTTATTAGTTCATCATAAAGGCGGTAAAGCCATGAGTGTCTCTCCCACACTTTACATGAATTATAAATCAAATGTATTCTAAGTTAGGGTTATAATTTCATTTGCAGATCCAGGCGGGGACTCCACTCCCAGCGTCTCATTAGGAAATATATGGATTTACCCGCCCAGACCCCCCACTGCTCCCACTGCTCCCCCGCCAATGTCTTTTCAGAAGTTTTCCACCTCAAGGAGTTCGAGATTTATGTGATTTGTGTGAACTAAAAACTAAATATAAAGGTTTGATCAATATGTGACAGGAGACAAGAAACCAGTGAACTTTACATTTTAGCGCCGTTGGGAAAGGTGTTGTGTGGACCAGCTGTGTGAAGGTATTTCCATCCTGTTGCTGTCAGACTGTACAATGAGGACTCACGAACACTGTCGACCGGATCTCGTATGTCGTGCACCTGTGCAAGAATCTGAAATAATGTCAGAGTGTGCAATAACCACATGTATCACTGTCACATTACTGAGCCGCTAAAGCTAGAGATTTTATACTTACTTTTTTATTATGCTAAAGCTAGGATTTTATTCTTGCTTCTTTGTTATGCTAAGCTAGAGATTTTACTCTATCTTTTTATTATGCTAACAGTTAACCTTACTTCCTGAGTGGGTGTGGTCAGGCCTGATTGACCTCTGACTGACACACGGCGGGTGTCCCATGTACACGACAGGAGGAGGCGCTGTATCTCACTATTTTGGAGTCTGAAAACATTTTCTTTTAGCCCTGCCTTTTGACTCATCATCATCAGGTGTTGTTTTTTTTCCTTTTGTTTTTTAATTTTCTGACTGTTGGTTTTAACTGTTGTCAACGTGAAGCACTTTGGGCAGCATTTTCACTGCAAAAAGTGATGAAAAATAAAAATAATAATATTTCTAAATTTGGTAAAATGTTTCTTAATTTGAGCACATTCTTACTTCCTTAAAACAAGATTCCCCGATGGGACAAAGGAAAATAATCTTGTTTTAAAAGATACAAGAAATGTCTTCCTTGAAATGAGAAAATAAATAAATCAGACTAAATAGATTATTTTCCCATTGGCAAATCTTGTTTTAAGTCAGTCAGAATGTACTCAAAATTAAGATTAAAAAAAAAAAAAACTCAATTCAAGCACTTATTACCTAATATCTTTTTTTCCCCAGTGCTCTATGAACTGTGCTAATGAAATACATTTTGATTTTAACACACCTAACTCTAACCACAAAAACACTTTTCCTAACTAACCTTTTTGAATCCTACAGACTGATTCTGGTGTTTATTGCTGTATGTAGTTCCCTTGTGTTTGAATGTCCTCATGTCGTCCGTAATTGAACTCCTCGTTAGGGGTTGTTCTGATCGTTACATGCAGCACTGGATGCTCCTCACACAGAATCAAAGATCAAAGCCATGACTCAATCCGCCGATGTTTATTTCAAGAATGCTTTGTCAATATCTCAACAGCATGGACAGGATCCTGATGGAACACTCTCTGCAATGTGCATGTGAGCTGATGTCGTGTCCTTGGGCAAAACGCTTCTTCATATGTTTCTGTATACCATCAAGGCCCTAAGGAGGTCAGCGATTTGCAGTTTTTCCTCTCCTTTGAGCAAAAATGCCCAGAAAAAGTGTATTTACAGTCTATAATAACTGTATATTATTGGACAAATTTACAACAGAATTCACAGCAGAAGTAGAGCATTTAATTGTATAGCACAGTTCATACACAAAGCAACTCAAAGTAAAAGATCAGAAATAATCACATTTAAAAAGAGTAACGATAAAATCCTTCAGTTGTTTGAAGACGATGACATAGTCCGGGATCGCGTCTTAAATTCAGACAGAAGACATGTTTTATTGTCAATGGTAGAGACAGCACAAACACAGATACAACAGAATGCAAGTGTATTATACAGAGCGGAGGCATGGAGACCTCCAATCAGCAGCTTCCACGGTGCCAGCAGAGATAGTCAAAACATGAAATGGAAAAGTACTGGCTTCTGCACATTGATAGAATGATGAGTTTAACTTTAACAAAAGTTGCTTAAAAGTGTTATGAAATCTCACATGTTACAGAAACAGAACTGTTTTTAACCTGGATTTGAATTTTGTCAGAATAGGAAAGTGTCTCACATTTTTAAGGAGACTGTTCCAGATTTAAGCTACATTAATCTGAAACGCTGCCTTTTCATGTTTATTCCTGACTCTGGGACCAGCAGGAGGCCAGTCCCTGCGCTCCTCAGAGTCCCAGCAGGAGGCCAGTCCTGGAGAGACTTGTAACAAGCAGAGAGCTAGTCGTATAATGTTAACAAATGTATATCTATGCTACATAATAAGTTTAAAAATCACCCTTTTCTCCAAACTGAATCCAGATCTACACAATATAATCCCTTCTTTATACCTCTCCCACCAGTCACACTCCATTCACTAATCATCACGTTTCTCTACAGTCGATGTGTCATAATTTTCATTCATTCATCATCGTATTTCCGCCAAACGTTTTCTCTTCTCGTTTTTCCTTCTCTGTAATTACACAAGTCTTAACTGGGTCCAACATGAATCATTTTCTGTCAGTCGTGTGGAGCCGTGAGGGGAGGGGTCAAGGTGCCTGTACTGACACATATGGGAAATATATGAGGCCATTTCCTGCCTGATAATAAAGAGCCAAAGGGGAATAACTGTTTCATATCTCACCTCAACCCATTCTGAGTCATTTCAGCCTTTACATTCATTCACTTTTAATTATTGTTGGACATGCAATTTCTGAGACTTCTAATTGGCTTATTGCCGACACATACGTAGACACATAAATAGATAGATGTAGGCCATTTAGTTGGGAGTCAAAAACACAAGATTTATGTGAAAGCCAGATCCCATCCCATCTCTGAAGCTCCATAAGAAAAACATAAAAACGTACCTCCCTTTCGCTTTGGTGTCCCTGGTTGACGCAGCAATTCAACGGATGATTCTCTGCTGGGAGAAGATTGGTAACTTGAGCACTATCCTCTCCTTCCTACTCTATCTTTTACTTTGACTCTGACTGTAGTCTGTTCATTGCTATTCACACGCTGAAAGGGAGATACAGGTGTGGTGCATTGTTTAGTGAGCGAGTGAGCACGCGTTTTGACGTTTCTGCTCTGTTTTACCCTTTTTTAAGCCTTTTAAAGCCTTTTAAACACGTTTTTACGGTGTATTAGTGTCTTTTGTACACTCTAGTGTTTTATTAATGGTTCCAGAGCATCACGTCTTTTAACACAAAGACCCAATCGAAACGCGCTAGCTCGGAGGCTACCACGAGCGCATCACAGACATGGAAAGTGACACTGCAATGACTACGAACGACATTAGTCGCCTCACATTGGAGCTTCGTGAGAGGGACCGTGCCACTATTGCAGACCTCCGTAAAGAAGTCCTTCGCCTCACTGCAGAGCTGCAGGATAAACAGTCACTCGTGTCCAAACTTTTTGATGTCGCTGGCGGGCAGCACTCACGGCTTATGTCACTGAGCGCTGCATACTGTGACACTGTCGTGTGGGAGAGATCTGTCAGCTCTGGGCCCTCTTGCTCTACACCTAAGTGCCCGGTTCGGAATAAAGAGCCTGCGGACTGCGAGGAGCCATCCAGCGCCGTGGCCCATGTCCTGAGCCTTTCAAACCGCTATGCAGCCCTCTCCGCTGACATTCCAGCCCCCTCAGCAGAACCCCTGGACTCTGCAGCAAACTCTACTGCTGTCCGTGGATCCAGGTCCACTGCGAGAAAGACACTCTTAAAGGAAGCTGTCCTCAGACGAAAGAGTGGTCATTCCCCTTCTCTGACCCCAGTGCATCACCACCACTTACCTTCACCGGGTCAGCAGCAGCGATCCGAGCCTGCTCCTCTCGCCGCTCCAGCGTCCCCGAGCACACAGCGTGGGTTGCCCGGAGCTGGGAATCAACACCCCCACTCCTCTCCATGTGTTCAGCAGCGCCCTGGTTCGGACCCATCCCTGGATGAGCCCGCTGGTTCTGGCCATGGACACCGAGCGCCCTCTCCGCGGCCGCATCCACTCTTCGCCCCGACTACTTTGATTGTTGGAGATTCCATCGTGAGGCACGTCCGCTTTTTTAACGCGGTCACTCACTGCATTACCGGAGCCACTGTTCCAGACCTGCTCATCCGTCTCCCTCCTCTGCTTCAGTCCCTGCCTGATACCATTTCAAAGGTAATCGTGCATGTGGGGATCAACGACATGAAGCTGCAGCAGTCCGAGGTCACAAAGAAGCATTTTATGGATCTATTCCGCCTCCTCCAGTCCTTCGGGTTGTGTGTTTTTATCTCTGGTCCAGTCCCGACTGTAAACCGGGGTGACTGCCTCTACAGTCGCGTTGTGGCGCTCAACATGTGGCTCCAGTCTACATGCAGCACTTTTAACTTTATTTTTGTGAACAACTTTGGCCTGTTCTGGAAGCGTCACGTGGCCTATCGTCCAGATGGTCTGCACCCGAACAGATACGGCACCAGTTTATTGACGGACTTCCTACGCCATGTTGTTCAGTGCTCCCCGAGGGGGGCGTGACTGTTTACATCTGAGGCTTCTCGGCCCCCACCACCCCCCTCCTCCTCCTCCTTACCAGCACCGGGTGAGTACTGTGGTGCAAACACTGACTGTCCGTCTGGCAGTGTAACGACAGTCCTGCCACTGAACTGTGCTGACTCAGTTATGCATCTGGAACTTAACAAAGTACAACAGAGTTCACTTTTTAAACCAATAGAGACTGTGTGTGTTTCTCGCACCAGCTCAGAAATGTGTTTTAACTTGAATAAACACAAATTTAAAAGAAGGACAGCAGTTAGACGGTCCAACTCTGGGAAATCTAATTCCAGTTCTTTGTAATCAATCAACTAAACCCATTGACACTGATATTAATTTTAACCTTGCTCTACTTAATGTCAGATCACTATGCAACAAATCATTTTTAATTAATAATTTTATCTGTTCGTATGATCTTGATTTTATGTTTATGACTGAAACATGGCTTGACCATAATACAGGAGATGCAGTTTTAATAGAAGCCTCACCACCAAATTTCAAATTTTAACATGAAACACGAGAAAATAAAAGGGGGGGGGGACATAGCAGCAGTTTTTAAAGATCGTATTGTCTCCCATAGAGTGTCTCTTGGGAAATTTTCATCATTTGAGTATGTTTCTTTTAAAATAGAACAAAAGAAATCTTCTTCCATTCTTATTATTGTTGTGTACAAGCCGCCACAGTCATGCCATAGTTTCACTGATCATTTCACTGAGTTGCTTTCAGTTGTGTGCACAGATTTTGATGGTTTGGTCATTGTAGGTGATTTCAATATACATGTAGATAATGCTAATGATAGATATGCAATAGAGCTGAGCTCTGTGCTGGAAACCTTTGGTCTCACTCAGCATGTGAGTGGCCCCACCCACAGCAGAGGACACACTCTCGATCTGTTAATTACCAAGGGGGTTAATATTTCAAATGTAAATGTGGTCAATGTTGCTCTGTCTGATCATTTCTGTGTATTTTTTGACATGTGTCTTGATTGTAAACCACCAGCTGAATCTTCGGTTGTTAGAAGAAGACACATAAATGATAATACAGGCGAACTGTTCATGGGGAGGGTAAACTTTGAGAACACGTTGTGTGTTACTGTAGATGAATTACTTGATTCTGTCACCACCACTGTTTTGAATGTTCTGGATACAATTGCTCCTGTAAAGGTTAAAATAGTTACAAACAAGCAAAAAGCGCCATGGACTAAAGCAGACTCGGTCAGGGCACAGAAGAGAGAGTGCCGGAAGGCCGAGCGGAAGTGGCGAAAGTCAAATCTCAAAGTTGACCATGAGATCTTCAAAGATGCGTTGTGCAATTTTAACAGGGAACTACGTAGAACGAGGGAAATGTACTTTTCTGAAACTATTGAAGGCTGTAGCAACAATCTACGTGTTCTGTTTTCAACAGTAAATAGATTGACGAATCCCCCTGTTAAGATGCCATCAGAACTTACTTCCAAATCTAAATGTAATGAGTTTGCTCAGTTCTTTAATGACAAAGTCCAAGGTATCAAAAACGCCATCACCTCCACGATAGAAATAATAATCCAACCGCCAGTGAGGCTTTTTGGGCTGACGCACTTTACACCAGTACAAATTGAAACTGTCCAGGAGATAATCACTAGTCTGAGTTCCTCCACATGCAGCCTGGATGTATTACCTCCTAGATTTCTCAAGTCAGTTCTGAGCAGTCTTTTACCTTCACTTACACAAATAGTTAATATGTCTCTTGAATCTGGAACATTCCCAATGGCCTTGAAAACGGCGGTCATCAGGCCCCTCCTAAAAAAGAGGAGCCTGGAAGCCCTGGCACTCAAAAATTATCGGCTCATTTCAAATCTGCCTTTCATGGGAAAAATTCTAGAAAAAGTTGCCTATAAACAACTTACAGAATTTTTAATAATCAATAACGCTTATGATATGTTCCAGTCAGGGTTTAGACCCCACCACAGCACTGAGACCGCGCTAATAAAGGTAACAAATGACATCAAACTAAACACTGACGCAGGAAAAGTCTCAGTCCTTTTTCTGTTAGATTTAAGTGCTGCTTTTGACACTATTGATCATGGCATCCTCATTCAGAGACTTGAGGACTGGGTTGGTGTTGCTGGCACCGCCCTAAGCTGGTTTAGGTCCTATTTACAAGACAGAAAGTTTTTTGTGGAGATCGAAAACTGTACCTCAGACCACTTGGCCCTGACCTGCCGAGTGCCACAGGGGTCAATCCTGGGTCCTCTTCTGTTTAATATTTACATGTTGCCTCTAGGTCAGTTGATTCACAGTAATAATGTCTCTTATCACAATTACGCTGACGATACTCAGGTCTATGTGTCCCTGACAGCAGGAGAGCATGAACCAGTGGACTCGCTCCTTCACTGTGTCCAGCAAATCGGTGATTGGATGCAAAATAACTTTCTCCAACTAAACACCGACAAAACTGAAATAATTGTTTTCGGACCCCAGAAACAAAGAGAGAGCGTTATTTGTCACCTCCAGGCTCTCTCTCTACAACCCTCAAATCAGGTCAGAAATCTAGGAGTGATAATGGACTCAGACTTAAATTTCAAAAGCCACATAAAATCTGTAACATCAGCAGCTTATTACCACCTAAAAAACATTGCTAAAATTAAAAACATAGTGTCTAAGGCAGACTTGGAGACTCTTATACACGCTTTTGTCTCCAGTCGGTTAGACTATTGCAATGGCCTGCTCACAGGTCTGTCCAAACAGGCTGTAAAACAGCTGCAGTACATTCAACATGCAGCAGCTCGAGTCCTGACCAGAACTAGGAAGTACGACCACATTAGTCCAGTTCTCAGGTCTCTGCACTGGCTTCCTGTTCCTCAGAGAATAGACTTCAAAGCAGCTTTACTTGTGTACAAGTCTCTCCATGGTCTCGCGCCAAGGTACATCCATGACATGTTTGTGCCATATGAACCGACCCGGACTCTGAGGAGCACAGGGACTGGACTCCTGTTAGTGCCCAGAGTTGGTACTAGACATGGGCAAACTGCATTTCAGATTCATGCGGCTAGAGTCTGGAACCGTCTTCCTGAGAATGTGAGACAGGCGTCTACTCTGGCATCTTTTAAATCTAGGCTCAAAACAATTCTGTTTAGCTGCGCATATACAACTGAATGATTTTATCTTTTCATCTTTGTTTTTATCTTTAATCTTTTTAATGCACTGTGACTATTTATGATTTTAGTCCCATCTGTGATTTTAATGTTTAAAGGTTTTTAATTTTTGTGATTTTATTTTTAATGTTTTTAATATATCTTGTGCTCTTAATGTGTTTGATTTATGCATGATGTGATAGGGGACGTGAAGCGCTTTGCGTTGCCTTGTGTAGGAAAGGCGCTCTACAAATAAACGTTGATTGATTGATTGATTGCTGTCCCATTGTCTGTTTCATGGCGTGATGATGGGACCTCTGAACCCCCTCCGTCTGCACCTGCCGACTGCCCTGTCCGACCGACCCCGCCTGGAGCTGCTTCTGCAGCTTCCTGCACTGCATGGTCCTCTCTCAATGTGGACCTCAGTTTTCTCACTTCTCCCACTGGGTTTAGAGTTTTGAATAATCTGTTATTGCTAAGTAATGAACCATCTGCAATCAAAGTTTCATTGTTTTAGGATTGGTGTAAGGTTAGGGTTGGGGTTGGAAGTTAAGCCAAGGGTCAAGGTTATATCCATGATCCTGGACTGTTAACTCATTCACTGCCCATGACGACAAAACTCGTCATGTTGAATAGTAACGCTCACTGCCCATGACGAGTTTGACGAGTTTTTCGTGTTATTACACGGGAGGCTGCAGTAATGTCTGGCGCACCTTGTGAATGACCCACAATACTGATATATAGTGCAAATGTACCTGTAATGATAAATCAACACCAGTAGGATGCAGTATTGCGCCACAGGAGAGGTCATAAGTCATTGGAGAGAAGGAGGAGTGTGGGAGTGTTTGGAGAGCGTGGTGCTGTAGCAGAGCGAGCGATGATAGCGTAGCATTGAGACGGATCAGCGATCTAGTTTAGCGATAGTATAGCAAGAGTGATGGCGAAAAATAATAGTTATAAGCAGTTGACACTGCTTCAGAGATTGACTCGCGGATCAGTGAGTGAGGTCGAGAGGGGAGAGAGGGGAGACCCCGGTGGAGGTCCGTCTCTGCAGCCCAGAGCCCGGAGCAGGGACACTCCTTCCGCCTCTCGCAGCGTATCAGCTGCTGTTGTTACTGATGCCTCGGATTCGTTCAGAGAACCTGATCATGATTTATCGGATGAGTGGTTGCAGTCTCAATCCAGCAGAGCATCCTCTCCAGAAGCTCCACAAAGAGTCGAAGGTAAGAACTTGCTAAATTGCCTAGAATATGCTAACTTGAGATGAGGGAAAGGCGCGGAAACTGCTAAGTAACACAACGCTCAAATCCTACTGTTTCTTTAGTAAATGCCAGTTATGTGTTTTATCATTGTTGTATTTATTATTTTTATGTTTAGTTATTTCATACTTGAACATCTTGTTGCAGTGTCATAGCTCTGACTAAATGAAATGTGTTCTCCATTCACAGATTCTGATAAAAGAGCCCTCCCCCATTGGGGTTGACAGGGCATGGAGGTAAAGATGATTCCTCCTCATATCATTGTACATATTTTTTTATATATTCTCCTAGTATAGTGATTTACAAATTTATATTATTTACAGGTGGTGCATCAAGAGGCAGTTGCTGTGCACAAAAAAGGTAAAAGGACTACTATTTCTATTCTTGTACATCCCATGGCAATATAATATAATAATATAGTATACTGTGTTTGGTCCAAAAATAGTCAGTCGATAATGTGGGAGGAAGGCCTTCATTGTATTTTATGTATTGATTTATTGTAACAAATTCACTGTATAATATAGTTATTGTGTGTATCCATTTTCCAGCACGTTCGTCACCCAGAAGCTCTGGGGAAGATGGCTGACAGGAGGATCAGTGGGAGCCGAGTCAGTTGCCCTTCACAGGAGCTCCTGGACCACAGAGGCTGCGAAGCTGGATTCATCTGATCCAGCTGACTTTCTGGAGCTGGATTCATCTGATCCAGACTTTCTGGAGCTGGATTCATCTGATCCAGCTGACTTTCTGGAGCTGGATTCATCTGATCCAGACTTTCTGGAGCTGGATTCATCTGATCCAGACTTTCTGGAGCTCTTCTTCACGGAGGGAGAACTACAAATGGTACACAGCGTGTCGTGTTCCGTTGCACACAGTGTTTCAACCTCTACAACTCAAAGCTGAACTACTGGGAGGACTGAAAAAGCAGATAAACTCACTCATACACACACTCACGAACACTCACACGCACACAGACACACACATAGACACTCACTCACACAGACACTCACTCGCACACTGACATTCACACACACAGACACTCACTCACACAGACACTCACTCGCACACTGACATTCACACACACACACTCAAATTCACACGCTTCATTCTATTTTATACATCTATAGTTTTATTGATCTTTGTGTTGTTGTTGTTTGACGTTTTGGTTGATGGAATAGAAGAAAGTTAAATTTTCTATCTGTGAATAAATTGCCAACAATTTGCCATCAAAAGTATTATTTCAGAGTCATGTTTTTATAATTTTTGTAATGGAACAAGTGTGAAGATGTTTTGAGTTGTCACTAAAGCAGCAAAAATGCATCTAAAAGTCTCTTTTCTGCTTGATATGTTCCTGTTTACATACAGCTCGTTTTCTCTGTTTTCTTGCTTAGACCAGGTGTTGGTGTTGTGGGTGAAAGTATGCTTTGTTCTATGGCGAATAGCTCAAGAACGGTAAAAGGTAGAAACAAACTGTTTTTTTTCAGAGTAAAGCAGAGAGGTTAATCTTTAATTTGGTGCCCTTTGTGTTTACATCGTCTAAAAAATGAATATTCTGTGACACTTCAAAGTTGGGTCAAATCACCTGAAATTGCTGGCAGAACGCACTTCTCAAATCTGAAAATGCCTGGCAGTCAGTGAGTTAAGTACTTACTCATATTTTTTTTTAGTTTTTTTAGTTAGTTTAGTTTATTCGGTCAGGCATCGAAAAACAAAGTTGTACAAGGATAGTTTGCACAGGAACACAAAATATTCCAAAAAAAAAAAGAAAGAATGTACCGTACAAACTGATACTTCACTTTACTTTACATTGACCGAAAAGGCGTCGGCTGAAGCATAAGCTTATAATGCCTGCCTTTATAACACAACATGTGCCTTTGTGTTTTTCCTCATTGGAAATACAAAAACAAAAACACAAAAACATCAGGCCGTTTATCCATTAAGGAGATACAGAAACAGAAAATTATTGGACAAATTTCAAGTATCTGACAAGAGTCTTATTTTTATATAATCTTTTAAAATGAAAGAGAGAGGTGCACTGTTTGAGTTCCTGTGTACAGTTATTCCAGAGGTCGACCCCTTTAATAGAAATGCAGGAACCCATTGTATCTGTTCTAAAATATTTTTTATTGAAAACTTCTCCTCCTCGGAGCTCATAATGGCTTTGTCTTATGTCAAAAATATTTAGCAGCGTTTGGGACAAAAGTTTGTTTTTAACTCTAAACATGATTTTTAGAGTATATAACTCTACAAGGTCATAAAATTTCAATGTTTTAAGGTTTGTAAATAAAGGATGAGTTGACTGGTTGTAATTCGAGAATGTGATGAGCCTTATTGCCTTTTTTTGCAGATGGGTTTGGTGTTTGTTTTTGTAGGTATTGCCCCAAATCTCTATACAGTACGTTATATATGGCATTATTAGTGAGTTGTATATAATAGGTAAACTCTCTTTATTTAGATTATGTCTAGATTTATATAATATTGCTATTGTTTTAGATAATTTAAATTTGATATAATTTATGTGTGATTTCCAATTTAAATCCTCATCAATGGTTACTCCTAAAAATGTATTTTCATTTACTCGTTCTAATGGCATATTGTTCAGCGTTAAGCTTACTCGATCGTCAATTTTACGATTTGAAAATATCATGTTTTTCGTTTTTTTAATGTTTAAAGATAATTTATTAATATCAAACCACATTTTAAACTTGAGCAACTCTTTTTCCATCATTTCCACAAGCTGATTTAAATCATGACCAGAGCTGTACAAGGTGGTGTCATCCGCAAATAGGACACAATTCAACTTTACCGACACATTGCACAAATCATTAATGTAGATAATGAACAATTTAGGTCCTAGAATGGATCCCTGTGGAATTCCATAAGTTATTTTAACCATTTCTGATTTTGTATCATTTATTTGTACATACTGGTGCCTATTTTCTAAATAACTCTGCAGCCATGTATGCACTGGTCCTCTAAATCCGTATTTTCTTAGTTTTTGTAATAGGATGTTGTGATCTAGGGTATCAAAAGCCTTCTTCACGTCAATAAATACCCCAACACTGTATTGTTTGTCATCAATTGCTTTGGAAATGTTTTCTGTTAAATCCATAACAGCCATTGCAGTGGAGCGGTTCTTTCCGAACCCATATTGGTGATCGCTCAGTAGTTCATATTTTTCTAAGTACTGATCAAGTCTTTGAACAAACACCTTCTCGATTATTTTTGAAAATTGGGAAAGCACAGAAATAGGTCTATAGTTTGAGAACGAGTGCTTATCACCAGTTTTGAATATCGGAATAACTCTAGCAATTTTCATATCATCTGGGAATATTCCTTTTTTAAACGACTGATTACATATATATGTTAGGGGCTGTGCAATGGGTATAATTGTGTTTTGTATTAATTTCATGTCTATATCATTTATGTCTTTAGACGTTTTTTCTTTAAATTGTTTTACAATTTGTACTACTTCTTTTTCATTTGTTGGATTAAGGTAGAAGGAATTCATATTAGTTTGAACGGCCTCACTGGGGGTTATATTTATTCCTTTATTGTCAATGTCTTTTGCAAGATTGGAGCCCACATTAGCAAAATATTTGTTGAATTCATCAACTATTTCTTTTAGGGATTCTAATTTGGTATTTTCCTTTTTCATGTAATTTGGGATTTCTGACTTTTTTCGACCTTCCTTTATGATTCTATTTATCACACTCCATGTACCTTTTATATTTTGTTTTTGTGCTTCTAATTGGGTTTGAAAGTACTCAATTTTTCTATTTCTCATAATATTTACTAATTTATTTTTGTACTTTTTATATTTTCTTTCAGCATCTACTGTTCTATTTTTTACAAATGTTTTGTACAATTGGTTCTTCTTCTTACAAGCTCTTTCTAATCCCTTGGTCATCCATGGTTTTTTTTTAAAGTTTGGATCTATCCTTTACTCTTTGTAATGGAAAGTTTTGATTGAATAGTTCCACATATTTTTGCAGGAACGATTGATATGCCTCATTTGGATCATCTTTAGAATATACGTGATTCCAGTTTTCTTTGCCCAAATCCTGTTGAAAATGTTGTAGTGACTGGGTTGTCTGGTGTCTTATGAGTTTATACTTTGATTCATTTTCATTTTTTATTTTTAAACGATTGTGGAAGACAGCAAAAACAGGGAGGTGGTCGCTTACATCACTAATCAGAAGGCCACCAACTATTTTATTCTCAATTCTATTTGAAAATATATTGTCAATCAATGTAGTTGTATCTACTGTAATCCTGCTAGGCTTATTTATGATTGGAACCAGCATGTTGCTGTACATCATGTTACAGAAGTCTGCAGTTTTACTGTGAGCTGTGACATTTAGTAGATCAATGTTAAAATCACCACATACTATTTGTTCTTTCGCAAAGTTTAAGTTTACCACTTCATTCATTTTTTCATTAAATAGATGTATGGAGGATCCTGGGGTTCTGTATACACAAGTAACAAGTACATTTCTGGAGTTTTTAGACTCAACTTCAACTGTTACACATTCAAATAGATCCTGTATTGCAATTGATTTGTTTTCAATACATTTGTAATGCAAAGCTGAATCCACATACAAACCAACCCCGCCACCCCTTTTACTGTGTCTATTTACTGTGACCAGCTCATACCCTTCCATTTGCACCTCTGTGATTTTATTTTCATCCAGCCAAGTTTCAGATACAGCAATAATACTAAATTTGGAGAGTGATTGCAATAGTTCCTTTATTTTGTCAAAGTTTTTCCAAATGCTCCTGCAATTTATATGTATAATTGATAAATGTTCATCCATGTCAACCTTACTTTTGAACTGCTCTTCTGTGAAATACTCACAGCTAGTTTAAATCGTCATAAAATTGCATTTCTGGGTTTAAATCATGTTCCATATGAGTCATTTTATATTTTGATGAGACAGAAGTGTTGATATACCCTCTGTGAGTTCACCTGATTTCTTTGATGATATTTCGTCCAGTTCCACGCACTGTTCCGAGTCCTCTTTGTCAATAACTCCAAAATTGAATATAATAAAGGAAAAAATAACCAAAACTTCCAGCCAAAAAAATAAAAAGTCATAAACTCCAGAGCCAGGTCCACTTCGGTGCATAGAATCCAAATCAAGTACGCTTTCTTGATCTCGCAGAAATCCACTTAAAGGCTTGCCGGTATTCCAAACATACGGAAACATAGATTCATCGTCGCTCTTGATTCGATTGACAGTCATCCTTTTGGAGTCAAGTGCCTGTTTATTTATACTGATCCATATCATTCAGATTTCTTATTGTCACAACCTTTGCTTCTTCTGGCGCACCATTGAGCCGTATTTTCACTTGGCCATTTCGCGTCCACGTAGCTTGAATTTTGTTCTGTTTTCTCAGACTCCTCGCATGTCTGGCAAGATCTGCATTCTTTTTTGTAAGGTGCTCATTCAGATACACTTCTGTGCCCTTTAGTTTCTTAGCTTGACGCAGCAAGTCAACCTTGTGCTTCCTGTTAAAGAAGCGCAATATAATGGCTGGCTTTGCATCTCTGTTCTTTCTTGGCAAGGTGTGGCAAGCTGATATGTTCTCGGGGGCAATTTTAATATCTTTACTCAAAAAGAACTGAACAACTTGCCTCTCCAGAGTCTGAAGCTCCTCCGTAGGAGCCTCGTTGCCTCTTTCAGATGTAGCCGCTGCTGTAGCCCGAGAGTAGCTACGATGTCTGGTTACAAGTCCACTCACAATTACATCCTCTGTATCCTCCACTCACAATTACATCCTCTGTATACTGCTCCAGATCATCGACTTGTTGCTCAGCTAATCTGCTCAACTCACTCGAAATAGAAATCAGGGTTTTTTGAATATCTTTAACATCCTCCTCCATAGTGTGTGTCCGTGTTTTAGGTGGCATTTAATATCTTGTCTTTTGATTTCCTTTTCTTTAGGTTTTAATCCCTGTTATTTCAGGTTTAAGGCAACATGACGCAGCGCAACATGACGCAGCGCAAAATATTGACTTCAATCAGATTGTCCAAATTGCAACACAAGTCTACAGTGTCTGAAGGCCTTTCTTAACACTTTTTACCATTTACCAGTTGTGGACAAATGAGAGGATTAGATTTGTCTCTCAAGCAGCCAACATCCACACTCAGACATGACATAAAACTATGCAAACATATACAGCCTCAGCAGTCTGCCCTTGGCCTGATCCCCTGTGTGTGTCTTCAGAAATCCTGCAAGTCTCATTCATAATTAATGAGTCGTAGGAAAAGGTGAAGACAGAGGATCCCTTGGAGAGACGGCATGAAGACTTCCAAACGTGAAGACTTCCACACGTGAGAATCCAACACGGAAAATTCGTGCAGTTGGATTGTTCGTGTTCTGACTACAAACCGTGAGAAAGTGTTTCAGGGGAAGCCTTCCTCATGTTACCACCCTCTCCAGTGAATTCCGGTCTATTAAAGAATGTCTGGGTTGGTCTTTTCCAGGCAGAACTTAAGCCTAGCGTACATCGACAGAGTAACTGGAGACAACTAGTTGCAAGGCGGCTTTTGGAAAATGAGAGTAGATGATGGGAGATGATCAGTTGCCAAAATCGGTCAATGTGAGGGCTCTTACAACTGGAGATAAACAGTCGATTTCTGGATTCAGTCAGTTGCCTGTGTTCTACTTTTCGGCAAATAGTTGTCCTCAGATCCGGAGATATCACCCGATGTGCGCTCTCCTAATAGATCCATGGCGCGCTCCAACAACATGTGTGTATTGTGTGTATTGCGCCCTCTACAGTTTATGACAGAAAACACACTGTAGTTGACGGCCAGTTGCTGTCGATGTAGGCGCTGTTATTCCCGAGACTGGCCTGCTACTAGGAGTTGCCCATTTTCACCAGATTGTCGATGTGTGCGGGGCAGAAACTCATAGGCGACGGATATAACGAGTTACCAGTCCGATGTACGCTAGGCATAAAAGAGTTGTTTATAGTCTACTGTACAAGCAAATGTAGTTCATGCATGAATACAATCTGACCAAGAGGGAAGACCAAAACTAAAATAGTTCCATTCAAATAATATTAATTTACCCAGTTGTAATTAATGAGGATAAAATATCTCTGAGCTCATCTTTACTAAAGTCTCATTCCAGGGCTCACAATAGGCCCAAAAGGGGACGTAGTCTGACCTGGAGAAACAGTAACAGTAGGGTGATCTGAGAGAAAGTGCTTCCCATGGTCCTAGAGAGACGGATTTCCCCTGTGTCTTCAGTTCACAGTCAGGGGGACTTCCCTCGTAAGAAAAGTCCAACTTCAGATAGCTAGATACTTTGTTGATCCCCTGAAGGAAAAATTCTGAGGAATTGGCTGATTTAATAACAAAAATTACAAACTACACCGTGGTCCCGCCTCCTGCTCTGCCTCCTTCTCCACCTCCTGCTCCGCCTCCAGCTCCGCCTCCTGCTCCGCCCCCTGCTCCGCCCCTGCTCCGCCTCCTGATTTGCCTCAGCCCCCACCTTTGTGTTTTACCTGTTCCCTGAGCTCCCTGTGCGATTGGTTCCTGAGACTGTAAATGCATGTAATCCCTTTATTTGGTTAATATGGTTTACCAGGGTAAATATCCTTGACATTTACCCTGATTGTTTTCCCATTTTTAATTCCAGAGATCAAACCACTGATTCACTTCTTTCCATGTTACTCCAGTGTTTTCTTCCACCAACAAAAAGTCTCTCCCAATGTGGGAACCTTTGTGACTTTTTGACTTCATCACAGGCTTTTAATCAGAATCAGAATCATTTTTATTGCCAAGTAAGTAACAGGAAGTCACAGACTAGGAAATTGCTTTGGCTCTTGGAGCAAACAAGTCAAAAGAAGAGAATAGAATAAGGCATAATAAAACATTTTTAAAGAAATGGTTAGTTCCACTCAAAACAACACATTTAAAAGTCAAATATTAAAAATATCATAAAAAATAAATTTGTGAGATTATGCAACAGGGAGTGAAAGAGGTGTAAAGGAGGCATAGATAACATCAGACACTGTCAGGCTCGTACTAAAGTGGCTCAAAAACAGACCCAGAGTCAAAAAGCAGTTTTTAAGTTTTAGTAATCCAGGCAAAAATCACAAAAACAGATGAGATTCACAAACACAATGAACACAACATTCTGGGACCTGAAGCAAAGACAGAGCACACACACTATATACACAAGGACACGGGTGAGGCACATCAGGGGTGAGGCACATCAGGGTTGAGGCACATCAGGGTTGAGGCACATCAGGGTTGAGGCACATCAGGGTTGAGGCACATCAGGGTTGAGGCACATCAGGGGTGAGGCACATCAGGGTCACTTTCCTACATCCCTGATGGGAGTGACACTTTTTATTGATTATGTCTCTATTGAAAAACATGGGAACTTTTATGAGTCTCTGCAGAAAAAATCCATTTATTAGACAATTTAAAATTCTGTTGCTAACTTTTGATCCTACATGTGTTTAGATGATGTGGAGCGAATTTTGCTAAATTATTTAGTTGATTTCCAACCAACATGTGTAAAAATGATCAATTTTCATTTTTCCAGTTTCCATTGTAATTAATGGGCTTCCAGTTTGTCAGGGGGCACAGCCATATAAAATAAAAAAGTTTTTATTTGTATAAGCTGTACTCTAAGGTTTGTTGTAGGGCCTACTGAATTTTGTGGCTCTACAACAAACTTGACCGTGGACCCCCTCGGTAAGGCGCAATGTAAACTAACTTTTGTAGAGGGCGCCGTTTTGCTTTTTCTTTATCAGACTGGGGGAAAGCGCTGTCAACTGTCATTCATCCGTATGACAGTTGAAGTCACGCCCCCTTCCATAGGACCCCAGTCTTTTCACTTGGTATTACAGCAGGAGTAAGCCCGGACATTGTGATTTATAACAGTTACAACGACTACTGCCTGAGCGAACTCGCTGGGAAAGCAACAATGACTAAAAGACAACTAAAAATGTGTGCAGCACTTGGGTCAACAATATTTGTTGTTTTTAAGGTTTGTATTTCCCCAAAAAACTCAGACATACACATTTTTGTTGAAAAAAAAGCAATAAAATGGAAAGTATCAATGACCACATTTGTCACTGTACCTTCTTTGGGTTCTTGGGTACACATTTACAGTTACAGCATTTACCCAAAAAGTCAGATTTCTGTCATTACCTTTGAACTTTATGTTTCATATTTGTACCCAAGGGACCACTGGAGTTAAATTACATTGGATTGGGTACAAAATGGAAATACATGAATAAAAAAACCTCTTAATTTTTTATTTTACAAATGAATAATACAATCAGTCCAATCTCTTCAGAAAAACAACTTTTCTTCTCATTCTAATTTGACACAAATAAATAAAACCTGCATCACTTCTCCCTGGAGCCGTTGCAGGGTCCTGTTTGAGGGGGACCTGAGAGAAGCCTCGTGCTTGTGGTGTGTGTGTGTGTGTGTGTGTGTGCACTTGTTTTCAACTCCTGGTGGGGTCCATAACCTGAGATTCCACTCACGTCATGCGGGACTGGTTTTACGTGGTGGGGCCCGAACACCGGACCCCACTGGTCCAAGCTTAATAATCAATGGGTAATGCTTTTCTAACTAGAAGTAGGGTCCAGTCCCTCTGCTCCCTAGCCCAGCCTGTACCGGAGGGCATCAGCAAAAAGCTGTGGTCTTTAATTTCGGCAATGCATCAGGTTGAGGTCACGGGTGTTGTCAAAGCAGAAAAGGGGATTCTGAAACTCGGAGAGCACCTGTACTTAAAACACGGGCATGATAAGACTAAGCATGATTACATTAGGCAGAAAATGAGAGAAGTCGGTAGGTTAATTAACAAAGAAAAAACGGCAGGGAAACTGAAAACAATGAAGGATTTATTTATTCCTTCCAATTTTAACCATGTGATTGATGCAGTCAGATCTGTGGCTGGATATGATGAGGAAACAAATCAATACAAGACTCCATCCTTGGCCCTCAAACTCGGCCATAGCCTCAGAAAGCTAGCAGATATTCTTGAACGTGACTCAAAAATTGAGCATTGTGTTGATGAACTATTTATTAAAAACCTCCAACGAAGCCGGCTGCTTTTTGAGAAGAGGTGGGACGTCTGTGTTTCTTCTGCTGCCCTACAGACCCTCCGGCAAGCCAAGTGGAACACTCCGGACCTGCTCCCTCTGACTGAGGACGTTAGAGCCATGCATGCACATATTGAGGTATGTCGACCTGAATATGTGCAAAGCCTAATAAGTGAGCCAACCTCTAAGCATTGGTCTAAACTGGCAGTTTTGACTCTTTGTGAGGTCATTATTTTCAATCGAAGACGGGAAGGTGAGGTTTCAAAGATGCCACTGACAGCGTTTATCTTAAGAAGTAAGATGGGATCCATTCTGACATTGCTCTGGGACTGTCTGAACTTGAGAAAAAGCTGTGTCAGCCAACCCATTGAAATGAAAGGGAAAAGAAGTCAGAAAGTGCCGGTTCTTTTGACTCCTGAAATGATTGCTTCGATGGAGGTGCTGGTGGAGAACAGAAGGGCCTGTTCCATCTCTGACCATAACCCATACTTCTTCTCCTGCCCGGGCGCAGACACCCACATCAGGGGATCAGACTCCCTACGGCAGGTGGCCAAAGAATGTGGTGCGGTGCATCCAGAGATGCTATCCTCAACCAAACTTAGAAAGCACATAGCTACTATGTCTACAGTTCTCAACATGAAAGAGAATGAAATGGACATACTAGCCAACTTCCTCGGCCATGACATTCGCATCCACAGACAATATTACAGACTACCAGAGGGGACGCTGGAGCTGGCCAAAATCAGCAAAGTGTTGATGGCCATGGAGCAGGGAAGAGTGACGGAATTCAAAGGAAAGAGCCTCGACCAGATACAAATTGAGCCTGAAGGTAATTCTTGATATTATTAAAATATGTATGATTTTTTTCCCCTAAAGGCCACTTGTATTATTTTCTGTGCTACAGGGAGAGCAGTAGAGATCCTCTTACAAACGGACGGGCTAAAAGAAACTTCTAGCGGAGAACCTTCAACCATTCATCCAGATGCACCCCATGGTAGTGGCAGTGCCCCTTCTGGTAAGTGTACCAGGTGGGGGATTACAGCCAGGCTGCTTGGTCCTAACCCTGGGAGTGTATATTGCTAATATATTTTTATTTCTCTCCCTAGAACGTGTAAGAAAGCCATGGTCTGCATCTGAGGTGAAGGCTGTGGAGAAGACCATGATGCCTTTCATACAGACTGGAAAAGTCCCTGGGAAGTCTCACTGCCTGGCCTGCATTAATGCCTCACCAGATGACCTTAGACATCGGACATGGAGTGGCATTAAATTCTATGTCAAAAATAGAATCACTGCAATTCGAAAAAGAAATCAAAAACAAAATTCCTTTAAAAGAGTTGTTTGTTTTCTATTGACTGTTTTGTATTACTTAAAGTAGTCCCAGTAAAAAAGATCATGTCTATGGGTCCCATTCTGAACGGCCCTGTCAAAGGGACCAACCAGGTAACAAAAACGTGTGTGTGTGTGTGTGTTTGTGGACTGAGATGATGAGAGGAAATACTGGAGATGTGACAGCGGGAGAGAATGGGGGAGACAGAGAGAAGGATATAAAGGCAAATACGAGAGGTGTTTTTCATTTCCGTTTGAAGATTGAAGATTATGAACTGATGAAATGGGAGTATGGTGCATATTTGGAGATGTACTTTGGGTACTGAGACCCTGTTGGTGTTGGTTGGTTATAATGGGAAAATTCGACCGGTTTTAAAAACTGGGGTAGCTAACTTTAAATTTTCATAATGTTTTATTTGCTTTGAAAGACACAATATCCCAAATGAAGGTTGAGATTTTAACCATGTTAGAAAAAATTACAGTAAAAAAAGTACAGTGAGCTGCAAAAGTATATACAACTAGAACCTTTGCACATTTTGTTTTTGCTGAAAGACCAGAAAAAAGTAACGGACAACTGTGAAGTGAACATTAAAGGAGCAGTATGTACAAATCTGGCCAAAAGTGGGACTGCAACCTCTCTCACTCTCTCTGACTCAGGTTGCCAGATATGCAGACAAATCCAGTTTGGAATTATTTAAAAACACTACTGGTGAATTTTGGAGAAAGCCTCATCGTCAATTTGAGAGACCTTTTTTTTGTGGCAAGACCCGCCCACCTCCATGTGCTCCGGGTCCAACTCAGCTCTCCCATTGGCTGAACCTGGAAGGTAGAGGAGGGGGAGCAGACAGTAAGACTGGGATTGTCACAGCGTAATGCATGTTTTCAAACAGCATTTCTCATACAGCAGAAGAAATCCTTTGTACTGTGGACCCAGCAAACATGTGGAAGAATGTGCTCTGGTTAGATGAGACCAACGTTGAACTTTTTGGCCCAATTGCAAAACATTATTTATGGTGACACTAATTCTGCTCATCACCTTCAGTGCACCATCGCCTGTCTCAAATATGGGGGGGGGAGCATCATGCTGTGGAGCTGCTTTCCTTCAGCAGAGACAGGGAAGATTGTAAACTTATGGGAAACGAATGGCGCTAAATACAGAAAGAAAATGTTATCATTAAAAGGGTATGAGCACTTTTGCATTCACATGTTAGATCCACATCACTGGTTCTATGCTAAAAAACTGCACTCATTTTACGACACATAGAGAGTGTAGCTATTGTCAGAGACCTCCCTGAGACCTATGACCCCAGTTTTTCAGATTTTCTCCACAAGCCTTTTCTGTGTCACACACTTTAGCCTCAGAACGATACAAAGTCAAAGGTTTTGTCATCAAAATAGTGACGGGAGGTGATAAAAATAAACGTGGGAGTAGATTTTTAAGATCTCTGTCTCTCTCTAGGTCTCTGCACTGTTATGAAAACAAATTTAGCCTGAGCTTTTTTCCTGAATTGATTGAAGATAAATCAGTGTATTAATATAGCCTTGGTGATGGGGCGCTCAAAATAGACTTACTAAAATGAGAACCGATTTGGAACAAGCAAAACAAGAGACTGTTGTGTAATTAGAGGCGTATTAACCATGGACCACAGATTATGAAGAGTCCAGGGATTAGAGCTGGCACAAGGGCCGTTTTGTGCAGGGAATATACCTCTTGTTAGAGTCATTATGTACAAGTAATATCAAGATGAATACATGAGTAAAGAGGATTCATTGGGGATGAAATGAAAAGTATTTAAAGGCAAGTGGTATGTTTTGTGGTTGTGTCTATGGGAAAGGCACTTACGTTAAGGTGATAACTGGGAGCAACCGAAAAATCTACTTTAAACCATCTTCAGGTGTTTTTTAGACCCAGGCAGAGATGCTATGTCGACTTGAGACAAATGTGGGGAATAGTCAGTGTTGTTTGGACCCATGTTGATCCCATAAAGACAGGGTTGTATCAAAATAAAAGGGTCAAAACTAATTTGTTACGGCTTTAGTAATATTATTTCTAAAGTCATACACTAAAAAAAGAGAAAAGTAAAGAAAAATAAGTGTCTCAAAATTGGCAACATGTATCTGAATTTGAGCACATTCTGCCTTAAAACAAGATTCTCAAAAAGCCAAATGTTCATGGTTTAAAAAGACACAAATGTCTCCCTTGGAATGAGGAAATAAAGCAACATTTCTTGAAGTAAAACTAAGTGGCTTTGTCTCATTGGAGAATCTTGTTTTGACACTTATTACTTCATATTATATCATTGTTTGCAGAGCAGAGCAGGAGCTTCTTGTTCCGCGGCTCATTTTGCTGTCACTTTGAGTTTCCTTGTGTATGAATTGTGCTATACAAATAAACTGGCCTTGACTTACTGTCCCTCGTGTGACGTAGTTTTCAAGACCTACTTCATCTGCGCCACTTCTAGGCAACTATTAAATGGTTTGGTTTCGTTTTTGTCTCTTTTTGGATATTTTTTTATTGGGACTGAACTATTTGACAGAGCAAGTGGGAAAACTTGCTAAGAAGTACAGATGATGGGTGAGAAACCTTCCTTTGCTTTGACTAATCCCTGTACGACTGAGGGCTTACACAAACTTATTTGACAGAGTGTGGCTTTAAAAGTGCTGCATAATGACTTTGGAGATGAGGATTTTAGAATCTACTTTTTCTCATGAATTAATAGTTCAACCCATTGACTAAATATTCACGCCTAGCCCTGCTGTCAAAATGTGAAAAAAGGCATTTGTGCATACGTTAGCCGCACCAGCCCCATTCATTTGACAAGTGCCTTCTGAAGTCCATAGCGGCTAAACTAGACTGGTCCAAAAAAATATACTCCCCTCGACAGCATCTGGAACGTAGCTTTGGGCCAAGACCCACTTTTGAACCACCCTGTAAAAAGATTTTTGAGAGGAAAGAAGACGCCATACAAAAGCATCGGATAATTCTCCTTCTGGGTCCACCCCCACTGGTCCGGGGTGGCATTGCAAGTATGTCGGTTTTTGGGCTGAGACCCGGCCCCACTGGAACAACCGTAATTATTAAGAATTCTAACTGTAATTACTAACTTGTTCCTGCAGATTTTTCTTCTGTCTGAATAAATAGATTTCACTCCAATGATTCAAATTCAACATTTTTTCTGTGTCACCACGGCTCCGGCACTTTTCCTGCACAACAGACACATTACTTAGAAAACGTTAATCTCTTTGGCAACAGTCCTGATTTCTCTTCATTGTGCGTTTGGCTCGAGGAGGAGGCAGCTGTTGATCAGAGGATATTGTCCCCGAAGACCGACAGTGATTAAATATACAGCTGAGACTCACACACAGACAGTTCTGCTGTCGACTGATTAAGAACGAGTTTTTAAATGGATCTAATCACGGTCTCTGTCCATCGTCTGTTGGAAAAAAACAAGTCACCAATATCTCATTCATTCCTTCATTTATTAGTCCTTTATTAGTCCATTTCTGAGTTGGGGGGGTAATAAGAGCTCCCACACAAAGCTTGCTGATCCTCCTGCAGGTGGCTGCTGCTACTGCTCCATCAGCAGTGACTGAGCCTTGGTCTTTCAGCATTGGCTTCAGGCAACGTGGGGTTAAGTGTCTTGCCAAAGGACACAACGATAGCAAGCATCAGTGGGAGCAGTTTGAGTAGGCCCAAAGGCTAATGCTCTACTAACTGAGCCACGGTCGCCCCTCATTTCAATAATAATAACAAAATCACTTTTTGCAGTGAATTGCAGAAGGTGACAGTGTCTCAGTTGATAGAGCATCGGTCTTTGAGCCTCGTGAACGTGGATCTGATCTCTCCATCTGCTCCCGCTGACGCCTGCTGTGGTGTGTGTCCCTGGGCAAGACAATTAACTCCACTCTGCTGGAAGCTGAAAGACCGAGGCTGCGAACCTCCCACCTGCAGGAAGACCACTGGTGGCAGCTCTGATTGCCGCTTCCCCAGACCCAGAAACCAATGAAGGGGATACAAATGGAAGAATGGTTAGAGAAAGTAGTGAAAGAGAGGTGTAGGGTCGGAGAGTGTTTGGGCCTGTGTGTTGTCACAGTCTGTGTTTTGTGTTGTCCGTCTTACAACATCGGTGGTAGGAATGTGTTACTGTTTGTACTGTACAGTTGTACGTTTTGGAATTCTACTGTCATGCTGTGGACTTTTTGGATTATTTAACCTGGTTTTATTTTACTATATTTGTTCTTTTGTAGTTTGAGTTTGCTTCCTGTTTCCTGTTGATTGTTAGCCCCGCCCTAATTTGATTCTCCTGTGTGTGTGTGTATGTGTGTCATACTTCTGTCATGTGTTTTGTTGGAGGGTATTGCAGGGTTTCGATTCGTTTTTTTTTTTTTTTTTATGTGTTTGAAGGACGCAGAGGGGATTAGATAAAAAAATAATCTTTTTGCTTCGATCATTTTAACTCAATTCACTGTATTGTAATTATTCGCCCTAAATCACAACAGTAGTTATCTCAGAGGACTTTCCCAAACTGTTGATTCACCAACACAGATCAGAGAATCAAAAAGTTTAAATAATCCCTTTTCAAACCCTTTTCTTGTTTATTGATAATGCTGTTTCAACTACAGTTGAACCTGATGAAATCTCACACAACAAAGAGACAAAGTTAATCTTTTACTTGTTACATTGTACAAGGAGAATGTCTTGACAGAGGCAAGGCACAGACCCTAGCCTCTCTCAGGACAAGTCCGAAGATTCACAGTCTGCAAGCCCCTTTTGGTAGAACAAGACACACCTTCGTATGCAGATGGGAAAGGAAGAAACCAACACAACAAAAGACACTTAGCATATGAGCTCCCCAGACCTCCCGGTGTCTTCTTGAAGCTAAAGTGAATTACAATACAGACCATTCAGCACATAGCCACATACGATTTACCAAAATGATAACTTAAGTAACATTCCAATAACATTCCCTCCTTTTTATCCTTTTGATAAATCAAACAATCTATGTTCAAACATGGAGAACTGAAAATGAAAAAACACACATCAAAACTGAAAAATAAAAAATTTTCATAGTACAATTTCATATTGTTGTTCCATAAACTATTCCCCCTATTGAGACATACATGGCTCAAAACTGAACAATGTATTAACTTGAAATGTATGAACTTGAAATGTATTAACTTTGGTTATCAAATTCAACACCACGCACACGCCCAAAAGCCCGAAAACCCAAAGTCCATGTTCACAGTCCATAGTCAGTCCATTTGACACTTCCTCTCGACCCCTCCTCATGTTTGGTTATGACCAGAAATGTCCACTCTGTTCCTGTTTCGAAACTCTTCTCTGTCTGCGTTTCCGACGCCAAACAGCAGCAAGCCGTTCTCCAACAGCGACACAAAGCTGAACTTTCAAGTCGCAAATGTACCAAGATGTCACCTTCAATTCTCACGTCCATTTAACTTGAGCAAACGGCTAGCGCCCTCCATGGGCCTGCGCGCTTTGATCCTTGCAAATCGGCCCATGATTATTCGTTAGCAGCTTCCGATGGGGGGGTGGGGGTTTGTGTGAAGGGTCGTTTCGTAGGTGTCGATGGCTGTATGGAGATGGCGATGGGGTGGGTTTTCTGTCCCACAATGGAAAATAGGTGGATTTTGTTGCTTTGAAGCTTTGGCAGGGATGTGGCATTTTTCTCAAAAACAAGAAGCACATTTGTTAATATATTTCAGAATCAAAACATAAGGTGAAGGGTAATTCTAAACCAAGAAAACTTTGACAAAGGAAAACAAAGAGGACACACAGAACAAAGAAACACATGGCCAGAGGACAAAGGACCACATGGCCACAAAATGGCCGCCCTACACAATGCTTGCAATTTAACTATTTTTTAAGTCTTTTTACAATGTCCAATTCCAAATTTTGAGTAATTTAAAGGTCTTTAAACATCCAATTTCAATTTAGCTTATTTAGATGTCTATAAATGTCCAATTTCAGTTTAGAAGTAATGTAGAAGTTCAGTCTGAAGTAATTCAATTCTAACACATTCATTATACAGGCGTAACTCTGCGTTACCCTTTTGAATGAAACCCCGTTCATTCGAGCTCTGTAAAAGTCCTTGACTAAAGGCATAACTCTGCGTTATCCTAAATGAACGTGTTCATGTGAACTTCACACTACTTCCTGGATTACTTTTGGACATAATTTAGAGTGTACAGAACTTGCCTTTGTTGTGATTTCATCAGGAAAAAACTGTAGTTCTCCCGTCGACTCCAACCCAGGGCTGTCCTGCCTCAAACCTGGAGTTCCAATGCAGTTCCGAGTGCAGAAGGCCTTGTTGTAGCTCCTGGAAGTCCATGTTTGAGACAAGCTCAGCTCCTGTAAGAAGTGTTGGGATCCGGATTTGAAGGACCAAGTGATAATGCTGTTTCAACTACAGTTGAACCTGATGAAATCTCACACAACAAAGAGACAAAGTTAATCTTTTACTTGTTACATTGTACAAGGAGAATGTCTTGACAGAGGCAAGGCACAGACCCTATAGCCTCTCTCAGGACAAGTCCGAAGATTCACAGATGGCAAGCCCCTTTTGGTAGAATAAGACACACCTTCGTATGCAGATGGGAAAGGAAGAAACCAACACAACAAAAGACACTTAGCATATGAGCTCCCCAGACCTCCCGGTGTCTTCTTGAAGCTAAAGTGAATTACAATACAGACCATTCAGCACATAGCCACATATGATTTACCAAAATGATAACTTAAGTAACATTCCAATAACATTTATTATCATTTCTTCTGTGAATAATGTTGGCAAATCTCCTGCATGTTTGAAATAAATAAAGAAATGAAGTGCGTCTGTGCAGAGTTCTGTTTCTGTGGGGAGTTTGCATGTTTCCTCCAGGTGCTCCGGTTTCTTCTACCATTAAAAACAACACAACACCCTCTCCTCTGGTGTATCAGAAATGAATTGAGTTGAAACGATGGATCTTCCCATTACCTCGTCTGCAGAAATGTTTTTGAGATTTGCCACAAAAGAGAACAGTCCTGGTTTTACTTCACACTATGGTTGAAAAAGTTATAAATGTCTTCCTGCGGCACTTTCTAACAGTAATTTAGTGGCAGCGGCTCACAGGAGGGAATTCTTATTGCATTAGAGCTTACAGAATGTAGTTTGTGATTTATTACGGCCGACTGACGTGAGAGAGTTTAGGTTCTCTGCCTTTTATTGCACCAAACTGTCAACAGCCGCAGAGTTTGAGACCTGGGAGTTATTTTCTTCAAGTTAACTTTGACTCACACTTTAAATCAATTCATATTTTTCATGACTAGCTACAGACCTCCTGCAAATACTTAAGTTCCGTTATATGCAGAGAAAAGCAAGAAGGTCTTCTCTGTATTGCTTGAACTGGAGTTTGAAGTAATGGTCGGTTTGCTTTTTTTACACTGAAGAAAACACAAAAAACCCAACTCCATATAATCAGTCTGTAGGAAAACATGTTGTATATTCTAGTATAGGGCGGCAGGTGCATAGTTCTGTGTCTGTGAGGAGTTTGCACGTTCTCCCCGTGGTTTCCCACTTGCTGTTTGTGAGTCAAATTGACCCGCCACAACGACTAAAACACACCTTAAATTGTAAAAAAACAAAAAAGAATCTAAGGTAACACTTTACATTACGGGCCGGTAAGTCCATGGTACTTACAGTGGTACTTCTAGGTACTTACAGTGGTACTTCTAGGTACTTATTGTGGTACTTACAGAGGTACTTACAGTGGTACTTCTAGGTACTTATTGTGGTACTTACAGAGGTACTTACAGTGGTACTTCTAGGTACTTATTGTACCTCTGTAAGTACCACAATAAGTACCTAGAAGTACCACTGTAAGTACCACAATAAGTACCTCTAAGTACCACTGTAAGTACCACAATAAGTACCTAGAAGTACCACTGTAAGTACCACAATAAGTACCACTGTAAGTACCTCTAAGTACCACAATAAGTACCTAGAAGTACCACTGTAAGTACCTCTGTAAGTACCACAATAAGTACCTAGAAGTACCACTGTAAGTACCATGGACTTACCGGCCCGTAATGTAAAGTGTTACCGAATCTAAATATTGATGCTTTTCCCTAACCGGATGAGCCCTGGGTCATTTAAATCATTCTATAACCTACTTTTAAGTATTTTTTATGTTTTCTTCTAATTTTAATCAAGAGAAAAACGGCACAAGGGTTAAATATCTGCAATAATTCCCATCCCCTTTCATCCTGTGAAGCCTGGGTGTGGCGTTCCTGCAGCAGAGCAGCTCAGGTGGCTGCAACGTCCTCATTAGCAGCAGAATTCCGCATTCCTCAATCCCAGTTCAATTGTGTTCGCTTGCCCCTCTGGCCTCTCTCCCATTTCACATGTTGTGAATAAATGTTTTGAACTAATCCTCTTATTTGGGGCTCTCTTACTTTGTAACACCGGTACTACAGTTTTGACTTTATGCATAAATGGGCAAATCCACTGCACCTTCCTCCGTATGTGTGAATATTAGTTAAATGTGTCCTCTGCATTTGACCCACACTTCAATGCCACTAGGGCAGGGGTGTCGAAAGGGCCACTTTAGTTCACCGGACTAGACCAGGGGCCGACATTACATGCTGAAAAACTATCTTGACTGGTCTTGGGCTGTTCTGAGCTTTAAAATACTCTAGAGCTGAAGTTGAAATGACACATGTTCACCAGCAACAGTAGTGCAATTAACCGATGTTTGTGACACAATCAAAAACCAAGTCAGTACAGTTTGTAAAAATAAAGTCAAGGACAGAATTCCAGACCTTCTGGGCTTTAGAACGAGGTAGCAGGTGTCTATATTGGCGGAGCTGAAGTTGAATGGATGACACAGTGAACTTTTGTTTAAGATCTCAAAGACTAATTTGGGTTAGCATGGCAGAGGGCCACTGAGAGAGTGAGGGCCCCAATTGGGATCATCTGCCATCTTTCTTTATATGTTTGAAAAATGTGCCACACTTTTCATTTGTTGCTGCTAATTGTGACTCTGTATTGCACCTTATTGGACTGTATTTGAATATGTATTTCAGAAACTTAAGATAAGACAGACATTATTGACCTGTATGTTATTATGTAAGTTAATTGATTGTATTATCAGGACTACAGGTAGAAAAAAGCTGCTGCTGAATTATTTGCAGCCTCTTTTTAATGCAACTGCACATTGTACCTAATAATCAAAATTAGAATGTGTTTTCAGTTATGGGGAAACCGTAACAGCTGCAGGAAAACCTATGCAGACATGGGGAGAACATGCAAACTCCACTCATAAAGGCTCTGTTAAGACCGGGATTCAAAGACATGTGTTGGAGTCCAGAGAGGTCAATGGTAAGGTCAGTGCAGCGATGGTACAGCCGTTTCTAACCAGCAAAGAGGGAGTGAATGAATAACGAGACAAGGAAAGTGCGATATAAATCCTCTGCATTATAGATTAGTAGGTTTTCAGCAGATCTGAGTTTCAGCAGCTGAAGAACCTCTAGTCTTTCTCTAATCGTCTCTTCGGATATAGTCAAACTTTTAGTCTGGGTGAGTCTGCAGTACTGTTCCGGTGACATTTACAGGACAGAGGCTCAGCATTACGGCGCTCTTTCCTGTCTCCAAATGCCACCTGGGCCTCTTAGTGGACTACAGACTCGGCTTCTTCAAAGTGACAAGTACCAGGCCTTTCATTTATTCATGAGGAGATTGAGCAGCGTGGACAGAGAGTGCTGCGAGGATCGTAGAGCAGCGACTCTCCACAGCCTTCGACAAACCGTGGACCATGTTAGACCAATGGATTTCAACATTTTGGAGCCGTGGGATTACCAACTACAAGAGGTGACAAAGATTCCATGGTTCGCAGCTTCCAAAGCAGTTACACACAGAGCAGAACGAGTCATAACGATAGGAAGAATCATGACACTCAGGGGTTTGGCAGCATGTGTATTGATGTGATATTATATATGTAGTTTCACACACGTCTCTACCGGCACGTCTCTACTCTCACAATCGACTCTCCTGTTTGTGTTGAGCCCCCGGACCGTGGTTGAGCGGCGCAGGGGAGTGCGTCGCTCCAGGGCTGAAGGGAAGTTACCTACAAGGGATAACTTCTGTTCTGACCCTCACTGTCACAGTGTGGTGCTGTTTCAATAACATTTCAAACTGTTTTTCAAGAGTCGCACTTTCTTTCGTCGCCAAGACACACAAACATTCACTTGTATCCTGCGCCGGTCGCCCGAGTGCACGCCACAGTTTTCATTCACACGCTCCCTCTCACAGCGCTCACAGCGTTTACTCCAAGGCGCACACACACAAACACACTTTACCCACTAACTTCTGCACATTGAAGAAAGATTCATCTCAGGATGTGGTGAAAGGACTGTGGTGATGATCCAGGACACTCTACATTCTACTACTTTCATTTCATTTCATTTTATTCATTTCAAACCTGCACAATACATATTTTTACACATATCAATATAACAGACGAATAACCCGTACCTGGTTCGAAAAGGAGTTGGATGACGCAAGTGCTTATTTGGTTCCAACCCCATCAGACAAAGTGTTTTAACAATATCATGCAGTAGAATTCTCAAACACACAACGGTACATTACAAACATTTATACAATACTAACACCGATGGTATAAGACAGAAAACACTAAACACACACAAACTCTGACAACACACAGGCCCAAACAATCTCCGACCCTACACCTCTCTCCCACTACTTGCTCTGTGCTCAAGGCATCACTCTCTTACTTCCACATATTTGTTGTGATCATTTATGGACATTGGTCTCTCCCCATGGTCCAATACAATGTGTTTTCTCTGTTTTTGAACTGTTTGATTCTCTGGTCTGTGCTGGCAATTTCAACACTATTTTGTTAAGTCCTCTGAGAAAACCACTATTGTGATTTACGGGCGATACAAGACTAAACTGAATTGAATTGAATGGCTTTTCTGATCAGTTTTTGGCAAATCGACAATTTTGTTTAGTCCTGCGAGATGACTGCTGTTGTGATTGGACCTAAATTTGACAAACACTACAGTAGATCCGAATGGCAGCTGATCCCATAACCCAAAAAAACTCCATGCGAGAGATCTAACCAGGAAGTTCTAGAAGATCTCAGTTCTCCGTCTGGACTCATCCCAAGAGACTTCCTATTTCTTCCGACTGTTTTCCTCCGTCATGTTGACAGACGGTTAAAGCAGAGAACGGCTGTACACTTAATACAACAGTTTTCAGGTGACCGTGCACTCTGATGTCCCTGAGGGGAAAGGTGTCCTCTGCATTCGACCTGAAAGTCACTGAGGCGACTTGTAAACAGTAAAAACTCTTAACATTGTGCAACCCTGAACAAAAGCATAGCATTACGCTCAATGAATTATGTTGGAGCTCCCCCTGAGGGCACTGGGACACACCTCTGTCAGCTGTTGATCTCCAGAGCAGATGATGTGGCACAAACTCATGCATCCCGGTGTGTTTATGTGAACAGCAGAGAGCAGATACAAGGACGTGCAAGTTAATGTGCAAGACTGGCTTTTATGGACTCAGGTTTATTGTCAAAATAGATTGGTGCTATGAAATGGACTAATAAAGGGGAAGAAAATGAATGATTCATCAGAGTGCTTTGATCATCACGAGTCAATCATGCATAAAAACTCATCATAAAATTATGTTGTGTCCAGTTATGAGTCGTCAATGAGTTTTGTTTTGCTCTATCATCTGTTGTGTTACATCACGACATTTAGCCTCAGTCCTGCGCTGCATGGCCTTGGTGCTGGGTCTACAGTCTTAGTTCTGGGTCTAAAGCCTCACTCCTGGATCTACAGCCTCACTCCTGGATCTACAGCCTCAGTCATGGGTCTACAGCCTCAGTCATGGGTCTACAGCCTCAGTCATGGGTCTACAGCCTCAGCCCTGGGTCTACAGCCTCAGTCATGGGTCTACAGCCTCACTCCTGGGTCTACAGCCTCAGTCATGGGTCTACAGCCTCAGTCCTGGGTCTACAGCCTCAGTCATGGGTCTACAGCCTCAGTCCTGGATCTACAGCCTCAGTCCTGGGTCTACAGTCTCCTTTTCTCCTACTGGGTTTTTAATTTTTCCTTAGAGATCTAGGAGGGTCTAACTAAGGACAGTGGTAATGATCCAGGACAACGACATTCAACAACATTTATGGACATTGGTTTCTGCTCTCTATAGACTAAAAGTTCTATGTGCTTTTTTTTTTATTTTGTGCTGATCTGTGGTGAATTTCACAGTTTTGAAAAGTCCTCAGAGATAACCAATGTTGTAAATTAGAAAAAAATGAATTGAATTGAACCGAACATTGCAATTCAAGTCTGACCTATATCTGGACAAAATGTACTTTGTCGTGAAATGTAGCCGTTTGCGGTTTACATACAGAGTCCGTAAAAGTACATCATCACTGCGTAGACGACAGAAGCCCTTTATGTCTGTCATGTCCTTCACAGCAAATAAATCCTGTTTTTTTCATATATATTTGACCCAAACAAGTCATTTCCTACTTGTTACCTTGGTTCTCGGTTCAAACTTTTATCAACTCTGTCCTTGTTTTTTACAGCAAATAAGAAAGAGGAAGTAATTTCAGGGGTTTGGGGAGCGGGCGGTAACCTCCGACGTTGTGTTTGGAGGAAATAAATGAACACCTTGTTGTATAAAGGGCAGCGGTGCGTTCAATGCTGAGGACCGAGCGTGAGACCTTTCCCATAAATGCCAACGGGAATGCAGTCTTCTCCAGCGATGAGGGACCGGGACTCGGGAAATTGGATGTGACCTCTACAATATGCAGCCCCCAGAGACACATTTAGATATCGACTGAAAACAATGATACCACTTTTACACCGGTTTGTTTGTCTGGGTTTTATTATTTCAGTGTTTAATCGATCCCTTTGTAGTTATTTCTCTGAGATGTGCCGCTCCAAACATCCGTCTCTGTTTGCTTTGTTCCAATGCATAGTTGATGGATCATACTGCTGAAAGTCCATTAAAAATATATTTATATATAAATGTTTATGAGAGTTGGAGGAGTTCCTGATAATAAACACACGAGCATGGTCTGTTGAAATTGTTCAGGTGATAAAAACATTTCTTTTTTATTCCTCTTTTGGGAAGGCATGATTTGCTATCTCACATAAAATCTGAAGTCATCAATTCTAGAGAACATAGAAAACCTTTATCCGAGAATTAGCAACTGTAAACATACTTCTGTTTTCTTTGTTTAACAAGGCTCAGTTTTACCACAGTTTAGAAGATGAAGAAACAAAGCAACAAAGCTCTTTCTTCCAGTGTTTGGAATCAATAAAATCCTAAACGCAGGAATCAATGGAAAGTGTGAGAAGCAGCTTTTTAAAAGAACACTTCAGAGGAGTAAAGAAAAAGGTGGAAACATTTGGAACTGAAATATTAATGAAAAATAAGAAAGACACATTTTAAGAGATATAAATATTCTTATTCATTGTTACAAATTGCTTTTCCTATACATTTTACTCTTCCCCATAGAGTCATGCACCGCAGAGCTGAAAAACACAACTTCAAAGATTGTAAAATATTCTGTTACAAATGACTTCAGTGGGAATGGGAAAGCTTTATGAGCAAGAGCAAAAACAACTAATGCTTTTAACTTTAATAATTTTGATCCACCACATATTAAAGTGCTGGACATGCAACACCATCACATCACCCTGCAGAAAGTCATGACAAACAAGTCAAAAAAATCTCAAATTTGGCAAAATATAAATGAATATGATCACAATCTGACTTAAAACAAGATTCCCCAATGGGAAAAATCAAAATCATCTTCTTTTAAAAAGAAAAAGAAATGTCTCCCTTGGAATTAGGAAATAAAGAAACAGTTCTTGAAATAAAACTGAATGTATTTGTCCCATTGGAGAATCTGTTTTTAGCCCAGAATGTGTCAGATTCAGATAAAAACCACTCGATTAAAGCTTTTATTACCTCAGATTTCATCTTTTTTGCAGTGTCTACACAAGAAAATTAGAGACTGTTCACAAATGGACTTTAAGTACCAGCTCTGTGTGATTCTAGACTTGAAAACAACACACAGGGACTGGCCTCCTGCTGGGACTCTGAGGAGCACAGGGACTGGCCTCCTGCTGGGACTCTGAGGAGCACAGGGACTGGCCTCCTGCTGGGACACTGAGGAGCACAGGGACTGGTCTCCTGCTGGTCCCAGAGTCAGGACTAAACATGAGGAGGCAGCGTTTCAAATTGAACGGTCTTCCTGAAAATATGAGACAGGCTTCTTCTCTGACAATGTTGAAAATCAGGTTGAAAACAGACACTGACGCATCTTTACTCTTTTTAATGGTCTGTGATTATTTGTGGTATGGTTGTTTTCTCCTGTTTTCTAAGAACTTGCGTAAGAATACAGATAAACTCCCCTTGCTTTTCCGTTGTCAGTAGTTGGAGTAGTTATTCAATCATGTTTTTCTTTCTTTTGAAAAGTGGCCCATTTCCTCTAATGTAAGTCCTATTGTACATTGGTCTCATTTGACTAAAAGCAACACTCTCCAGTCTCCACCACAGCATTACTCACGCCACAAACACAGAATTACAAAACACAGACATGCTTTTGAAATGAACGGCCTCAAATGTAAGTCTGGTGTTTTCTTTTCGTTATGACAGAGTTTGAGATCTGATTCAATGTCCTTGTAGCAGCCAAAACTTGCCCTGTGCAAGGTCCGCTGGATGCAGTGTGTTGGCGTCTTATGGAGGACCAAAAATGACTAAAGTATAAATAAATAAATAAATAAATAAAAACAGGAATATATTAATAAATACATTCATTTTGGACAATAAAAACTAAATATTTACATTGATATGCTAAATATTACTCTGAAATCAAATAAATATACTTTTATTTAGGTTATTTATCAATATCTAAATGTTTTCCTTTATTTATTTATCCATTTATTGCATATATTTATTTATGTATTTCTACATTTCTTCATTTATTTATTTATGTATTTCTACATTTCTTCATTTATTTATTTATGTATTTCTACATTTCTTCATTTATTTATTTATGTATTTCTGTGTCGCTACATTTCTTCATTTATTTATTTATGTATTTCTACATTTCTTCATTTATTTATTTATGTATTTCTACATTTCTTCATTTATTTATTTATGTATTTCTACATTTCTTCATTTATTTATTTATGTATTTCTACATTTCTTCATTTATTTATTTATGTATTTCTACATTTCTTCATTTATTTATTTATGTATTTCTGTGTTCCTGTATGCTAATTAGGTGGGCGGTGCTGAACTCAATCTAGAACAGGATTGGTTAGGATTGCGTGAACTCTGGTCTCGATCATTTACTGCCTCACATTACGGTACTCTGTTAGCTAGCTTGAGATCCTCTGTGCACTTTTGTGTGGTATGATGGCAGTTTCGAATGTAAGTTTTTTAGGAGCCATTGTTCATCAATTAAGAGCATTAGCAAATGATGTTAATGATGTTGAGCATAATGCACCTGAGGACTATCTACTCTTTCGGCTGGAAAGACTATTAGATGTTTTAGTTCATCACAGTGCTGACCCAGAGGTAGACTTTGATGCAACTGTGCTGGACGCTCTTCAACAAGCTATACAGCAGCTTCACATCCTCTCACAAACCGAGAAGGCTAAAGCCTAGCGTACATCGGACTGGCAACTGATTATATCCGTCGCATATGAGTTGCTGCCCCGCACACATGGACAATCTGACGAAAACGGGCAACTCCCAGTAGCAGACCAGTCTCGGGAATAACAGCGCGTACATCGACAGCAACTGGCCTCAACTACAGTGTGTTTTCTGACATAAACTGTTGCGGGCTCGCAATACACGCAATACACACACGCTGTCGGACATCGGGTCATATCTCCGAAACTGAGGTCAACTAGTTGCCGAAAAGTAGAACATGGGCAACTGACTGAAACTGGAGACCGACTGTTCATCTCCAGTTGTAAGAGAGCGCACATCGACCGATTTTGGCAACTGATCATCTCCATCATCTCCTCTCAGTTGCCAAAAGCCGCCTTGCAACTTGTCTCCAGTTTCTCTGTCGATGTACGCTAGGCTTAACTTTGCTTCTGTCTGGTTGCCCTACTGCCCACCAATCATTGAAAATAAATAAATAAATAAATAAATGAAGAAATGTAGAAATACATAAATAAATAAATGAAGAAATGCAGAAATACATAAATAAATAAATGAAGAAATGTAGAAATACATAAATAAATAAATGAAGAAATGTAGAAATACATAAATAGATAAATGAAGAAATGTAGCGACACAGAAATACATAAATAAATAAATGAAGAAATGTAGAAATACATAAATAAATAAATGAAGAAATGTAGAAATACATAAATAAATAAATTAAGAAATGTAGAAATACATAAATAAATATATGCAATAAATGGATAAATAAATAAAGGAAAAAATGTAGATATTGATAAATAACCTAAATAAAAGTATATTTATTTGATTTCATAGTAATATTTAACACATCAATGTAAATATTTAGTTTTTATTGTCCAAAATGAATGTATTTATTAATATATTCCTGTATTTATTTAATTATTTATTTATTTATCCTTTAGTCATTTTTGGTCCTCCATAGTCTCTCACCATCCAAATAGAGCAAAATACTGTGTTCTACAATCCTTTATTGTTGCCAAGTACACAAATATAAAGCTGTGGTAACAAACAACGGTCGAAAGATGTTTGCCTCCACACTACAACACCTGTCTGTCATTAGTGCCCCACTTATATAGGGCATACTAGGTGGCAGGAGGCAGCAAAGGAAAACATAGGAAACTGGCTCCAACACACCGGCCCCTTAATTGTGAAAGCCAGGAGCTAAACAATTACAAATTCAAAAAATAAACATGGAGCCATACTTTAACTTAGCAAGTTTGTCACATTGGGAACACATTTTTCAAAAAACACAATTTCAATGTCCACATATTCAAAGTCATTGTTCAATACACAGAATAAACATTTGGCATTTAATATCCATCCTGTTAAGTTTCATCATTCAAAACTATTTCCAGCGCTTTCTTTTGAAAGCTTTGCGCAACTTTAGCTTAAACATTTTGCTGGCTGAAAGCACATACAGAATCCAAAGACAGATCACGAGAACAACAAAATCAAAATGAGTGTTTCTTGCAAAAGCATTGTTGTGCTTGCTTTTACTACGCCACTGTGGCAGTGGAAAAATCCTGGTGTGGCCTGGTGGTTAAATCCATCCCAGTCATCATCAGTCCTAGTTTCTTTTATAACTGCAGGGACAGTTGTGGTTGGAACTTGTGTTTGCACCCTAGGCTCTGTTGGAAGAGATTTATTTTTATGCCGATGCTTCTTTGAGGCATTCAATACTGCAAGTTTAGCTGTCACTTCAGCCATTTTAGTTTCAAATTCCAGCTATTCCAATTGTCTCTTAATGGCTAGTTGCTTTGCTTCCATTTCATATTTCTCTTCCAAAAATGATATTTTAACTAGAAGCGCAGCTTGCTTAGCTTTTATTTTAACCAAAGCTGCAGCAGCTGAAGCTCTCTTCTCTTTTTTGTCAGTTTTTTGTTCAAATCCCTGTTGCACATTTTTTACAGTGTTCTTATTTACAGTGTCCACCTCACAGTCCATGTACCGCTCCCAAAAGTGTAGTCTGTGCAGCATTATGTCGCACACAGAAATCAGAACTGCTCACCACGCGTAGCCTTCTCCAAACGCGGTGCCAAGCTCCTCCGCGGTCCACCCCTTCGCGGTCCGATCAGTGCTGCAGGGCCTCTCCGCTGCAGGACAGTTTGCGCGCCGAGTCTTCCCTCGCCCGCGCTGGTGGTGGGGGACGCCGGTGCTCTCTCCGGTGTTTTTGCCCTTTCCTCCTTCCCGCCGACAGTCCGCCGGTTCGCCGCGCCCCTTTGGCAACGAGTCACCGCCACGGTAGACACAGTGGCAGGAGGCAGCAAAGGAAAACATAGGAAACTGGCTCCAACAGTCCTGTTACACTACTGAGGTTCTCCAGTGTTACGACCAAAGAGGAAAACCCAAAAACAGGGAGACGAGGACGAGTGAACAGGTTTCTGCTCAATGAACTCAAATAACAATCAATCCACACATTTAAATGTTAATGGGAGAACACATTATACACATTCTTAACACACTGAGGTTTTCAGAATGATCTGTTTACGTTTTAATGACAAAAATACTCTTTTAAAGCGTCTGTGGTAAACCCGGAATCAACCATTAACATTAATAAAACATTTAGAACGTTTGCAGATAATCTCATTATGGATTATGGAGTCTATATTTGGGCCACTCATCGCTGATCTTCTCCTTGTTCAGTTTCCGTGTAGTTCCAGAGAGTTCTAGTTTTGAAGGAGCTAGCCTAGGTGTTATTAGCCTAGCTGTCACTCACCTAGCTGTTACCTACCACCAAGCACCGGCGATCCAAGATGGCGCCCTATTCAAATGAATGGTTGTGCTCACTGCCGCTTTGTGACGGCATGGGGTCTGAAAGATTAGCGGAAGTCGCCTGAAACTCGCAAAGATCTATGGGAAACTCGCCTGTATTTGGGCATCGTCTGGTCCTCCCAGTTCTGCGCAGTGGATGATCTCCCATAATGCGTTGAGCCAAACACGCGTGTGTGGGTCTCACACCAGGTCTCACGCACGTGCACAGAGGGGCTCGGCCGCGCTCTGACCAATCAGAGCAGTTCATCAGAGCGGGAGTTAGAGCGAGAGCCAGACGAGCAGAGTTTGTGGCACTAAATTTAAACAAAACCGAAGGATTTAAGAAGAAAAAAAGGTCAGGATGACAAGGGACACGAAAATCCCCACAAAATCCGACCTTTATGAAAGCTGTAGGTTCTCTGTCAGCTGAGGTCGAGCTGTTTTAATATGCATTGAGTTCTATGGGGAAAATTTCTGGGTAGCCCACGTGAATTTAGTCTGGTTCAGTCTGTAGTACCGCGAGAATCCCCTGAGCACATGAGTTATTCAGCTACAAGCTAGTAATACCCTATCCAGTTATTATAATAGATCCATGCCTACCACATACACAGACACCCACCCACCCTGCCAGCTAGCAGCACACACGCACGCACATACACACGCACACATACTCTCTTCTACAGTGACATTTCAAATGTGAAAGAAATATTTGTATATAATAATAAACCGCTGATGTTATAAATTATCACTTAGAAGCCAAAGCGTACGGTGTTCTCTTTCGTGTGTTAATCATTAAAAGTAAAACCGGTCTTAATTACAGTCTATCATGAGGCCAATGTAAACTGCTCAGCATTAGCCTCAGGGTGTTGTTGTTATTCACGGCTGCCCCTTTGTATTTGAACAAACTCATTTACCAAAAAGACAGCTGCAGTTACTGAAAGACTGGCTGCAAAGAAAGCCACTGGGAGATATATATATATATGTTTACACATGTTTTCCAGCACTATATCCACAAAGCATCATGGGAATTTGATCCATTGCAATTGTCAACGTACGGTTAATGTCAATACACCTTAATGTCTGCAGTATTGAACTGAAATGTTTTGTGAATCCAGCTGTAATTCACGGCTCACTCCAAACTAAACTGTACAATGCTTCAATCACACTCAAAGCAGCAAAAAAAAAAAAAAATGTATGAAGCAAAAATATTAGCCCCTAATAATTCTTTAATACTATGTAGTTTATAGATACACATAGGATAATCTCAGATGGAACTTTGGGGACACGGACACATTTAGGACGTGTCGTGTGGGAGGCCAAGTGAATGGAAGAATGAACAGAACAGAGAGTATGGTTGATGGTTAATGGTTGGGGATAAAACTAGTATTAATCTCTAATTATAGATTTTACATTATCCAAAACAACATGATTCAATAACTGCAGATACTTTGTCCAAAACGTCTGGAGCTGTTAATAGTACGGTGTGGAGGAATCTGTGTTTAAGAAGTGCGCTCTCCACTGGACGGCCAAGGAACAAAACAACAGTCTGTGAACAATCGGCAGTAGCGGCGGACATTTTTGTCTCATTGACCCAAATGTAATACATTGGTACGGTTTATTGGAGAGTGAGCCCCCTTTAAGAATGTATCACAACTGTTGGAAAGACCCTCACAGAAATAATTGTTGAAAATGTGAGAAGACGCTGGGAAGATGACATTCTACCCACAAAAGCCTCATGGGAACAATGCATTAGTTTATACACTCACCTGTCTCCACATTAGGACAGTGGACGTCGCACTAGACCTCGCTGTTTGTTTTTGTGATTTTGTAAATACAAAAACTCAATTAAAAAATGTAATTAAAAAATAACTATGTATCTCAATTTGTGATAAGTTCTCTGCCATTTTTGTTTCTTGAAATCAGTTCTCTTGGGAAAGTACTAGAGAAACTAGATCTCCAGAGCATCCTTTAAATTTTTTCTATTTTTTATTTAACTCTTTCTTAATCCAACATGTCATCCACCTTAAGATAAGATAACCTACAGTGCTGCCATGACTTCTTCCAGGTAAATGGAGGGACTCATTTTACTGTCTTGTGTGTAAATGTGCTCCATTGCTGTTTTAAAACAAATAGATTTGGCCTTATGAGTTCAGCTTTTACGTGTGCCTTTAACATCTATTTGTTTGTTTTCCTCATTCAAGAAGTCATTCGGTGTCATGGTTTTGGTTTCTTTTTTCCCCATCACTTGTTTTAATACCTTCCATGTTGCTTTAATATCATTCTGATGTTCTAACAATGCTTTAGAACAATGCATTTAAACACTGCCCTACTATTATTATTGAGCTTTCACATCGTGCAGCAACCCACCTCCTCCCCATCACTGCTTCCTCAGCCAGACCATCTCTTCAACCCTTCTGTTTAGCCTCCACCACCAGGGTGCAGTGCTCTGCCTGGGTCAAAGCGCCAAATCACAAATCCGTTTATCCGCTCCCACAGATGAACGGGCTGTAGATCCAGGACTGAGGCTGTAGATTCAGGACTGAGGCTGTGGATCCAGGACTGAAGCCGTGGATCCAGAACTGAGGCTGTAGACCCAGGACTGAGGCTGTAGACCCAGCACTGAGACTGTGCAGTGCAGTGCAGGACTTAGGACAGTCCCAGGCAGGGTGGGGGGCAGCGAGAACAGTCAGACATCTCTGACTGGAAGTGTTAATTTTAAACAATAAATATCCTGCTCCCTCCACGTCCTTGATAAACACTGCACACACGCACACCCCTGGGCACGCACACGGACGCGCTTAAGGGAAAGATGCGCTCCATATCCTCTCACTCATTCAACAAGACACACACACACGCACGCGCGCACACACACACAGACACACACACACACACACACACTCATTTACGAACACAGACATACGCATACACATGTACACACACGCGCGGGACAAATGCGCTCAATCCCTCATTCAACAGAACACACACACACACACACACACACACACACGCACGCGGACAGATGCGCGCTGCACAGATGGCACAGCAGCGCAGAGGCTTTTACGCGCACGTCTCGATTGGCTGAGGTGCGTGTGTCACGGCGGAACGAGGCTGAAGTCTCGCTCCTGCTCCACAGAAGACTCTGAGCTCATCGTGGATTGCTAATCTTCTCTGCTTCTCGGCTTTTTGCCCTTTTTCCTCAGAGCTGTCCACGAGCAGGTGCTGAAACCATGAACCAAAGCGCAGGAGCAGCGCAGCACACACGGAAATACTCCATTGAAGGCGGAAAGGTAAGAGAAGATATGTTTTCATTACTTTTACGCAGCGAAATCTAGAATGGATTTGAACATTTGCAACTACAAATAAATTCCATTAGAATAATAATTGAAGGGCTTTTAGAAAGTCAATTGTCCCTTTATCAACTAATTTGGTGAAAAGATCGTTTGTAGCGCCATGCAAATAAAGTTTTGCCCTTTCTTGAGCAAATCTTTCCACATTTACTGCTTGAGGCAAATCATGTTGAAGAGTGTGGTGAGACACCTTTTTTGACCAATTCTCAAATGAGAAATCCATTTTTACAAATGCTTGTCTTGATTGCACTCGCCTGACTTTACTACCGTCGTTCTGCAGCAATGGAATAAGACTTGTTTTTGTTTTTTAGTCCAGTTCATACATGAGGTACTCAAAGTGCTGAACAAAACAGACACAAACACACATAAATAATCACATCATATTAAACAGAGATAAGATACAGTCCTTTCGCTTTGAACATTTGATTGTCAGAAGTCTCAACTGTTTGCTGTCTTGAAGAAGTTACATGTTGTGAATCAGACCACCGTATATGTCCTCTTCCTCTCGTTAGAAACCACAGTATTATATACATGTTTAAGACAGAGCCCTACGAGTCACTATCTGATCATTTAGGCTGGACGTCTCTCTGCCACTTTTCATTCTGAGGAAACAGATGTGACAGGAGCCAAAATCTACAGAAGGTGAATGGGGGAAAAAAGGGTGATAGAACCAAACTGCTTTGAGAGCGAGGACCTATGGATTTGATTGAAGTTCCATCACTTGTTTGAAATTGAGATTCAGGAACCCTCTATTTAGTACGTAAGTGGTAGCACACACCTCGATCTACTGTACAGTCAAATAAGATTGCAATTCAAGCACTAAGTTGTGACTTGGACTTGAGGGAATGAAGAGACTCGAGTGAAACGCAAGAACAAAAGAGGCTCCCACGTACTTTAGCCACTTCTTCTAAAATATTTATCTGACATAATATGACACATAAGGGAATTAACATTTAATACAATCCGCGGCCATGTGCGTTATTACTGCGACCTCCCACACATCTGCAACCGCTCATATCGACTCGTTTTAGGGAAATCAATGTGTGTGTGTGTGTGTTTGTGGATGTGTGTGTGATCTTGGTATAAAGGCAGGTCCCAGTGCGCACGCTGAAAGTGGTAAACAAACTCAACTATCCACCAAAGTTGAATCATGGGATTTGCTTTGTCTTTTCCCCAAAACTTTGCGGAAACAAAATGGCTCTTGTTTATGCAGCGGAGCCACAGGGACAGTGCGCAATGAATAAATAATGACTGTGTTCATTTTATACATTCACAACATAAGTGGGCTACTTGGTAATATATGTGTGGAACAGGGAAGACACAACACAGTTAAATAAAACGACTCATTTTTATTCATAAATATGTTTTTTTTGTTCTTCTCTGAACTCCATGACGTCCTATTCCTTTGGATTTGAAAGTGTGTGTTTATTGCGGTTTTGGGTAAATGAGAGAAAAGTGAAAACATCAACTTACTGATGTTATGGTTCAGGCCTTTGTCTATAGCTCAGTGTGAGATATGAATTCACATTATAGACAATTGAATCAGGAGAGACTCAATTCAATTCAATGGGGAGGAGGAGGGTTGCTGCACGATGCGGACCAGTGCCTAAATCCTGCCAGCTGAGTGTGATTCACTGATGGCTGATGCGGCGTCGAGTCTTCCAGCCTGAACCTCCGCTTTAGCTTCACAATTAAGTCATATATAACTGTTTAAAATGAGGAAAGTGTTTTGTTTTACTTGCTAAAGTGTATCAAAGCTGGTGATTTGTGCGAAAAAATTATTTACAACCACTTCAGATGATCTTGTATTGTGTGAAAGTAACAGCTTCTCATGCGTAGATTTGGTTTCCTGGGAATAACAAGCTAGTAATGTTTCAAATGTAAGCTAAGGTTATAACGTAAGTATGTATTTTTTGTGTGTTAGAGCTTCAGGTCAGGTCTGAGCGTTAAATACAGACCCTAAGGAATTCACAAAAATGTCAGTGATGAATTGTGGAGCCAAGAGGTTTCCAGCAGCAAAACAAATACATCTATCAGCAGCCGTGCCAAATATCACAAGTGCTGAATCTGAGGGGATGTGTCCACTGATGTCTGTGCCCACTGTGTTCTCAAGTATTATTGCATTTCTCTGACTCATTTTGTACTTCTCTTTGTCACAGCTTGGCTTTGATTACTTCCTAATGACTGTGTTTATGCAGACTGATGCTCTGACCACCAGGGGTCCCTACGAAATTATCATATTCTACATATTTGAGACATAATTTTCTGCACGTTGTACTGCGGCTGCCGTGTCACCCTATCATTATAATACCTGTGATTGATTTGTTCAGATAATAAGTCCTTTGCCGTCCCTATAATTCCGATCCAGTTGAATAGCAGGGTCTGTGCAATTTTTCTTCCAGCTGAGAACCTGATGGAGGACTTGTGTTAGCCATGCAATGATAAATCTGGATCATGTATGTGCATAAGTGCTTGGAGTTGGCTCCTGCTGCCTCCATCGCATTGATTCCCATTAGCATCACATGATATTTAAGTCAATGTATTATCAGAGTCAAATCTAAAAGTGGGATCAGGCGAGAGTCCAGGATAGAGGAGAAGGAATAAGACACACGAGAATATAAGCCAAAACATTCTGACCGAGAGATTTCCCTTAGTTTTAGACGGAAGTGAATCCAAGGAGATAGTTTTGAATCATATACAGTGCATATATATGTACATTTTGAGTATGTTTTATGTAGTGACCTTGATGGCGAGCTCTGGCTCTAATGGCATATGTTTTATTAGTGTAAAATATTCTAGTAGTGGTTTCTTAATGTACGGAGACCTCTGGGAACATTGGGGGCCACAGTGTGGCGACTATGAAGTGCTAAATTGCCATTGTGTCCTTAGGCAAGACACGTCACCCCCAATGCATAGTAGAAGTTTTCTGTGTGAGTGAATTGTTTTTAGTGGGAGGGGCCGATGGCACATACTGGTGGCCTTGCATCCATCAGTCTGCCCCAGGGAATCTGTGGCTACAGTGGTAGTTTATGACCACTGTGTGTGGAGTGAATACATAATGCATGACTATATGCAACCCCTTTACAATTGTATTTCTAAGGCACTCTCTTGTCTCTGATATCGATCATTAATGAACATTAATGACTATGGAACTATGGAACGTTCCAAACAAGAAAAGCGCTTGTAGAGGTAATGTAATCACCAGGGTGTGTGTGTTTGTTTGTGAAAGTTATGGTTTGATTTCTCTTATTTTTTAGTAAAGCTCAGGAATGATACCATGAACAAATAATGACTTTTGGAGGTGATCAGGATCCCAGTCTGAACCCAGACTTTTTATTAAAGGAATGGATCTTTGTCTTTGGCAGATTAAGATTAAGAGACCCTTTACTCCTCCCACAGTAAGTTTTATTGCTGCATTACAAATTACAGATCAGTAGGACCGTGGTAGGATAGGATACATCTATATTTAAAGCTGCAATAAATGTGCTAGTATAAGAATACTGTAATGCATTGGTTTTATTTAGGGCTTTTCAGAAATCTAAAAGTCTCTTCACATCATCATTCTTTCACTCCAAACACGGTGGTGATAAACTACAACCATAGCTGCCCTGAGGCGCACTGACAGACGCAAGGCAACCAGTCCGTGCCATCAACCGCCGTCACCACCACCAACCATTTACACACAGACCAGACTTCCCCCATTCTAATTCCCGTGTCTCTCCAAGGACAGAACCAAAGTTTGGCACAGCCGAACCTGCCCCACCGTGGCACCTAGTGTTCCCAGAGGTCTCCCATCAGAGAACTAATATCGTAGTAAGTCATACAAGCTCTGAGGTCTACCAGTAATTTTCCAGTGTATCAATGACATTCATATATTATCATTTATTACGTTTTTTCATGAACATTTCTTTACAACTTTTTTTACACTTAACTTGGACTTTGTAATTTTCCTCTGGATGTCACTGTCCCGATGTCTTTGCTTCTTCTTTATTTCTCATTAACCAAAGGGTCCGCTTCATGAGACCCAAGTCGATACACGTGTCGTTTAATCCTGAGACAGATCTCTCAGTCAATGCTCTTATCAGTCTCTGCACTGGCACGTCGTGTGATCAGGTTCTGGGAGGCGTTCTGATGAAGTGACATTGATTATTGCTGCCATCAATCAGGGAGAATGTCCGTATGAGCCTTTCTTTGAGGCTGAACAGACCTATACATTACTGAAATAGTAGTATGGAAAAACAGACAGATCCAAAATGTGAATGGAGGTCATCGCAAAGCTGCAGAAATATGTAACTTCTACTGTGGCTGTGTCTCAGACTGGAGAACAAGGACTCAGAGGACCAAGACCACTGCTTAGGTTTTCTCCAGGTGCTCCGGTTTCCTTTCCCGACCACTACAAAACATGTACAATAGATCTCTTTTAATACTGTGTGGAGAGAGAGGAAATTGTCCACAACATTTTTAAATAAAGATGTCTCACTGATATGTTGGATTAGTGTTATTAGGAAGTAAATAATTATAATAACAACTGTTCCTGTATCATTCCAAATGAATGGATGTTCTTCAGGTTTTCTATGTTAAATATTCTCTTTGATTTCCACCTTGTAGGGTCGTGTAACCATTAAATAGTCCAGTGTGGAAAGCAGGGCGGCTGTGACGGTTCCCCCCGTGGGTTTTGGGCAGAGAAATAAGTGTGTCACTGGGGGCTTCCTCTGCGCTGGCCTCTAACATGCTCCGCTTTATGTAACATGCTTCAGAGTCATCTCACCGCCACCACCGAGTGAGAGAAGCTCGGTGCAATAACGTAGAAGTAAGGCGTCTTTAATTATATTGCGCTTTGCAGAGGCACAACAATGCTGACCCTGAGCATGTCGTTTGTCTTTAAATAATGCTTTACTGTGCAATGCAGTGATGTGAGGATGTGCAATACAGTGATGTGAGGAAGTGCAATACAGTGATGTAAGGATGTGCAATACAGTGATGTGAGGAAGTGCAATACAGTGATGTGAGGAAGTGCAATACAGTGATGTAAGGATGTGCAATACAGTGATGTGAGGAAGTGTAATACAGTGATGTGAGGAAGTGCAATACAGTGATGTGAGGAAGTGCAATACAGTGATGTGAGGAAGTGCAATACAGTGATGTGAGGAAGTGCAATACAGTGATGTGAGGAAGTGCAATACAGTGATGTAAGGATGTGCAATACAGTGATGTGAGGATGTGCAATACAGTGATGTGAGGAAGTGCAATACAGTGATGTGAGGAAGTGCAATACAGTGATGTGAGGAAATGCAATACAGTGATGTAAGGATGTGCAATACAGTGATGTGAGGAAGTGCAATACAGTGATGTGAGGAAGTGCAATACAGTGATGTAAGGATGTGCAATACAGTGATGTGAGGAAGTGCAATACAGTGATGTGAGGAAGTGCAATACAGTGATGTGAGGAAGTGCAATACAGTGATGTGAGGAAGTGCAATACAGTGATGTGAGGATGTGCAATACAGTGATGTGAGGAAGTGCAATACAGTGATGTGAGGAAGTGCAATACAGTGATGTAAGGATGTGCAATACAGTGATGTGAGGATGTGCAATACAGTGATGTGAGGAAATGCAATACAGTGATGTAAGGATGTGCAATACAGTGATGTGAGGAAGTGCAATACAGTGATGTAAGGATGTGCAATACAGTGATGTGAGGAAGTGCAATACAGTGATGTGAGGAAGTGCAATACAGTGATGTGAGGAAGTGCAATACAGTGATGTGAGGAAGTGCAATACAGTGATGTGAGGATGTGCAATACAGTGATGTGAGGAAGTGCAATACAGTGATGTGAGGAAGTGCAATACAGTGATGTGAGGATGTGCAATACAGTGATGTGAGGATGTGCAATACAGTGATGTGAGGAAGTGCAATACAGTGATGTGAGGAAGTGCAATACAGTGATGTTAGGATGTGCAATACAGTGATGTAAGGATGTGCAATACAGTGCCACTGTATTCACTGACGGTTGACTATGTTTTTAATCTGCCCACATCTGCTCATTTACAGACAGAAGTCAATAATCCGTTATCCAAGATTACTTGAATCTAGAGATTCAATGATGCATTGGCTGACCATCGGCATCTGATGTCTTCCTCGTTAACGACCATCGGCAAAAGCAAAATAACGTTGTCCGATGGTGGCACGTGCAAAGAGACACCAATGGAGGTCGTCCGCATCTTTCCTCAGTAGAAGACACAAGATGGCGGCGGTCGTGAGGCGATATTTGACAGTATTAGAAAAAGATTGGCGTTCTGAAGTTTGCACGTGTTCAGTGAGATTTCAGGAGCTGCTAGAAAATCATCTAAAGAATCCCATTGGATGTTTGAGAAGGAAGAGGTAGTGACCGCGACTGCCTGAAGCTGAAGGAAAACTGAAGCCACCAACAATAACAAAAAACATTGGCCAAGTTGTTATATAAAACATCGGTATTGGCCCAAAATTTCACAATTGGGGCTTTCCTAACAGTATGGGCTATTTTTGTTTTTATAAGCACGAGAGCCAAAGCAATTTCCTATTTAATTTTGATTCTGATTCGTGCTATTACTTATGTTTTTATCCTGGTCATTCACATATGACTTTGTAAATATGTGAATATTTAAATACAGAATGTTTTGATCTCTATTTATTTGAAACTTACAAATAATCGGTCTTGCATTTTGATTGAGTATGAAGACCTGTGTATAACACACCGGTTATTGTTTGTAGAAAGTCTGTATGATGATCCCTCAGAGGCTGTAGGCAGCAGGTGTGCGGAGGGTTAGAGCAGTAAGCCCCATGTTTGGCTGCACTCTGAAAGTATTGGCCTGAGTATTGGATTATCCTCTGTCCTAAAGTCATGTTCAATTTGAAAATCCTATGAACAAACCCAGGACCGAGAGCTGTCCTCAAAAACCACTGCTAGTGTCTGAAATTTTGATATGAAAAACATTTGTATAATTGTGTTTGAGGATACACAATAGATTCGTTTTAATCAGAGTTCTTTCTATTGATAGGTAAGGCTAGTTTATTTGTGTGGCACGGTGGCTGAGTGGATGGCACTCTCGGTTCTTAGCAAGAAGGTCCTGGGTTTGAATCCTGGTCGGAACAAGGCCTTTCTGAGTGGAGTATAAATGAGTGTCCATAAGTGTTGTCTACATATCCTGGTCATAATTGTGTCACTTTGGTGCAAATTAGTTGAAAGTTGTACTTTCTGCCTAAAACCGTCTGTAAGGCGCCATCTGCTGGCGACCTGTATTACTAAATTTGAATTTTGAATCTGGCGCCAACACTGGCGCGGCAGCAAGACGTCTGAAGCAAGACCTGACGTCAGCAGCCCCCCGCCCAGAGCTATATAAACGGCCCAGTCTCGTTCACGCCCCCTTCAGTCCTCCAGGCTACGCCCATTTAGAGGAAGATTTGAACAGCAAATGTGAGTGACGTAAGCTCCGAGGAGCGGGGGTGAGAACCACTTTAAGGACTTATTAGTCTAAAACTAATTGAAAGTCGGATTGTTACTTCCGGTTTCGTCCCGATTCCGTATGTGATCTAGTGCTGAGCCTGTGTTTATTGTCTGCCCCGCCCTGATGTGTTTCACCTGGGTCTCTCTGTGTCTATATGTACCTGTGCTCCCCTTCCCTTGTTGCTGGTCCATTGTATTGTCATTGTATGTCTTGCTTCCTGGTTCTGTTTTGATTGAATTTGTTTTTTTCCTTGGACTTTTGTTTTTTTTGAGGCCCATATTGAGAGGAATCTACAGACAGACTATACACTCAGGACTCAGGCTTTATCCAGGTTCCTATTAAAGGAGCTATACCCGTTTCTGCAAAGTTTGAATGTTTAGCACCGCCCCTCAACTCGCTCAGGCTTCTCATTTCCCCTACGCTCTCATCCCACGGAGCCATATAGTTATATTTGCGATCTATATACAAACATTAGCATGAGAGCAACTTCTCGTAAGCCGTACAATAATCACTGATGGAATGGTACAAAAGCAATGCACTGCTAACAAAATATATAACTGAAAGATTACCGCTAGTTTCGCGTCTGAATGCGGTCCAAGCGTAGATAGTCCGAGGCGGTCCCGCAGGTCTCTCCCATAGACAAGTCTCTCCAAAGGATACGACGTAAGCTCGCCATGTTTACCCGGGCTTAATTTCTTCTTTGATAATTTTTTCGCTTTAGTTCCCTCTTCTCTTCCTCACTGTTGTGTTGTTTGGGCTGTTTTGCTGTGTGTGCAGTTACAGTAAGAGGAGTTATAGCCAATTCTGCTAACATGCTACTGTGTTTAGCAGCGCTGTTGAGGCTAGAGGACGCAGCCTCGTTCTGTGAGTGGAAGAGAAGTCTCTACTCATAAAAAACAATCGGGCATAGCTTCTTCAATCCAAATCAGAAGTCAAGTTATTTACCGTATGAACTCACGGTATAAAAGTGCCAAGCCAGAGAATATATATTGTGGCGAATGCATCGGATCAAATACCGTCAAAAACCTCATGAAACCCTCACCTTCTCCTCCGCTGTTTGAAGACGCTCTGTTTGAAGACGCTCTGTTTGATATGGATGATAGCTTGAGGCCAGTTTCTCGAATCCCATTGCAAAATACATACATTATATTTTGTCTGCCTTTCAATCTCTACCTTTTTACATCCAAACGAAAGCAAATGGAAGCCAAACTCCCACCTCATGCATTGCTAGTGGTTTATCTCCTCCCGTTCTAGCACTGTATATATCCTGGTGACATATTGCTTTGATAACGACTTTACTGCGAAGCGATGTGGCGATGGTAATCTACTGTTCGAGAGGGATTTGCAAAATGGATGTAGTGTGAAAAAGTGTACGGGAGAAGCGCAAGAATAGGCTTTATCAAAATACTGTCAGTTCTGCCATAAGTGCGAGAAGTTAGTAGAATATATCCCGAGGTAATTTCTTTAACAATCTAATAAATGTGTAAATGAGTCCAAAGCTCCACACATATCGTATGGTAATTTAGTCTTTATGTAAGATAATTTTTTTGGTTTTTTTCCTCGACATTGCTCCAGTCATGAGGGAGGTGCTGGTGATGTCTCCAGTTAAAACAATTCTTCTATTTGCTTTCATTCGTTTCTTACTGGTCTCTCTCTCTCTGGTGTCTCTTTCTGATCTCTCTTTCTCTCTCTGATCGTTCTCTATCTATCACTCTCTCTGATCTCTCTCTGGCTTCTTTCTGGTGTCTCTTTCTTGTCTCTCTCTGTTCTCTCTCTCTGCTCTTTCTCTGTTCTCTCTCTCTCTCTCTGGTCTCATTCTCTGGTCCCTCTCTCTGGTCTCTCTCTGGTCTTTCCCTCTAGTCTCTCTCGGTTCTCTCTCTCTCTGGTCTTGCTCTCCGGTGTCTTTCTGGTCCCTCTCTGGTCTTTCTCTCTAGTCTCTCTCTCTCTCTCTGGTCTTGCGCCCAGGTCTATCTCTGGTCCCTCTCTCTGGTCCCTCTCTGCTCTTTCTTTGTTCTCTCTCTGGTCTCCCTCTGGTCCCTCTCTCTGGTCTCTCTCTGGTCTTTCCCTCTAGTCTCTCTCTGGTCTCTCTGCTCTCTAGTCTCGCTCTCTGGTCTCGCTCTCTGGTCTCGCTCTCTGGTCTCGCTCTCTGGTCTCGCTCTCTGGTCTCGCTCTCTGGTCTCGCTCTCTGGTCTCGCTCTCTGGTCTCGCTCTCCGGTCTCTCTCTGGTCCCTCTCTCTGGTCTCTCCCTGGCCCTTGCCTTGCATTCCTGTTTATATCTTTGTCTTGAATTGTCATTGTCCTTATATAACAGAAAATAAGTAAAGAAATTGAACTGATAAATCCATATCTGGCATTGAGAGCATGTTCTGGGCTTGTAGTGAGAAAACTGACCTCTTTCTCTAGAAATGAGTTAATTGGGTGAATAAATATTAAAATCATTGATAAGAAAACCTGTTTTTGCAGAAGATTATAAATGCTGTATGTTCATAATTTGGTTGAATGTAATGGATTTGTTGCAACACGTCTGACTTTGACGATTACCCCCCGAGCTATAAATAGAGCTGAGAATGTGGGCTGGAGGTGATGGAGCAAAGATCACACAGTGGCCTCACATCGACTCTGGTGGAAAAACGCCATTTTCAACTATTTACAGCTAAAAGAAGTAATTGGCTCTGATTTTCACACGAGGCAGAGATTGCAGATTGTTATTTGTGCTTTTAAGGTTTTCCCCCATTAAACAATTCAATCAAGACCTTTGTTTTCCTTTTAACATCACAGGTAAAACTCTGAAAATTAGAATAACATCCAAAAGTGAATTTATTTCTGTATTTTAAGTAGGTAATATGTTATTTTGATGGTGCATTTGTCCGACCAAGGTCACAGAGAGTGCTTTATAATGTCAATCCAACTCAAATTGTGAAACTGAGAACGACTCAGCAAAGTGACAAATGCTAAGATGTTGTTTGTTATCATTTTGATGGTGGTTTTACGGCCGCTATGACAAGGAGAATCAAAACTTGGAAACTCCAGGCTTCTTTTATGAACCCGCTAGGATAGAATTTGGGAATGCTCCTCCTCCTCCCAAGCCCATGGAGGTCCTTTCCACCTCCCACCGGCTTCTTCAGGTTAACCTCAACAGAATGTCAACAATTAGGAGCAAAAAACTATGAAGAAGCAGCCATTTTTAAGAGGATTTTTCTAATTTAGGGGCGTTCTTCTAATTCTTTGGGGTTTTTACAAGCTGTGAGCCATAATTATCAAAAGGCTTGATATTTCTGTCTGTCATGTATACTTTCACATTGTAAGTAAACAAGATGAGAGATCGGGTTTTTGTCCCACAGTGGGGAAATTTCAATGTTGGAGCGCACATGACAGTAGTAAGAGCACACGGAGCACACAAAATATACAAAATAAGTAGTAGTTATGTTTCATAGCTAGCTGTAAATGCTTTAATACCAGTCTTTTAAAAAATATATGTCCTATATATGTGTATATATATGTGTAGTGTGGAGTTATATACTGTACATATATGACAGGATTATAAGGAGATACATTAAAGTGACTTTGTTTAGTGGACATTCTGAAGTTGCAGTATTGCACATTGCACATAATTTTAGTATTTACTTATTTAAAGATGAATGACATTTACAGGCTCAGCAGTTCTCATTGTATATCTTTGAACGATATTCTAATATCCATCCATTTTCTTCCGCTTTATCCGTTGCCGGGTCGCGGGGGCAGCAGTCTAAGCAGAGACGCCCAGACTTCCCTATCCACACACACCTCCTCCAGCTCGTCCGGGGGGACCCCAAGGCGTTCCCAGGCCAGCTGAGAGACATAGTCTCTCCAGCGTGTCCTGGGTCTTCCCCGTGCCCGGAACACCTCCCCAGGAAGGCGTCCAGGAGGCATCCTGAACAGATGCCCGAGCCACCTCAACTGGTTCCTCTCGACGTGGAGAAGCAGCGGCTCTACTCCGAGCTCCTCCCGTGTGACCGAGCTCCTCACCCTATCTCTAAGGGAGCGCCCAGCCACTCTGCGGAGGAAGCTCATTTCGACCGCTTGTATCCGCGATCTCGTTCTTTCGGTCATTACCCAAAGCTCATGACCCTAGGTGAGGGAGGGAACGAAGATTGACCGGTAAATTGAGAGCTTTGCCTTTCGGCTCAGCTCCCTCTTTACCACAACGGTCCGATACAGAGACCGCATTCTAATATTACGAACATATTACATACATGTTATTTTTTCAACTATTGTGATGAGATCTTGCTTTAAATTGGTCAACAATCAACTGAGATTTCCTATTTCTGGGTACACACATAATTATATATTTGTAGGCAAACACATAATTGGGGAAAACCACATTTTGAGATCAATAGTTTCTTATCTTAAAATAAATCAACAATTACTTGAGGTTTGCTTGAAACATGAAATATCAAAGGTATCCATAACTGTCCTAAAAAGACATATTTTCTCTGTATTGAGACGTGTGACTTATTTCAAAGGTGGCAGACTCTACATTAGTGTGAATTGTGTTAGCGCCAGGATGCCCTACATACGTCTCATGTGGGAATTCTGTGCTATACTGTTCTGTGTTATTTATGTAAAGCGGGAAATACTAAGAAGCCGTGTTGATAATTCAGCCAAGGCCGATGTGTAAATGGTGCAAAATTATAAAAGTAATCTGTGAAAAGGCATTGACCCGCTTCCTATTTATGGACAAGGTCAGACGCTTCCATCCAGGCAACTGTTATTGTCATTTATTTTAAACACTAGGGCCATAAAGCAATAATGTTCAATAAGAAAACAATAGGTCATTTAGGTCTGAGACGTTTCAAGGGTAATGTTTCTTGTGGATCATTTTATAGCCTTCTCAAGCCCCGTTTCCACCGCCGCCGCGTCGCTGCACCGTTGTAAAGTTTTGGGAGTCTTTTTTATTAAAATTCAGCCGCACGACTTTAGTAAAGCCATCGCACTGACCTGAGATGCCGTCTCGATGATCCATGATGGCGACCCGTTCAAATCCATGGCGCATGGGGCCTACAGGGGCACCAAAAGATCAGCGGAACTTGCCTATATTTAGGCATCCCCCAGTTCTGTGCAGTGGACGAGCTCCCATGATGCTTTGCTCCAAATACTAACAAGCATGTGTGTGTGACTATCATGCAGGTGCACAGAGGGGCAGCGTTCTGACCAATCAGAGAGCAGCGTTCTGACAGAGCTGCTAATCAGAGCAGAGCTAGAGTGGGAGGAAAACAATCAGTTTGTTTCACTAAAGTTTGGATTTATAGAAAACTTTAACAAGAAAAAGAGCTCAGGATGACAAGAGACATCCACAGAATCCTCCTTAAAGAACGACTAAACACCAAATCAACTTTTTTTAACTCATAAACTGCATAAGTATGTTTATTGTAGTGCTCTCTACATATCCTGGTAATTTTTTTGACATTTTAGTTCAAATTAGATAAAATATCACTTTTGAGCCAAAAAACGCTGTGTGGCGCCCTCTCAACCTTTTTGGTGTTACTACATTTGAATTTGGTTCTGGCCTCTCCATTGACTCTGAAGTTCTCTGTGACATCAGTTGTTTTGTGTGACGTCAGTCTGTCAGAGCCAGTGATGTGAACCCATTCAACTCTCACACACGCCCCAGCTGCAGTTTGGAGTATTCTGGCGCCATCTAGTGGATTAAAATTAAATTACATGAGTCATTCTGAGATTATTGAGTGTGATTAGGTTCAGGTGTGTAGCTTTACAATTATCTTAGTGTGTAAACAAGGGTGGAATGAGACTTTCTGGTCTGTAAACTATTGCTTTAAGCAGCAATGACAACTGTCTGTTTTTTTTTGTGAGACAAGTGAGCTGTCAATCACAGCCCAGACCACGCCCAACTCTAAGCCCCCCTTCTTGTCCCTTAGTCCTCCAGGCAACGCCCTTTTTAAAGACAATTTTCAAATCTTCATGTGGGCGGGGTAAGGCTGGGCACAGGTGTTTAGTCGCTCTTTAATGAAAGCTGTAGGTTCCCTGTCAGGTTCTTTGTCAGGTTCTCTGTCAGCTGTAGGTTCCCTGTCAGGTTCTTTGTCAGGTTCTCTGTCAGGTTCTCTGTCAGGTTCTCTGTCAGGTTCTCTGTCAGGTCCGTTTCAGTTTATACCTGGTTCTATGGACATTTTTTTGGGTAACATTAATTTAGTCTGCAGTATCGCAGGTGCCCCCTGTGCCCACGGGTAGAACAGCTCTATCCACTTATTTTTATAGATTCATGGATGCTATCTTGGAAAACACAGAAAGTAGTGGGCAGAGATTTGAAGCAGATGACTTTGAGCAGCTTTTTCTGTACTTACATAAAGTTAGCGCTATCCTTTTTTTACCGGCTGAATTTGGATGACTCTCCCAAGCTTTACTAGCTCTACGTCGTTTTCATCCAGAGAAATTAGACTAGAGGAGGATCTGCTCACGCAATGAGCCGGTTCTTTCTACTTTGTTTGATCCCGTCAGTCCTGGTATAATCCGGGTATTGACCCCTTGCATGTGACGTCCTGGCCACGCCCACTCTCCATGACAGACGGCGGAAGTCTAACTGCGAGCCTACGGAAACTTGACCAAAACAACCTGTTTCAGCGAGTAACAGCCAAAACTGTGATATTTTGCAGTGCGGTTGTTTGTACTAACAGGCAAGGACATAAGCCAAATGTGTCCTGCTTGTGATGAAGATAGAATATGACGATGGCCAGCGGCAATCAACCAAAAGGACTGGGATTCATCCAAGTACTCCCGAATTTGCAGTGAACACTTTTTATGAGATAAATCAAACACAATTTTATATTTATTATTTTTCCATTAATTTATTTGGAGGAAAATGACACAACGAACGCTAAAAGTCAAACGTGTGCTCTTACTACTGTCCTGTATGTGCGATGCAACATTGAAATTTCCTCACCGTGGCACGATTAAAGTATCTCTTATCTTAGACGTCAGTTGCGTTTTCACCGTTTTCCTCTCCATCAATATGTATCATGTTTGGCTCTAGACAGAAAAGCGAACTATTGCTAATGGTATGGTATGGTATTCTGGTAGTATGATATAATGCTGGTATAGTCCTGGTTTAGTCCATGTTTGTGCCACACCACATGGACTCAGTGGGAATGAAGCTTCAGGATGGATACTCAAAATAAATTATTAGATTTATATAGATATATTCAGATGAAAAGTATGATTTCCATCAAAAGAAAAACTGAAACGACTAAAAGTTACAGCAATAAAACAGCATGTGGGGGCCGCTATGGAGACTTAGTAGGAGATTATACATTATTAAAACATGCATCCATCTCATATCAAAGTGAGAATAAAAAGAAAACATCGTTTTCACTCTTTCCAAAGTCACTTCTGTATAACAGTAATGGCCCTGAACCTCATCGAGCAGAGCACATGACGTCCTGTTCACCGCGTCACGCTTTAGTCGTCTGTTCTTAGCTCGTGTAATGGCAGCTCTTTGAATCGTGCCAATGAGAGTTGACCTCAAACCTTCAGAGCTCCGTCCCCTCTGCAGGACGTCCCAGCGGAGCCAGTGAGCGCAGCTGCCTCGGTGAACGCAGAGTCCTGGAAGAAAGCATGCTTTCAAGTGCACTAATGAAGAAGGCTGGGTTCGTTCAAGAGAGTCAGCTCCAACTCTTCTCATTATGAGCTCCGCTGTGTTATCGCTGCTGTATCTAATATTCTGCCATGAGTTAATTATGAGGCAAGGATAAAGAAAATTGTGAATTATCCAAAAATCTCAAACCCCAGTTTGGTTTGATATCTGCAACCTTAAATATATTTCATTTTTCATAGGAGTACAAGCTGTTAACATGTGTAGTGTCAAATGCTGACATGTACAGTTGCATCACATGCTAACAGGTACAGTGTTTTCACATGCAAACATTTACAGTGTAATCACTTGCTAAGGATTTCTCCTGCTTTTGAAAAATAGCTAATAAGAGCTTGGACCACCTGTCATGTGTCCTGCTGCAGAGAGAGGGAGTTGGTAGAACCACTCGGACACTTCCTGAGGCTCCATCATCCAGCTCTGTTTCTTACAGACGTGTATTTATTGGCACAAGGAGAGAATAGTTCTGTGCGTGTCTAGTTTTAACACAAACTTTATTGGAAGTGATGAGGTCAAAGTACTCCCAAACCGGGGAATACTTTCATTTTTTAGATTCAGCAAGGATTTGGTCTATCTTTGAGTTTTTGAAAATAAGCAAATAGCAAAGCAACGACACATGATGGGCGGTGGGACTCCATTGCAATTCGCTGTGCCTTATGCTTCAAATGACATGGTCTTCCCCAAACCAGCGACACGCCTCCTGAATCCTGTGGTGCGGTGGTTCAGGACGGTTCAAACGTCATCGCTGACATCACCAAACCTCGCTCTGAGCCACACTTCACTTTGTGCCTGCACTGATTACCTGGAACACGCTTCGAAGCCTAGATACATTTCGTCCATTACTATTCTAAAAAATATTTAAAAGATTTACACAGTTTTGCCGTCTCATTTTGAAAGTCGAGCAGCATCCCACAGGTTCAGATTTATCTACAGATGAATACATAAAGGATATAGGTTGCTTTTTTTATATATATATAAAAATATATATATATATAATATATATAAATATAATAAAGTATATTTGTGCTAAACTTCATATTCTCTTATCTTGTGTTGTGTGCTTCTCAATACTACTGTTCTGTAACTTTTCATGAAACACTTCCCCTTGTCATGCAACACTTCCCCAAGAAAAAAGATCTCTTCATCTTAATCTTTGGCCATATAACCCTGTAATATTATTTAAATTAAGTATTTCTCATGAATAATACATCTAGAACCATGGCAAAACCATCGGTAAGATTTGCTGGAGGAGAAAAGTTAAACCAATGATACGGATCCTCTGCTATCCATCCAATATTTGAGTTAATTGCGTCCAATCATAGACCTGAGGGGGCGGGTCTTACCGTGGCTTCTGCAATACTCCATCTGCCACTATACCGACACCCTGCGGTTTCCCAACACACACGTCTGAAGGCTCTCCTCTTCCTCTTCATCCTCCTCGGTCTCTCTCTATGAAGTCCTCATGAAATCCCTGGGGCTGGTTCAGTCCGGACCACAGGGAGCAGCTGGAGCCCGGGCGGAGGATAAGAGCTTTAGACACGGAGACATATGAACAGAGTGAGATCACAGCAATCCCATTATATCCAGCGCTACACACGATTCACATGTGGGAAAGAATTAAAGACATGACCTCTTACATTGTCGAGGAATGTGCTTTTTAATTTGTGGTGTTTTGTATTAAAATGTTAATGAATAACTAATGTTGTTAAATGGCTGTGTTATGCAGGGAAAAAGTTAAATGCTTTGGATCCAAGAACACATTCACACTTCTCTATAACATTGGGTCAATGTCAAAGCCCGGGGGCAGATCCGACCCGCAAATAAATTAACTTGGCCTTGGGATGATATTTGATTGGTATTAGATCCGGCTGCACAGAGACATGAAGACATATTGGATAATTCTTTTAATGTTTGGGACATGTGTCTTCTCTTTGAAGGAAGTTGTTGGAAGGGAGGGAAGGAAGTTGGATGTTTTTGTCGCTGAGCTTTTGAAATGACTGACAGAAAATGGTTGGATAATTCATAAAATAAAATAAGATTCACTGTGTTAGGTCTTGCTTCTTGGTTATACACATAATTTCAATATTTTTTTGAATAACTATTGAACCATTCTGACCCTCTGCTTGTTGTAAATTAGTTTTTTTGGCCTCTGATATGTTTGACTCTGACATCCTTGGTCTAGAGGCCTCACTTCTTATGAAAATGTCCCAGTTTTTATGAATGATCTGAACTGAACCTGGATGCGGTTGTTTGGATTGTCGACTTCAATTACCCTAATTTTCAGGCTATTTAACACACCTGTTTATTAACCACATACGCTGAAAAGAAACACATGTATGCACATGTATAAGTCAAAATGAATATAAAACGCAGGTTTGTGTTGTAACAATCTAAACACTCACGGCTGACCCACATGACGTAAACAAAATGTAAGCCGACATTAGGACACAGCCAGGGCTGGACTGGGACAAAAAAACGGCCCGGGCATTTTTTCCTTTTTAGCGGCCCAGGCAACTCAAAAGGTTCAAGGAGCCCTATTTGACAAAAAAAAAAAAAAAAAAAAACAGTGTTGTATAAGGCTTATATGAAGGTAACAGGGGCTGAAGCTGTATTAGCAACATTAGCTATATTAGCTATATTAGACTAATATCTAAATGACAAAGTAAAGGCTAAACACATAAAAACCATTCATGATTATCAAATGTGTATTTTTATTGCAGCGTGTCCTGGAGAGAATGACGCACCACGTGACAACTCTGCTTGAAGTTTAACTTCCATTTTTTTGCCTTCATGCAATTGTACAAATACAGTAAATAAATCTGCTTTTTGGCTCCAAGTTCACCTGCATCACAGTCTGTTCATATCCATCACAGGCTGAAGTTTGCTGGAGCTGAATGTCCTTAATGGCCTTTTCTTTCACCGTCTTTGCGAAGGTATTTGAAGTCTGAAAATAGGTGTTCTGACTTTATGATGAATGAATCTTTCAGTGAACGGTGTTTAAAGCTTCATTGTTCCTCCTGTTGCAACAAAACTTTTCATTACATCGCAAACATGAAGCAGTCCTTCCTCATTGACTAAAAGCAAATGTTCATTCTCATTCTTAGTCCAGTCTTATCGACTCTCTCTCTTTATCTTTGGGATCCATGCGCACACACAGTCTATAATGCACACGCCGCCTGGCATTTTAGGGGCACTAAAGGTTGCCGACCCCTGGTTTATACAGTATGTGGAAGCAAATACTGTAGAGGATCAGGATCGCTCCAGTTTTAACAATAAAATAAAGTACAATAGTCTACATTAAACAGAGTATTAAACATGTCTCAGAGTGAGGGAGGTGGGCACAGACAATATTGTTTGTTACAGGCATGAGAATTGGTAAAAAATTCTGAAATGCATATTGTCAGCCATTAGCTGGCTCTAAATCTGTTTAATCTGTTCACAACATTTTACTTTTGGGCTCAAACATGAACTTTTAATGCAATGGAAAATTTAGGTACCCGAGCTTTAATTTAGAGGAGAGGGGAGACGCGGACTGTTTTCTGCAGCGGTGTATTTATTGGGTGCACAAATTACAAAAAGACTTGCATGGTCCTGTGCGCGTTTATGGTCTTGGGTACATGGTCACGTTGCGGCTACGCGCTCACCGTGTTGTGTTGTGAGCGGTTCCTGCGTCCAGCTCAGAGCCGCTGGATGCGGGAACACTGCGGCCGCTGAGGTGGTGGAATCCCGTTCGAGTACATACAGCAGGTGCCCCGCGGACACGCGCGCTCCCCTCGAACATTTCTCAACGGATTTACACTTTTCACAAACATGTTTTTTGTATGTGGCAGACAGACCGGCCCAAATATGGGCATCGGCCCTTCGGGCATTGCCCGGTACGCCCGATGGCCAGTCCAGCCCTGGACACAGCTCACTATTTAGCAACAGAAGCGACGGGTACTGATTCCTACACAGAGCACTATTTGACAACATCCATGACGTGTCTAAAATACAGCACAACACACTATTATAAGCAGCAGTAACATGTTTTGGTAAATATCATGATAAACTCTGAGGAAACGAACATTAGCTCATGTTAGCATGCTCCCCGCAGCCGTTTGCTTCCACCTCTGGGCTCTGGTCAAATCTACGCCGTAAATCCAATCCGTTGTGACTATAATTTTGTTCCATTGTTAGTAAAACTTGAAGTCAATATCCAAACTTTTTTCCCACATGTGACAATAATCTTGGAAAGTTTAGTGTTGCTGCTCTCTCCATTGTTTAGGTATTTGGAGCAGATATGAATGCTAGGCCATTAGCTTCCAACCCTTTGTTCTCTATAAGCTGTGGGGTTCAAAGCCCATAACAAACATAGTGTCTTGTACGCTTATAGACCTAATGCAAGCTCATAAAGGACAATAGTGAAATGTTATATGTCTGGACACACTGGATCAAATCCAATTGCACGAGGAGTGGAATCCACTCCCAGCGACAACACCAAGCTGTAGTCTGGTGTCATCGTATAAACACAAAATGTTCTGTTTTTCTTATAAATCGAATGGGTAAAGCATAAATACATGGATTCACTTTTTATTAAACCATTGCGCATGCTCTGACCACACAAAATACATTACTTTTGCACAAACACATTCTTGATTGCATAAGTTGAAAAATGCATATCGTGTGAAATCCCTGGAAGCAGATTGGCGGCTGCAGTTTCACTCAGACGAAAATGGCGTTGTTGAGTCCAGTGTTTTCTCTCCTCGTTTCCTAATAGAGGATTAGGAAGCCTGAGCCGGGCCCTGATTCTCTGGAGCTGAGCTGAGATCCGTTGGACTCGGGTTTATGGAGAGACACGGATCTTCAGTGATGAAAAAAGTCACTTAGAGTCTATATGTTTGAAACGCCTATGGATCCAGGACAAAGCTATGGGGATGATTGGCTTGTTGTTTGGACCTGTGTCAGCTTTTCTCTATGGGAATTTTAGGTGAGACTAGCTATTATAGAAATTATAGGTCCCGTTTACTGCCATTTTCAGTAAAACCACATTGGAACACATGGCAAAAGTCAGTGTTCACCAGACAAATATACAAAATATAACAAAACAATTGTCACCGTGAAACCAATCAATGAAAACAGTTTCAATACTCAGTGTAAGATCATTAAAGCTTTATCAGACTGACAAAAGCTTGTGTTAAAAAGCTGTTAGTATGTTAGAATGTTAGCATATCCAGATTTCCTGCATCTCAACAAACAATATCCTCTACCAGAGGTAAGAAGCTGGAACATGGCTTTTCCAGGGGCCAGAAGAGTCATTGATTATTGTAAGAGCTTGGTTTAAGAGTCTGGATTCATAAAGAACGTCCAGAACAGACAGATCACAATCCAACAGAGCACCTCTCTCTGGTATCTCTCTCTGGTCTCTCTCTGGTATCTCTCTCTGGTCTCTCTCTGGTCTCTCTCTGGTCTCTCTCTCTGGTATCCCTATCTGGTCTCTCTCTCTGGTCTCTCTCTCTGGTCTCTTTCTGGTCTCTCTCTCTGGTCTCTCTCTTTGTTCTCTCTCTCTGGTCTCTCTCTGGTCCCTCTCTCTGGTCTCTCTCTCTGTTCTCTCTCTCTGGTCTCTCTCTCTGGTCTCTCTCTGGTCTCTCTCTCTCTCTTTGTTCTCTCTCTCTGGTCTCTCTCTCTGGTCTCTCTCTCTGGTCTCTCTCTCTGGTCTCTCTCTTTGTTCTCTCTCTCTGGTCTCTCTCTCTGGTCTCTCTCTGGTCCCTCTTTCTGGTCTCTCTCTGGTCCCTCTCTCTGGTATCTCTCTTTGTTCTCTCTCTCTGGTCTCTCTCTCTGGTCTCTCTCTCTGGTCTCTCTCTTTGTTCTCTCTCTCTGGTCTCTCTCTCTGGTCTCTCTCTGGTCCCTCTCTCTGGTCTCTCTCTCTGTTCTCTCTCTCTGGTCTCTCTCTCTGGTCTCTCTCTCTGGTCTCTCTCTTTGTTCTCTCTCTCTGGTCTCTCTCTCTGGTCTCTCTCTGGTCCCTCTCTCTGGTCTCTCTCTCTGTTCTCTCTCTCTGGTCTCTCTCTCTGGTCCCTCTCTGGTCTGTTTTGTGGGGTTTCCAGACCTGGTGACCTGTCTGACAAGTTCAACCACGAGACATGAATCAACAAAAACAAATGACATTCTGCTAAGTCTTTGTCTGCCCGTGTTTCTGACCTGATAATCCTCTCTCTGTTTGCGTAGCTTATATAACCCCGCCTGTTACATAACAACATCAGTCTCTGCCTTCAGATATGGGTCAGTCATCAGGTTGGTAAACTTTGAAGTAAACAATATTAGCGTTTCATCCCCGGAGGTTTTTTTTTTGCACACTCTGACAAGTTTAACAAGATGTGGTGCAGAGAATGTGACTCGCATGGATTGTTATTATTCATATTGTTCTATACCCTTTTGATTGCGTCGATAGAAAAGGCGGTCACAAAGAGATAGAAACACTCCACGCATGGATAGGGAACAACAGGGTCAAATGCAGAGAAAGGTGCACAGTGATGTCTTCCAAACACGGGACCTAGACTACCATCGAACGGTTGAGACATGTCTGTGGATGAGGACTACTTGTTTTACAGAGAATCTTCTGTCTCACTAACTCTAACCCAAAAGGACATACATACACATTTTGTTTTCAAAAGCCTGTTGCGGTTAATTTCACACATTGCAATTAATATAAACCTCAGCCCTAACTGCAGACGTGTGGGTCACGCGTATGGCTCCGGCATTTGGGTTTAGGCGTGTGGGTCATGCGTGTGGGTCAGGCATGTGGGTCGGACGTGTGGGTCAGCTGAATGACACATCACCATCATTATAATTGTGCTGTAAAGTGGACGGTCAATTATTGAGTGGAGAGAAACGCAGACTCAGCGGATCACGAAGACAGAGGCGAATGCAGAGTGAGGTCAGGACATTTATTATTAATGACAAGATATGACATTTTATAGTTACAGCCTGAATAGAATGTCATTCAATTGGTTCTGTTGTTTAACTTGTCCAGGAGCAGAAACATATCCATCCATTCAAACAAATAAATACATATATACAAATCTATATTTGTTTTAATTTTCCATATAAAACAGAAAGAAAACCAGAATGCAAAACCAGACACAAAAATCACACAAACGTACACTATTTACAAAATTCAGTATTGACTGTTTCTCCAATGCCTCTGGAGTTCAGAAATGTGCCTAACACTGCTCTTGAGCCATTGACACTGCTCTTGCTCTGGTTCAGAGTGAAATATTGAATAATTTTATGGGGAGCTCTTAAATATTTGAGTTATATGAGTACAGTCTTGAGCTGAAGACTTGAGGAAATGCCTGGAGTCTGGGACAGTATGTTCCTGCTTGATTAGAATGAAAACCTGCAGCCACACAGCCTTTTGAGGACAGAGTTGCAGACCCCTGTCCTAATATTTAGCTAAAATAGTACTTTTCAGTGTCTTATCATATTTAGGTAGACCTCTCATAGCCCTGGAGTGACTGTATGTATATAAAGTGTATCTCTCAATCAAAGACCAGGTTTTCGCTCCCAGTACTCATCACGATAAGACGAGTGGATTTATTTAAAGGGCATCAAGATAAAAGCCTCCGGAGCACAGAGCGAGTGGATAACAGTCGACGTGTGTTTAAAAGCATCGCCACGTCGTATACTGCTTATCTACGTTCTGTATAAAGGACTTTGACGTATGTTACTGGTCCGTTCAATTCAATTCAATCTACTTTTGTGTAGCCAAAAATAATTCCAAACCTTCACATGATGTACAAATATATATGAATAGTTTAGTTGCAGATAGATAAATGCCATTAGGACAACACTGAAAATCCTTACAACTTGACCCTTTACCGAGCAGTCTTTTAAACGACAGACATACAAATTTCACCCCTTCTTGAGCAAATTCTCTAAAATGTTGTTGCTGGATTAACACTTATTTTCCCCCAACAACAAAAAAATTCTAAGGAACTCTTTATATTACTTGCTCTAAAATATACAGCCTTTTACAGTATACTTGCTCCTGATTATGTTAAAGTCTTGCTTCTTTGTTAAGCTAAAGTTGGAGATTTCAGACTTCTTTCCTTGTCACATCACTTTCTCACATCAATTACTGTGATGTATGTAACAAGTCTATTCATTTTTTTTTTGTAAAGCCATAGATTTCACTCTTCTCGCCTGAGGACTTTACAAATGAGTCGATTTCACAACGAAAGACCAGAGAATCAAACAGTTTGAACACAGGAAATGTGATAATAAGAAAAACAGAGACATTGGGTCCGTAGGGAGGTCCAAAGGCCAGAAATGTCCTTTCATGTCCTGGGTCTAATATGGTTAAAATTAAAGCTAAGTAAGTAAGTAAGTAATCTTTATTTATATACCGCCTTTCACAGACCAGAGTCACAAAGCGGTTTACATTTGTTATTTTTTGAGCATCTGTCCTCTCACTCCACACAGAGATGGGAGCGGGGTCGTCGAACAGTGGTAGGGGAAACCGGAACAAACAGCTGACCGCAGTAGCCAAATATTTTAGTAATCTTGTGAGAGAGAGCCCTGTTAGTCACTATTTGACACTTTGGGTTGAGAGCTGATTCAGAATGGTCCTCTGTATTTCATTTTTCTGTAAAAGCTGATGTGAAGATGTGACAGAGGCCTAGAGCTATGGAAACTACTGTATTTTATTGCACTTGTCATGTGGCAAAAGGAAATGACCCCAAAACACAGAACTGCAAATGATGGATTTAATAAAGTGTAAAACAAAATGCAGAATAAACACGAAAAGCCCCAACCATCTTCCTTTGGACCCACCCCCTGCCGGAGGATCAGTGAGGGACTGGAGCTCTGCAGCGCTGATTGCCACCCCCAGACCCAAAAATGGACTAATAAAGGGGTGGAAAATGAATGAATAGTTTCTAGGTTTCATTGACCAGCTTCGAAGGGCCCCAGTCATTCGTTCTGTTTGAACAACTACATAGTAGTTGGATCGTTCATTGATCTGGGTGTAGTGGTTTTGTGAATGACAATCCATGAAACTGGACCATCTCTGATTGTGTCGCTCATTCGGAGATGGTCCAGTTTCATGGATGTGGGTCACGGGGAAAGACCCATGTGTTCCTGAGACACAGACTCATTATCATCAGTCTGAATGTGAAATATCATCCACTATTTTTAGAAGTCAAAAGTGGGGCAGAAAAACAAACATTGTCCCAACAGTTTTGTAAAAGTAAGATTATCCACTAGCCCCAGAGAGAGGGGAGCTATTGCACATGTTTTTGTGGTTGGGGAAACTGGAGCACCTGGAGGGATCCTACCCAGATACAGAGTAAACATAATCTGCTCTGGCAATGTTGACATTTTGGGAAAAGACTTTTCAAATTTTTTATGTGTGTGTGTAATTGATTGATTGGTACCATAACATGCTATAGTACCAGAGACCACTGCTAGAGACCACAGAGAGAGACCAGAGAGAGAGAAGCCACAGAGAGAGGCCAGAGAGAGAGAGGCCACAGAGAAAGACCAGAGAGAGACCAGCGAGAGACAACAGAGAGGGACCAGAGAGAGAGAGAGACCAGTGAGAAAGAGACCAGAGAGAGAGACCAACGAGAGACCACAGAGAGAGACCAGAGAGAGAGAGACCAGAGAGAGAGGGACCAGAGAGAGAGAGGCCACAGAGAGAGAGCAGAGAGAGAGTCTTGACACCACAGTGTGTTGGCACAATTATCTGCTATACTTGGAGAATTTAGCCTTTCTCTCTTTTCTCTCAATTTTTTTTTCTTTCACTTTCTGGATATCTGTCAACATCCCTCCCCTCTACAGCGTCACACCTCACTGCTTCAATTAGAAATGTGATTATTTCATAAACGGAGCTGGAGCCAAAAGTCCCCAGTTGTTGTATGTGAACGGGTTGGCTGGTGTTTGGAAAGTGTTGACGGGTGCCACGGTAACGAGTAAAATAAAAACTAGGACTGACGCCAAAATGTGTGAAAAACAAAACAACAAGAACAACTGGGGGAAGGAATGAGGAAGGGACTGTGAGGGGACGGGTATTTTTAGATTTTTGTGAAGAAGAGACATTTAAGTGACTGGCAGACGAGAGGAATTAGATCTGGCTGTCAACATTTCAATGATGGAGGGTTTGTGTTGAGAGAAAAATATGATAATAATAAAACTACAAATTACAGTAAGAAGAACAGTTTTTGTGTTTTTGTACAAGGGGTTAAATAGCTTCACTCAAACAGTGTCCAAATATCAAACTTTTCATTTTTATGACGTTATTTATCCATTTCTGGGTCAGAGGGGGTGACAATCAGAGCTGCACCCCATTCACAGAGCAGGTGGTGGGTCTATAGGAAGACGGCTGCTCCTTCAACGGTTTCAGCGCGGCATTCAGGCAAAGTGGGGTTAAGTGACTTGCCCAACAGCAGACATTAGTGGGAGCAGATGACGTGGTGGGATCGAACCCACAACCATTGGGTCCAAAGACCAAGCCGCTGTCACCCCAAAAAATCTAAAATCTAATCAGGAAAATACATAATTTTTCAACATTAATAAAAATGTTGTAAAATTAGTTTGTTAGTATGTCGTTTACTCATTTTTAGAGACAGGAGAGAGAGTGAATGAGTGAGAGAGCTCAATTAAATTAAATGTACACATGAATGAACACAACTGTCAAATTCACCAACACAGATCAGAGAATCAAAGACTCTTAACAGACTCATGCATCAGAGGAAACACTCTAAACCCAATTGGAAAAAGTGAGAAACTTCGGGGAGATCCACATTGAGAGTGATCCGCTCCCACAGACGGTCAAAGACTCTTCCTGCTGCAGCCAAATCTCCTACAGTTAGTCATAAAAAATGTTATACAAGAGTCAAGTCTATGTATTTTTATTCCTGCTATATCACTTGTTTGCCCTGAAGCCTGTGTCATACACCACTGCTGCAATGTTTGGGGGCCCCATATGTTAAAGCCAGGGGCCGCATGTGTTACTGCTGGGGGGGACAGAGAGCCCTCTTCAGGCACAATATTTTTTTTTCAAATACAGACTCAGTGAGCAGACCTAACAGATGTTAGTGATCAGCATATATGTGTGTCAACTGGGAACACAGTTGGAAAGGTTGGCTCGTTGTTTCTTTCACAGACCAGAGTCACAAAGCGCTTTACAACCATTTCTGTGGGCATTTGTCTCACTCCACGCAGAGATGGAGCGGGGCCAGTACAGGAGGCGCATGCCAGACCTGTTGTACATGTTTTGGGTGGTAGGAGAAACCGGAGCACCCAGAGGAAACCTACGCAGACACTGGGGAGAACATGCAAACTCCATGCAGGAAGTCCTGGAGGTGGAATGGTCTCTCTTTCTGCTCTGACTTGAGGTGGAGAAAGGGCCAAAATAAACATCTGACTTTGAACAATAAGCAGTTGGAATCACATTCTGATGGACTACAGCCAGTTTTTCATCCACATGGAAAAATTCAAACTTCTTAAAACATATTTTTTACAAGGATAACTTTAGGTAGGAAAGAGCAGCACCTAGAACAAGAACTCGCTACACCGATGTAAATTGTGGCTCGTGTCTAGTTTTACAACCTTCTTCACCTGTCCCACATGTGAGCAACAGGCTATAAAAAGTCTGGTTTTGTTAAAGTACCATAATTGGTCGCAGGATTCCGACAGAACAGGCCTCGGCAAATAGACTATGACACCAGACGGGTTGGATGGCAATTTGTTTTGGCACAGCAGTCCGTGTTGCTCAGTATGTGAGGAAAAGACAGGGTTTTGGGTTGAAATTTTCATGTTTTTGCTCAGTGAGAATGAGGCTAGAGAAGCAGAACAAAAAAATAAGCGGAAAAAGTAATGCACCAGTAACAGTGATTCTTTATTTTTTCTCTCTCTTCCTCTCTTGGTATTTAATTGTCAAGTAGTTTGTTTACCCATTTTTACAGGCCTCCCCCTCTCTGCTCAGCGGTAATATCAGCCTGAAGAAATCACAGAAAAAGCAAGAAATCGCTCTTAAAACAACTCCATTCTGGTTCTCTATTGGCTCCACAATAGGCTCTCTCATGTATGCCCTGTGTGAAAAGATGCAGCTTCTGTATACCTCTCTGCTCCCGTCTCTTTCATCTTTAACTTCCTGCTGGCATATTTCATCTGCAATTTCTGAGCCTAAGCTCCGCACAAGCCCATATCTCCGACACACACATTCTTAAACAATATCGATCTTGTTAAGTCATGTGCAGTGGGCCGGTTCTTTGTTCTCTATCAGTACTTTGTCCTTCACTCACCTCCATTTCAGACTCTAATCCAAGCGGCTGCTCCATATCCTGTGATGATTACTACCTGCTGGGAGATTACCTCCAATGTCAGGACAAACCGCAGAAAATCCCAGCCAGGATATCGGGGAGAATGTCACCTTTATGATTTGAAATGTATTCATCGGCTTCAGGAGCGAGAAGAAATGTAAAGAATTTGTTTCAGCTTTTTGCGACGGATGTTTTAATCAGGACTGACTTTTAAAGGAATGGAGGGAAGACGACACACTTTATAAACCGACTTTCTATTGCGTCAGGAAGGTTGAAACTCAGGCACAACTGACTCATTCTAATGTGCGGAAAGTATCTTGCCTAAGGACACAACCGCAGCTTGGCACTTTGTCGTCGCAGCCACCCCACTGTGGCACCTGGTGTTCAGAGGTCTCCCATCACAGTACTAACCAGGCCCTGCCCTGTTTAGCAGCTGAGGTCTGACAGGATCTGGCCTTCCCCTGCAGGTATGGTCACATAAATCTATCTTGTCTTTGGACGCCCATGAGCCAAAGGATGAAGGAACCTGTTTGGAATCAGTAGACAATGAAGACTTTTGATAATGGTCTAATATTGTTTTGTTCAAGTCATAAATGTTTCTGTTTGTGTTTTAAAAACAAATCATGAAATATAACTTTTGTGATTACCTTTTAAAATAAAAAAATACTATGTCACTTCAGCGGGCATAACTTTGATAACGTCAATTCCATGTCTGTGTGTGTGTGTGTCTGTCTATGTGTGTGTGTCCTTCTGTTTGTATGTATGGCAAACAAAATGCTTTTTGAACCCTCACCTCTGAATCTATTCTCACAAAGCCATTATTGCTTGTCTCAATCATCTCCATCGCAGCCTGAGAACCATCACCTCTCCATCACCTCCTCTTCCTCCTCCTCCTCCTCTTCCTCACCAGGTTAGAGGGGTTCACATCTGTCGTCTACCGTTTGAAAATCTAATAAACTGACAAACTGAAGCCTGAAGACATCAATACAAAAAACTAAGAATTCAGCTTCAGCCACATGTCAAACAGGGAAAATCCTCGGCGGTCAGATTGGAGTCACTCTTTACTGGAGACAAGCGGACAATTCTCCAGGCCACTTACTGAGTAGATTGGAACTGCATTTCCTCCATTTCCTGCACACAAAATCATATTCCGATGAAAAGATCCTTTCTTTGTCCCACAGAACTGTCAGTGTTGCATCACAAGTTACAGAACAGTAGAAATCAGGAGCTCACAGCACAAGCAAAGTTAATGTTAAAGTTGCAGTGAAGGATTCAGGTTAGCTTAGCATTAGCATCCGAGTAGCACTGAGTCAACATCACTCCCCCTCCCCCTGCCTTCCACCAAATCCATTCCCCAGCACATGAACGCCATTTCTGTAATAACACAGTCAGTGACGGAGCCTCAGCTCGAAATGTGAAAGTTTTACGCTACATTAACCTCAAGTCTGTAAGCGATCTGCCTGCTATACTTAACACGCGCTAGCTTACCCTAACAAACTAGCAATTAGTGCTTTACAGAGCACTCTCAACAACAACTCAGACAGGTGCCCACTGACGAAAAGCCGGGGGGTTTCTCAAGATAGATTCAAGATTCATTTATTTGGCCATGTGCAGTTAAAAAACCACATTGGAATACGTTCGCAAGAAAGGCACTCCGTGTGCACCGACAGAACAAAAACACGACACAATGCAATACAAAACACACATACACTGAACATAAAACAATAAAAAAACAGCTGACACTGTGGCACCGATCAACAAAACAATACAAGGGGTAAAAGCAGTTTAAAAGCAGGTAAAAGCAGAAATTAAAATGCTCTGTTTAGGCACCTAACAGCCTGTGGGAAGAAGCTGTTAGCATAGCGAGATGTCTTGCATCTCAGTGACCGATATCTTCTGCCAGAGGGAAGAAGCTGGAACATGGCTTTCCCAGGGTGGCCAGAAGAGTCATTGATGATTTTAAGAGCTTTGTTTAAAAGTCTGGATCTGTAAAGAACCTCCAGAACAGGAAGCTCACAGCCCACGGTCCTCTTTGCAGAGCGGAGCACCTTGTTTAAAGCTCTCTTTTCTTTATCTGTGATGTTTCCAAACCACACAGACACAGAACCAACAAGTAAACTCTCAATGGTGCAGCGATAAAAATTAAGCAGAATCTTAGAGTTAGTGGTAAATTCTCTAAGTTTCCGCAAAAAGAAGAGCCGCTGACGAGCTTTCTTAACAACCCGGTCAGTGTTTTTAACCCATTTCAGGTCGTTAGACAGAGTTAAACCCAGGAACTTGCACTCCTGTACGATCTGCACCTGGGAGTTGTCAATAACAACAGGAGTGTGAGAACTGCTATGACTGAAGTCAAAGACAAGTTCACATGTTTTTGCAGTGTTCAGCTGGAGATTGTTTACTTTACTCCACTGAAAAACATGTTCGATCTCTGCTCTATAAGAGGATTCATCATTGTCACTGATGAGACCGATGATGGTGGTGTCATCAGCATATTTGATGATCAAATTTGAGTCAGAGGAGGACACACAATCGTGAGTGTACAAAGTAAAAAGCAGAGGACTCAAAATACATCCCTGAGGAGAACCAGTGCTCACAGAAACAACATCAGAAAAACAGTCATTGATTTTTACTCTCTGAGATCTGTCAGTTAAAAAGCTAAAAATCCATTTACACATGGCAACATTCAGACCAAGGGACATTAGTTTTTCAACCAATATGCTTGGGACAAGACAATTAAAAGCAGAGCTATAATCAATGAACAGCATTCTCGCGACAGATTTACTAGTGTCCAAGTGACTGTAGACAGAGTTCAGGGCGAAGGAGATGGCATCCTCCACACTCCTGTTCTGTCTGTAAGCAAACTGGAGCGGGTCAACGCTCACAGGGATCTGGCTCTTAATGAAGTCCAGCACGAGCCGCTCAAAAGTCTTCATAAGAACAGACGTGAGGGCCACAGGGCGGTAGTCATTGAGACATGTCACTGGAGACTTCTTAGGAACTGGAATAATGGTGGACCTTTTAAAGCTCACCGGCACCGTACAGCTCCTGAGTGACAAGTTAAAGATGTCCGTTAAAACAGGGGCAAGTTGCTCGGAGCACAGTTTCAGGACGCGGGGAGGAATGCAGTCTGGGCCTGCGGCTTTCCGAGCTGTGGTCCTGGACAAGACCCGCCGTACTTCCTCCTGAGTCACTGTGAAGGCACCCTGACATTCGGGGAAGACAAAAGGCAGGGGATCAGCAGATTCAAAGCGGCAGTAAAAGTCGTTGGAAACAGTGAAAGGATAAAAACAATCACGGTGCACTACGGAGCTCTTGCAGCGGCGCCCTGGCACGGCGCCATCTTGCCATTCTTTCTATTGGTCTGCCTCAAAATATATGATATCTTTGTTGAGGCTACAGGCATCCGGTTGGGTCCATTCCTGTTTGAAAACCCATGATAAATTGACTTATTTTTCGGATTTAGGGACGTTTCCCCAAAGGATTAAATTAATTGCAATCTATCTGCCATCAAGAGGATGCCAGAGGATGGATCAGTCCGTCACTGAAGCTGCTCCTGACTCCTGTATAAAGTCAGGAGCAGGATTTGTACCAAGACACTCTCCACCTCCTGAACTACTGCCACCTCTGCTCCCATTTACATTATTCAAAGCTAGTATGTATAAGCACGTTCAAAACCCAATTAAAACAATGCAAATACACACAAATACTTCAATCACAGAGTCTGCGGTTAAAGCTTCAATGCTGTTTTTGCTAAAGCAGTATTCCTCAGTAACACATGTGCCTGGTCTGGATGATACTAGCTTCGCCCGTCGCAGTCTGGAAGTCCCGGAGAAGGCGTTTAGCCGCTGCTAGCATCACCCAATTATGCAAATCCTCCTAAAGAGCGCTTCCATATCACGCAGACTCTCGCACACGCTTTGAAGAACAGAAAAAGAGACCAACTGGGGATGGATTTCCTTTCTGCTCAAGTATGTGAATCACAGACTGCCGCCGTGCTTTCTCGCTTTCATTCTTGGACTTATGAAAACTCAGATTTTTAAAACGCTGGAAAGCTGGAAGTGTTGGTGGGTCTAATTGAGTGGGCTCGGCGCGTCGACAGAAATCAAGTGTGTGGAGATTCAACAGAGGGTTTCTAATGTGACTCCACTCGGATGATACGCTGTTTGCACTCTTGTGTTGTGCTCTCGCTGCTTAGACGTGATTAGAGAGACAAAATGGAGGAAGCCTTTGAACTTGTAGTGTAAAAATAGGTTGTTTGTGTCATAGCAGTGTTGTATACGCATATTTACTCAAGGACGCTCGTTCCAGGACACTGCACTTACTACTGTTAATGTCTTTGTGAAGTCTTCTGGAGTTAGATTTTAACTATAGGACTTCCACAGCAGTGTTGTTGATGCCTCCAGTTCAAATGAATGGAATTCTGAAAAAAAATCAAGCAATAACCTGAAAATTTAAGATGTATTCTAGAGATACAAGATAACAGTCTCATATGTCTGCTTATCATTCAAAAACTGTTGCCTGGATTACACTAAAGTACTGCTTTAGTCCTGCTTTAGTCCTGATCTAGTCCTGCTTTAGTCCTGATCTAGTCCTGCTTTAGTCCTGATCTAGTCCTGATCTAGTCCTGCTTTAGACCTGCTTTAGTTCTGCTATAGACCTGCTTTAGTCCTGCTTTAGTCCTGCTTTAGACCTGATCTAGTCCAAAAAGAAGAAAATCTACTTAAATCGTTGCTTTTGTTTTGACCACACATTCTTGTCTCTGTCAGTAGTCGTGTTCATGGTCGTATCCGTGGTCAGGTCCGTGGTTGTGTCCGTCTCCGTGCTCGTGGGTGTGTCTGTGGTTTTGTCTGTGGTTATGTCTGTGTCCATCTCCGTGGTTGTGTCCGTGGTCGTGTCCGTCCGTGTCAGAGGTTGTGTCCGTGGTCTTTTCTGTTGTCGTGTCCGTGGTCGATGAGTTTGAAGTCACCCGTCTGAGTTGATACCTTTGTCATTGGCAAAGATGTCGTAAAATCAAATGAAATAGTTTAATTAAAAACTAAAGTTTTTTTTGCGGATGCGTTTCTGGGTCACTACTTCTCCTCTGAACAGTGGCTTTGATCCTCTCTGACTCTGCAGGAGTCAGTGCCTTTCTTCTAATTATTCCACATTCACAAATTAGTCTGAGGTTATTTTCCGTATTTATCTATATTTGTCATCTGAAGTAATGAGCTAATGCAAAGCAAACAAACACATCCAGGAAGTGGCCTGAATGACGACTTTCTATGACAAAAAATAAAGTTCCATGGTAGCGTTGCATTAACATTATGCATAACTTATGCACATATGTTCTAATATTATAGGCAAGGCAAGTTTATTTGTGTAGCACAATTCATACTAAAACTTCTTAAAGAAGTCTCACAAAATTATACGTATTCAGAAACGCTGTGTGTTTACAAGTACAATAAACAGATTTAACTCTTCACCTTCTTCTTTCTGTTTCATTTTGTAGAATTGAGTAAATTATCCTAAACCTAATATATATATATATATATATATATATATGATGTACTCCCTCCTGTGTCTCTTACTGCTGTCACATTGCTCTGTTAATTTCAAAGTGAAACACATACTGTAATAATTGAAACATGATATAAATGTGAGACTAGATACAAATTAGGATTCGTTTTTTTTAACCAGATTTATGCTGTTAGTGGAGAACAAGAGATATTTGCAAGTTTGGTCCTGAAAGTTTCTCTCCGTGGGAAAAAGGTTGGAGACTTCTGCCTCAGAGACTTTGTGACAGATATAAAATACTACTTTCTCCTCTTTCGTGTAAAGCCAGGTTTATATTGAAATCCCCAGTTTGAGCTCCCGGCTGAATGACATGTTAAATATGATGTGATGTCATGGGTGAACTGTGCTATCTCTTTCTTGTAGTTTATGGAGGTCAACGTGAGGAGCCAGTCATTCATAAAAAAGGCATAGATTTAGTGCTTGTTTGAACACGATCTGTCACTTAGCTGTAGTGAACCATAACATCAGGACACCTCCGTATCAAAGGAAGAGCCCGGATTTATGGAGCCGTCTGGAGGAAGGGCCCGGGCCATGCATCAGTCTGACAGCGGGGGGTGGGGGCAGAGCTGCGGAGGCTGTGAGTGCCGAGGCTGGCCACTGGGGGGCAGTGTTGTACAGGGGGAATGCAGGTGAAGGCAATGGAGCTGTGATTCAGTATGGGATTTTTTATTTTAGAATGTGTCATTTTATTGTATTATATAATGACGACTCCTATTTTGTTTTTGAATGCCTTTTGATCTGCGTTTTTATACTGTTTTTGTGAAGCACTTTCAATGTCCTTGTACACCAACTGTTGTGATGTGTGTGTGTGGTGGTGTGCGAGCGTGCGTGCGTTTGTGTGTGTGTGCGTGTGAGGATTGAGCAATATGTCATCAAAGGTTTATAAATGTTAAAATAAAATACATTTACAAATACAATTTAAAATACATTTATAAATAAAGTAGCTGTACGGTAGAAGAAACAGTAGAAGTAGCAGTAGTAGCAGTATTAGTAGCAGCAGCAGCAGTAGGAGTAGTAGTTGTAGTAGAAGCCTTAGAAGTAGCAGCAGTAGTAGCAGAAGTAATAGTAGTAATAGCAGTAATAGAAGTAATAGTAGCAGTAACAGCAGCATTAGTAGTAGCAGTAGCAGTAGTAGCAGTAGTAGTAGTAGTAGTAGTAGTAGTAGTAGTAGTAATAGTAGCAGCTACTAGTAGTAGTAGTAGTAGCAGTGGCAGCAGTAACAGCAGCAGTAGCAGTAATAGTAGTAGTAGTAGCAGTAGTAGCAGTAGCAGTAGCAGTAGCAGCAGTAGTAGCAGTAGCAGCAGTAGTAGTAGTAGCAGCAGTAGCAGTAGTAGCAGTAGTAGTAGTAGCAGTAGCAGCAGTAGTAGCATCAGCAGTAGCAGTAGTAGTAGTAGCAGTAGCAGCAGTAGCAGCAGTAGTAGTAGCAGTAGCAGTAGCAGCAGAAGCAGTAGCAATAGCAGTAGCAGTAGTAGTAGTAGTAGTAGTAGCAGTAGCAGTAGTAGCAGTAGTAGCAGTAGTAGTAGTAGTAGTAGTAGCAGTAGCAGTAGTAGCAGTAGTAGCAGTAGTAGCAGTAGCAGTAGCAGTAGTAGCAGTAGCAGTCAGTCTCTCCAGGATTTTGTGGGTAATGTGATTGTTGCTAATTTGCTTCATTTTGGGACATTTTTCCAAAAGTTGCAATTGTTTTTCCTGTAAAACATACATCTTGAAAATAAAGTTACATTGTTTGATCAGAAATTAACTTACAAATAAAGTAAACAACATTTAACATTTACCAAAACAAATTAATTCACATAAAACCAGATGAAGGGTCATCTGTGAACGGCACACATTTTAAAGTGCTTTCAAACACATGCGTGGACTGTTGTGTGTTTTTGCACTCTCTTGAACAATGTTTGCACTTTTGCCCCGTCTCTGAAAGCGGTGAAACAAATACTTAACCTGCTAAGAGAAAAAATGTGTTTATTAAAGACCAACATTGAATCCAGAGCCGCTACTTCCGTTTGTCTAAAGGGACGCTGTCTTTGTGCTCCTCTCGTGACTCTCTGTTGATTTTTAAAGTGCGAGGTCAGTCGTTATGAAAAGCTTTCTGTTTGTAAATGTAATTCTGAAGACACACTGCGCGACCTTCAGCAGCGACAGGTTTCTGCTCAGAGACAGTGTTCTTTCTTTTTCACGGCTTTGTTCAGACAGGAGTCAGAGCCGCTGCAGTGAGTGGGAAAGATGCAGCAGCAATAACTTCTTTATTAAAACGGAATCTGAGTCAAACATCCTACGGGTAATTGCAATTTCAACTTGAAACCGTCTGATGGAAGAAACAATCTCAAACGTTTCTTGTTTTCTCGTGTGCACTGCAAAAAGTACTGAAAAAAAAAGATTAAACATTTCTCAATTTTGGCAAAATGTATCTTAAATCTTAAAGTAGCACTATGAAAATTTTTAATGTCAAGTCATCAATCTGTCATAATGATAAACCACGTTCCAATACTTCTTTAACTGATAATATTCAATTTCAAAATGAGTTTAACAGCCCCTAAATCTTGTTTTTGTTTTCATTTCGATATCCCGCCCTCCACCGTTTCAGAAAGTTTGTGATCCGGGTTGCCAGAACTCTGTGTCAAGCTAGTCTCACTGGTAAAGTGCCATGGGGCCACAGAACTAAAAAAGGTCTCGTTATGATTCTCAAATAATTAACGACTAAAAATAAAAAATAAAAAAAGGATTTCTATCTTTAGAAGGCAGGGGTGTCCAAACCGGTCCAGAAAGGGCCGCTGTGAATGCAGGTTTTCAGACCCAGGAGGACCAGAGCAGACTCCACCCATTTCATCAAATCTTCAAGTTAAGACTGAACTCACTTGAGGAAATGGGCAGAGTCTGCGCTGCTTCTGCTGGGTCTGATAACCTGCAGCCACAGCGACCCTTTCTGGACCGGTTTGGACACCTCTGGAATAAGGTATAAGGTGGTGTTTATAGATTTGTTGTTGTCATAACTCTTGTCTACTTAGCTACTATGGTCCTAGCTGGATTCGTCTGCATATCTGGCAACCTGAGTCAGGAAGAGTGAAAGAGGTTGCAACACCACATTTGCTAAAGGGCTAATATAGGAGTGTTCCCAGTTTGCTCTCCTCTGTATATGTTACTTGTAAACCTATTGTGTAATCATTGTTTACGACATGAATTTGACTACATGAATAGAAGCCACATTTTCAGAAAGACTGTTCCAGATTTTAGCTCAATTAATCTGAAATGCTGCCTCCTCATGTTTAGTCCTGACTCTGAGACCAGCAGGAGGCCAGTCCCTGTGCTCCTCAGAGTCCTAGCAGGAGGCCAGTCCCTGTGCTCCTCAGAGTCCCAGCAGGAGGCCAGTTCCTGTGCTCCTCAGAGTCCTAGCAGCAAACCAGTCCCTGTGCTCATCAATGTAGTGTCAACATAGAGTATAGTGGTTTCGTTCCATACAGAATTCTTGGATTATCTGAGTCTGTTTGTGCCTATACTATACTTTATTGTAAGCAGCTCATTGAGAAACAGCTCCAGACGTCCTCGATAAAGACACGTCGACCTCTATCTACCCTTGAACTTTACAACACGCGGAGTCACAAACTGCCTTCTCCATCACAGGAATCCCTGCAGACGACTGTGGACGACTGCAGAGCGACTGTAGCACACCTCCGCCAGAGCAGAAAGGCCAGGGCAGCGAGGAGCATACGTCTTCATTTCCATACATATGAGCCAGACGCCGGACCTCGATATTTCATGGAGCATTTCTGGGCCCATTGGATTTTGATAAGGTTAGAGCCGCCGGTCCCAGATGGAGCCACAAACCAGTAAATACGCTTCTTGGCCCAAACGCGGGGATTCAATTACAGGCAGCAGATGACCGAGCGCATATGCACGACGGGGATAAATATGTAGCGGTTGATCCAGATGAGCTGAGAATAATGGGGGAGAGCGAGGAGGGCAGAGGGAGGAAGGACGAGTGAGAGGGCAGAGGGAGGAGGCAGAGAGGAGGGAGAGAGAGAAGACAGAGAGAGGAGGCAGAGAGGAGGGAGAGAGAGAAGACAGAGAGAGGAGGCAGAAAGAGGAGGCAGAGAGAGGAGGCAGAGAGAGGAGGCAGAGGGAGGAGGCAGAGAGAGGAGGCAGAGTGAGGAGGCAGAGGGAGGAGGCAGAGAGAGGAGGCAGAGAGAGGAGGCAGAGGGAGGAGGCAGAGAGAGGAGGCAGAGTGAGGAGGCAGAGGGAGGAGGCAGAGGGAGGAGGCAGAGAGAGGAGGCAGAGAGGAGGGAGAGAGAGAAGACAGAGAGAGGAGGCAGAAAGAGGAGGCAGAGAGAGGAGGCAGAGAGAGGAGGCAGAGGGAGGAGGCAGAGAGAGGAGGCAGAGTGAGGAGGCAGAGGGAGGAGGCAGAGAGAGGAGGCAGAGAGAGGAGGCAGAGGGAGGAGGCAGAGAGAGGAGGCAGAGAGAGGAGGCAGAGGGAGGAGGCAGAGGGAGGAGGCAGAGAGAGGAGGCAGAGAGGAGGGAGAGAGAGAAGACAGAGAGAGGAGGCAGAGAGAGGAGGCAGAGGGAGGAGGCAGAGAGAGGAGGCAGAGGGAGGAGGCAGAGGGAGGAGGCAGAGAGAGGAGGCAGAGAGAAGGGAGAGAGAGAAGACAGAGAGAGGAGGCAGAGAGAGGAGGCAGAGAGAGGAGGCAGAGGGAGGAGGCAGAGGAAGAAGGCAGAGAGAGGAGGCAGAGAGAGGAGGCAGAGGGAGGAGGCAGAGAGAGGAGGCAGAGAGAGGAGGCAGAGGGAGGAGGCAGAGGGAGGAGGCAGAGGGAGGAGGCAGAGAGAGGAGGCAGAGAGGAGGGAGAGAGAGAAGACAGAGAGAGGAGGCAGAAAGAGGAGGCAGAGGGAGGAGGCAGAGAGAGGAGGCAGAGGGAGGAGGCAGAGGGAGGAGGCAGAGAGAGGAGGCAGAGAGAGGAGGCAGAGGGAGGAGGCAGAGAGAGGAGGCAGAGAGAGGAGGCAGAGGGAGGAGGCAGAGAGAGGAGGCAGAGAGAGGAGGCAGAGAGGAGGGAGAGAGAGAAGACAGAGAGAGGAGGCAGAAAGAGGAGGCAGAGGGAGGAGGCAGAGAGAGGAGGCAGAGGGAGGAGGCAGAGGGAGGAGGCAGAGAGAGGAGGCAGAGAGAGGAGGCAGAGGGAGGAGGCAGAGAGAGGAGGCAGAGGGAGGAGGCAGAGGAGGAGGCAGAGGGAGGAGGCAGAGAGAGGGAGGCAGAGAGGAGGAGGCAGAGAGAGGAGGCAGAGAGAGGAGGCAGAGGGAGGAGGCAGAGGGAGGAGGCAGAGAGAGGAGGCAGAGAGAGGAGGCAGAGAGGAGGGAGAGAGAGAAGACAGAGAGAGGAGGCAGAGAGAGGAGGCAGAGGGAGGAGGCAGAGAGAGGAGGCAGAGGGAGGAGGCAGAGGGAGGAGGCAGAGGGAGGAGGCAGAGGAAGAAGGCAAAGAGAGAAGGATAGAGAGAGGAAGCAGAGGGAGGAGGTGGAGAGAAGGAAGAGAGAGGATGGAGGGAGGAGACAGAGAGAGAAGACAGAGAGAGAAGGGTAAAGAGAGGAGGCAGAGGGAGAAGACACAGAGGGAGGAGACAGAGAGAGAAGGGTAAAGAGAGGAGGTAGAGGGAGAAGACACAGAGGGAGGAGACAGAGAGAGAAGGGTAAAGAGAGGAGGTAGAGGGAGAAGACACAGAGGGAGGAGACAGAGAGAGAAGGGTAAAGAGAGGAGGTAGAGGGAGAAGACACAGATGGAGGAGACAGAGAGAGAAGACAGAGAGAGAAGGGTAAAGAGAGGAGGTAGAGGGAGAAGACACAGATGGAGGAGACAGAGAGAGAAGGGTAAAGAGAGGAGGTAGAGGGAAGGGTAGAGAGAGGAGGCAGAAGGAGGAGACAGAGGGAGGAGGCAGAGGTAGGAGTCAGAGAGAGGAGTCAGAGAGAGGAGTCAGAGAGAGGAGGGTAGAGAGAGGAGGTTGGGAGAGAAGGGAGAGGGAGCAGGCAGAGGAGGCAGAGAGAAGGGAAGAGAGAGAGAAGGGTAAAGAGAGGAGGCAGAGCGAGGAGGGCAGAGAGACAAGGGTAGATAGAGGACGGAAGAGAGAGTAGGCAGAGAGGAGGAGGTGGAGAGGAGGAGACAGAAAAAGGATGGCAGAGAGGCCAGTCCCTGTTTTAGAGTCATCTTTTAGAGAAATGAAGTGAAGAAAACACCTCTTTATTTGCTTTTAACACAAATAAGTTCGGTCCATAACACTTGTACTGAAGACCCGTGTGAGTCTCATACTGTCCACTGTTGTGTGAAGGCTTCTCTGTGGTTTTTAACAGTGAAAACGGTTTTTAACGGTGTGAAAACGAATCTGTGCCTGAGGTTTTGTGATGGATTCAAGGATCTGCTTCTATCTTTAACTAATACCTGAAAATCAGATTTAAAAAGCTTATCCTGTCTCATCTGAAATCTCCCTAATCATTGCTCTTCTCTTGTGCCTTTAGTTACAAATCGAATCAAGAAAATGTGTTAAAATTCACAACGTTTAACCCTTTAATGTTTTCTCCTCAAAGAAACCAATGTAATAGTTTTATTTTTTTATTTTCTATGATGTTGGAACCCCTTTTTTATTATTAGAGGTCCTTACCAAATATTTGAAATGCAGTTTGATGGTAAAAGTGACTAAAGGCAAGTGAGATTTCAATTCCAGGCTTCGATAGTGACTAAAAGACAGAGAGAAGGAAGAGAGAAAGCAGGCAGAGAGGAAGAAAGAGCGAGAAGGAAGAGGGAGAAGGCGGAGAGAGGAGGGGGAGAAAAGGGAGAGAGAGGAAGCAGAGGGAGGAGGGAGAGATAAGGGCGAGAGAGGAAGCAGAGGGAGGAAAGAGAGAAAAGGGAGACAGAGGAAGCAGAGAGAGGAGGGAGAGAAAAGGGAGAAAGAGGAGGCAGTGGGAGAAGACAGAGAGAGGAGGGAGAGATAAGGGCGAGAGAGGAAGCAGAGAGTGGAGGGAGAGAAAAGGGAGGGAGGAAGCAGAGAGTGGAGGGAGAGAAAAGGGAGAGAGAGGAAGCGGAGAGAGGAAAGAGAGAAAAGGGAGACAGATGAAGCAGAGAGAGGAGGGAGAGAAAAGGGAGAGAGAGGAGGCAGTGGGAGAAGACAGAGAGAGGAGGGAAAGAAAAGGGAGGGAGAGGAAGCAGAGATAGGAAGCCTGGAGGTTTCATTTCATGTCTCTTCCTTGATGTTATTGTTATTTGGATAATACCTCGAGCGTAGGGGACTCTGGGTATTCTTTAAAGCTGGGTGAGGCTCTTTCTGCTCCCCTCCCCGCACTCACAAAGCTATCGCCCCCACACCCACCCACTGTTGTTTACGGAGCTAGCGTCTCCCAATATGGATAATACATGGATATGGATTTGCACGTGGATGGCGTGACCATAGAACGATAGAACCGGGAAGCGCGGAGGAACATGACTTTCTTTTGGATGGCTGTTTCGCTGTGTAAGCAGTAACCGGTGACGAAGACGAGGAAGCTTCAGGTTAGCTCCGCCGCTTGTTGTGCTAACTCAGCCGTCTGTGCTAACGGTCTGTAGATTTCTCACGAAAGTGGGGGCCAGTGGTGCACTGTGATTGGTCGCATTCACTCCGATCTCAAACCACTTTATACACCGCGTAGCATAAACATCTCTGCACTCGGTACGAAAACCTTCACTGGCTACAACCCCACAATAGACGTCACCTTCACTGGATGCACTTATTATTTCAATGTTAATGTCCGTAATATTTAAAACTGTTTTTTCCCCCTGCCTCTACATCCCTCTTTTCACTCAGAAGCTCAGATTGTCTCAACTTTTTCTGTTACAAATGTTTTTTTATAGAAGTTGGACGGAGATCATTTCAATACAGGGCTCTATCAGACTGGAACAAACTCCTCACATGCAAACAATTCATTATGTTTTTTGGTTTATTTAATGGTACACTGTGTAGTTTTTAATCCCTTCTAGTGTTGAGAGCATTTATTATAATCTGCAGTACTACGGTAGCTTCACAGGAAAATGTTTTGCTTTGACAGCGGCCCCAAACTCCTTTTTGTCCCTCATCAACCACTGTATTTCAAGAGGTAAATATTCTTGTCACGTTTGTTATTGGTTAACAGAGACAGAGAGAGACAGAGAGAGAGACAGAGAGAGACAGAGAGAGAGACAGCGATATAGACAGAGAGAGAGACAGAGAGAGACAGAGAGAGACAGAGATTGAGACAGAGAGAGACAGAGATTGAGACAGAGAGAGAGAGAGACAGAGAGAGACAGAGAGAGAGACAGAGAGAGACAGAGAGAGAGAGAGAGAGAGACAGCGATATAGACAGAGAGAGAGACAGAGAGAGACAGAGAGAGAGACAGCGATAGAGACAGAGAGAGAGAGAGTCAGAGAGAGACAGAGAGAGAGACAGCGATATAGACAGAGAGAGAGACAGAGAGAGACAGAGATTGAGACAGAGAGAGACAGAGATTGAGACAGAGAGAGAGAGAGACAGAGAGAGACAGAGAGAGAGAGAGAGAGACAGCGATATAGACAGAGAGAGACAGAGAGAGAGACAGCGATAGATACAGAGAGAGAGAGAGACAGAGAGAGACAGAGAGAGAGACAACGATATAGACAGAGAGAGAGACAGAGAGAGACAGAGATTGAGACAGAGAGACAGAGATAGAGAGAGAGAGTGAGAGAGAGAGACAGAGACAGACAGAGAGACAGACAGACAGTCTTGTATTGCACAAGACTGTTTTCTTTCCATAAATCTTTCGCTCAAATCCAGCTCTACAAATCGTCTGAAATGATCCTGGCTTCAGAGAGTCGAGCTTATGACATGCTTTGCTCCGATTTTGAGATTTCGTTCTTTGTGAGTTTGCCCCAAAGAACTCATTTAATTTCACCAAAATCTTGTTGTTCATTTCATTCAATTCCTAAAAGAAAAAAAAAATAACACTGTTCCAAAACATAATGTGATCTGGGAGCCTGGGTTTGTTTTCATTTCTTTTCAATTCTCCATTGTGCAAAAAGAGGACCATTCTTCGCATCCTCCAGACTGATTTTCATTTCATCTTAATCATGGACAATAACATCACACAGCTTTACCTACATCTGTCCTGTTTAAGCAGAGGCTGGGGGACTTTCTGCCCTCTGCCCTCCTCTGATCAACCCCAGTGCGTCCCAAAGTGAGGTGTGCTGGATGTAAAACAGAAAAAGTAGTTTTGTGCCGATGGGAATATCTACTTCTCTCTTTCTCTCTTTGGCTGTGAGCGGCTCCAGATTTATTGTTTTGGATTTCTGGTCGGAATGATTAAGTCCCATAGGCTTTTTCTGAGGCTAGAAGTGGAAAGAAGGCAGCGGATACACACACAGACACGTATACACAAACACACGCGTACACACAGATGCACATAGATACACACACAGACACGTATAGACACACACACGTACACACAGATGCACATAGATACACACACAGACACGTATAGACACACACACGTACACACAGATGCACATAGATACACACACAGACACGTATAGACACACACACGTACACACAGATGCACAGAGATACACACACACATACGCACACATACATATACACACACACACACACACACACTCACACACACGTCTAAGTAAACAGGAGCTGACTCACAAGTGAAGGTTGTGGATAGACCAGAGAGAGACCAGAGAGAGAGACCAGAGAGAGAGACCAGAGAGAGACACTAGAGAGAGACTAGAGAGAGAATAGAGAGACCAGAGAGAGACCAGAGAGAGAGATTAGAGAGAGACCAGAGAGAGAAACCAGAGAAAGAGAGCAGAGAGCGAGAGCAGAGAGAGAGACAAGAGAGAGAGAGAGACTAGAGAGAGACCAGAGAGAGACCAGAGATGGACCAGAGAGAAAATCTAGAGTGAGAGACCAGAGAGAGACCAGAGAGAAAAACTAGAGAGAGAGACCAGAGAGATTACTGTATAACATGTTGAGTGCACGCAGGGCACATGAGCACATTAAAATACCTTTTAATATAATTTCAACACAAGTCAAAACCTAATCCTACAAATTAATCCTACGAATGGACCTGGATCAAAGCTGTGGCTCTATTCTGTGAAACCGTTCCCAAAGCAGAAACACCACCTGCATTTTAAAAACCATCTTTGTTTGGAACGACACCAGCGTCTCTGAGAAGAAGCAGCAGGTCGTCCGAAGCCAATGCAGCTTTAATGAGGATTACTTTTTCATGAAGAAGTTGCTTTGAAATTCAGCAGGATTCAGACGTGAGCATCTCGCAAGGTGTAAAAACATTTTGAGGGCAGGAAGATGAGCTGTAAATCTTTGAAGTGGCCAAGGTCGGAGCGAGACGAGGCCACGAATACATTTAAGGACCTGGATTTCACCTCAGGCTGAGATGGATTTACCGTGACCAGTGGAAAGTGCGTCACTGAGGTGTCAGCTCTCACAGTTCATACATACTCACTTTTATTAGTATTTATCTGGTCTATATTCCTACTACTGCTCACATAATATACAATGTGTTCTTGTATCGCCCTAAATCACAACAGCAGATTTCTCAGAGGACTTTACAGAGCTGTCGATTCGCCAACACAGATCAGAGAATCAAACATGTTGTATGGTATTGGTACATACTATACGCACACACACTCTGGTTCTTGGACTGGTCTTTGACTGGTCTTTGACTGGTCTTGGACTGGTCTTGGACTGTTCTTGGACTTGTCTTGGACTGGCCTTGGACTGGTCTTTGACTGGTCTTGGACTGGTCTTTGACTGGCCTTGGACTGGCCTTGGACTGGTCTTGGACTGGCCTTGGACTGGTCTTGGACGGGTCTTGGACTGGTCTTGGACTGGTCTTGGACTGGTCTTTGACTGGTCTTGGACTGGTCTTTGACTGGTCTTTGACTGGTATTTGACTGGTATTTGACTGGTCTTTGACTGGTCTTGACTGGTCTTGGACTGGTCTTGGACTGGTCTTGGACTGGTCTTGGACTGGTCTTGGACTGGTCTTGAACTGGTCTTGGACTGTTCTTGGACTGTTCTTGGACTGGTCTTGGACTGGCCTTGGACTGGTCTTTGACTGGTCTTGGACGGGTCTTGGACTGGTCTTGGACTGGTCTAGGACTGGTCTTGGACTGGTCTTGGACTGGTCTTTGACTGGTCTTTGACTGGTCTTTGACTGGTATTTGACTGGTATTTGACTGGTCTTTGACTGGTCTTGACTGGTCTTGGACTGGCCTTGGACTGGTCTTGGACTGGCCTTGGACTGTTCTTGGACTTGTCTTGGACTGGCCTTGGACTGGTCTTTGACTGGTCTTGGACTGGTCTTTGACTGGCCTTGGACTGGCCTTGGACTGGCCTTGGACTGGTCTTGGACGGGTCTTGGACTGGTCTTGGACTGGTCTAGGACTGGTCTTGGACTGGTCTTGGACTGGTCTTTGACCGGTCTTTGACTGGTCTTTGACTGGTATTTGACTGGTATTTGACTGGTCTTTGACTGGTCTTGACTGGTCTTGGACTGGCCTTGGACTAGTCTTGGACTGGCCTTGGACTGGCCTTGGACTGGTCTTGGAATAGCCTTGGACTGGTCTTGGACTGGTCTTGGACTGGTCTTGGACTGGTCTTGGACTGGCCTTGGACTGGTCTTGGACTGGTCTTGGACTGGCCTTGGACTGGTCTTGGACTGGTCTTGGACTGGCCTTGGACTGGTCTTGGACTGGTCTTGGACTGGCCTTGGACTGGTCTTGGTAAAAGCAAAAGCCTGAACGCCCCAGAACCGGGCCCTCCCAGTGCTCGGGTCTCCGGCTCCTCAAACACAAACAGGAGGAAATTGCCTTCTTTGTGACGATGATGGTGATTGTTGGAGGGAGAATGGGGCATCTGTAAACAGCCGTGCAGGTAATTATGGGGAGCGAGTGCTTTTCCGCTGTATTTATGTTCGAGCATCAGTGACGGAGTCCAACAGACAGATTCTACAATGGTCTGTGCAGCTCAGCAAACATTACGTTTATTTTGAGTTTGAATCTTTCATATTTCAGCAAAATACATTCTTATTTATGATCTGCTTTTGACAAACCACAAAGTACAAACATCTCTCCTCTCTCTCCTGCTTATAGTTGAGTGTTAAGTATTCACAACAAGAAGTTTGTATGTTCTGTCTGTGTCTATGTACGTTTCCTCCGGGTGCTCCGGGTTTCCCCCACCACTAAAACATGTAGAATATTTTCCCTCTGTCTGAGGCCAACAGTACTCCACAGAAAGCCTTTCCTGCTTAAGGTAAAAGTAACATTACATTACGAGAACATAATAATATCTCATAAATAAGTAATGAAATGATCATAATCAGTGTCAGTTTCCCACTAAGCAAGCCGACGTTGAATCAACGTAATTTGAACGTCGTTGTCCGACGTAGAATATAGGTCACTGGTGGGTGCAGAATGAAAGTTTTCTCGACGTCGTTTCCCGACGTCACCTCAACCTCCAAATGTTACGTTGATGGCACGTCAATTCAAGGTTTGAATGTGGTACGGAACCGGTCGGGTCTGATGTCCTATCAACGTCTCATATGACCAAAATATTGACGTTTATATGACGTTCGTTTTCAGTCGTTCCCACTAAGCAAGCAGATGTCAAAACTATGTCATTTCAACGTCATCTGGACGTTCATTCAAGGTTGCAATGTGGTACAGAACCGGTCGGGTCCGACGTCCTCTCGACGTCTTATATGACCAAAATATTGACGTTTATATGACGTCCATTTACAGTCCTATTGACCTACTTAAGCTCTGCAGAATCACTCACTGGTCGAGACATACTTTTTGCAATAGGCAAGGCAAGTTTATTTGTATAGCACAGTCAAAACAAAAGGAAACTCAAAGCACTGAACAAAAGATAGAAACAATCAAACAAGGCATTACAATTATAAATATTGACAGTAAATTCAAAAGATACAAATAAAATCTCATAAAATCTCTCAGTTGAAGCAGAAACAGAAGTGTTTTAAACCTGGATTTTAACATTGTCAAAGAAGAAGCCTGTCTCACATTTCCAGGAAGACCGTTCCAGATTTTAGCCTTGTGAATCTGAAATGCAGCTTTATCATGTTTAGTTCCGACTCTGGCCAATAAACGATAAACACAGCATTCAAAAATCATTAGAACAACTGTAGTAGAAGGATATCAGTCATTATTGCAAATGGAGCTGCATTAAAAATCATGTTTCTCTACATCAAAGTACAAGTTAAACCACACAGGGCACAGTGTTATGAACACTACTGTACTGAACAGTTCATGCCAAAGTAAAAAAACATGATTGTAGCGCCTATGTTTGGATCAGTATTAAAACAGGCACAAGCTACACTCTAGGTTCCCCAGATGTAAAAACACAATCTGAAAGGCAGAAGAATGCATTTATTGAATGTTGATGTTCCAGCATGTGTCCTCTCTTGGTCTTCAGTCTCTCATCACAAGGTCCAAGCACAGCACCTGAAAATGTGGAACATGTTTAGTTTCAACATAATGTGGCAAAGTGATATAACAACACATAACTTTCTATTAATGCCTCAAACCACTCGATCCATCACCATGTGATACAAACCTTGGCACTGCACTAGCTCGAGACACTGGAAGACACTCCGTCTGAGAAACTTGGGATAAGGCTTTGGTCATTGGAGTAATTCCATGTAAAAAACAATTGCAAATGTGCATTTGTTTTGCACATGGACAAATGAGCCCTGAAAGCTACTTACCCTGTATTACTCTACACATGTTGCATTTCCGAGGGGGCATTTTCCCCTTGTTGCTCTTTTCCCTCATCTTGAGTGAGTTGCTGAACAATCTGAGAAAAAGATAATGTTTTCAAAGAGAATACACCAAATAATGGTTTATTCTAAAAACAACATAATACAGAAGAACAATCAATGTGTGAGAGTGTGATTCTTACCTTTGAACACCTTCAACACAGTCTGACACCTGTAAGACTCAAACACACATGACACATTAGGAATACACACAGCACATTAGTTATTGCAACAATCATGAAATTATACTCTATGGATTTCACAATAATTGACTGCATTAGCAAAGGTAAATGTATTTTAATTAACATATGGCTGGTTTTAAAGTTTATAAGAAAAAGTAAGAAATTGAATAGAGTTGCAAGCGCTAGTTAGCTTGCTACCAGCAGATGAATGGATATTTAATATTTGCAGCTAACAATAACAAAAATAACAACTGTAGTGGCTCATTTAAACAGCCACAGTGAGAAGAAGTGAAAGTCTCTGACATTGAAGACCTGGGAAGACATTAAATCAATTTATTAAACAAAGCAATACATGAACATTAAACTCTCTTTCTGCAGCAGGTAACATCTGTGTGCTCCTATGGTCCCACATGGTCCCACATGGTCCCACACCTGAACTCAACTCCAACTGATGACATCACAGGTGTCTAAATGATGGGAGTGTCCCAAATATTAAAGCTGATCTCCCTGTTTTTAAACTTAGTTTACTAAGTACTGTTGTCTTTTTACAGTTTATAAACCATTGTGAAATATACAGTAACTTTACATTTTAGAATTGAATTATTATTTTAAAACTCAAGAATCTTAACCTTTTTTAACACATAGTTTGTTGGACAGTCTAACCTAAGAATTCTAATGTGTTAAAAATAGTTTGAAATATGAAAAACAATATAATATTTTAAACTTTAACTTAAAAACTAAAAAAAGGTGTCTCCCTTTCAGCTGAGCAGTGCCAGCCGTTATTATTATAGATTCATGCACTGGCAATTCAAAATACAGATAATATACAAAATATACTTAACAAAATCCACGTATACGTGAGAAAACAACTTACTTTCTGTCTCCAACTCTTTTCAATGTGGAAATGATACATCTATATCTAAAAACTGTGCAGACTGTGTACTTACTAGAGAGGGTGATTCCAAGTAAATAAAGCAGGGCAGCAACAGAGGTACAGATTCAACGTCATATCAACGTCTGGGAAGGCATTGCTTTACGTCCAGATGCACACCTTACGTCGTTTAGACGTGGAAAACAGGTCCTCGACCGAGCGACCCACGTGTCAGGCTGTAAAGCCTAAGTTATACTCGCGCGGCGCATAAGTGTGCGTCGGTTGTTTAGGGTATTATTTTTTCACAGTAGTCAGAGAAAATGCCTTGCCGTGGTGTAGCGGTTGCGTAATGAGACTTCAGTCGCAACGACGCGGGTTCAAATCCCCGTCGGAAAACTTTTGACTTTTCACTTTTTAGCGAACAATTTTTCTGTTTGGTTAAAAACGAATAAACACTCAACATAAGATTATGTAGTGGCTAATAATAAAACTTGTGAACCCATGCATTTGCATAAAATCTCAAGTGCTCACCCCTTATTTGCAAACTTGAGATTGTTAGCACAACAAATGCATACATTCACAAGTTTTATTATTAGCCACTACGTAATCCTATGTTGAGTGTTTATTAGTCTTTAACCAAACAGAAAAAAATCAAAACGAATATGTAAAGATAATAATACACACACGTGGGCTCGAACCCACGTAACCAAGACTGCAACCGTTTGCTTAACCACTACACTACCATCAGGTACACTTATGTTGCTTCACAGCCTATATATTGTATTGCTAGATCAAGACGTACTGCGTCGGTCGGCCGATGACCTGTTTTCGACGTCTAAGGGAGGTCGGGATTGAACGTCATATCCACGTATATGGGAGGTCATTGTTTTACGTCCAGATGCGCACCTTGCACAGACGTCGTTTGGACGTAAATAAAAGGTCACGACCGACCGACGCGATATTGACGTGATCTGGAGGTTGAGTGGACGTCGGATGTTTAGTGGGTTAGTGACAATCACATAAGATCCTTAGTATCTACTGTATCTCCTAATAAAATGCTTCTTGGGCAAAAAAGAAAGAAGAAAACGAAACAGTATGAAATACACACAAACGCATGTTAAATGTCAACAGTTTAACTCTGTTGGTGTTAAAAGCCGAGGCACAAATGTGTCTTAAGACTAAATCAAAAACCTCAAAAAGCCTATTCCACAGTTCAGGAGCAGCGGCAGTAAAAACCCGGTCTCCTGCAGTTTTGAAACGAGACCTGGACGCGTTCCACAAAAAGCTGATTTTAGGACCTTGATGATCTGACAGGAGCAGACAGAGGTAACAGCTCAGTATTAAGCCAAATCTTGTCTCACCTCTGAAGCTAAGTAGGACGGGACGTGATCAGTACTGTGATGGGAGACCTCTAGGAATACCAGGTGCCACAGTGTGGCGGCTGCTGCTGTAAAAAGCCAAACTGTGGTTATGTCCTCCGGCAAGACACTTGCCTAAGGACAAGTGTCACAAGTATCTAAGACACTTGTCCTTAGGCAAGTGGTGTGTGTGTGTGTGATGGTGGTGGGCGGGGCTGATGGAAGAGACTGGTTGCCTCGCTGCTTTCAGTGTGCCCCAGGGCAGTTGTGGCTACGGTAGTTTACCACCACTGTGTTTGGAGAGAATTAATGATGGTGTGGGTATAGGGCCCCCTGGTGGAGTCCCATACCCCCTGGGGGAGTCCTGTACGTCTACAGGACATAGATAGAGATTGAAAAATAACAGTCCAATCCACTTTTTCTCTCTAACACATTATTGACCGTTCTGTGTGTATCTGTGATTTTGAGACTTTACAAACAGAGCTGCTCTTGAAGCTGAGCATTACATCATTTATTCTCTGGCTCCAGAAAAACAAGCTTCATTGTGGTGTGCGCCTGCATACAGATTCAGACACACTGTGTGTATGGGTCTTATGTGCATGTGTTTGCGTGTGTGAGAGTGTGTGTCTATCTACACATGTATGTGCGTGTATATGTATGTCTGTGTATATATTGTGCAAGCCTGTTTATGTGTGTGTGTTTGCGTGTCTGTTTATGTGTGTGTGTCTGGTCCAGTGAAGCCGTGGGCAGAGTGGAGTGCGCACAGACCTACTTTGAAGTGTGTATCTATTATTCATGGTTGAAGCTGTGTGCGTGAGGCTGCTCCTCTGTGTGTGTGTGTGTGTTTAACTCGCACAGACGCTGCTTATTGTTAATGTTTACAATCAGAAAGACTTATATTAATAAACATTTCACCTACTTTTAGAGTCTAGGGTTTTGTATATTTTAACAGTGGATTGATGACTGCTGACTCATATGGATACAATTCATTTTTTGTGTCGCCCTAAATCACCATGTCCTAATAGTGACTGCTGTGTTACTTCCATGTTACAAATTAGGAACAAAATAGTTAATTGTGCCACTTTTCTGTAAAACATAATAATGACCTGTGATTATCAGATGTATTTCTTTGACTTTTGTTGTGTTTATAATGCATAAATCATGCATTCTCAGTTCTCCAAGGTTGTATTGGTTTTCCATGCATCTATTTTCTTCTGCTTCATCTGTTGCCAGGTTGCTATGGCAGCAGTCTCCAAATTAAAACAAATATACAAATTGCAACCCTTTAGATTGATGTATGAGTTGTATACGCCTGGAGCTTTTCGACTCTTACACAACCCAGGGCTTTGTTTGTTCTAATTATGATTATGGCTTGCAGTCCATTATCAAAATATTCTAATTATATGAGGCGTTTAATGTGGGGGTTCGTACAAGCTGTGAGCCAATTATTATTGTTAAAACATCTACTGCAAATGGAAAATACACTGAATCTGAGGGAAACGCTGATGTGACTTTATGTATTTTGAGTTTGGATCCTGAGGCTGAATATGAGTCTTCATTACAGTCTAAATAAATACATTATAACACTGTACATACAACAGTATTTTTATTCTTGCTTCGTTAATAAAGCCAAAGTTAGAGATTTTATACTTACTATCTTATTGTGCTATAGTCAGAGATTTAATTTTATTCTATTGAAGTATAGAGTTACATTGCTCATTTATCTCATTCCAACGGTTCTGTAACCTGTGATGCAACACTGACATTTCCACACTGTGAGATGAATAAAGGATCTTTTATTCTATATTAGTTCCAAATTGTGAATTCAATTATAGAATTTAATGAACGATATTCTTTCACCTCTGGATTTCGGCTGAGGATTTGCTGATTTCCCTCTTTGTCCTTCGCGTTACAGACAACAACTGTCTGTGTGTCTTTCCCTTTGACCTTTTGTTCTAGCCCCATTGATGTGGGCCTCCCCGAGGTTTCTCACCTTTTCCCACAGGGTTTTACTTTTAGAGATGTTCCTTGCCGATTCAGGAGGCTCTAAAGAGAGTGAAGGCCTGTGTACACTCGCGCAGTGCTGCTTACGGTTGCTATCCCACAAAAGACCACACGATGGCGATCTCACAGGAGTTGCCAAAGCGGCCCCAATTACGCTGCTACTTTCTCCTCTTCAGAACAAAAACATGAACAAACCAAACTGTTTTAGATCATTACATGTGTCTCTACTGCAGGTTTATTATGCCGTCAAAATAGCGTCTGCTTAAACGTAACCATAAAGCAGGAATTGTACAAATATATTGTAAACAAAAAAACTGTAGACAACGTAAAACTACACTTACGCTTCATATTGAAGTGAAGCTTGAGTGAAGCTATATGTTAGATAGTCCACATAGTCTTATCAGGCTCTGAGCCCAAACTGCTTTTCCTTTGGTTTCTTCGAAGCACAAAGCAGTCTGCTCCGAAGTGCCGCTCCATGCTTCCCAGAAAGTAATCACTCACGGACCAATCACAGCGGAGCTTCCTTGCGGCAACCCTTACGTAGATAGAACATTTCGAGGGTGGGCGGCAGGCTACGTATGGGCCTTGCGGTGGTCCAAGCGTTGCGCAAGTGACGTCACGTCACCAACGTAAGCTCTGCGCTGCGCAACTATACACTAGGCTTTACGTAGTTAGAAATTTTCGAGGGTGCGCGGCAGGCTCCGTAAGGGCCTTGCAGTGATCCACGCGTTGCGCAAGTGACGTCACGTCACCTCTGACTATACACTAGGCTTGAGGATGATCCAGGACACTCCACATTCTACAACATTTATGGACATTGATCTCTGTTTGTTTTTATCATTGCATTTCTTGTGTTTGAACCTTAGATTGTAAATATTAGTGGACGAAGTGACGCCTAACTCCGCCGTTGAAACTTATGTGTTTTCACTTTCCCCAGTGGCAGGGTCCACTTGTTTTTATTTAAACTGTAAAAAAGACTAAACGTATATATTCAGACTCAATACACACCAAATCACATCAGTCTTTCTCTCAGATTCAGTTTATTTTCCATTTGCAGTAGAATTTATAATGATAAAAATTGTCTCACAGCTCAACAATTCATTAAACGAGTGCATTGAAAAGTCCACAGCAGCTAAACTAGACTGTTCCAAAATATATACTCTACATAAGTGCAACTTTTGGACCAGGCTTTGTTAGAATGCACTGGAAATGTCTGTTTCCGGGTACACCCCCACCCGCATGTTTGTTTGACCTGTTTGATTCTCAGATCTGTGTTTCTAAGTTCAATGGATTTGTTAAGTCCTCCAAGATAACTACTGTTGTGATTTAGGGCTATACAAATACATTTAATTCAATTTAATTACACGGATGCTGCCCAAAAGATCACTGATTCTTACTGCTGCTGCTGCTACTGCTGTGGTCTGGCAGAAAACACCCTAAAGACAAATCCCGACAGCCGGGATGAGTCCATTAAAAGGTGTAAACAAGTCCACCAGGGCAGAGAGGAGCGAAGAGCCACTGGAGCGCTTCTGAACATTTATCTCTGTTTATCACCTGCTGCTGGACGCTTTTATGAGGTGTATGATTCACAGCAGTCGCCTAATAGTTGGATAGAGGAGGCTTTTAAATAAAGGCAGGTTTAAAGTGATATTAGACTAAAGTCATTAGTCACAAATATATGTATAGGTTTGTATGTGTGTATGTATAGCCTGTATATTTATGTTCGTATACCTTGTATATGCACAGTATGTGTGTATGTACAGCTTGTATATGTATGTATGTATGTATAGCCTGTATATGTATGAATGTACAGCCTGTATATGTATGTATGTATGTATGTATGTATAGCCTGTATATTTGATAGTTACCTAATGTAACTCAAGTTCTACGAATGGTGCGTAGCCCCTTAGGCTTCGCTATGGGTATACTCCAGAAGCACCTAGCTTCCCGCCAGAGAGAACTAAATGCTCCAATCACATGCCAGTCCCATCTATAAATAGCCCTCTACGGCCCGTACCAACCACTTTGAACTCAGCCAAAGCCATGCTGGACTGATGGGCCCGTAGCTAAGGGGCTACGCACCATTCGTAGAACTTGAGTTACATTAGGTAACTATCAATTCTACATCATGGTGCTAACGCCCCTTAGGCTTCGCTATGGGTAACCACGCGTAAGCCGTCGGAGAATGTACTCCCATCAGGCCAGCGTAGAGTGATTGGAGCCCTGCCCGAGTTCCCGCCGCACTATCAAGGGCATGGACTCGGGGCAGGAAGAAGAAGGAGCAGTGTACGAGGCCGCTCCTACCAAGGACGCCTGAGTGACACTGACAAGCTCCTGAGGGACAAAAACACCGAGCAAGGGCCGCTCCTATCAAGGACGCCCACGCTCAGGCAGGACTCCCGTAGGAGCCAGCAGGGAACTTACCTAGAACGCCTCTACCAAGAGCTCCTGAGGTATGAGAAGAGTAAAAACATACCCCGGACGCCTCTACCAAGAGCTCCTGGAGTATGGTAACCGTTTTACGGGAAGAGCGGGTCTCGACCCCAAGACGCCTCCGTCCAGCGTACCTGAAGCTCAGACTAGACTAACCACAGGTCGCGGGTCGGCCTCGGTGAGTCAGACCCCTGCGTTCAGAATGGAATGGGCAACCGACCGTTCTGCCACGTCCACTAAATATGACCGGGCAAAGGTAGAGGACGAAGCCCAAGACGCGGCTTGGCAGACGTCCTCCACAGAGGCACCCCGGAGCAGAGCTGTGGAGGCCGCGACTCCTCGTGTGGAGTGCGCCCTGAACCCCACCGGGGGAACCAACTCCTGAGCCTGGTAAGCCAAGTGAATCGCCCGAGACACCCAGTGGGACAGCCTCTGGGGCGTCAACGGTGCGCCTCTGTTCTTAGGGCCTGTGCATACAAACAGCTGATCCGACCGTCTGAAGGAGGCTGTAACCGCCAGGTAGGATCTCAGCATCCTGACTGGGCACAACAGATGCAGCCGCTCCTCCTCCTCGGAGGCATGAGGCGGCGGGTGAAAGGGTCGGACCCTGATGACCCTTGACCTAAAAGCCAAAGTAACAACCTTAGGCAGAAAGGCTGGGTTTGGCCAAAGTACAGCCACACCGTCCTCAGCACCGAATGCCAGACATTCCGGGCGAACGGAGAGTGCGCATAGCTCCCCTGCCCTCTTGGTTGAGACCAACGCCAGCAAGAGGGCAGTCTTGAGAGCCACACACTCAGGGCTGGCCTGGGCCACAGGTTCGAAGGGAGATCCCGATAATCCCTTCAAGACCACTTTAAGGTCCCAGAGCGGGGGGGTCCTCTGGAGAACGTGCCTTTTTCGGTGGGCCCCCCGAAGGAAACGCTTGACCAGCGGGTGGCGAGCCGAGAAGGTTCCGAACCCTTCGTGGCCAGAGGTAATGGCTGCCGCAAACACCGCCAGGGTGCCGGCAGCCCTCCCTTTCTCCAATAGCTCTTGTAGGAAGCCCAGCACTCCCTCCAGAGGGCAGGACATGGGGTCCCAGGACCGGGCCGCGCACCAGTCACTGAAAACCTTCCACCTACAGCCGTAGGCCCTGATAGTGGAAGGGGCCCTCGCGCCCTGAATGGTCTCCACAACCGACTGAGGGAGACCCAGACCTACGAGAGTCCGCCTCTCAGCCTCCAGACCTAGAGTCTGTGGCCCAGTACCGGACGCGAGTGAAGCGTCCCCCCTCCCTGGACCAGAGCCCCGGGCTCGTCCGGGAGAGGCCAAGGGTCGCACACCGCCATGCCCCTCAGGAACGGGAACCAGAGGGCATGCGGGCTGTCTGGGGCGATGAGGATCACTTCCCGACCCTCCTGCTCGATTCTCCTCAGAAGAACCGGCAAGAGGCGAGTCGGGGGAAACGCATATAGAAGACCCCCCGGCCACGGGTAATGCGCCAGGGCATCCACCCCCAGGGGTGGATTGTCTGTGGGCCGCAGCGCGAACCAGAGTGGGCACAGCGCGTTGCCTGCACTGGCGAATAGGTCGACCCGTGGTCGACCGAAGCTCTGCCATACCTGCGCTGCTATCTGCGGGGCCAGGCCCCACTCCTCCCTGAGTGGGCCCCCCCTGGACATTAGATCCGCCCCTGTGTTCCTGTCTCCGGGAACGTGGCGTGCCCTGAGAGACAGCAGATTCGCATCTGCCCAGATCAGGATGAGAGCCGCCAGACGATGGAGAGCGGGGGATCTCGTGCCCCCCTGCCTGTTTATGTAGGCCACCACGGTGGTGTTGTCTGAGCGCACCATCACGTGCCTCCCCTGCAACAGCGGTGCAAAGTGCAGTAGCACCCTACGCACTGCCTCCATCTCCAGTATATTGATGTGCGGAGATGGGTCTGACCAGAGCCCTCCCACGGAGCTCTGGCCCAGAACCCCTCCCCACCCCTCGAGAGAGGCGTCCGTAAACACTTCCACGTGTGATACGGCGCCTTTGAGGGGAACCCCGTCCCTCATCACACCCTGGGTGAGCCAGAAGCTGATGTCTGATCTCACCCTGGGGGGAACTACGAGCATGGTCGCTGCGTCCCGGGAGGGGTGAATCCTGAGACCGGAGAACCATCTCTGAAAACCTCTCATGTGGAGAAGGCCCAGACGTATAACTGCATGGGCCGCTGCCATCATCCCCAGGAGCAATCTGAGGCAACGCGCAGACACGCTGGGGGCAGTCAGCGCCCTGGTGGCCAGCTGTGAGAGGCTCTCCTGTCTGTCCCTGGACAGAGCCGCTCGGAACTCCACCGAGTCCAGCTGCAGACCGAGGTAGAGCGCGCGCTGGGCAGGCTGTAATCTGCTCTTCTCTCTGTTCACCACAAAACCCAGCTGTTGTATGTGAGACAGAACCCGGAGCGTGTGTTCCATGGCCACCTCCCTGGACTGTGCCAGAATTAACCAATCGTCGATGTAGGTTAAAAGTCTGACCCCTGCTCGTCTGAGCGGCATCAGGGCTGCCTCCACGCATTTCGAGAAGGTGCGGGGGGCCAGAGCGTACCCGAACGGGAGGCGGCAGTACTCGTAGCACCTTTCTCCCACAGCGAAGCGCAGAAAGCGTCTGTGCTCTGGCACTATCGCAACGTGGAAATAAGCGTCTGTCAGATCGATGGAGGACATCCAGTCTCCGGGTCTGACACATTCCAGTAGCTGCTTCGTAGTGAGCATGCGGAACGGCCGCCTGGAGATGCACTGGTTGAGTGCGCGCAGATCCAGAATAGGGCGCACCCCCCCTGTCTTTTTGGGGACCAGAAAGTAAGGGGAGTACAGCCCTCTGTGAGCGTCCTGTGGGTCGACCTGGACCGCAGCACCTCTTAGTAACAAGGAGGTTACCTCCTCTTGGAGAGCCTCCTCTGTCCCATGTCGCCTGGAGTTTGCCGCTCGAACGCCCTGGAACGGCGGTGGTCTCCTCGCGAACTGTAGGGCATAACCTCTGCGTAACGTCTTGTCCAACCATGCGTCTGAGAGGAGCCCCTGCTCCCTCCAGACCCGATAAAAAGACGTGAGAGGGGGCACCGGGCTCGTGAGACCTGACCTTAACCCTTTAAGCGCCAAAGTCGCAATATTGCGACAAGCAACATTGCTCACTTAAACAGGCTGTATGTAAAAATGTGGTGCAGAATCTTGTTAATACTTTTCACCAGGAGTTAGTGGACATGTGTGCCTGTAATATGAGCAGCATTTGTGGGTGTGGTTATATTGAAAGTTTTTGAGTAAATTGAGTTCGTAAAACACCTGCGGCGCAGTGGCGCGGAGGCGAAGCAGCAGCGGTAGAGCTGAGAGGAGCGAGAGCAGAGCAGAGGGAGAGAGTGTTTTTATTTTACTCACGAGGTCTTCAGTACCAGAGAAGTACTTGGTCTGGTACTGGCTCACTCAGATTCAGAGGAGGAAGACACGCAGGTGTCCAGTGAAGCAGACACGGACATTATTGGTGACGGGGAGAACGCTCCATAGTCCACAATCAGCCCATGTGCAGCGGCTGCTTGTCCTCCGTGTGGCCGCGGTAGAAGCATTCTGTGAACGCCAAGCAGGATCCGTGGTGGAGGGGACAGGGTGATCATAACACCGGGCATGTGGGAGAAAGTAGCGGGGGTGAACATCCACGGGGAACACGGGAGACGCGGGAGAAGTCGCGGGGGAGCCGCGGGAAAAAAACACATCGCTTTTCGCGTTCACTGCCTTTACCAATAGTGATGATGAGGATCATTGCAGTTCTTGAGAGAAAATAATCCACAAAAGTGGATCAGAAGTGTTGAAGAGCCTGTTGTTTCTTGTTGAGACGATCTGACATGTTCTGAGCCCATTCATTTCATCTCTCTGTTTCTAAACCATAAATCCAGGAGCCTCATTTCCACCGAGAAAAATAGTAAGCCCACCACTTCTTTGAAAGGGAAATATTGAAACCAAACTCCAGATTTCATGACTGTAAACTATAAAGAGAGCTGTCTTGATCACTGAAGGTCTTTGAAAATAATACAATTCCATATGGCCGCGAACCAGTGCTAAAACATTATCTATAATCTGGATCAGGGAATTTATTTCTATCCCAAATTCATTTCATACTAAAGATAATTCACACTGACTGTTTGTAGTATTCCCTGATCTAAAAAAAACTCCCAAGCTACAGCTTTTTGAAGTTTTCATACAATAATTAACATTTTCCAAAATGGCCGCCACCTTGATGACGTCACTATATGCAAATTAGATGACGAATCAACTTCCATCCCAAAGTTTGGTTCAAACTGAAGATATTTCTAATTTACAGTATGCCTTTATCTCAAACCATTTTAGAGTTATAGCCTTTTGAAATCTTGAAATCAAAATTGTATATTTTCTTGAAAAAACTCTGGCGCCTAAAGGGTTAATTCCCCCCACTCTCCTGGTGCCTTCACAAGGGAGGGGGGATCCACGAAAGGGCCGAGGAAGTCTGTGTTGCCCCGTTGCCTTGGTAACCACAGCTTGCCTCTGCCTCTTTGCCCCGCTGCGCGATACAGAGGAGTCCTTACTCCTTGTTTCGCTTATAGCAGCGTGCTCTGCCTCTGTGCAGTGCGAGGCAGACGGACCCTGACCCGTTGCCTCGGCAACCACGGCTTGTCTCATTTCCCTGCTGCGCGAGACAGAGGAGTCCTTGCCCCTTGTTTCGCTTATAGCAGCGTGCTCTGCCTCTGTGCAGTGCGAGGCAGACGGACCCTGACCCGTTGCCTCGGTAACCACAGCTTTTCTCTTTGCCCTGCTGCGCGAGACGGAGGAGTCCTTGCCCCTTGTTTCGCTTATAGCAGCGTGCCTTGCCTCTCTGCAGTGCGAGGCAGACGGACCCTGACCCGTTGCCTCGGTAACCACAGTCTTTCTCTTTGCCCTGCTGCGCGAGACAGAGGAGTCCTTACTCCTTGTATCGCTTATAGCAGCGTGCCTTGCCTCTCTGCAGTGCGAGGCAGACGGACCCTGACCCGTTGCCTCGGTAACCCCAGCTTGCCTCTTACGCTTCAGACCCATGCCAAATGAGGAAGTGTGAGGAACAGTGGAGCTAGAAGGGACCGTAAATCCCCTGTTATAGGGACCCTCGCGTTTCAATACTCCCTGTAGAGATGAAACGCTAGATCTGTTACCCGGAGCGGTGGTCTGAGACAGTCTCATCAAACCACCCTCTGTACCATGTGTCTGCTCTGTAGGTAAGACCACACTGCCCTCTACCTGTGACGGCATGTGGTGCAAGAGAACAGAGGACTGAGACAGTGGATAAGCTTGATTTTTTTCTTTTATTGAAAAAGGCTTTTCCCCCGCGTCTCCCACCACCGAAAGGAGGAGGACGCTGGAAGGATCGGTCTCGTGGGCCTCCGGAGGTCCAATCCTGGCCCTTGGATCTTGCTGGAGCAGGCCGTGCCGAGCGTGCAGCGGTCTGGGGGAAGGCAGGGCGACGTAGCGGGGACCGGTCCCTCTCTCTCCCTCTCTCTCTGCTCTCGAAGAGGCGGCGCTGCTTCCACGGCGCCAAATGAGGAGCCAACTTGGCGGAGTCCTTCGCCGCTCCGTCGAGTCTTTCCATCAGGCCTCTCATGTCTGGGCCGAAGAGAGACTCTGTGGAGATGGGGAGGTCCAGAAGTTGCTTCTTTTCCGCTTCCCGGACATCAGCAAGCCCCAGCCATAGGTGACGGGCACCGACCTGCGCCGCCGCCATAGTCCGACCACCGTCAATAGCGAGCGCCTGGATCATGCGGAGGGTCGCTGCCGTGGTGGTCCTGGCTCTGGTAAGGTCCTCGCCGCTCAGCGCCTCGCCAGCGGCGAGTGACCTGTCCAAGGCGCCGGTGATGAGCGCCATATTGCTCGCCAACGCAACGACCTGTGTCGCGTTGGCGTAGCATCGGTCCAGTACCGACATGGACACCCGGTCCTTGTCGGTGGGGAGAAGCGGTTTGCTGCCCGGCCACAGGGAGGATTTGGGGAGGAGCGCCAGCCTCACCGCATCCTCGACCTCCGGTACGCCTTTGGACCAGGACCAGTCCTGGACTTCACAGTAAGGACCGTACCCCAGGGCAGGCCTCTTAGCTGTGGAAGGCTTGGTCCAGTCGCGTGTAGCGTAGTGGAACACCGGCTCCATACGCGGACACAGCGTGGGCACCTGCCTCTTCCTCCCTCTCTGAGAAGACCCCACCGAGGTAAAGTCTTCCCTGGGTTGCACGGGTTGCGGGGGGAATGGAACCTCCATGGTCCTCGCCGCAGCCATGAAGAGGCGGGGCATGTGATCGAGCAGGAACCGGTCCGGCTCGCACCAGGAGGAAGCCTCGTCGAGCGTGATGAAGGAACCCTGGTCCTCATCACGCTCCTCCTCCTCCACGACACAGTCTCCCCACTCCCTGGGTGCGGGAGGCAGGTCTAGCGGCACGTACTCCACCTCGAGTTCGTCCTCCTGGGAGGAACCCGGGTGAGCCACCGCGGAGCCAACATACGCCCTGCGGCGCTCTCTCTCTCCTCCCTGGGGAGAGAGAGGCACGCTTCGCAGTCAGCCTCGTCCCCCTGGTAGTGGGATACACCCAGGCAAGGAAGCACAGACTGTGCCGGTCCTTGCGGGAGATCCTGGTCCTGCAGCTCCTGCACCGTCTTCGTCCGACGCCGGAGGGCGACGGGGTTCTCGGACGCGACGGGGAAGGAGACGACATCTCCAATCGGTGAGTTATTTTCTTCTCTCAGTGGCGCCAGAGTGAAAAGTGGTTGGTACGGGCCGTAGAGGGCTATTTATAGATGGGACTGGCATGTGATTGGAGCATTTAGTTCTCTCTGGCGGGAAGCTAGGTGCTTCTGGAGTATACCCATAGCGAAGCCTAAGGGGCGTTAGCACCATGATGTAGAACTATGCATGTATAGCCTGTATATGTATGTATGTATAGCCTGTATGTGTGTATGTGTAGCCTGTATGTATGTATGTATGTGTAGCCTGTATATGTATGTATGTATAGCATGTATGTGTATGTATGTGTAGCCTGTATATGTGTGTACGTGTAGCTTGTATATGTGTATGTATGTATAGCCTGTATGTGTGTGTGTGTAGCCTGTATATGTATGTATGTATAGCATGTATGTGTATGTATGTGTAGCCTGTATATGTGTGTACGTGTAGCTTGTATATGTGTATGTATGTATAGCCTGTATGTGTGTATGTATAGCCTGTATATGTATGTATGTGTAGCCTGTATATGTATGTATGTATAGCCTGTATGTGTATGTATGTGTAGCCTGTATGTGTGTATGTATAGCCTGTATGTGTATGTATGTGTAGCCTGTATATGTATGTATGTATAGCCTGTATGTGTATGTATGTGTAGCCTGTATGTGTGTGTGTGTAGCCTGTATGTGTGTGTGTATAGCCTGTATGTGTATGTATGTGTAGCCTGTATATGTATGTATGTATAGCCTGTATGTGTATGTATGTGTAGCCTGTATATGTATGTATGTATAGCATGTATGTGTATGTATGTGTAGCCTGTATATGTGTGTACGTGTAGCTTGTATATGTGTATGTATGTATAGCCTGTATGTGTGTATGTATAGCCTGTATATGTATGTATGTGTAGCCTGTATATGTATGTATGTATAGCCTGTATGTGTATGTATGTGTAGCCTGTATGTGTGTATGTATAGCCTGTATGTGTATGTATGTGTAGCCTGTATATGTATGTATGTATAGCCTGTATGTGTATTTATGTGTAGCCTGTATGTGTGTGTGTGTAGCCTGTATGTGTGTGTGTATAGCCTGTATGTGTATGTATGTGTAGCCTGTATATGTATGTATGTATAGCCTGTATGTGTATGTATGTGTAGCCTGTATGTGTGTGTGTGTAGCCTGTATGTGTGTGTGTATAGCCTGTATGTGTATGTATGTGTAGCCTGTATATGTATGTATGTCACATACACATGTCAAAATAACCCTAGCCCTAACTCTTGAAACAATATATGTTACAGACTCACCAAATGCTGAGTAGCAGATGTCTTTTTGTTATGTGTCTCAATGATCATGGTTTACAACATTTTTTGAGATGTTTTAGTTCAGGTTTTTACAAGTTATCAACATCATAGCAAAAGGCTAAAAAAAAGGCTCTTTGCATGTTCTGTATCTGTCATAAAAAAACCTGTAAAACGCTTCTTATGCATTTTTGCTTTGGGTTTATGAGATTGAGTGTACAGAAGTCTAATGAGACAAAGAGTGTAAAGAGTTTAGTACTGCTTCATTACCACACGTTTGGACGATAGACTTCGGCCTTTGTCAGAGCACACTTGTGATTGTGTGACGTGTCTCTGAGCAGCTGTTACCGTATGCTGTCAGGCGGACTCACCCACTGGGCTGCGGCCTCTGGAGAAGTGAGTCCCATGTGTGAGTCTGAGTTGGTTCAATGTGGGACTATCATCACATGATGTACTTTGGTGCGAGGCCATGGACAGACACAAGCAGAGCTGTTTTAAAGTCTAAATTCTGAGCACAGGAAGCCAGTGCAGAGACCTGAGAACTGGACTAATGTGATCGTACTTCCTGGTTGTGATCAAGACTCGAGCTGCAGTGTTTTGAATGTAGTGCAGCTGTTTTATAGCCGTTTGGACAGACCTGTGAGCAGCTGATACAGTAGTTTAACCTTCTAAATAGATAGATAAGAACCTCCAGGTCTGCTTTAGACACTATGTTTTTTTCAGATGGTAAATAGTCGGTAAACAGCAGGTAAACAAGAAACAAAATACAAAGAGTGAAAGAAATATCAATGCACACTTGTGTATATCAGAGGACTGAGCCAAGAACAAACATGACATAAACACCTCTATCAAATCCAACACAAAATATTTAGCCCAACCCAAAGATCAGATCCCCCACACAAGATGAGACACTGTACATTGTACTGTACATAGTGCAATGCAAGATGAGGACTGAACATCCAATAGAGGAATATTTGAGTCAGGCTTCCTCTCTGACAATGTCCAAATCCAGATTAAAAACACTTCTTCTTTATAATACTGTGAATATTTGTGAATGGAATGCCTCGTGTGACTGTGTCTAGTTTATGAACTGTGCCATACAAATAAACTTGCCTTGCCCAAATGTGAAAAAAACAATCAGAAAGACAGAAGGTCCTGGTTTGGCTTTGACTTTCATCGTGCTCCTGGACAAGTCCTGGTCGAGTTTCAAACACAGCGTGACTTTTCCTTGGCTGCACCGCTTACAAACTCCCAGTTGAAGTTCGGCAGCAGCTTTACTCTCTGCAGTTCTGGTCGTTGCGGTGTCAACGTTGAGTTTCATTGTTGTGGAGTGAAACTTTAAAGACTTGAGAAACCTCTCGGCCTCAGGGTTCTCTCTGTGAGCATACGGCTCGGTGTAAAACACAATTAAAAAGTTAAGGCGAATAATATTTCCACAAACCATGAAATTGTGCAGAGACTTCAAAGTCTCTTTCTGAGCAAGAGCAGAATTTTAACTCTGCAGAAATCCTCCAGAGCAGGTGAGGAAACTCCGCTGGTGTCTGTGCAATGTGGATATTCATATTTATTTTATTATTATTAAGAGATAGAATTCTATAACAGCAACACTTCACTACCTTCACTGTCCATGATTAAGAAATACTCTCTGCTATGACTACTGCTACTACTACTGAACAGGTGTGAGTGAGCACGCGTTTTGACGTCTCTGCTCTGTTTACCCTTTTTAAGCCTTTTAAAGCCTTTTAAACACGTTTTTACGGTGTATTAGTGTCTTTTGTACACTCTAGTGTTTTATTATCTTAAATGCAATGGTTCCAGAGCATCACGTCTTTTAACACAAAGACCCAATCGAAACGCGCTAGCTCGGAGGCTACCACGAGCGCACCACAGACATGGAAAGTGACACTGCAATGACCACGAACGACATTAGTCGCCTCACATTGGAGCTTCGTGAGAGGGACCGTGCCACTATTGCAGACCTCCGTAAAGAAGTCCTTCGCCTCACTGCAGAGCTGCAGGATAAACAGTCACTCGTGTCCAAACTTTTTGATGTCGCTGGCGGGCAGCACTCACGGCTTATGTCACTGAGCGCTGCATACTGTGACACTGTCGTGTGGGAGAGATCTGTCAGCTCTGGGCCCTCTTGTTCTACACCTAAGTGCCCGGTTCGGAATAAAGAGCCTGCGGACTGCGAGGAGCCATCCAGCGCCGTGGCCCATGTCCTGAGCCTTTCAAACCGCTATGCAGCCCTCTCCGCTGACATCCCAGCCCCCCAGCAGAACCCCTGGACTCTGCAGCAAACTCTACTGCTGTCCGTGGATCCAGGTCCACTGCGAGAAAGACACTCTTAAAGGAAGCTGTCCTCAGACGAAAGAGTGATCATTCCCCTTCTCTGACCCCAGTGCATCACCACCACTTACCTTCACCGGGTCAGCAGCAGCGACCCGAGCCTGCTCCTCTCGCTGCTCCAGCGTCTCCGTGCACACAGCGTGGGTTGCCCGGAGCTGGGAATCAACACCCCCGCTCCCCTCCATGTGTTCCAGCAGCGCCCTGGTTCGGACCCATCCCTGGATGAGCCCGCTGGTTCCGGCCATGGACACCGAGCGCCCTCTCCGCGGCTACGTCCACTCTTCGCCCCGACTACTTTGATTGTTGGAGATTCCATCGTGAGGCACGTCCGCTTTTTTAACGCGGTCACTCACTGCATTACTGGAGCTACTGTCCCAGATCTGCTCATCCGTCTCCCTCCTCTGCTTCAGTCCCTGCCTGATACCATTTCAAAGGTAATCGTGCATGTGGGGATCAACGACATGAAGCTGCAGCAGTCCGAGGTCACAAAGAAGCATTTTATGGATCTATTCCGCCTCCTCCAGTCCTCTGGGTTGTGTGTTTTTATCTCTGGTCCAGTCCCGACTGTAAACCGGGGAGACTGCTTGTACAGTCGCGTTGTGGCGCTGAATATGTGGCTCCAGTCTGCATGCAGCACTTTTAACTTTGTTTTTGTGAACAACTTTGGCCTGTTCTGGAAGCGTCACGTGGCCTATCGTCCAGACGGTCTGCACCCGAACAGATACGGCACCAGTTTATTGATGGACTTTTTACGCCATGTTGTTCAGTGCTCCCCGAGGGGGGCGTGACTGTTTACATCCGAGGCCCCTCGGCCCCCACTACCACCTTCCTCCTCCACTCCAGCACCGGGTGAGTACTGTGGTGCAAACACTGACCCCTGTCCGTCTGGCAGTGTAATACCAGTCCTGCCACTGAACGGCACTTACTCAGTCATGCATCTGGAACTTAACAAAGTAAAACAGAGTTCACTTTTTAAACCAATAGAGACTGTGTGTGTTCCTCGCACCGGCTCAGAAATGTGTTTTAATTTGAATAAACACAAATATAACAGAAGGACAGCAGTTAGACGGTCCAACTCAGGAAATCTAATTCCAATTCTTTGTAGTCAATCAACTAAACCCACTGACACTGATATTATTTTTAACCTTGCTCTGCTTAATGTCAGATCACTATGCAATAAATCCTTTTTAATTAATAATTTTATCTGTTCTTATGATCTTGACTTTATGTTTATGACTGAAACTTGGCTTGACCATAATACAGAAAATGCAGTCTTAATAGAAACAACACCACCAAATTTCAAATTTGAATCAGAAATTCGAGAAAATAAAAGAGGAGGAGGCACAGCAGCAGTTTTTAAAGATTGTATTGTCTCCCATAGAGTACCTCTTGGGAAATTTTCCTCATTTGAGTATGTCTCTTTTAAAATAGAACAAAAACAATCTTCTATTCTTATTATTGTTGTGTACAAGCCGCCACAGTCATGTCATAGTTTCACTGATCATTTCACCGAGTTGCTTTCAGTTGTGTGCACAGACTTTGATAGTTTAGTCGTCATAGGTGATTTTAATATACATGTAGATAACGTTGATGATAGATACGCAAAAGAGCTGAGCTCTGTGCTGGAGACCTTTGGTCTCACTCAGCATGTGAGTGGCCCCACCCATAGCAGAGGACACACTCTCGATCTGCTAATTACTAAAGGGGTTAATATCTCAAATGTAAATGTGGCCAATGTTGCTCTGTCAGATCATTTCTGTGTATTTTTTTATATGTGTCTCAATAGTAAAGCACGAGCTGAATCCTCAATTGTTAGAAGAAGAAGACACATAAACAAAAATACAGGTGAACTTTTCATGGGGATGATAAACTTTGATAACACGTTGTGTTCTACTGTGGATGAATTACTTAACTCTGTCACCTCTAGTGTTTTGGATGTTCTGGACACGATTGCTCCTGTAAAGGTCAAAATTGTTACAAATAAGCAAAAGGCGCCATGGACAAAAGCGGACTCTGTCAGGGCACAGAAGAGAGAGTGCCGGAGAGCCGAGCGGAAGTGGCGAAAGTCAAATCTCCAAGTTGACCATGAAATCTTCAAAGATGCATTGTGCAAGTTCAACAGTGTGCTACGTAGAACGAGGGAAACTTATTTTTCCGAAACAATCGAAGGTTGCAGTAACAATCTACGCGTTCTGTTCTCAACAGTAAATAAATTGACAAATCCCCCTGTTAAGATGCCATCAGAGCTTACCTCCAAAACCAAATGTAATGAGTTTGCAGAGTTTTTTAATGACAAAGTCCAAGGCATCAAAAATGCCATCACCTCCACAGTAGAAATTACAATCCAACAGCCAGTGAAGCTTTTTGGGCTGACACACTTTACACCAGTACAAAATGAAACTGTCCAAATGATAATTACAAGTCTGAGTTCTTCTACATGTAGCCTGGATGTATTACCTCCTAGATTTCTTAAATCTGTTCTGAGCAGTCTTTTACCTTCACTCACGCATATAGTAAATATGTCTCTTGAATCTGGAACATTCCCAATGGCCCTGAAAACGGCAGTCATCAGACCCCTCCTAAAAAAGAGGAGTCTGGATGCCTTGGCACTTAAAAATTATCGGCCCATTTCAAATCTGCCTTTCATGGGTAAAATTCTAGAAAAAGTTGTCTATCAACAACTTACAGAATTTTTAATAATCAATCACTCTTTTGATATGTTCCAGTCTGGTTTTAGACCCCACCACAGCACAGAGACCGCTCTAGTGAAGGTAACAAATGACATCAGACTTAACACTGACGCAGGAAAAGTCTCAGTTCTTATCCTGTTAGATTTAAGTGCTGCTTTGGACACTGTCGATCATGGTATCCTCATTCAGAGACTTGAGGACTGGGTTGGTGTTTCTGGAACAGCCCTAAGCTGGTTTATATCCTACCTACAGGACAGAAAGTATTTTGTGGAGATCGGAAACTGTATCTCAGACCATCTGGCCCTAACCTGTGGAGTGCCACAGGGATCAATCCTGGGGCCTCTCCTGTTTAATATTTACATGCTGCCTCTGGGTAGGTTAATACACAGTAATAACGTGTCCTATCACAATTATGCTGACGATACTCAGGTCTATGTGTCCCTGACAGCAGGAGAACATGGACCAGTGGACTCGCTCCTTCACTGTATCCAACAAATCAGTGATTGGATGCAAAATAACTGTCTCCAGCTAAACACAGAAAAAACTGAAATTATTGTTTTCGGACCTCAAAAACAAAGAGAGAGCGTTATCTGCCACCTCCAGTCTCTCTCCCTAAAACCCTCAACTCAGGTCAGAAATCTAGGAGTAATAATGGACTCAGACTTAAATTTCAATAGCCACATATCATCTGTGACATCATCAGCTTACTTCCACCTAAGAAACATTGCTAAAATTAAAAACATTGTGTCTAAAGCAGACTTGGAGATTCTTATCCACGCATTTGTCTCCAGTCGATTGGACTACTGCAATGGCTTGTTCACAGGTCTCTCTAAACAAGCGGTAAAACAGCTGCAGTACATCCAAAATGCTGCAGCTCGAGTCCTGACTAGAACCAGGAAGTACGACCACATTAGTCCGGTCCTCAGGTCTCTGCACTGGCTTCCTGTGGCTCAGAGAATAGATTTTAAAGTAGCTTTACTTGTGTACAAGTCTCTCCATGGCCTCGCACCAGGGTACATCCGCGACATGTTGGTGCCATATGAACCAACTCGGGCTCTGAGGAGCACAGGGACTGGACTTCTGTTAGTGCCAAGAGTCGGAACTAGACATGGGGAGGCTGCGTTTCAGATTCATGCAGCTAGAGTCTGGAACCGTCTTCCCGAGAGTGTGAGACAGGCGTCTACTCTAGCAGTTTTTAAAACTGAACTGAAAACAGTTCTTTTTAGCTGTGCATACAAGTGAATGATTTTTATTTGTTTTTATCTTTAATCTTTTTAATGCGCTATGATTATTTATGATTATTTATGATTGTAATCCCTTGTGTGATTTTAATGTTTTACGGTTTTTAACTACTTGTGTGATTTTATATATCTTGTGCTCTTAATCTGTCTTTTTATGTTTACTTAAATTCTAATGTTTGATGATTTATGCATGATGTTATATGGGTTGTGAGGCGCTTTGCGTTGCCTTGTGTAGGAAAGGCGCTCTATAAATAAACGTTGATTGATTGATTGATTGATACTGCATATACATTATCTCTGCCGTTGTGTCCTTAGGCAAGACCTTGCTTCAGTCAGATGTTCCCAAGGCAGCTGTGGCCACAGCAGAGGTTCACCTTCAGAGTGGTTGTTTTGTAGTGGATGGATAGTGTTAACCTTTTGAAAAACTCTTGGTGTCCAATACTTCTATTACTACTAAAACTTCTACTACTAAAACTTCTACTACTAATACTTCTACTACTATTACCATCACAGTCACAGATACTTTCATTGTTCCCACTATTAACACTTAACACTTTTTTCTACTGCTGCTGTCAGGGTGTGGATTTTATTTGGTTTTACTTCGACATAAGTTTGGTTTTAGATGTACATCCTGTCTTGTTCCCCTGTGTTGATTGTCTGCCCCGCCCTGATGTGTTTCACCTGTGTCTGTGTCTATATGTACCCAGTACTCCTTTCCTCTTGTTGCTGGTTCATTGTATTGTCTACGTCTGTGTTCCTGGTTCTTGTTTGGATTTTGTTTTCATCTTGGCCTTTTATTTATTTATAAATATTTATTTATTTTTTTTTGGTATGAATGAAATATTCAAGGTGATGGTGTTTTTATTATTCAACATCTCATCTTTTCAACTTCAAAACTATTAAATAATCAAGCTTTTCTGTCTGTCACAACCCTTTTGAATCTTATTATTTTTGCAGAAATTGTGTTGAAAAAAACCCCCACATTATTTCATTAAATCAAATAATTAAATCTGTAATTAAAATGTTCTGTTTGTAACAGTTTGGTTGTTGGAGCATTGGTCTTTGAGCCTGAACATTGTGGGTTGGAGTCTCCTGCAGGAGGATCAGAGAGGGACGGCCACCCCCGACCCAGAAAGGATCACAGTCACATTGTGGCATTAATGTTCTGTGTGTGTGTACGTGTGTTTGTGTCAGGGACGTGCGGTGAGGTTTGTGATTGGGGAGGCACTGACTTTAAAAGTCAGATTTACAATCATTATTCAAATAAAATAGCATTTAATCACCAATGCAATGACATCCACAAACTTTATATACTGTAAAGATAAGAGAACCAGCTTCTTTTAATAATCTCACAACAAATCTAGCTGCTGACTCTGCTCCGCATCAAACAACATCTTTAAGAAGCGCAGGTGCGAGAGACGCGAGGAGAGAGAGACGCGAGGAGAGAGGAGCAGAGAGAGACAGAGAGGAGCAGAGAGACGGAGACGCGAGGAGAGAGAGACGGAGACGCGAGGAGAGAGAGACGCGAGGAGAGAGAGACGCGAGGAACATAAACAATAATTTAAACAAGTTGCAGAACTCTTGAGCAGTGTTTGAATCAGTGTTTTTCGGAAAAGCACTACTTTGCCGGTATCTGTCAATGTTCAACATAAAACACAGATTAACAAACTCCTCCCCCGCAGCCGGACTAACCTCGTAAGTCCAGTGGTGGTCTCCCAGTCTATATTAATTCTTTCTTTGTTTGAAAGTCCAATTGAGAAAAAAAATCTTCATTCAAATCATCCATTTTCCAGCAAAAGAAATAGCATTTTGGGCTGATTGTTTGTTAGCAACTCTGGTATGAACTTTATGCTCACTATCACCCCTAGCGGTGAGGCACAGATACCGCCTGCCTCACGCCAAGCTTTTTCCTTGTGTGTTCATCTACGATCAAAAGACTTAAACTAAATATAAATTGTACACACATACGTGCAATACACTACTAAACACTAAGAGGAGTTTAAAAAATGTTTTTAAAGCAGGATATTTGAAACAAACGGTGATATATCAACTGCACGAGCTGAGTGCACTCAGACACACACACACACACTGTGAGGGAGCGGTCTGGGGTGAGGCACGCAGGAGCGCTGCCTCACCTCGTCTCTTTGAATAGGAATAACGGGATTTCGGCGATTTTGACTTCAGAAATGATCAAAACTGATGGGAACCGTGCCGAATATACATTAAAAGCATAGGACAGTGGATATAAATTATATATTTAAACTAAAATAATTATTAGTTTCCAATAATGGCAGGTGAGGCTCTGCCTCCCCTGCCTCCCCTGACTGCACGTCCCTGGTTTGTGTGTGTACGTCTACTTTTAAGTGTTTGTGCGTGTGTATATGTGTTTGTACGTATGTGTGTGTCGGTCCGTCTGCTTGTGTGTGTGTTTATGTGTGTTTGGGTGTGTGCGCAAGTGTGTGTTTCTCTATAGGATTGATGATTAAATGTCTATTTGATCTGAAACCACGCACTCTGTAATAAGAGCCTTTTCAAAACCAAACCACATTGATTTTTTTAATGTAGAAATGAAATCACAAAGTCAGAGTTAAGATGGTTTCAAAGAGAGCAGAATCATCAAAACACTTGTCACACAGCTCCCATCAGCAAATTCTTCAGGACGAGTGTCGATAAAGTGTCAAACTCAGATCATTCTCTATTGATTTTATCTTATTATACTTCAACCAAAAATAATTCAGCGAGTCTGAGTGTGTGGATCCACCTGCAGGAGAAAGAAGAAAGATGGACAGATGGCTGAAAACACAAGGTGTTGTACATGTTTTCAGCTGATACTTTTCAAAACTACTCATTTACAGGCAATACTGTTGTTGTTTAAAGTATGACATCATCTGGAGCGTGATGTCATACTGTTACAGAGGCTTTTAGACTGGAGTTCCTGATATTAGCCTGGATGGAGCTTAAAAACCAAAAAAAAAAAAGTCCAGAAGCAAATTATATTTTTTTGGATTCACACTGGTAACTTTTGTTTTGTTTGTCTATAGCTGTTTAAAGATACGTGCTTGAAGAAAATATCAGTGTAAGTGTTAGGGATTGTGGAGTTAGTTCTGGTCGTAATAGATATTTTTAGAATTGATCTAGAGGGACTGTCCTCAGCCAAACAAGAATGTATTTTCTTAATGCTAAATACAGATAGATACATATATAATCAGACAGACAGACGGATATTTACAGTACCAAAAGTTTGGACACACTTTCTCATTCAAAAGTGTCCTTTCTTTTCATGACTATTGACTGTAGATCCACACCCAGGCTGTGTAAGGGCTGTTTGACCAATAAGGAGAGTGATGGTGCTGGGCCAGATGACCCGGCCTCCAGTCACCGGACCTGAACCCAATCCAGATGGTTTTGGGGTGAGCTGGACCACAGAGTGAGGGCAAAAGGCCCAACAAGTGCTAAGCATCTCTGGGAACTCCTTCAACAGGTCACTACCTCTTGAAGCTCATCAGGAGAATGCCAAGAGTGTGTGAATCAGAGCAAAAGGTGCGACTTTGAAGAACCTAGAAAATAAGACATATTTTCAGTTGTTTCATACATTTTTTTAGTACGTACATATTTCCACATGAGCTAATTCATAGCTTTGATGCCTTCAGTGTGAATCTACAATTTTCATAATCATGAACATTAATAATACAATACAATAATAACTCTTTAAATGAGAAGGTGTGTCCAAACTTTTGGTCTGTACTGTATATAGATAGACAGACGGACACACAGACAGATACTGTAGATCAACAGTCTGGCATACACACAAGAAGATAGACAAATGTTCCTAAATTATCCAAACATCTGCTCGGAAATCTCAAATCTAAAAATACCCTTGTCATAAATACAACTTGTGATGGTAATTTGCCTCGTACCCTGGCACATATGCCGGCTGGACCTCTGGCCTGAGCCCTCATCACTTTGTCTGGGAAAATGGACCTGAATATTCATGATTTATGCTCCAGAGCCCCAGTGGATTGTGGGTAGAGTTGGTGGAGCCCATCTGTTCCTGCAGCTCAGAGATAGAGCCCTGCCACAGGTGCCGCTCTCACAAACATCCAACGCAGAGACAGAGAAGGCTTTTGTTTTAGACTGGATTTGTCAGAAAGTGTTCTATTATAATGCAATCTCACAGCTTCGTTCCTGTTTTCAACTATATTACAACTTAAGAGACACAACCATGCCAGCTCCAAACCGCCAACAAATACACAGCAAACATTAGGAAAAGCTATGGAAAACAAGCTAAAATGTCGCTAAATGTATCTTGATATGAGCACATTCTGCCTTAAAACAAGATTCTCCAATGATACAAAGCAAAAAGATTGTGTTTTAAAAAGATAAAGACATTTCTCGCTGGGAATGAGAAAATAAATCAACAGCTCTATAGGTCAGACTAAATGTCTTTGTCCTATTGGAGAATCTAGTTTTAAAGGAGCTATACCCGTTTCTCCCAGGTTTTTCTCAGTTTGAATTTTTAGCACCGCCCCCCAACTTGCTCACAGGCTTCTCATTTCCCCTACGCTCTCATCCCACAGAGCCACCTAGTTTTATTTGTGATCTGATACATGCTAACGTTAGCATCAGCGCAACTTCTCGTGAGCTGTACAACAATCACTGATGAAATGGTACAAAATATATATATAACTGAAAGATTACCGCTAGTTTTGAGTCCAAATGTCCGAGCATAGATAGTCTGAGGCGATCCCGCACCCGCAGGTCTCTCAAGAGCACAGGTGTCAAAGTCAAGGCCCGGGGGCCAGATCCGGCCCGCGAGACCATTTCCAGTGGCCCCTGAGATGATTTTAAATTATCACATTAAATAGCAGCATTGATGGTGAAAGGCGACAATGGTATGTTATCCATGACTAATTTGCTCAACTCAAGAAAACAACCATAACCTTTAATTACCTAAAAAATGTGAAGCCAACATGTAATTAGACGTTAGTGTTGTTATTTTATGTTATTTTTTTTTTTTTTGCGAGTCTTCCATTGCATTTCTTCTCAAAGGTATGAAGGAGGGTTTCCCAATTTTCAAAGGAGAGAACCGCCCTCTCCACTTTTTGAACAAAACTCTCTGGTCTTATTTGACGAGCACGAATCACCAGAATGATTGACAATTGGGAGGACCAATAGTCTTGATGATCCACCCGGAAGTAGAAAATCATCCTATATACCTTCAATATTTGGTATAGATTAGATATACTTTTCTAATCAGAAAAGAATATCCATGTCATTTATAAAGATACCTTCAAATCATGAAAAAGTAATAAATGAAACCCACTTATACTTTCGGCCCCTGACCAGCCCTTTCATTTTTCATTCGGCCCGCAACCAAAATGAGTTTGACACCGCTGCTCAAGAGGAAACCATGTAAGCTAACGGTAAGCTAACCTACGTAAATTCACCCCGGCTTGATTTCTTCTTTGATCATTTTTTCCGCTTTAGTTTCCTCTTCTCTTCCGCACTGTTGAGTCGTTTGGGCTGTTTTGCAGTGTATGCAGTTACAGCCAGAGGAAGTAGCCACTTTTTGCTAATATGCTACTGTGTTTACCAGCGCTGTTGAGGCTAGAGGACGCAGCCTCGTTCTGTGATTGGAGGAAAGTCTCTACTCAGTACTTTTTACGGCCTAAATTCATACACAAGCTGAATCAATAAGCTCAAGTTTTCAATTAAATTACGGATTTTAATACAACTTGTATATAGTAAACGCATTTTATGAACTCATTAGAAAATAAATCGGGTATAGCTCCTTTAACACAGAATAGGTCAAATAAAAATGAAAATAAAAAAAGACTGATGCAAGCAATTCTCACCTCATATTTGATCATTTTTTTGCAGTATATTTTTCCTTCTGTCCGCCTCTGAGTTTGAGTAAACCGAGCAGAAAACATATTTAGACTTATTCCCCCTTTAAATCATAAAGAAAAAAGCCAACTCTCACCGCACACTTCAGAGTCAGGCTGTAGATTTGTAAATCCTCCTGGAGGCTGCTGCTGATGTGTCATTATTGTTCTGTTTCAGGGTCTGTCCCGATGCTTCTGCTCTAATGGAGATGGAAAGCTGCAAATGAGCACTCATGTCTCTGAGCAGTCGTTGGTTCAATTGGACTTTTTCTGATTGGTGTTCTTAAGACGTGTTCTGAAGGCGCTGATGAGATGCACTTTGTACAAATTTGGGCGATGTGAGGCGGAGACAGTTGTTGGTGTCGAGTCGAGAGGAGAGTCACAGAGATGTGTCTGAGTTTCAGAAGAAGAGTGGTTTTGGAGATGGATGTGAGGAGGCTGTTGAACCGACAGATTAGGACGATGGCAAAACAGATCTAGAGAAGAGTGTAAGTGTATTTCATGACGTGACGACGAGGGTTGAACACATGTAATGACAGCGTCTCTTTCAGTTACCCTGGCATGCCCATTTACATGCATATACAGCTCATGAGGGTCTGGCTCTTGGGGGTCTGGTTCATGTGTCGTCCCCTCATCCGCTCCTTGGATGGTGCTTCCATAGCTGGCATTGCCTACAGCCAACCATGTTTGATGGTGTTTACTGAAGGGAAGTCTGAACGTCTCTGCTAAGACTACTGCCCCCGCAACCCGGCAACGGATGAACTGTAAGAAATGGATAGAAGGATAGAGTTCATATATATGTTTTTGTGGTTCGGTTTGGAACTATACAGGCAGTTATTATTTTGATCAGATATGACTAAAAAATTTTTCACACCGTGCTTCTCCTGAATAAAAATACCGTGATTCAAAGTGATTAAAAAACAAGACACAGCTGATCTGAGAGAGAGAGGTCTGTCCCTGTGTCTGTTCTGCAGTCACTACATAGAGATCTGTGAATAAGGGAATCTCGATCTGGATGAAAGTAAAAGAGTAAAAGAGAGACAACTACTGACAATATATCACACGTTTTAGTTATTACAGTTTGTCAATGTGCTCTCTACCGGTGCAGTCTGAAGTAAAACAGGTTTGTAGAAGTGGACAAGGTTTTTAGGTGAAGGTGATGGGAACATGACAGCTTCCTGCAGCCCACTCCTCTTTCTTTTCTAGTAGATCCTGTGAAGCAGAATTTCATCTCTCGGTAGGTTGTTTTTAACATGTTCTCAGTGATATCCAACTTAACTTCGCAAGCATTTTAGTCATCTCTCTTTTTAGATCTATAGAAGAGAATATGAGGGCAACGAGCACATTTAAAAGCAGAAGAATAAAATACATGTATGTTAAAAACGACACACTATTTGGTGACTTATCAAACCGGATCTGACGAGTTTTGGTTCTTTCTCCATGCGCTCTGTGGAGAAAACTCTCAAAGCTCCAGACCTGAGGACGCTTTCGATGGCGACTCGTAACTTTGCCTTATTACTCAAACTTTGTAAAGAGAGAGATAGAAACTTTATTGATCCCTGTAGGAGAATTGCAATAGCTGCTTGGTTTGGACCATTTTCTCTGCTCTGGTCCAAAGTAAAATTCTGAATGATTTAATCACATTTATCAAAAAGTAAGCATTCCTTCAGTGGATTTTCTGCTGATCCATTTGTTTCGGACCATGAATCGTCTCTTCTCTGATCTGGACCAGTGCAAAACCATGAACACTGTACTGCAGCAACATCTCAGGCAGAAAAAAACAAGGAAAATAAAAAAATTTAAACTACAACTGTTCCAGGCACATTCAAAAGGAAACTTGTAACTGCAATTGTAAATAAAATTGCTTCCATATCCAAGATGCGAGCTAGTGATCGTTTGTACTGTTGCCGTCAGTAATTATATATATTACATTGTCACATTTGTTGTTACTTTTTTGTGGAGATTTAAACAGGGCTGTTGTTGTTGTGGTGCCTAATATGAAAAGTTTTTGTATTGACTTCGCTTCAGCCCACTCCTTTAGAGCAGAATTCAATACTGTTCAAATAAATAAACAAATACATTATGAGCACACACTTCGCAAATGTTACTTTGAGAGTTTGATTTTCAGCTGCTGCAGTAGAAATCATTACATTTCAGCACCATGATTACTGTTAAGTTTGTTTTTTGCTTCACGAAACAAAGAAAAACAACAAAACACCTGCAGTGAAAGACTTTGTATGAATAATTTATCAAGGACTAATGGCGTGTGTTTATTCTCTGATCTGTGTTGGCCAATTAGCAACTTTGTAAAGTCCTCTGAAATGACTATCTGTCTAAATACATACATTTCTGATACAAGATTCGATGTTCCCTGTGCTCTTAAAGGCATCACTTCCGATCGTCCCGTAAGGATCCACCACAGTAGAATCCAAACAGACGGACATGTTTACATGAGTCTTTAATTCAAGTGGAAAAGATTTTTACGTTTTTTTTTCATTCATGCTTTATAAACATTTATCAATCTATTGTTTATATAAAATCCTGTATACCACAATTTCACAGAAAAACAAAACAGAAAGATAAAAACTGTATAATATAAGAATTTATAAATGATGCCAAGTTGAAAATGCTCAAATTTTACCCAATGTATCCAGGTCTTACCATACCATCATACTTGTTTCATTTAGTACTAAGGTCTGGATTTGCTTCATTGAGCTCCGTTAAGGTGGGAGGGGTTAACTCCTTTTGCAGATTGAAACAATTTACTCTGATTTTACCGCGACGGATGTAATGTGCCCGAGTTTGTGAGGCATTTATCATTTAGCCTAGCTTTAGCCATCTCCTTTGCCACTTACGAAGCTCGTGGGGAGTAGAGCCAGAACATCAATGCATCAATTTTATTTGCTAAACATTCCTCTTGTTTCGGCTTCATTCATCCATCCATCCATTTTCTTCCCCTTATTTCATTTCTTGGTCGGGGGGGTGGCAGTCAGAGAGGGGGGGTGGCAGTCACAGAGCACGAGTCCCTCACTAATTCTCCTGCAGGTGGTGAGTCCACAGGAGCTGAGATCTTTCAGTGGGAACTTCAGGCAAAGTGGGGTTAAGTGTCTTGCCCAAGGACACAATGACAGCAGTCATCAGTGGGAGTTGTGAAGTAGGTCTTGTGGTGGCTGGAACCCACAACCTTCAGGCTCAAAGGCCAATGCTCTACCAACTGAGCCACTGTCGCCTGGCTTCAATTTCTTGATATTTGGAGCCGAACCAGAACAGATTACTTAACTATCGTATTCGCCGCCATTGCCAAACTACAACCCGCAAATTTGGCGTACACTCTTGACGTCATCAACACCTCCCTACAACACCCGCCTTCCCACTCGCTGATTGGTCGGAGTGGATTCAAACATGGAAACTGCAGCCAGCAGGATCAGACCCAGACATACATGTGGGTAATGATAATGTACCAGAGTTAACACATGGATAAGGCCAGGCCAGCATCAAGCCAATTTCCCAAAAACGTCACATTGCTGCAGATCTATTGGAGGATTTTATATATATATATGTATTAAAAAGAGCATGTTAGATGTTTGAGTAGAAGCAAAATGTGTGAAAAGTTCTGAGTGACAACATAATACATAGGCACACATAGTCTTAACACTTTAATCCTGGTGCTGTTTCATTTTACTGCATCAATAGCTTGGATAAGTTTTGTCATTTTAGGATTACAGCTCCGCACGGCTCTGACACCAAACCAATCATCCCACGCCCAGAGTCTACATAATCATAACAGCGGTAATTAAAAAGAGTGTGAAGACTTCAACTCACGGCAGCCGCTGGTTCTCGGGTACAGCGGTAGTAAGTAGTCATGTTTTGTTTATCGCGTATTTTTACAGACCAAGGTCATCCAAAACACTTTACAATGTTCGGAGTTCAGTACTGTTCCATTCTCGCCACAAGCGGATGACCCTTTTCTTTCCCCAAAAACGCATTTGCGCATGCGTTAGCTGCCCGAGCCCCATTCATTTAACAAAGGCATTCAAAAGTCCACAGCAGCTAAACTAGACTGGTGCAAAAAACTATACTCCCCTCAGCATCGACAGAATCTGGAACAAATGTCACTTGTGGACCGGTGGTGTTTCAACCCGTGTTAGTCTTAATTTAACACTAAACACATTACCAGGTCAGGACTGTTTCACATGCTGCTTTATTTTTAACATGTATTAGCACACTCCCCCTGCGTGACCTTTACGTCATCACATATCCAACCTGAGATGCCATACACTGCAGGACCATAAGCCACTTTTGGAGCAAGAGCCACTTTTGGACCAAGAGCAACTTTTGGACCAAGAAACACTGTTGGACCAAGAGACACTTTTGGACCATCCTGTAAAGACTTTTTTGAGAGGAAAGACGATGCCATACAAAAGCATTTGGTAATTCCACCCCCACAGGCCCGAAGTGGTATTGCATGTCAGCCGGGACCCGCCCACACTGCGTTTCACACATAAACTAGCTACAACAAATGCCAATGTATTGACGAGGTTCACAGTATTAGACAAGAACCATAGCGTTTTGAAATGAAGATCCATGTGTTCGTTGTTGATTTCACTGGGTAACAAAAAAATATTTTTTGAAAATAGTCCAGGGTTTTCCAGCTAATTTTGATGCTCTGAGTCCGAAAATGACCTTGGTTTTGCTCAATCAGGTCAGGATTTTTTGCTACAGAAATATTTGTTTAAAGTAGTACTAGAATTTAATATGCTGCTATCCAGAATATATAACTACAATATGTGTTTGTAATATTTCGGGTGTTCATTTTGACATGTTCAGATGAATTATGTTAAAAAAACTGCTTTGAAGTGGCACCTTTTCACTTCCGCATATAAACGCTAGGGGGCGCCAAAATGGCGGCGATGACGTAGGAGAAAGACCTCTCACAGCAGCAGCAGCAGTCTTAGCTGGAAACTGTAGGAGGTTTCACTGTCATCTGAACAAGGTATAAACATATTTTCATCCGTTTTGTACATAATAGTGTGCAACTCTTTTAACCTTTTAGCCTTATTTGTGAGATTCAAGCAAACTAGTGTTGGGCAAGTTAGCTAACTCTGCTTGATATCATAAAACATGCTAACAAGGCTAATATTCGTTTTTACATTATGCCAGTCTCACTTTGGTTGCCTTAGATTTATTTACCACAATGTACATTGTAATATCCATAAATGCTAACACCTATTAACGGTTTAATTAGCATTTTTATCAATGATTGCATCACATGTAGTCTATGTTTTCAACTTCTGCAGCTTTTTGTTCATAAAAGTAAAATATGTATTTAATTCAAGTTATTTTGATTAGCATTTATGGATATTACAATGTACATTGTGGTAAATAAATCTAAGGCAAAGTGAGACTGGCATAATGTAAAAACGAATATTAGCCTTGTTAGCATGTTTTATGATATCAAGTAGAGCAGGGGTGCTCACACTTTTTCAGCATGCGAGCTACTTATTAAATGATCAAGTCAAAATGATCTACCTACTATAAAAATGCAAAAAATATATATATTTCTAAATATATTGAGGATTCTTTATATCTACAATGTATGTTGATGTACATGCAAAACCGCATGATTTATGAACTAATTTGCATTTAAGCACCGCCTCTGGCGGTCATCCAGGATTCATAGAACCATAGTTACATTCGTAACTTTCGTTCTGTAGCGGCACTTACAGTCATAGTAGAAACTCAGGGTGAAGACGTGTTATTATAGATCCATGGTGAAGACATATGTTTACAAGCATTGACCCCAGTCCTCAGCCCTGGTTTGATCCTGGTTTAGCTCCTGTTTTGGTTGTTTTCGAGCGTGTGTGATCACTTTGCTGCTCTCTGATGTGGAGCGAGGATCTCTGCTGTGAACCGCTGTTAAGGCAGTATGATCCATGCTTTAGTGATCAGAGGTCGCACGTTTTGTTTGTTGTTGTTGTTTTGGGGGCAAACTGTGTCGTGCAAAAACGCAAAACTCCGGTTATCTCTGTCCACACGCAAATGCATAAACGGATTTTTTTTTTAAATTATGTAATGCGATCTTCCAATACTACCTTTGCGATCGACTGGTAGATCGCGATCGACGTATTGAGCACCCCTGAAGTAGAGTTAGCTAACTTGCCCAACACTAATTAGCTTGAATCTCACAAATAAGGCTAAAAGGTTAAAAGAGTTGCACACTATTATGTACAAAACGGATGAAAATATGTTTATACCTTGTTCAAATGACAGTGAAACCTCCTACAGTTTCCAGCTAAGACTGCTGCTGCTGCTGTGAGAGGTCTTTCTCCTACGTCATCGCCGCCATTTTGGCTCCTCCTAGCGTTTGTGAAAAGGTCCGACTTCAAAGCTGTTTTTTTAACATAATTCATCTGAACATATCAAAATGAACACCAGAAATATTATAAACACATATTGTAGTTATATATTCTGGATAGCAGCATATTAAATTCTAGTACTACTTTAAATCGATTTTGCTTCTGCAAATTTCTGTGGATCATCAGCTGAGAAACCCTTGACGTTTTTTCCGTTTTCCTCAAGAAATAAAAGTCAACGTATCCAAAGTCATTCAGTTTTTATTTACTCCATCAAATTTGATAAGCAGAATTCATAATAACGTACACGTACGTAATCCGTAACACTATGGCTGTATCTCAAAAAGTTGAAATGATAGAGCAAAATGCATGTGATATTCGGACACCAAAGTTAGTCTAAATCAGTTGAGAAACCCCTGACCATTTTTTGGCTGTCAACTTGTGTTTTTGATCAACCGCTGTTTGCTAACATGGTTTGCGATCTATGTAGTAACTCTCACGTGCCTGTTGATTTTGATAACTCCCAAAGGCAGATTGCAGAGAAGCAAGTTTGAAATGAGACAAGAACAGTTCAGGTTGTTAAGAAAGTTCGTCATCATTCTGTGGAAACAAAGAGAATTCACATCTATGTCTAAGTTTGCTTTTTGGTTCTGTGACTGTGTGGTTCGGTAACCAAAGAGAGAGCACAGAGAGAGAAGAGAGAGACCAGAGAGAGAGACCAGAGAGAGACCAGAGAGACACCAGAGATACACCTGAGAGAGACCAGTTAGAGACCAGAGAGAGAGACCAGAAAGAGAAACCAGAAAGAGAGACTAGAGAGAGACCAGAGAGACAACAATTAGAGACCAGTTAGAGACCATTGAGAGACCAGAAAGAGAGAGAGGTGCTCCGCTCTGAAAGAGGACTGTGATCAGTCTGTTCTGGAGGTTCTTTATGAATCCAGACTCTTATATTGAGCTCTCAAAATAATCAATGACTCTTGTGGCTCCAGGAAAAGCAGGACATCTGGATATGCTAACAGCTGTTATCAGTCCAAACAAAGCATCTTAATGATCTTGCACGTGCATTGAAACAGTTTTTGCAGATTTCACAGTGACAATTATTTCTTTTGCACATGTTTTCCAATGTGGTTTTACTGCAAATGGTAAATATACTGAATCTAATTCCTTTGATCTGACCATGTTCCTGTCATGTTACACCATGGACTTAACACAGACATTTACACGACTAACACTATCGTAAAAAATTGTCATATATTACACTTATCAAGCCGACAGCTGCATGTACCGTCTTCTTTTTGAGATTTTGACATAGATCCTGAAGCTGCAACTGTGCTACTGCCCACTTTTCCTGCCAAGTTTCCCTGGAGATATTGAAGGATGGGTCAATTACAAAGGACAGCTTCCCATTCCATGGATTTGATACTACACCGTCTGGTCTGAGGGCGAACACACCTCTGTCAGACTCAATAAAACGCAATAACTGAAAGCTAATTTATTTTGTGTGCGAGTTAAGACAAGCAGAACATTGGAGTGATGAATTAAACGTGTGTGTTTTATCCTGATGGCTGCCTTCACAAAAAGCCCAGGTAGAAGTTCTATTATGTGGGGAATTAGCATATGTGTGTTGTGATTCATTAGACGGGCTGAACGGGGCTTGCGGTGTGAAACTGATTGCAAATACGGGCGTGTGTTGTGAGTGAGAAAGCAAAGTCTTTTTAATGATGAACCATTATCAAACTGCACTAAACCTCCTCCTCTGCTTCTGCTGTTTTATATCTCGATCTTAGACTGGACGAGAGAGACTGTGTGGGTGTTTTTGTTGGAATGATACAGGTTATTATCGACAACAACACAGTGCAGACACAGCAGGGCCTGAACAAGAGTTGAGCATTCCACCAGCACTAAACTAATGTGAAATCCAACCCCAGGGTAAAGTCGAAGTACTGCGACCATTTTGTAAATTTTAAAATCTCTCAGTGGTATGCACAGCTCAACTTGACCTGGACCTGAACATTGTCAGAGTAGAAAGTAGAAGTCTCACATTTCAGGAAGACTGTTTACTAAGAAGACTAAACTCTGGTTGTTTAGGCTTGACTCTCGCTCCCAGTAGGAGGCCAGTCCCTGTGCTCAAGTCCCTGGAAAGCTGTTGATCTGCCAACACAGATCAGAGAATCAAACAGTTCCAACACAAGAAATATAATTATAGAAAACACATAAAGTCTATGTGTTTATGTACCCCCCTGGACTGCCACCTTAACGTGGTGGGGGAGTTTGAGTACTCGGATGATCCTGGGAGCTATGCTGTCTGGGGCTTTATGCCCCTGGTAGGGTCTCCCATGGCAGACAGGTCTCAGGTGACGAGTCAGACGAAGAGCAGTCAGAAGCCAACATGGACAGCACGAAAAGAAGAACCGTGACGTCGCCCGGCATGGCGCAGCCGGGGCCCCACCCTGGAGCCAGGCCTGGGGTCGGGGCTCGAATGCGAGCGCCTGGTGGCCGGGCCTTAGCCCACGGGGCCCGGCCGGGCTCAGCCCGAAAGGACGACGTGGGCAGTCCCTCCTGTGGGCCCACCACCCGCAGAGGGGTCCGTGGCGGCTCGGTGCAGAGAGGACTGGGCAGCAGTCGAAGGCGGAGACCTCGGCGACCCAGTCCGCACACCCAACATTTGGCTCTTGGGACGTGGAACGTCACCTCACTGGGGGGGAAGGAGCCCGAGCTCGTGGGGGAGGTTGAGCGATACCGACTAGAGATAGTCGGCCTCACCTCCACACACAGCTTGGGCTCTGGAACCCAACTCCTTGAGAGGGGTTGGACGCTCCACTTTTCTGGTGTTTCTCGCGGGGAGAGGCGGCGAGCTGGGGTGGCCATACTCATTGCCCCCCATCTCAGCCGCCACGTGTTGGAGTTCTCCCCGGTGAATGAGAGGGTCGCGTCCCTCCGCCTTCGGGTGGGGGACAAGTCTCTCACTGTTGTGACGGCCTACGGGCCTAACAGCAGTGCAGAGTACTCGGCCTTCTTGGAGTCCTTGGGAGGAGTACTGGACGGTGCACCGCCCGGGGACTCCGTCATTCTCTTGGGGGACTTTAACGCCCATGTGGGAAGCGCCAGTGACACTTGGAGAGGGGTGATCGGGAAGAATGGCCCCCCTGATCTGAACCCGAATGGTGTTCAGTTGTTGGACTTCTGTGCTAGTCACGGTTTGTCCATCACGAACACCATGTTTGAGCACAAGGGTGTCCACCAGTGCACGTGGCACCAGGACACCCTAGGCCGGAGGTCGATGATCGACTTTGTTGTCGTATCATCTGACCTTCGGCCGCGTGTTTCGGACACTCGGGTAAAGAGAGGGGTGGAGCTGTCAACCGATCACCACCTGGTCGTGAGTTGGATCCGCTGGCAGGGGAAGAAGCCGGTCAGACCTGGCAGACCCAAGCGTGTAGTGAGGGTCTGCTGGGAACGTCTCGCTGAGACCCCTGTCAGACGGACTTTCAACTCACACCTCCGGGAGAGCTTCTCCCAGGTCCCGGCGGAGGAGGGGGATATTGAGTCTGAGTGGACCATGTTCTCTTCCTCTATCGCCGATGCGGCGGCTCGTAGCTGTGGTCGCAAGGTCTCTGGTGCTGGTCCCGGCGGCAACCCCCGAACCCGGTGGTGGACACCGGCAGTAAGGGATGCCGTCAGGCTGAAGAAGGAGTCCTATCGAGCCATGATGGTTCGGGGGACTCCTGAGGCAGCTGTCCAGTACCGGCAGGCCAAGCGTGCCGCGGCCCGGGCTGTTGCAGAGGCAAAAACCCGGGACTGGGAGGAATTCGGAGAGTCCATGGAGCATGACTATCGGTTGGCCTCGAAGAGATTCTGGCAAACTGTCCGGCGCCTCAGGAGGGGGAAGCAGTTCTTTGCCAACACCGTGTACGGTGCGGGGGGTGAGCTGCTGACCTCGACCGGGGATATTGTCGGACGGTGGAAGGAATACTTTGAGGTTCTCCTCAATCCCCCCGTCACGTCCTCCGCTCCGGAGGCAGAGGCTGAGGATGTTGGGGCGGATACTTCTGTCACCCTGGCAGAGGTCACCAAGGTGGTTGGCAGCCTCCTTGGTGGCAAGGCGCCGGGAGTGGATGAGATCCGTCCTGACTATCTAAAGTCTCTGGATGTTGTAGGACTGTCTTGGCTGACACGTCTCTGCAACATCGCGTGGCGATCGGGGGCGGTGCCAATGGAGTGGCAGACCGGGGTGGTGGTCCCTCTCTACAAGAAGGGGGACCGGAGGGTGTGTTCCAATTATCGTGGGATCACACTCCTCAGCCTCCCTGGTAAGGTTTACTCCAAGGTACTGGAGAGGAGGTTACGGCCGATGGTCGAATCTCGGATTCAGGAGGAGCAGTGTGGTTTTCGTCCCGGCCGTGGAACACTGGACCAGCTCTACACTCTCCATCGGATACTCGAGGGTTCATGGGAGTTCGCCCAACCTGTCCACATGTGCTTTGTGGATTTGGAGAAGGCGTTCGACCGTGTTCCCCGGGGTGTCCTTTGGGGGGTCCTCCGTGAGTACGGGGTCCGGGGTCCTCTGCTGAGGGCCGTCCGGTCCCTGTATGACCGGAGCCAGAGCTGTGTTCGCATTGCCGGCAGTAAGTCAGACCTGTTCCCGGTGCATGTTGGCCTCCGCCAGGGCTGCCCTTTGTCACCGATTCTGTTCACTGTATTCATGGACAGAATTTCTAGGCGCAGCCAAGGGTCGGAGGGGGTTCGGTTCGGGGACCACAGGATTTCATCTCTGCTGTTTGCAGACGATGTTGTCCTGTTGGCTCCAACGAACCAGGACCTACAACGTGCACTGGGGCGGTTTGCAGCCGAGTGTGAAGCGGCTGGGATGAGAATCAGCACCTCCAAATCTGAGGCCATGGTGCTCGACCGGAAAAAGGTGCCTTGCCCTCTCCGGGTGGGAGGAGAGGCCCTTCCTCAAGTGGAGGAGTTCAAGTATCTCGGGGTCTTGTTCACGAGTGAGGGAAGGATGGAGCGTGAGATTGACAGGCGGATCGGTGCAGCGTGCGCAGTGATGCGGTCGCTGTATCGGACCGTTGTGGTAAAGAGGGAGCTGAGCCGAAAGGCAAAGCTCTCAATTTACCGGTCAATCTTCGTCCCCTCCCTCACCTATGGTCATGAGCGTTGGGTAATGACCGAAAGAACAAGATCGCGGATACAAGCGGTCAAAATGAGCTTCCTCCGCAGAGTGGCTGGGCGCTCCCTTAGAGATAGGGTGAGGAGCTCAGTCACACGGGAGGAGCTCGGAGTAGAACCGCTGCTACTCCACGTCGAGAGGAACCAGTTGAGGTGGCTCGGGCATCTGTTCCGGATGCCTCCTGGACGCCTCCCTGGGGAGGTGTTCCGGGCATGTCCCACCGGGAGGAGGCCCCGGGGAAGACCCAGGACACGCTGGAGGGACTATGTCTCTCAGCTGGCCTGGGAACGCCTTGGAGTCCCCCCGGACGAGCTGGAGGAGGTGTGTGTGGATAGGGAAGTCTGGGCGTCTCTGCTTAGACTGCTGCCCCCGCGACCCGGCAACGGATGAAGCGGAAGAAAATGGATGGATGGATGGACATAAAGTCTATAAAGGGCAGATAAATGTGGAGTGTCCTGGATCATCATTTCTGTCTTTAGAGTCTCCTGCATCAGCGAGAAAAAACTGTAATGAATAAAACCCAGTGGAAAAAAGTGAGAAACCTTAGGCAGGACTGGGGCTGTAGATCCAGGACTGGGGCTGTAGCTCCAGGACTGAGGCTGTAGAGCTAGGACTGAGGCTGTAGATCCAGGACTGAGGCTGTAGATCTAGGACTGAGGCTGTAGATCCAGAACTGAGGCTGTAGATCCAGGACTGGGGCTGTAGATCCAGGACTGGGGCTGTAGATCCAGGACTGATGCTGTAGATTAAAGGACTGAGGCTGTAGATCTAGGACTGAGGTTGTAGATCCAGGACTGAGGCTGTAGATCTAGGACTGAGGCTGTAGATCTAGGACTGAGGCTGTAGATCCAGGAATGAGGCTGTAGAATCAGGACTGAGGCTGTAGATCCAGGACTGAGGCTGTAGATCTAGGACTGAGGCTGTAGATCTAGGACTGAGGCTATAGATCCAGAACTGCGGCTGTAGATCCAGGACTGAGGCTGTAGATCCAGGACTGAGGCTGTAGATGTAGGACTGAGGCTGTAGATCCAGGACTGAGGCTGTAGATCCAGGACTGAGGCTGTAGATTCAGGACTGAGGCTGTAGATCCCACTAAACATCCGACGTCCACTCAACCTCCAGATCACGTCAATATCGCGTCGGTCGGTCGTGACCTTTTATTTACGTCCAAACGACGTCTGTGCAAGGTGCGCATCTGGACGTAAAACAATGACCTCCCATATACGTGGATATGACGTTCAATCCCGACCTCCCCTAGACGTCGAAAACAGGTCATCGGCCGACCGACGCAGTACGTCTTGATATAGCAATACAATATATAGGCTGTGAAGCAACATAAGTGTACCTGACGGTAGTGTAGTGGTTAAGCAAATGTGTGCAGTCTTGGTTACGTGAGTTCGAGCCCACGTGTGTATTATTATCTTTACATATTTGTTTTGATTTTTAACGAACTATTTTTTTTCTGTTTGGTTAAAGACTAATAAACACTCAACATAGGATTACGTAGTGGCTAATAATAAAACTTGTGAATGTATGCATTTGTTGTGCTAACAATCTCAAGTTTGCAAATAAGGGGTGAGCACTTGAGATTTTATGCAAATGCATGGGTTCACAAGTTTTATTATTAGCCACTACATAATCTTACGTTGAGTGTTTATTCGTTTTTAACCAAACAGAAAAATTGTTCGCTAAAAAGTGAAAAGTCAAAGAATTTCCGATGGGTATTTGAACCCGCTTCATTGCGACTGAAGTCTCATTACGCAACCGCTACACCACCGCCATGCATGTTTCCTGACTACTAGGAAAAAATAATAGATAACACCCTAAACAAACGACGCACACTTATGCGAGGTTACAGCCTGACACGTGAGTCGCTCGGTCGAGGACCTGTTTTCCACGTCTAAACGACGTAAGGTGTGCATCTGGACGTAAAGCAATGCCTTCCCAGACGTTGATATATGAGGTTGAATCTGTACCTCTGTCGCTGCCCTGCTTTATTTACTTGGAATCACCCTCTCTACTAAGTACACAGTCTGCACAGTTTTTAGATATAGATGTATCATTTCCACTTTGAAAAGAGTTAGAGACAGAAAGTAAGTTGTTTTCTCACGTATACGTGGATTTTGTTAAGTATATTTTGTATATTATCTGTATTTTGAATTGCCAGTGCATGAATCTATAATAATAACGGCTGGCACTGCTCAGCTGAAAGGGAGACACCTTTTTTTAGTTTTTAACTCATTCACTGCCCAATCACGACAAAACTCGTCATGTTGAATAGTAACGCTCACTGCCCATGACGAGTTTGACGAGTTTTTCATGTTATTACACGGGAGGCTGCAGTAATGTCTGGCGCACCTTGTGAATGACCCACAATACTGATATATAGTGCAAATGTACCTGTAATGATAAATCAACACCAGTAGGATGCAGTATTGCACCACAGGAGAGGTCATAAGTCATTGGAGAGAAGGAGGAGGAGTGTGGGAGTGTTTGGAGAGCGTGCTGCTGTAGCAGAGCGAGCGATGATAGCGTAGCATTGAGACGGATCAGCGATCTAGTTTAGCGATAGTATAGCAAGACTGATGGCGAAAAAGAATAGTTATAAGCAGTTGACACTGCTTCAGAGATTGACTCGCGGATCAGTGAGTGAGGTCGAGAGGGGAGAGAGTGGAGACCCCGGTGGAGGTCCGTCTCTGCAGCCACATTTGCGCGGAGCAAGAGCCCGGAGCAGGGACACACCTTCCGCCTCTCGCAGCGTATCAGCTGCTGTTGTTACTGATGCCTCGGATTCGTTCAGAGAACCTGATCATGATTTATCGGATGAGTGGTTGCAGTCTCAATCCAGCAGAGCATCCTCTCCAGAAGCTCCACAAAGAGTCAAAGGTAAGAACTTGCTAAATTGCCTAGAATATGCTGACTTGAGATGAGGGAAAGGCGCGGAAACTTGCTCTGATCTGCAAAGTAACACAGCGCTCAAATCCTACTGTTTCTTTAGTAAATGCCAGTTATGCGTTTTATCATTGTTGTATTTATTATTTTTATGTTTAGTTATTTCATACTTGAACATGTTGTTGCAGTGTCATAGCTCTGACTAAATGAAATGTGTTCATTCACAGATTCTGATAAAATCTGTTTAAATTAAAAAAATGAGGGCTCCCCCATTGGGGTTGACAGGGCAAGGAGCAGAGGTAAAGATAATGCCTCCTCATACCATTGTACATATTTTTGTATATATTCTCCTGGTATAGTGATTTACAAATTTATATTATTTACAGGTGGTGCATCGAGAGGCAGTTGCTGTGCACAAAAAAGGTAAAAGGACTACTATTTCTATTCTTGTACATCCCATGGCAATATAATATAATAATAATAATATAGTATACTTGTTTCGTCCAAAAGCAGTCAGTCAATAATGTGGGAGGAAGGCCTTCATTGTATTTTATGTATTGATTTATTGTAACAAATTCACTGTATAATATAGTTATTGTGTGTATCAAATTTCCAGCACGTTCGTCAAAAGCTCTGGGGAAGATGGCTGACAGGAGGATCAGTGGGAGCCGAGTCAGTTGCCCTTCACAGGAGCTCCTGGAACACAGAGGCTGCGAAGCTGGATTCATCTGATCCAGACTTTCTGGAGCTGGATTCATCTGATCCAGCTGACTTTCTGGAGCTGGATTCATCTGATCCAGACTTTCTGGAGCTGGATTCATCTGATCCAGACTTTCTGGAGCTCTTCTTCACGGAGGGAGAACTACAAATGGTACACAGCGTGTCGTGTTCCGTTGCACACAGTGTTTCAACCTCTACAACTCAAAGCTGAACTACTGGGAGGACTGAAAAAGCAGATAAACTCACTCATACACACACTCACGAACACTCACACGCACACAGACACACACACAGACACTCACTCACACACTGACATTCACACACACAGACACTCACTCACACAGACACTCACACGCACACAGACACACACACAGACACTCACTCACACAGACACTCACTCGCACACTGACATTCACACACACACACACTCAAATTCACATGCTTCATTCTATTTTATACAGCTATAGTTTTATTGATCTTTGTGTTGTTGTTGTTTGACGTTTTGGTTGATGGAATAGAAGAAAGTAAAATTTTCTATCTGTGAATAAATTGCCAACAATTTGCCATCAAAAGTATTATTTCAGAGTCATGTTTTTATAATTTTTGTAATGGAACAAGTGTGAAGATGTTTTGAGTTGTCACTAAAGCAGCAAAAATGCATCTAAAAGTCTCTTTTCTGCTTGATATGTTCCCGTTTACATACAGCTCATTTTCTCTGTTTTCTTGCTCAGACCAGGTGTTGTGGGTGAAAGTATGCTTTGTTCTAATCTTTAATTTGGTGCCCTTGGTGTTTACATTGTCTAAAAAATGAATATTCTGTGGCACTTCAAAGTTGGGTCAAATCACCTGAAATTGCTGGCAGAATGCACTTCTCAAATCTGAAAATGCCTGGCAGTCAGTGAGTTAAGTTAAAGTTTAAAATATGATATTGTTTTTCATATTTCAAACTATTTTTAACACACAATTCTTAGGTTAGACTGTCCAACAAACTATGTGTTAAAAAAGGTTAAGATTCTTGAGTTTTAAAATAATAATTCAATTCCAAAATATAAAGTTACTGTATATTTCACAATGGTTTATAAACTGCAAAAAGACAACAGTACTTAGTAAACTAAGTTTAAAAACAGGGAGATCAGCTTTAATATTTGGGACACTCCCATCATTTAGACACCTGTGATGTCATCAGTTGGAGTTGAGTTCAGGTGTGGGACCATGTGGGACCATAGGGACCATAGGAGCACACAGATGTTACCTGCTGCAGAAAGAGAGTTTAATGTTCGTGTATTGCTTTGTTTAATAAATGGATTTAATGTCTTCCCATTAAATCTTCAATGTCAGAGACTTTCACTTCTTCTCACTGTGGCTGTTTAAATGAGCCACTACAGTTGTTATTTTTGTTATTGTTAGCTGCAAATATTAAATATCCCTTCATCTGCTGGTAGCAAGCTAACTAGCGCTTGCAACTCTATTCAATTTCTTTTTCTTATACATTTTAAAACCAGCCATATGTTAATTAAAATACATTTACCTTTGCTAATGCAGTCAATTATTGTGAAATCCATAGAGTATAATTTCATGATTGTTGCAATAACTAATGTTCTATGTGTATTCCTAATGTGTCATGTGTGTTTGAGTCTTACAGGTGTCAGACTGTGTTGAAGGTGTTCAAAGGTAAGAATCACACTCTCACACATTGATTGTTCTTCTGTATTATGTTGTTTTTAGAATAAACCATTATTTGGTGTATTCTCTTTGAAAACATCTATCTTTTTCTCAGATTGTTCAGCAACTCACTCAAGATGAGGGAAAAGAGCAACAAGGGGAAACTGCCCCCTCGGAAATGCAACATGTGTAGAGTAATACAGGGTAAGTAGCTTTCAGGGCTCATTTGTCCATGTGCAAAACAAATGCACATTTGCAATTGTTTTTTACATGGAATTACTCCAATGACCAAAGCCTTATCCCAAGTTTCTCAGACGGAGTGTCTTCCAGTGTCTCGAGCTAGTGCAGTGCCAAGGTTTGTATCACATGGTGATGGATCGAGTCGTTTGAGGCATTAATAGAAAGTTATGTGTTGTTATATCACTTTGCCACATTACGTTGAAACTAAACATGTTCCACATTTTCAGGTGCTGTGCTTGGACCTTGTGATGAGAGACTGAAGACCAAGAGAGGACACATGTTGGAACATCAACATTCAATAAATGCATTCTTCTGCCTTTCAGATTGTGTTTTTACATCTGGGGAACCTAGAGTGTAGCTTGTGCCTGTTTTAATACTGATCCAAACATAGGCGCTACAATCATGTTTTTTTACTTTGGCATGAACTGTTCAGTACAGTAGTGTTCATAACACTGTGCCCTGTGTGGTTTAACTTGTACTTTGATGTAGAGAAACATGATTTTTAATGCAGCTCCATTTGCAATAATGACTGATATCCTTCTACTACAGTTGTTCTAATGATTTTTGAATGCTGTGTTTATCGTTTATTGCCCAGAGTCAGAACTAAACATGATAAAGCTGCATTTCAGATTCACAAGGCTAAAATCTGGAACGGTCTTCCTGGAAATGTGAGACAGGCTTCTTCTTTGACAATGTTAAACTCCAGGTTTAAAACACTTCTGTTTCTGCTTCAACTGAGATATTTTATGAGAGATTTTATTTGTATCTTTTTAATTTACTGTCAATATTTATAATTGTAATGCCTTGTTTGATTGTTTCTATCTTTTGTTCAGTGCTTTGAGTTTCCTTTTGTTTTGACTGTGCTATACAAATAAACTTGCCTTGCCTATTGCAAAAAGTATGTCTCGACCAGTGAGTGATTCTGCAGAGGTTAAGTAGGTCAATAGGACTGTAAATGGACGTCATATAAACGTCAATATTTTGGTCATATAAGACGTCGAGAGGATGTCGGACCCGACCGGTTCTGTACCACATTGCAACCTTGAATGAAGTGGCCGCGACGTCATTTGAACGTCCAGATAACGTCCAGATGACGTTGAAATGACATAGTTTTGACATCTGCTTGCTTAGTGGGAACAACGGAAAACGAACTTCATATGAAGGCAATATTTTGGTCATATAAGACGTTGATAGGACGTCGGACCCGACCGGTTCTGTACCACATTGCAACCTTGAATGAACGTCCAGATGACGTTGAAATGACATAGTTTTGACATCTGCTTGCTTAGTGGGAACGACTGAAAACGAACGTCATATAAACGTCAATATTTTGGTCATATGAGACGTTGATAGGACGTCAGACCCGACCGGTTCCGTACCACATTCAAACCTTGAATTGACGTGCCATCAACGTAACATTTGGAGGTTGAGGTGACGTCGGGAAACGACGTCGAGAAAACTTTCATTCTGCACCCACCAGTGACCTATATTCTACGTCGGACAACAACGTTCAAATTACCTTGATTCAACGTCGGCTTGCTTAGTAGGGATGTAGGACTGAGGCTGTAGATCTTGGACTGAGGCTGTAGATCTAGGACTGAGGCTGTAGATTCAGGACTGAGGCTGTAGATCCAGGACTGAGGCTGTAGATCCAGGACTGAGGCTGTAGATCCAGGACTGAGGCTGTAGATCCAGGACTGAGGCTGTAGATCCAGGACTGAGGCTGTAGATCCAGGACTGAGGCTGTAGATCTTGGACTGAGGCTGTAGATCCAGGACTGAGTCTGTAGATCTAGGACTGAGGCTGTAGATCTAGGACTGAGGCTGTAGATCCAGGACTGAGGCTGTAGATCTAGGACTGAGGCAGTAGATCCAGGACTGAGGTTGTAGATCCAGAACTAAGGATGTAGATTCAGAACTGAGGCTGTAAATCCAGGACTGAGGTTGAGGACTTAAGTTAGATTCCCCAGTTTAACCACTGTGGAGATGCCTCACAAGTTTCACCAGTTTTTTTCATTTGTGATTTCTTTTTTAGCTCATGAAATCAGCATAATTACTCCTCACCTCCATCCGTGCTGTGTGCTTTGCAGCGTGTTTAAAGCCGGTGGTGCATAGAGCCACGTGAGCAGCTCTACATCTGACAACTCACAAACACAATTACAATGAACGTAGCGATCTGTGAGACGAAGAGAACATTCGTCACAAGTCACATTATCTGCCCAAAGTGCGGGATCTAATGATTCATATTGCACAAGCTAATCTGAGGAGCGCAAAAGGTGGTTAGCATCGACCAGATGGATGGATGGAAGGAAGGTTGGAAGGATGGAAGGATGGAAGAATCGATGGATGGATGGAAGCATGAATAGATGGATGAATGGATGGAAGGAAGGAAGGATGGTGAATGAAAGGATGGCCTGAAGGATGGATGGATGGATGGATGGATGGATGGTCTGGGCCTCTGGCTGCGGTCTCCATGAAAACTAACTCTATTTTACTCCGGAGAGATTCAGCCTGAAATAAATGATAATTAGATCAAAAGCGGAGGTTGATACATAACAGATTGCCGCAGAGTCACCAGAGCGAGAAATGTGTTACTTTTGCGTGAATATGAAACAAACTAAATGTAAATTTAAATTGTTATTTGTTATTTTATTTATTTATTGTTTTAATCTAAGGATAGCCCCATTTGAGGTGAAATCTGAATAGGTCCTTTGTTACAAGGATGGCTGTACAATGTAAATGTAAAATGTAAATGTACACTATCAGAATGTAAACAACAATGGCGACTAACATGACTAATGCTACGTGTGCTTCGCTACACGGAGAAGGATTCTACTTCTTTGTCCAAACCACAGCTGTAGTTTCACTGCTGTTGTTAAATGCAGTTCCATGGAGAGACCAAGACAGACACATTAATGCATTTAGAAAGATTTATTTGTTTGGCGCATTGACCTTGGCAGTGACAATTGCAGAGGGGAGATCATGGTGTGAATGGGGCATAGCCGGAGCAGGAGCCAGAGCAGGAGCCAGAGCAGGAGCCAGAGCAGGAGCCAGAGCAGGAGCCAGAGCAGGAGCCAGAGCAGGAGCTTGAGGAGGCGGTGGGTGTCAAGAGCTTCAGGATGCGCTGGTTAGTAGTAAGTGGCTGCTTTTAAACTGCCCCTCTTTGCTGTCAGTAGGTTGGCAAGGGGGGCTGGCAGAGCTGTGTGATTGGCTGAGGCTCAAGGCTGGCCCTGGATGGGTGAGAGCTGCAGCATGAGGTCTTCCCAGTCTGAATTTACGCTTAAGCTTCAAAATGATGTTGGTTCTTTCCCATCTTTGCGGCGGCCTGAGGAGGATGTTGTTGTGGAAGTGGTTCTTCTGCCGGGGGCCGTGTGTATCGTGTTGTTCCACTGCCCCCTGCTGACTGCAACCTAGAACTACATCGTTTTCTGTCTTGGTCTAAATGCTGTGCACTTGAGCAAGGAGCCTGGTAGTTTTTGCACATTGCATCGAAGAGTCTCTGTCTAAACAGGGCCTAAGTCAGTCCTCCTGAAACTGTTGAAATCCAAGTTTCTATAACTTCTTTACAAGTAACTGTTTATTATACACCATATGTGACAAGTATGACCAAACCAACACAGTATAACTGCCTTGTTAACTGCAGACGACAGACGCCATACCACAACAAATGCTCTCGCTGTAGTGTAGCCGTGTCTGTGTTTGTGGGATCCTGCTGCGGCCCCGACTCTCACATGTTCAGCCTCTGCTCATTTGGCTTGTCAGCTTTCAGCACAGAGGCTCGATGAAGATGAATTATGAGCGTGCTGTGTTGGCATTGCCGTGGTAATGGAAAGTACCGGATGGAACACACACACACACACACACACTGTCACCTCCGCTCTGATCGCATCCAATAGCCTCACACCTGTTGGGTCCAGACTGCTGCAATCTGACTGGAAAAGTGACGAATAACAATGATGTGTGTTTGAATTATGTGTTGCAAATGAACAATACTCAGACAGGTTTCTTTCTTTTCATTTTTATTTAGTATTTTACACAATTGAGTTGCCTTTACTCCTTGTTGTTTGAATCTATCTTTTGTCTTCTACTTTATTCATTTCTAGGTCAACTGATGATATTCCTTGTTTAGCTAGTCCTATTTTAAAAAAAAATATTTAGTTATAAAAGAGATATATCATTCGGCTAAAACATCTTTAAAATATCTGTTTATGGTATATCGGAGGATTTTCCCAACTTCTAGGAAAGAACCGCAGGACGGTGTTCATGGTGTTACACTGGTCCAGACCAGAGCAGAGAGGATTCATGGTCTGAAAAAAGCGGATCAGGCGAAGATCCATTGGAAGAAGGCTAACTTGTTGAAAAACGCTCTATCTATCTATCTATCTATCTATCTATCTATCTATCTATTGGGAGGGCCGATAGTCTTAATGATCCACCCGGAAGTAGTAAATCCTCCAATAAATCTAATACAAACAGCTTTTGTAACACTTTGTCTATTGTGAGACAATAGAGTTTTTGAATCATGCTTTGCAACACTTTTCTCCATTGGCAAATATAAATCTTTCCACCAATTTGTGTGTGTGAACAATTTAAATTGAATTGTTTTGTCTTTTGATTCATCATGCAATGGTGTCACACCATGTTGAAACATTTCTAAAACCACCGTATTATCATCGTGCCCTGGAGAAGGCACTTTGTGGAACAACACGTCGCCCAAAACCCTATTCATCAAGGGATTTTTATTTTCTGTCAGTAGTGCCTCGAATTTCCTCTCTTTCTTCCCATCTCACTCTCTGTCTGTTGAAATATACATTTGTCTGGGATGTGCACAATAAAAACATCTGTGGAACGTTCCTAAACTCACAGTCGACAGAATCATAAACATTACATAATCTCTGCTGGTCCTGTTTTGATCTGAGGGAAGATGAAACACATTCCTCTCATGTGCCACCTGCCGTCGTCTGAAAGGAATGGAAGCGGTTCTTTGACAAACTCTCTAGCTCTCTAAATTGCTTCATGGTAACAGTGAGTCCTGCTGCTGCCTATAGTCCATTAGCTTTTCAAGACCAAAGCCACATCAGGAAACTTCAAACTACAATACGTCCAATGCCTTCCCAAAAATATGCTGTATTTTCAGGGAAAACCCTTTGAAAAGCCACAAATATGTGTGAAGTCTCAAGTTGAGAAAACAAATACTGAGACTGTTTTAAGACTTCTAAAACGGCCGCCATTTTGTTCTGCCATTAATAAGTAATGAAAATGTGTCTTCCAATACAGACTTTATTAAAATCCTATTTTTAATTAGAAAATATTTTTTTCTGATAACAATCAATAAGGGCTAGGATTGTTTTATATTTTTGGCACCCACAAAAACTGTGTTATATAAAACTAAACTAGCTTGGCTTATATTTCCTTTTGTCCTAATACATGCATTGAAAGAGGAGTGGTACTGGATGGTGGGCACACTCAAGCAGGAGTCCTTTCTCACTCTTAGTGTTGTGTTTTTATGCAGTTAGCATGATACAAGACAGGGCTTTTATTAGAATTGTATTGGTTGGCCATTAGTCTGTGACTACATGAAGTAACACACACAACTCTGAAGTTTGACTTAATAAAGACAATGTGCACTTGAATTAAAAAGATAGCTGTACCAGATTTAGCATCATGCTACTTTCCACCTGTAGTCCTTGACAATACAATCATATAACTTGCCTAATAATATGCAGTTCAAATTAAAAGTGCAGGTTACTAAAAAACATTGAAATAAAAGTGCAAGTTACCAAGATACATATAATCATACATTTCAATAAGGTGCAATACTGAGTTACAGTTAGCAGCGATATGTAATGTATGACACAATTTTCAAACAAATAATAGCCATTATCATTGTTATTATTATTATGAGATGTACCAATGAGGGTATCATTCGATGGCCATTATAGCCAACGGTACAGTAACTGATACCAACGACGGTATCATCTGATGGCCGTCTGGTGCCGCTTCTGCGTGCAAGACTGATGTTGCAAGAGCCAGTCATTCAAAGCTCGAGAGAAGGTCTGAAGACCAAGTTTGCAAGACTACAGTTATTGCATACTGTAGTGATTACGGCTGTACAGTTTGGCACTTTACAGCTGCATCGCCCCACTGTAGCACCTTCTGATCCAGAGGTCTACCATCACAGTACTAACCAGGCCCTGCCCTGCCTAGCTTCAGAGGTCTGACAGGCTCTCGCTTTCACCTGCAGCTGTGGCCACATACTTGTCGTTAGGGAACAGCATGGTGATTGGAGAAAGGGAAATTTAAATAGGGATTATAACATGAAATCCCCCTGCGGCCTTGACCCTGGAAGTGGAAGCTAAGAGAAGGGTGGAGAGCAGGTCCAGCCGATGAGGTGGTGATGGGGAGGAGGAGAGTTGCTGCATGAATGAAAGCTTCCTGTACGAGATGAGGCTTGATGCAGGTAAATTTTTGATTGCTGCAAGGTGAGGATTGGAGGAGAGCAATTGGCTGATGCAGTTGGCGTGCAGCAACAGGGGGAGTTCTTCTGTCTTCCAGGCTGAACCTCCCCTTTAGCTTCATGTCTCCTGTTTGCTGATTGGCTACTTCCTCTCGACCTGAGCTTGTTACACCCTCCCATTTAAAATGTACCCTTGGCTTCGTGCCCAGACTAACTTCTCATCTAAAACAGGCGGTGACTTTTCGGGCTTGTTAGGCTAATGTGGAGCCAGCCATGCCATGCACCGAGGGATGCACTCCCAGGGGAATGTATCGGATCAGATCAGCTCTATCATTCATACAATTACACTGATTTAATGAGCTGTTTTGTCGGAAGAATTGTCCACTAATATCACCCAGTAAACTGGTGTCCCCAAATTGTGATGCCGTTGATCCGTACAAACTTCCCTTCGTACCACTCTAACTCTCCCTCCTCTCCTCTCCCCTCCGTCCTCTACTTTCTCCCCTAGCTCCCAACCCCACTCCTCTCTCTTCTCTCCTGTCCTCTCCTCTCCCCTCTCTGCTCTGTCGTCCACTTTCTCACCTAGCTCCCTACTCCTCTCCCTTCTCCTCTCTCCTCTCACCTGTCCCCTCTCCTCTCTCCTCAGTCCCATACTTCTAGCTCCTCACTTAGCTCTGTACCCCTCTCCTCTCCCTTCTCTCCTCTCCCCGGTCTCCAAACTCTCACACCTCTCTCATATCCCCTCTCTCAGCTCTCCTTTATGTTCCTAGAGGGGAGGATAGATAGAGATTGATAGATAATAGAGTAGCTCTCATTAATCTCTCCTTTCCCCTCTCCTTTGTCGTCTCCCCTTTCCAACCTCTCCCTCCTCTCACATTTTTCTGGGCAAAAGAACTTAGCATACCTTCTCTCAAGTTTGCTAACAGCTTCTGTCACTTGAATGACCATTTAATACAATTATTGTGTATGGTATGATGTCTCTCTCCTCTCCCCTCTCCAAACTCTCACTCCTGTGTCATCTCCCCTCTCTCATCTCTCCTGTCTACTCTTTCTTCTACCCTCATATCTATCTCCCCTCTGTCCACTGTCATCCCCTGTCTCTCACCTCCCCTCTACAAACTCTCACTCCTCTCTCCTTGTTAAAAGCTGTGATCTGTCTTTGTCTGGGCAGAAGAACCTAGCAGACCTCCTCCCAGGTTTGCTAACTGCTTCTATTCCATAAATGATGCTTTTGTCCAATTATTATGTTCAGTATGTCTTGCATTACTTAAACATAAATCACACAAAAGGCGCTAGTTTGCCTCGAATCATTGCACAAAACGACTTCTTCCTGAAGCATCCTCCATTCAACAATCTAAACAAGCACATTTCCATTATCCATACAATTCTGTTTAGCCGCTTTTCAAACTTGTCGCAACTGTAATTACATTCTGACAACTCAATCAAGCGCCCGGGGGATTGGACCATTGTTTGCCCGGCACTCACACGGAGACAGAAAAGGCCACATATGGCAGATGTGTCTTTGTGCGTGCGTTTTTCAAGGTCTATGTGTCGTGACGTTGTTGTGGAAGTTGATGAATGGTGTGACATTTTGAGCTGTGTCGGCCGGGGAGTCTCGCCGGTGATGAGGATTCAGACCGGACCTCGTGGCATCTGGAGAAATAGCAGCAGCCGCACAAAGGCCGGATAATAGGGCTGTAATAAGGGGTATGAAGTTGCTATTAGCGACATGAGCTACTTGAATGCTGACCTTTATCGCTGCATAAGGAGAAGAGCTGCTGTGGAGTGGGGGCGGGATGTTCTTTTTCCTATCATTACTAGCTTATTTTTGCCTGTTGAGAAAATGAATGTTCCTACAGCCAAAGGTTAGTGTCCATGTTTGAACCTGCTTTGAACAAATCTGGCCATAATTCTGGAACTCTCTTTTGGAAGTGCAATTACTCACCTTTATGTACATCTGGTTCATTCGTTTTACAGTTTTTCTCGGTCGCTTTGGTGCATTTTTTACATCATTCTTCACATTTGCACAACTGTTGGTGCATTTCTCAGAACAATTAGTGCAAACTGCAGAACCTCGTGGATAACCTGCAAAAGTGCGTCACTTTCTCAAAATGAATAGTTATGTCCTCAAAAGCAAGTTCAAACGTCAATGAAACTGCCTGTGTCGTCAAAATAATATGTCCTAACAACATTGAGTATGAACATCACAGTCAAATGACTTAGTCATGTTTTCATTGTGAAAGTTTACTCTCTGTGTTTTCAGTGTAAAAAAGTCAGATCTCGGTAACACTTGACCACGACTATGAGCACACTATATACGACCTATACGGCCATTTACAGTAAAAACTACAGTGAAGTTACACAAAGACTGTATTTAGAGACGTAACTGACATTCTGTAACATATATGTATATGTGTATGTATGTATGTATGTGTGTATCTATGTATGTATGTACTGTATGTATGTGTGTATGTGTGTATCTATGTATGTAGAGCACTGTGTGTATGTGTGTATGTGTGTATCTATGTATGTATGTACTGTATGTGTACTGCATATGCTCTTTGTATTTTTGTTGCACAATGCTGTAGAATTGCAGGCACATATACTGTATATGTCGTATATACATAAAACAAACATACAAGAAATATCATTATGGTAGAACTGTGACAAAAATAAACAATAAAGCATACCGGATGAGTGAAAGCTGAAATTCACCTGAGAGAAATTGTTCAATTTAGGAAAGATTTACAGGAAAAAAAGATGAACAAATGTTTGAAATTAGCTTGACAGTTATGATTTTGAGAACTAGTTCAACTATTTTGTATGTGATGAAATGAGGACAGTTAAGGTTAGGGTGAAAAATGCACCAAAGCGACTGAGAAAAACTGTAATGTACAGTTCAAATGAAGCCAACACAGGATTTGGAAAAGAATGAGCTAGTGAGGGAAAAGTGAGATCCAGGACTGAGGCTTTAGATCCAGGACTGAGTCTGTAGATCCAGGACTGAGGCTGTAGATCCAGGTCTGAGGCTGTAGATCCAGGACTGAGTCTGTAGATCCAGGACTGAGGCTGTAGATCCAGGACTGAGGCTGTAGATCCAGGACTGAGGCTGTAGATCCAGGACTGAGGCTGAAGATCCAGGACTGAGGCTATAGATCCAGGACTGAGGCTGTAGATCCAGGACTGAGGCTGTAGATCCAAGACTGAGGCTGTAGATCCAGGACTGAGTCTGTAGATCCAGGACTGAGGCTGTAGATCCAGGACTGATGCTGTAGATCCAGGACTGAGGCTGTAGATCCAGGACTGATGCTGTAGATCCAGGACTGAGGCTGTAGATCCAGGACTGAGTCTGTAGATCCAGGACTGAGGCTGTAGATCCAGGACTGATGCTGTAGATCCAGGACTGAGGTTGTAGATCCAGGACTGATGCTGTAGATCCAGGACTGAGGCTGTAGATCCAGGACTGAGGCTGTAGATCCAGGACTGAGGCTGTAGATCCAGGACTGATACTGTAGATCCAGGTCTGAGTCTGTAGATCCAGGTCTGAGTCTGTAGATCCAGGACTGATGCTGTAGATCCAGGACTGAGGCGACTCCCAGGCATGAAGCATCCTCAAATAGTATGTTTTTATTTCATACATAATGCATTTTGCTTGTTGAAAGAGTGTTGTAAGCTGATTTGGCTGAGATAGTGGTGGTCCTTTTAGAATATATTACATTTATTTCATTCTTTAACAAAACCATCAAAATCTCCAACACAGATCAGAGAATCAAACAGTTCAAGCACAGAGCAAGACATGGTATTGGACCATAGGGAGAGACCAATGTCCATGAATATTGATACATGTCCATAAATGCAGTAGATTGTCCTGAATATCACCACAGTCCTTCTTGTTAGACAAAAACAGTCTGACAGAGCCTAATGCATCGGCAAGGAAATACTCTAAAACCCAACTTTTCAAACTTTTCCGTTGATCTAAAGATATGACCGAGGCCAAGACTCACACGCACATTGGATTTTATTACATAGTTATTTTTTTGTGGCTCCAAAGTTATGGCACCACCTTAAAGAGCGGCTAAATGAGAAGAGAAACCAATTATAAATATGCTTCAAAATTAAAATGGTCAATTATCTTCTACATGGAAATATTCAACCAACATTATAAGTTTGTTTAAAAAGCTTTCACCAAACTTTCACCACTCGCCATTACTAAACTTAACACTTTTCCCACTAAGCAAGCCGACGTTGAATCAACGTAATTTGAACGTCGTTGTCCGACGTAGAATATAGGTCACTGGTGGGTGCAGAATGAAAGTTTTCTCGACGTCATTTCCCGACGTCACCTCAACCTCCAAATGTTACGTTGATGGCACGTCAATTCAAGGTTTGAATGTGGTACGGAACCGGTCGGGTCTGACGTCCTATCAACGTCTCATATGACCAAAATATTGACGTTTATATGACGTTCGTTTTCAGTCGTTCCCACTAAGCAAGCAGATGTCAAAACAACGAAATTCCAACGTCATCTGGACGTTCATTCAAGGTTGCAATGTGGTACAGAACCGGTCGGGTCCGACGTCCTCTCGACGTCTTATATGACCAAAATATTGACGTTTATATGACGTTCGTTTTCAGTCGTTCCCACTAAGCAAGCAGATGTCAAAACAACGTAATTCCAACGTCATCTGGACGTTCATTCAAGGTTGTAATGTGGTACAGAACCAGTCGGGTCCGACGTCCTCTCGACGTCTTATATGACCAAAATATTGACGTTTATATGACGTCCATTTACAGTCCTATTGACCTCTGTAGAATGACTTAATAGTCGAGACATACTTTTTGCAATAGGCAAGGCAAGTTTATTTGTATAGCACAGTCAAAACAAAAGGAAACTCAAAGCACTGAACAAAAGATAGAAACAATCAAACAAGGCATTACAATTATAAATATTGACAGTAAATTAAAAAGATACAAATAAAATCTCTCAAAAAATCTCTCAGTTGAAGCAGAAACAGAAGTGTTTTAAACCTGGAGTTTAACATTGTCAAAGAAGAAGCCTGTCTCACATTTCCAGGAAGACCGTTCCAGATTTTAGCCTTGTGAATCTGAAATGCAGCTATATCATGTTTAGTTCTGACTCTGGGCAATAAACGATAAACACAGCATTCAAAAATCATTAGAACAACTGTAGTAGAAGGATATCAGTCATTATTGCAAATGGAGCTGCATTAAAAATCATGTTTCTCTACATCAAAGTACAAGTTAAACCACACAGGGCACAGTGTTATGAACACTACTGTACTGAACAGTTCATGCCAAAGTAAAAAAACATGATTGTAGCACCTATGTTTGGATCAGTATTAAAACAGGCACAAGCTACACTCTAGGTTCCTCAGATGTAAAAACACAATCTGAAAGGCAGAAGAATGCATTTATTGAATGTTGATGTTCCAACATGTGTCCTCTCTTGGTCTTCAGTCTCTCATCACAAGGTCCAAGCACAGCACCTGGAAATGTGGAACATGTTTAGTTTCAACATAATGTGGCAAAGTGATATAACAACACATAACTTTCTATTAATGCCTCAAACCACTCGATCCATCACCATGTGATACAAACCTTGGCACTGCACTAGCTCGAGACACTGGAAGACACTCAGTCTGAGAAACTTGGGATAAGGCTTTGGTCATTGGAGTAATTCCATGTAAAAAACAATTGCAAATGTGCATTTGTTTTGCACATGGACAAATGAGCCCTGAAAGCTACTTACCCTGTATTACTCTACACATGTCGCATTTCCGAGGGGGCATTTTCCCCTTGTTGCTCTTTTCCCTCATCATGAGTGAGTTGCTGAACAATCTGAGAAAAAGATTGATGTTTTCAAAGAGAATACACCAAATAATGGTTTATTCTAAAAACAACATAATAATACAGAAGAACAATCAATGTGTGAGAGTGTGATTCTTACCTTTGAACACCTTCAACACAGTCTGACACCTGTAAGACTCAAACACACATGACACATTAGGAATACACATAGAACATTAGTTATTGCAACAATCATGAAATTATACTCTATGGATTTCACAAAAAATTGACTGCATTAGCAAAGGTAAATGTATTTTAATTATCATATGGCTGGTTTTAATGTTTATAAGAAAAAGTAAGAAATTGAATAGAGTTGCAAGCGCTAGTTAGCTTGCTACCAGCAGATGAATGGATGTTTAATATTTGCAGCTAACAATAACAAAAATAACGACTGTAGTGGCTCATTTAAACAGCCACAGTGAGAAGAAGTGAAAGTCTCTGACATTGAAGACCTGGGAAGACATTAAATCCATTTATTAAACAAAGCAATACATGAACATTAAACTCTCTTTCTGCAGCAGGTAACATCTGTGTGCTCCTATGGTCCCACATGGTCCCACACCTGAACTCAACTCCAACTGATGACATCACAGGTGTCTAAAGGATGGGAGTGTCCCAAATATTAAAGCTGATCTCCCTGTTTTTAAACTTAGTTTACTAAGTACTGTTGTCTTTTTGCAGTTTATAAACCATTGTGAAATATACAGTAACTTTACATTTTAGAATTGAATTATTATTTTAAAACTCAAGAATCTTAACCTTTTTTAACACATAGTTTGTTGGACAGTCTAACCTAAGAATTCTAATGTGTTAAAAATAGTTTGAAATATGAAAAACAATATCATATTTTAAACTTTAACTTAAAAACAAAAAATAATAGGAAAAAGATAACAGATAAGTAATTCCAGCTTAAAAGAAGCCGTGCAGATTTGTACATTAGAATAAAAAATATTCAAAAGCAGCTGAGAACAGGTGGGTCTTTAACCTGGATTTAAACAAACTGAGTGTTTCAGCTGATCTGAGGCTTTCTGGGAGTTTGTTCCAGACATGTGGTGCATAGAAGCTGAATGCAGCTTCTCCGTGTCTGGTTCTGACTCTGGACTCGGATCCAGATGACATGAGGGGTTCTGGTTGGTTCATAAGTTATGAACAAGGCACTCAAACAACACTTTTGCACATGTTCGTTAAGGCACAGCAAACAGTGACAATCTTATCTAAAGGCATTAGGTTTTCACCCTCACATTTGAGAAGCATATGCACAGGTACAGTTGAGTGTAAGAATTTGAATTTGTTGCGCACAACACCAATCACCCTCTCAACGTGAATTCTGAGATGGAAGGTCTAATCTGAGGCGCATTACAGTCAATAGGACAAGCTGGAAGGGTGAGAGCTTCCTCATCCTTCCTTGAGGCAGCTGCTGGGCCGGCGATGGGGGCTGCTGGGCTTGGGCTGGCGATGGAGGCTGCTGGGCTTGGGCTGGTGATGGAGGCTGCTGGGCTTGGGCTGGCGATGGAGGCTGCTGGGCTTGGGCTGGTGATGGAGGCTGCTGGGCTTGGGCTGGCGATGGAGGCTGCTGGGCTTGGGCTGGTGATGGAGGCTGCTGGGCTTGGGCTGGCGATGGAGGCTGCTGGGCTTGGGCTGGTGATGGAGGCTGGTGGGCTTGGGCTGGCGATGGAGGCTGCTGGGCTTGGGCTGGGAGTGATGACTGCTCCAGATTAGAGCCCTGCACTTGAGCCCTTGGCCCGAGGGCCCCGACGGCCCGACAGCCCGAGGGCCGGGCTTCGGGCCGATGACCGCATAATGACCTCGGACACAGGCTCTTCATTTTCAGAGCGGCAGAATAGATTTACGAACGCACCCACTGAATATAGCGTTCTATCACGCTGTAGTGTTTGTTGTTCTGTGTAGTGTTGTCATTGACGGCACATAGCGTTACTTACAGGTGTGTTGCAGCATCTGGGCATCATACAGATGCGGCCGTTCACTCCGCACCCCTCCGCACACACAGAACTCATTGCAACACATCACTACCATGTATAACTCCGCCCTCTAGCTAAGTCTGCGTTCATATCAGTGCGCGGCACTATATACTACGCTAAAACATTGTTATGGGAGGTTAAAAAAAAAAAAGGCGGGCTTGATGCGGGTTTCGGGCCTGAAAATTGAGAAACCATATCGGGCCGGGCCGGGGCGCCACCCCCTCGGGCCAGGGCCGGGCTCGGGCCCAGATAATAGGCCCGTGCAGGCTCTACTCCAGATGCTGGGTACTGCGCTTTACTTGCCGCTGATATCGCGCTCCATCTGTTTCTTTAACATTATTGTGGCCTAACCGCAAGGATGGTGTCCAGTCAGGGTGATTCTCCAACATCTCATATGATGGTTTACCTAGAACAGAATAATGTATGTAGTCAATGCTTTAAACTGGCAACAAGGTAGCATAATGTCATGAACAGAATCTCAACTATTTTTAGCAATCTCATATAATGGTTTACTTACATCAGATTAATAAAATTATTAAACAATCTGGAATCTAAAGAAATATTAAACAAGAAGGTAACGCTATTCATGGTTTCATAAAAGGGCTCAGGGGGTAGTGGAAACACAAGACAAAAAAAAAGTTTGGGCACCACTGGTTTAGAGAACATAAGAGACAGAGACAAACACACTTTGAGTGCCCATATTCCACCAACAAGGTAGGATAATGAGCAGAAACTTAAATATTCTTAGTTAACATTAATGGTTGGCCATTAAGCATTTTCATAGAGGCAACAGTTTGTTAGATAGTTAGCTAGGCAGCTAACTTAAGATGCACTTCAGTGTTTGCAACATTAACAGCTAGGTAACCTACACTTCTTAACTTTAAAAAAACAACATAAAGACATTTTAGGACGTACCCGAGTGAAAATGCAGAGAACACACTCTCATCGACTGGGGGTGAGATCGAAAGTAAGGTCCTTTCTTCTTATTGCAGCCAACAAAGCCATCCGGCGTCTCTTCGTCAGGTCAGACACCTGCGCTCCCTGATGTTGTATCCATTTTGGTAGCCTAAAAAATTGTAAACCGTTGTTCCTACGTTTTCCTTTCTTATTGTGTGAGGTACTGGAGCAGTTTTTCACACAGCAATGAGCTCCAGGCATGGTAAAACAGAAATAGCGACGACCTCCTTTGCTACCGAGTTAACAACAACAAGTGTTTGCCGCTGGGATCCTACCAACATGGCGGAGACGGGGAGGGGCTCTGTGCTATGACGTCAGCTCCTCACTCTCAATAGATTCATGCACTGGCAATTCAAAATACAGATAATATACAAAATATACTTAACAAAATCCACGTATACGTGAGAAAACAACTTACTTTCTGTCTCCAACTCTTTTCAATGTGGAAATGATACATCTATATCTAAAAACTGTGCAGACTGTGTACTTACTAGAGAGGGTGATTCCAAGTAGCTAAATAAAGCAGGGCGACAGCGTTGAGTTTCGCTGATCGCTCTCATTTGTCGCCTCCCGTGTGTCGAGCCCTTCAGGCTGTAAAGCCGTTATACTCGCGCGGCGCATAAGTGTGCGTCGGTTGTTTAGGGTGTCATGTATTATTTTGTCACAGTAGTCTGTATAAATGCCTGGCCGTGGTGTAGCGGTTGCGTAATGAGACTTCAGTCCCAACGACGCAGGTTCAAATCCCCGTCGGAAAACTTTTGACTTTTTACTTTTTAGCGAACAATTTTTCTGTTTGGTTAAAAACGAATAAACACTCAACATAAGATTATGTAGTGGCTAATAATAAAACTTGTGAATCCATGCATTTGCATACAATCTCAAGTGCTCACCCCTTATTTGCAAACTTGAGATTGTTAGCACAACAAATGCATACATTCAAAAGTTTTATTATTAGCCACTACGTAATCCTATGTTGAGTGTTTATTAGTCTTTAACCAAACAGAAAAAAATCAAAACGAATATGTAAAGATAATAATACACACACGTGGGCTCGAACTCACGTAACCAAGACTGCACACATTTGCTAAACCACTACACTACCGTCAGGTACACTTGCACCGCTTCACAGCCTATATATTGTATTGCTAGATCAAGACGTACTGCGTCGGTCAGCCGATGACCTGTTTTCGACGTCTAAGGGAGGTCGGGATTGAACGTCATATCCACGTATATGGGAGGTCATTGTTTTACGTCCAGATGCGCACCTTGCACAGACGTCGTTTGGACGTAAATAAAAGGTCACGACCGACCGACGCGATATTGACGTGATCTGGAGGTTGAGTGGACGTCGGATGTTTAGTGGGTTGTCTCCGATATTTTTTTCCAATTAAAAACAAAATCACTTTGTTGCTAAACTTGAAATAAATATTCTGCTCAAACACCAACGTTCCCAATGTTTTTTTTCCAGAGCCTGAATTCCACTAATTGCAGTGGTTGTGATAAATGTATTTGTGCGTGTGCATTAGCGGGGGTTGGTCGTGGTTCAGGCAGGTGTGTGGGAGACTTCAGAGTTTAATTAAAAGCGGGTTTGGGAGGAGATGATGGGTCAGATAACATCACTAGCTGTCTCCTGACCTCAATTTGGTTTTTCTCACCTTCGTAATGAGTCTGCAGGAACTGTCTGAGGAAGAAACTCACTTTGTTATAATCTGTCACATTAATTCACCACGGCCTGAGCACACGTTTCTGTAAAGGATGTGAGGCTGGGAGAAACAAGGAAGTATAGGAATGATGGTAGGATGGGGAGGTAATGTTGAAATGATAATAAAAAACAATGGGATGGAAATAGGACTGAGGCTGTAGATCCAGGACTGAGGCTGTAGATCCAGGACTGAGGCTGTAGATCCAAGACTGAGGCTGTAGATCCAAGACTGAGGCTGTAGAATGAGGACTGAGGCTGTAGATCCAGGACTGAGGCTGTAGATCCAGGACTGAGGCTGTAGATCCAAGACTGAGGCTGTAGATCCAAGACTGAGGCTGTAGAATGAGGACTGAGGCTGTAGATCCAGGACTGAGGCTGTGTAGATCCAGGACTGAGGCTGTAGATCCAAGACTGAGGCTGTAGATCCAGGACTGAGGCTGTAGATCCAAGACTGAGGCTGTAGATCCAAGACTGAGGCTGTAGAATGAGGACTGAGGCTGTAGATCCAGGATTGAGGCTGTAGATCCAGGACTGAGGCTGTAGATCCAGGACTGAGGCTGTAGATCCAAGACTGAGGCTGTAGATCCAGGACTGAGGCTGTAGATCCAGGACTGAGGCTGTAGATCCAAGACTGAGGCTGTAGATCCAAGACTGAGGCTGTAGAATGAGGACTGAGGCTGTAGATCCAGGATTGAGGCTGTAGATCCAGGACTGAGGCTGTAGATCCAGGACTGAGGCTGTAGATCCAAGACTGAGGCTGTAGATCCAGGACTGAGGCTGTAGATCCAAGACTGAGGCTGTAGATCAAAGACTGAGGCTGTAGATCCAGGACTGATGCTGTAGATCCAGGACTGAGGCTGTAGATCCAGGACTGAGGCTGTAGATCCAGGACTGAGGCTGTAGATCCAAGACTGAGGCTGTAGATCCAGGACTGAGGCTGTAGATCCAAGACTGAGGCTGTAGATCAAAGACTGAGGCTGTAGATCCAGGACTGATGCTGTAGATCCAGGACTGAGGCTGCAGATCCAGGACTGAGGCTGTAGATCCAGGACTGAGGCTGTATATCCAAGACTGAGGCTGTAGATCCAAGACTGAGGCTGTAGATCCAGGACTGAGGCTGTAGATCCAGGACTGATGCTGTAGATCCAGGACTGAGGCTGTAGATACAAGACTGAGGCTGTAGATCCAGGACTGAGGCTGTAGATCCAGGACTGAGGCTGTAGATCCAAGACTGAGGCTGTAGATCCAAGACTGATGCTGTAGATCCAGGACTGAGGCTGTAGATCCAGGACTGAGGCTGTAGATCCAGGACTGAGGCTGTAGATCCAGGACTGAGGCTGTAGATCCAGGACTGAGGCTATAGATCCAGGACTGAGGCTGTAGATCCAGGACTGAGGCTATAGATCCAGGACTGAGGCTGTAGATCCAAGACTGAGGCTGTAGATCCAAGACTGAGGCTGTAGTTCCAGGACTGAGGCTGTAGATCCAGGACTGAGGCTGTAGATCCAGGACTGAGGCTGTAGACCCAGGACTGAGGTTGTATATCCAGGACTGAGGCTGTAGATCCAGGACTGAGGCTATAGATCCAGGACTGAGGCTGTAGATCCAGGACTGAGGCTATAGATCCAGGACTGAGGCTGTAGATCCAGGACTGAGGCTGTAGATCCAGGACTGAGGCTGTAGATCCAGGACCGAGGCTATAGATCCAGGACTGAGGCTGTAGATCCAGGATTGAGGCTATAGATCCAGGACTGAGGCTGTAGATCCAGGACTGAGGCTGTAGACCCAGGACTGAGGCTGTAGATCCAGGACTGAGGCTGTAGACCCAGGACTGAGGCTGTAGATCCAGGACTGAGGCTGTAGATCCAGGACTGAGGCTATAGATCCAGGACTGAGGCTGTAGATCCAGGACTGAGGCTATAGATCCAGGACTGAGGCTGTAGATCCAGGACTGAGGCTGTAGATCCAGGACTGAGGCTGTAGATCCAAGACTGAGGCTGTAGATCCAGGACTGAGGCTGTAGATCCTGGACTGAGGCTGTAGATCCAGGACTGAGGCTGAAGATCCAGGACTGAGGCTATAGATCCAGGACTGAGGCTGTAGATCCAGGACTGAGGCTGTAGATCCAAGACTGAGGCTGTAGATCCAGGACTGAGGCTGAAGATCCAGGACTGAGGCTGTAGATCCAAGACTGAGGCTGTAGATCCAGGGTAGAGGGCTGGGTCTTTAGCGTCTGCAGTAAAACATGTATAATTTAGAGAGGTTGTGTAAAATAAAAAAAGTATTGTGTCTGGTCAAGGCTGTAGCTGAAGAATTTAATGTGGTTTTAGCGGTATAGGAAATTGGAGCACCTGGAGGAAACTTGTATGAACGAATATGCAAACTCTACACAGAAAGGTCCTGTTCTGACTTGTATCAAACCCGGGAGCTCCCGGTCTTAGCTCCCGGTCTTAGCTTCCTGAAGCACACATTCCTTCACCGTTTGTTGCCCGTCTCTCGTTGTGACCAGATTGCGATCGTAACGACGTGTTTGTCTGTTAGCGACCTTTAGCACGAGACTGGTTCCTGTCCACCGCCTCTTCGCCGGTCGTTTGTCAACACCAGAACTATAAGCAGTCAGTTTGATGGCTTTTGTTTGAAATTGTATCTTATCTGCAGAACATCTGTGCTCTTCAACTTTGACTTATTTTTATGTCTTTATTTTCATGAAATTATCTTTTACGAGTGCTAGTTACCGCAGAAACCCATTGTTTACTTGCTAGCGGTTAGCATTTTTTTTCTTGCTGTATTTCAGTTTTATTCACCAGTTTGAAAGTAAAACACTGTGAACTCTAATGGTGTGAATGACAGAGATGTACTTTATTATCTCACAATGGAGAAAGTCAGTCATTTTGGGGGTAGTCAAAATGACGGCTCCGGGAGTTCCCGAGATTTCAGAATTTTGGGAGTTCGTTGTAATAGTCTACATAAGGCGGCACGGTGGCTGAGTGTATAGCACTCTCGCCTCTCAGCAAGACGGTTCTGGGTTCGAATCCCGGTCGGACCAGGGCTTTTCTGAGTGGAGTTTGCATGTTCTCCCCGTGTCTGCGTAGGTTTCCTCCGGGTACTCCGGTTTCCCCTACCACTAAAAATATGTACAATAGTTCTGGCATGCGCCTCCTGTACTGGCGACCCGGCTCCCAACTCTGTGTGGAGTGAGAGACAAATGCCCAAAAAATAACAATTGTAAACCGCTTTGTGACTCTATCTGTGAAAGGCGGTATATAAATAAACATTACTTACTTACTTACATAACCAAACACCCCGGCTCAAACACACCGACACACACGCCGACATACATCGACACACACACATACACACACACACATAGACACCGACACACACTTCTTGTTAAAAATAAATTAAGTAATTAACTCTCCACTAACATCAGACTGGGCCTGACTTATCTCTATGAAAACACATTGTTCATGTTCTTACATCATTTTCCACATATCGAAATAACATTCAAATTCTTTCATCATGTGACTTTTATGTAGAGTGTCTGTCTGAGAGTCGACTGTTGTGGTTCCAAAGTCCAGCTGTACAACTCGTCTCTGGGAGTTGATTAATGAACAATACTAACGTGCTAAGTCCTGGACACTCACAGTAGCATTTCTCTTGCTTTAATCCGACACAAATGTCAAGTGGCCCCGTCTGCGTCTGCCCCATCTGGCTGATGTATGAACTGCTCTCTCCGCCTCTGGGATATTTATTACAAAGCGTCGACCTCCCAATTCATCATGTAAATATTCTCCAAATATTGAAATGCAGGATCGTACGACTGTCAGAGAGAATAGATTAGTTGGGAAGCAGAGTCTGGGTTAAGCAGGGTCGATATTCATGAAGCCAAACTTAGATCTGTCTCCTTTATTCTGTCAGATGCACTTGACTCAGCTGCCACTGTGTGAAGCTTCATCACGGTGCTGCTCTGAGGCGAAGGGAACGACACCGAGGCTCGAGACTCCTCCTCCTCAGCTCTCGTAACCTCGAACCTTGGAGAATTTAGATAGATACATAGATAGCATTGGTCGAGCTAGACTTCTGGCAGAATCTCATTGAAATCTTTAAAACAGGTCAATAATTAAGAATCGTTTCTTTGCAAAGCTGCGGTTGTTGTTTTACTTCAAATAGATTGTTTTTGTGCGTTAATAAATGGTTTAAATTATAGGCATTAATCTTCCACAGCTAGAGATTTTATTTTATTTAGTATAGAGCTATTGTTATTTTATCTTGTGCTGCGTGCTCCTCATTCCTACTGTTCTGTTACTTGTGATGCAACACTGAAATTTCTCTGGCGTGTGACCAATAAAGCATCTCCTAATCTTAACCCAAGTCAAACGTTAAAGGCTAAAAGAAAAATCTCTGTCTCATTTCCGTTCTCTAAAAAAAACAGTATTATAATGTCAAATGTACTGTTTGTCCTCACAGAAAGAAATCACTGTAAATCATTAAAGAAATAATATTCACAAAGGTTTTTTTGAATATTTTGTTTTTGTGTTATTATTTTTTTCCGGCTTTACTTTTCTGCCTGAATGTATCTGTCATTCTGAGGACCCCCTTTTAAAACAAACAAATACATAGAATATTTTACAGCAATTTTTGTCAATAAAAACATGTTTATTCTATCAGGTAAAGTCAGAGCCTCTCAATCATTTCCAACGGTAATTATCACACAGCTATTTGTCTCCTCAAGCTTTTTTCCATGACTTATTTGCAAAACGGATGAAATATTACACTCCGGGCTGCAGACCCCACGGTGACGAGCAGGTGGGCGAAACACGTGCACTTTTTAAGATAACGGGCCCGAATACAAAGAGTTTGGCGCTGCATTCAAATATGTAAAACATCTCCCAGAAGAACGGCACACAACAACGAATCCCCAAATTGATGCCAAAAGGACAAGTTCATTGGGGCGACTCGATAAAACATTTCTCTGTTCGACAACGCAGCGGTACACACAGATACGCCGCAGTTTACGTCCCATTTTGTGTCATATCTGGCGCTTTTGTTCCCTGATTCTCTCCCCCGTGCCTCTCCGCGGTAAATAACCCTATCTGGCTTACATCGCCTCCAGCTCCTGCAGACGCACTCGCTGTTTATGGATCAGTTAGCTTTCCAACCGCTTTAATTGGCATCGAGATTCAAAAGATAAATATCCTGGAGCCAAGCCAAGCCTCTCGCTCCCACAGGTGTTTCCGGCTCTTTTTGTTTATTAGCATTCTGCATCAGTCCCGTGAGGAAGACTTTGAACTGGTGGGTTTGATGACAACTCTGTTTTTTATTTATACTGTACGTGTACGTTTATCTGTTTGGGACATTTAATGAACACATCTCTGGATCGTAGCAGATTTACATTCGTCGTCCCACAATCACAAAAACTCGCTCATTCAGCTTGAAATATTGCACGTGTTTTTAGTGGTATGGGGCAAACCCGGAGCACCTGGAGGAAACCTACGCAGACATGGGAAGAGCACGCAAACTCCACATAGTAAGGCCTGGAGGCGGAGTCGAAGCCAGGAACTTGTTGCTGTGAAGCGCATATTCAAACCACTGCAGCACCAATAATAGATTTTTTTGTTATTATTATTAGTATCTTTGTGAAGGAAAAAGTGTAAACACAAACCTGCATTGCTTTTGGATCGAATTGAGATTTAAAATATACAACATCATGATTCCGATGTGTCCTAGAGTTCTTTTTTTATTTCATACAACACAGTCACCAAACATACACTCACAATATGCACATAAAAAAACATAAAATACACAACATAACACACATAGCAACACACAATGACAGAAACCCACTTACCGTGACATACTAAAACAAAATACACAAGCTTGCAGATGGAACCAATGCATAGTAAACGGGTAAGACAACAAAAATCGTGTCCTTGAGGTTTTTTAGTTATTTATTGTGTGATCATTTTTTACTGTAGAATTGTCAGAAAGTCCTCAGCAGCCCTCATACGGTTGTTGTTTAGTGTTATTTTTCTTTTTCTTTTTTAATATATAGCTCTGAATGAGTGATGAGAGGACTAATTGGCTGAATGAAAGCACATGTTTATAAAGAATAATACTTATGCAGAGTATGTTAAAAGCTTTGCCGATCAGAAGGCAGTTCCATGGTTAAAGCCTCAGACCCAGAAATGGACAAATTAAAGGACTGAAGATGAAGGAAAATGAGACAGAAGCAGTGGACAGAGACCAGAGACCAGAGGGTAGGGACCAGAAACCAGGGGGCAGAGACCAGAGACCAGAGACCAGAGACCAAAGGGCATGAGGGCAGAGACCAGAGGGTAGAGAGACCAGAGACCAGAGACCAGAGGGCAGAGACCAGAGGGTAGAGAGACCAGAGACCAGAGACCAGAGGGCAGAGACCAGAGGGTAGAGAGACCAGAGACCAGAGACCAGAGACCGGAGACCAGAGGGCAGAGACCAGAGGGCAGAGACCAGAGGGCAGAGACCAGAGGGCAGAGACCAGAGGGCAGAGACCAGAGGGCAGAGACCAGAGGGCAGAGACCAGAGGGTAGAGACCCCAGAGGGTAGAGACCCCAGTGGGTAGAGACCAGAGACCAGGGGGCAGAGACCAGAGGGCAGAGACCAGAGGGCAGAGACCAGAGACTTTCTGAAAATGTCATTGGTTTGATTGGGAGCAGTCAAAACGACAGCTCTGGGAGTTTTCGTAGTCTCAGATTTCTGTGAGTCCGAGTGTTAAACTGGAGCAGGACATAAATGACTGTTGTTTTGTTGCAGGACATCGCCGCCATCGCCAGTGACAAGAACTGGAAGGGCATCGGGATCTCTCTGCTGGTGATCATCGTGGTTCTGTCCTTCATCGGACTCTCCATCGTGCTTCTCTCCAGAGGTCGCCACTTCTCTTTCGCTCTTTTAGGTTTCCTTTCATTTGACTGTGAATATGATGTCCTTCAGATGATGGAGGGAAGCCGTGTGTCGTCCCGCTCACCGTCAACGACCTCTTTGACCCAAGTTTCCAAATCCATGACCCAGAAGCAAAGTGGATAAACGGTAAATATGTTATTTTCTTTAGGTGCTTGGTGCAAATACTGTATTATCCCATTTGTTATTGCCTTTGGCCTAAAGATCCCATAGTTTGGCAACACACAAGCAGCCAGTATTATACTTGCAAATACCTTTATGTGTGTATGTGTACTGCAACATTGAGGAACTACACTGCAAAAAGTGAGGAAAAATAAGTTAAAAAAAACACATTCGGATAGTCGGTCTTCTCGGTCCAAGGGGGCAAAGCTCTGGAACTCTTTGAGCCCTCAGCTAAATCCAAACGCTGTCTGGGCTGGTTTTAAACACAAACTGAAGCAATTTTTTTTAATAATAAACCACTTGCGAGACCATTAATGAGTTAAGGACTCATGCTTTTGTATAATGTGATTCTTATAATGTAAAATGTGTTAGGGTTAGGGTTAGGGCTAGCAAATTAGCCTTGACTATAAATACTGTGGTGTTTCACATGTTGAATGTGTACACTTGTCCCTATCAAATAAATCAATAAAAAAAAATTAAAAAAGCAAGTGTCTAAATGTGAGCACTTTCTGCCTGAAAACCAGATTCCCCTATGGGACAAAGGAAAACTTTTTTTTTCTTCAAAAGATACGTATGTCTCCCTTGGAATGAGGAAAAACAGATTAAACAGTTGAAATCAGACTAAATGTCTTTGTCCCATTGGAGAATATTCACAGTCGGAATGTGTCAGATTAAGATAAAAACCACTCAATTCAAGCTTTTATTTCCTCATATTTGATCATTTTTTCGCATGGCCGTCTCTCTAACCATACCCTCAGAATGACACGTCGTCTCTGGAGAATGTCTGCTTTGTCAAAACCAATCTGTGCGTCTTTTACGTACATTTCCCCACAGAGTTCCTGCGTTTGTATTTCATTCCGGGCGAGAATGGAGTTACTTGAGCTCTGATTGATACGTGCGTGCGGTTCTAACGACGTTGACATGAAACTTGGGAGTCTGAATAGATTTAGTCTTGTCATAAAATAGAAAGTTCTGCCCCATTGGACTTATGTGAGATTTTCCCCGGAGCTGTCAGTCTTTCATCCGTCAGTATTCGAAGCGCAGACGCTCTCCCTCTGCCAAATATTTCTTAAATGAATCTTTGGTGTGGTCGCTTCCCTCTTTCGGGCTCTCCATCTGTCCTTTATGTAGTTCTGTGGATACAGGGGAGGTTTAAAGGCTTTATATAAAAGGCTTCTCATTGAAACAAGTAGATTTCAACATTTCAAAAGATGCTGGATTTTGCAAAGACATTTTTAAAGCTGTCTGTTCGTAGAGATAGTCTTTGTTCCAGTTTGATTCTTATTTCATGCTGTTTTGAGCCACGTGACCAGTGAAGTTTCTACATGTTCAAATTGCTTTGTTTTTCAGATTCTTTTTTGTGTGCAGTAAAACCACTTGGGAATATACGAGCTTAAGTCCCCAATGTGCCGCAGAAAAGTACATGAATAAAACATAATACAAAGTTCAAGAAACAATTGTCTCTGTGAAATCAAAGACCAGTTACAGTACTTTGTTCAGACTGAAAACAGCTTATAGCATGTTAGCATATCCAGATGTCCTGCAGCTCAAGGGACATAATCTTCTGCCATAAGAAAGAAGCTGGAACATGGCTTTTCCTGGAGCCGAAAGAGTCATTGCTTATTCCAAGAGCTCGGTCTAAGAGTCTGGATTCATAAAGAAGCTCCGGAACAGAAAGATCACAGTCCTCTTTCAGAGCAGAGAAAAAGGACTGTGGTCTCTCTCTGGTCTCCCACAGGTCTCTCTCTCTTGTCTCTTTGGTCTATTTCTGGTCTTTCTCTGGTCTCTCTCTGGTCCCTCTCGCTGGTCTCTGCCTGGTGACTCTCCGGTCTCCGTCTGGTGTCTCTCTGGTCAGTCCCTCTGGTCTATTTTGGGTCTCTACTTCTGGCCTCTCTCTGGTTTCTCTCTTGTCTCTCTCTAGTCTCTCTCTGGTCTCTCCCTCTGGTCTCTCACTGGACTCTCTCTGGTCTTCCTTGGGTCTCTCTCTGGTCTCTCTCTCTGGTCCCCCTGTGGTCTCCCTCTGGTCTCTCTCTGGTCTACCTCTAGTCTCCCTCTGGTCTCTCTTTGGTCTCTCTTTGGTCTCTCTCTGGTCTCCCTCTGGTCTCTCTCTGGTCTCTCTCTTATTCAAAATGACTCAAGACTTCTCTCCAACTTTTTGGTTTCAGACGAGGAGATCATCTTCAGGTCTTGGGATGGAAATGTGTGGAAAGCAAACGTCCACAACAACGAGACGCTCCTGCTGCTCAAAAACACCACCTTCGTAAGAATCTCACACAGAAACTAAATAAATCAACAATAATTCTTCACTTCCATCAGATCTTACAATTTTCTCAACATCCACAACAGTTTCCCGTCACATAAACCCATCTCTGTCTTCACCACGTTCATGCACATAGGAACATCAGTGTGCAGAGAATTGGCCTTTGAGCCTGAAGGTTGTGGGTTCGATCCCACCATGAGACCGTCTCCATCCACTCCCACTGATGTCTGCTGTTGTTGTGTACTTGGGCAAGACACTTAACCCCACTTTGCCTGAAGTCCCTGCTGAAAGATCAAGACTGTGGCATAGGAAATGGATAGAAGGATTACAATGTAGATCCAGTCCCAGTCTACTGCGGACTCTATGGCCCCTAAATGTTTTATTATGATTAAATTGCTTTGTTTGCGGTAATGGGCAACTATGGCATGTGAAACCAAAAGAAAAACCTTAAATTCTCAGGAAAGCAACCATCCATCCATCCATCCATCCATTTCCTTCCGCTTCATCCGTTGCCGGGTCGTGGGGGCAGCAGTCTAAGCAGGGACACCCAGACTTCCCTATCCACACACACTTCCTCCAGCTCGTCCGGGGGAGGAAAGCAACCAAATTATTAAATCTTTTTATAACATTCCAACTCAATTGGACTTACAAGTCAATTCCAAAAAACAAAAATACAGAACAATTATAAACACAGTACACACACGGCTATGGTGACTTGAGAAAAGCTGCCCAAACAAACAAATAGGTAAGGCCCATTGAAGACCCATCAGTCACCGTTTAATTATCTTCTGTATATTTGATCCAGTTTTGTTTCAACAAACACATTTTGTTCAGGAAAAATCTACCAGACTATTACATGTATATCAAAACTCATGTCAAATAAGAGCCATTTTGCTCTTGATAAAAATGGGATTGATGCCCCCGGTCTAAAGACTCTAATACAGGTGTCTCCAACCTTTTTCGCCCAGAGAGCTACTAAAAAAATTATGATATCTTGGTGTGAAGAAGCCTGATACTGGGTACAGACATCATTTATCATTGCATATTAGTTTCTAGTGACAAAGTGCATATACAATCATAAATAATGAAAATGAATAAAACAATCTGAAAAATGAAGTATATTACTTGATTTTTCATTTCTAAATTGTTTGGCGAGCTACCTGGAGGGGGGTGGAGAGCTACTGGTGGCTCCCGAGCTACAGGTTTTGAGACTCCTGCTCTAATAGATAAATCATGTCTTGGTTTTGATTAATCCTCAAAGTCATGACAAAGAAGTGAGCTGTCCATGGTTCTGAAGTTTCTCTTTTGGTTTTAGGCCACGTTCAAAGCCTCAAAGTTCTGGGTGTCTCCGGATTTGGGGTTCGTCCTCCTGGCGTACGACTTGAGACCAGTGAGTAGTCTGTGTTTTCTCTTTACTCCCTCACAACACAATAGTTTATTCTAAATATGCACATGGCCCCAGCGCTGAGACCGATTCTCTCCCCTGATCTGTTCATGTCCAGAATTAATATCTGTTTTCAGCCTCAGCTCAGCAGTCATGTCCTCCTCAGTATTCTGTCTGTAACTGCTCTGTGTGCCTTGGGCAGATTGTGTGTGCGTAATTTTGCACACACACAATTTTACAGTGTGCTTCTCATGCGCCGTGTGTGTACTTCAACAACATCCTAACAGCTAGTTTAGCGGGAGGGATACCTTTGTTTAGTCAGATGAAAACTTGTGTGCACTGCAGTGATTAGGGCAGAGGACTCTCTACCTGGGCTCTGTCTGGTCTCTCGTTTCTCTCTGGTCTCTCTCTGAGCTGTCTCTGGGCTCTGTCTGGTCTCTCTCTGGTCTCTCTCTGGGCTCTATCTGGGCTCTGTCTGGTCTCTGGTCTCTTTCGGGTCTCTCTCTAGTCTCTCCCTGGTCTCTCTCTGGTCTCTCTCTGGTCTCTCTCTGGGCTCTCTCTGGGCTCTCTCTGGGCTCTCTCTGGGCTCTCTCTGGGCTCTGTCTGGGCTCTGTCTGGGCTCTGTCTGGTCTCTCTCTGGTCTCTCTCTGGGCTCTATCTGGGCTCTGTCTGGGCTCTGTCTGGTCTCTGGTCTCTTTCGGGTCTCTCTCTAGTCTCTCTCTGGTCTCTCTCTGGTCTCTCTCTGGTCTCTCTGGTCTCACTCTGGTCTCTCTCTGGCCTCTCTCTGGCCTCTCTCTGTGCTCTGTCTAGTCTCTGGTCTCTCTTTGGTCTCTCTCTGGGTCTTTCTCTGGTCTCTCCCTGGTCTCTCTCTGGTTTCTCTCTGGTCTCTCTCTGGTCTCTCTCTGGTCTCTCTCTGGGCTCTCTCTGGGCTCTCTCTGGGCTCTCTCTGGGCTCTCTCTTGTCTCTCTCTGGTCTCTCTCTGGTCTCTCTCTGGTCTCTCTCTGGTCTCAGAGGTTCCATAAGTAATGTTTTTGGCATGTCCTAACGTTTCTCACTAAATTATTATTACAGTAAATGCATGTCCAGAATGAAGGTAACATGTTAGTGTCAAACGCTGATAAATCCAAACCTAATCTGCTTCTTTTTGAGCAAAAATCATTATTGAACGCCCTTTCATCAACAAGTGTTTTCTCCCTCATCATTATTGGTGTATTATTGAACGCCCTTTTATCAAACAAACCCTTTCTCCCTCATGATCCCTTCTCAGATACGGGTCTCCATCTTCTCTTCCAAAGTGAAACACACCTCCTTCGACCAATTGCTTCGCTTTGGCCAGAGATTTGTTCTTTCCCCACGGAGCTGGCACTAAAAAGGCAATATGTCAGAACAAACAGGGGCCAGGTCCGGGGCCATCACTGTTATCAGCAAATCTGCAGCTCTGCGGATTAAGCACTGCTCAGTGGGCTTCAAATCTGTTTGGCAGGATTTGAATCAATGCTATAGAGAGAGAAAAATTATGGATTTGTGCGATTGCAGAGAAAAGCTCTTTTAGCATTGAGTGAAAAATATCTATTATATTGTATTTGTGTAGGATTGTGCGGAGCTTGAATAAAGGTTATTTATTAAAGAAACGCAACTTGCTTTAACTAAAAAAATGCAAATGTGTAATTTAGCCTGAGTTTACTGTTCTCTATGTTTGCCTCTCTCCTCTCTCTCCTTTATCCCCTCCTCTCTCTCCTCTCTCCTCTCCTCTCTATTTTTTATCCCCTCATCTCTCTCCCCTCCTCTTTCCCCTCTTTCCTCTTCTCTCTTTATCCCCTTATCTCTCCTCTCCTCTCTCCCCTTTCTCCATATTCGCCTCATCTCTCTCCTCTCCCCTCTCTCTTCTCCTTTATCTCCCATCCCCTTCCCCCTCAATAGTTGGTATCATCTCGATCGTTCTTCAGCAGTTGTGAGTGTATTAAGTTCACCCCGACTCTCCTTTCCTCTATCCCTCTCTCCTTCCCCCTCTCCTCCCCTCTATCCCTCATTCCTCCCCTCTCTCTTCTCTCCTCTATCCTCTCTCCTCTCCCCTTGCCTCTGCTCTCTCTTAACTCCTTTATCCCCATCCCTCATTCCTCTCCCCTCTCTCTCCTCTCTCCTCTCTCCTCCCTTCTCACCTCTCTCCTCTCCTCTCCCCTCTCCTCTCTCCTTTCCTCTATCCCTCTCTCCTTCCCCCTCTCCTCCCCTCTCTCTTCTGTCCTCTATCCCTCATTTCTCTCCTCTCTTCTCTCCCCTTGCCTCTGCTCTCTCTTAACTCCTGTATCCCCATCCCTCATTACTCCCCCCTCTCTCTCACCTCTCTCCTCTCATCTCTCCTTTCTCTTCTCGTCTCCTCTCCCCTCTCTCCTCTACCCTTTGCCCTCTCCCCTCTATCCTCACGTCTCTCCTCTCCCTTCTCCCCTCTGACCTCTCCTCTTCCCTCTCTTCCCTCCCCTTTCTCCTCTCACCTCTCTCCTCTCCTCTCCTCTCCCCTCTCTCCTCTACCCCCCTCTTCCTCCCAACAGTCATAACGTTACAAGCATGGACATTCCAGAGCATGTTACAGCTGCATCGTGCTCACAGTCCAAACACAAACATGTTCTCTTCTGTTGAACTTTTAAACTTACCTCCTCGTTCAAAACACTATAAACTGATCCAAGAGCGGGGCTTTAGAGCGCGATCGCGAGCGTAGTAGATAAACCTTGTGGAGCTGAGGCTGAGTTGGTCTAAAAATAGTCCCAGCTTCGCACACAAAGCCACAGAAGTCATTAGGATTTCTGCACACAGGTCCTCTGTCTCAACAATACAGTCATATCTGTCGTCAGCCCTGGCTCCTCATGCACCGCTCACATTACTGGATATTTTGGGAGGGATTTCATTATGCAAATCATTCAAATTAGACCCACAAGCTCATTGCACGGTGTTAATAGGTGTATATTCTCTTTCAGCGATAAGTGCAGTTCCATTTGTTTTGAGATGTGGAATGTGGAGCAGGAGAGGTGAGGGCAGGAGGAGTATAAGGAGAGGGATTTTAATAGGATTCTTCTGAAGTGGCATTTGACGGTTAGGTTTATGAATATGTATAAGTTCAAACCTGGACTATACCAGAATATCAAACCGTGAAAGAAAGAATTACATATACAAAATGTGCTGGCTATAGATGTAGAATTAGCATTAGCATTAGCACTATGACTTGACTATGAAAATGTATCTGTATTCTTAAAATGAGGATTTTTTTTATAAGATACATGCCCATCGCCCATCTGAGCACTGAGTACGACCGACCTGCTTAGAATTTTTAAAAACAAAAACATTGACCCAACCCTAAGGGACCCAGCTCGACCTGGTTCTCTCCTAGTCATGTTTCAGACCCTGATGACCTGTTTAGTCCTGCTTTAAACCTGCTTTAGTCCTGCTTTAGAACTACTTTAGACCTGCTTTAGACCTGCTTTAGTCCTGCTTTAGACCTGCTTTAGTCCTGCTTTAGACCTGCTTCAGTCCTGCTTTAGACCTGCTTTAAACCTGCTTTAGTCCTGCTTTAGAACTTCTTTAGACCTGCTTTAGACCTGCTTTAGAACTACTTTAGACCTGCTTTAGACCTACTTTAGACCTGCTTTAGTTCTGCTTTAGACCTGCTTTAAACCTGCTTTAGTCCTGCTTTAGAACTTCTTTAGACCTGCTTTAGACCTGCTTTAGACCTGCTTTAGTCCTGCATTAGAACTACTTTAGACCTGCTTTAGACCTACTTTAGACCTGCTTTAGTTCTGCTTTAGACCTGCTTTAGATCTACTTTAGACCTGCTTTTGACCTGCTTCAGTTCTGCTTTAGACCTGCTTTAGACCTGCTTTAGTCCTGCTTTAGTCCTGCTTTAGACCTGCTTTAGACCTACTTTAGACCTGCTTTTGACCTGCTTCAATCCTGCTTTAGACCTGCTTTAGAACTACTTTAGACCTGCTTTAGAACTACTTTAGACCTGCTTTAGACCTGCTTTAGTCCTGCTTTAGACCTGCTTTAAGCATGTATTATTTGCCACCAAAGCAAAGTTTTTGCTGTTACTCTATTTTTCCTCATTTTCTTTTCGACCTCTGGACTGGAGTCTCTCTCTGTGTCATCTTCAATCTGAAACAGTGGCTCCGAGAAGGGGCAAGGTTGAAGACCTGTGCTTTAAATAATGTCTTTAGGGAAACGGACACAAAAGGGGAGGGCAGGAAGTGCGAGAAGAGAGGACAGGGGACTGGACAGGATGGGGGAGAGGAGAGAACAGGACAGAGAGAAGGCAGGACGGAGGACATGATGGGGGAGGGGAGGGAACAGGACAGGGTAGAGGACAGGACAGAAGGAGAGGACAGGAAAGAGAAATGGAAATGACACAAAAGGGGAGAGAGCTGCTCAGAACAGGGGAAAGGACAGGACGGGGGAGAGGACATGATGGGGGAGAGGACATGATGGGGGAGGTTTATGGCTGTGTTATGTTCAGCGGCTGCTCTCAGATCCTATGGCATCTACTGTACGTGTTCCTCCTCGTACGTGTTCCTCCTGAGGCTGACAGCAGATGTATGAGAGTAATGGCCTCTGTCTGCGGCGCGTCGGCCTCCTGCTTTAGAGGTATCATCACTCTCGGCTGCTGCTGCTGCTGCAGCTGCTGCTGCTGCTGCTGCTGCTGCTAGTGCTGCTACTCTGCTCAGGGAAGGGGAAGGGGAAGGGGAGAGGACGGGGGAAAGGACAGGAAAGGACAGGACAGCACAGGACAGGACAGGTGAAAGGACAGGATGGGGGTACTGCTGCTGCTCAGTCTTTCCACATGAGGTTTTAGCTTGTGACGTCTACTACATTTAATGGAAAACAAATCCACAATAAAACCAAATATATTTCTTAAATATCTGGCTTCAAGATTCAAGATCAAGATTCAAGATTGTTTATTTTTGTCTCCTTTTGGAGAGATTTGGTTTGGACTGATGGGTCTGCTACATTTCAGTACAAGAAAAATACATACATACAAAGACACCAACACACGTGCTGTACAGTTCACACACACACCATCTGTTCATGTCCTCAATAGATTCACTGAAACAGGTATGAGTGAGTTCTTAAAGCGATTGAGTCGACCCCGAGGCACTCTGTACCTCCTCCCAGAGATCAAAAGCTCATATTCAAGGAAAAGTACATGCGTAGGATCAGAGAGGATGCTCCGGGTCTGTCTCCTCATGGCCTGCTCAGAGAGCTCCTGGGGGCCAAGAAGGACAGGTGTGCCCATGAATTTCCCAGCGGTTTTAAACATGTTAATTATTTGTGTTTTGGATTTAACAAGAAGATTCCCAAACCAGCTGGTAATCCCGTATATTCAATGGATGCTCTGTAGAAGATGAGCATGATGGTCTTCGACACACCGAACAGTCTGAGTCTACGCTATGCTTACCGTCTAGCCCCTTTTAGTCAGGTATTTATTATTATGTAATTATCATATTTTTTTATTTGTTATCTGCAAATCTACAACTTTGTAAAGTCCTCCAAGACCAAAACGTGTCTATATAAAAGACTCAAAACAAAGTAAAGAATGAAGTCTTCTAAAATCCAGGTTGTGCCCATTGGTGTGTAAGGAAAAGACAATGTGGGTTTGGTCTAAATTCTGTATTTTTTCTCAGTGGGAATGAGCCTAATGCAAATAGTGAAGATAAGTCCAAAATTGCTCGAATTTGGTCAAAAGTATCTCAATTTGAGCACATTCTGACTGCTTTAAAACAAGATTTGCCAATAGGAAAAAGCAGAATGATTTTGTTTTTAAAAATAAACCTCCATTGTCTCCATTGTAATGAGAAAAAAAATGCAAGAGTTCTTGAGATAAGACTAAATTGTCAGACTGTGCTCAACACGTTATAAATTACTTAATAATACCCTTTTTGCAGTGTATGGATCACAATTTTGAATCTATACTTTCCATAACATTAAAGTCGGCCAAGTTGTAGCTTGGAGTTTTTTGGGTTCTTTCTACTTGCTGTTGTGACCAGTTTCATATAATAAAAAAGTGACATATGTTTTGACTTCCTGTCTATCCATTCCTTGACACTGCATTTGTTTTTGAGTCCTGTCTTGATAAGTTGTCATTTTCTATTCTTCAAAAAAACAAACCAAACGAATCACCTTCAAGGCCTCGCTCCCAAACTGTCGAGTTGGTTTGTACGAAAGGACAAAGTACACATTTAGATGATAGTGATATGATTTGCCCTCAGATATATTCAGAGAAAAGGTTATAGAGGTCACAGAGCAATTTATCATTCATTCAACCCAGACGATGACTTTTCTTTTTAATTACCAGCCCAGCAACGCGAACAAAAAGTGATGGAGGAATTTTCTGGAAATTGAGGCTGAAATTAGCATTACTTTTATCATAATAGAAATCTTTACACTAAATCTCTACCCACAGCGTTAATGGAAGCTGTATGAAAGACTGTTTGGAATTTCATACTTAAAGATGCTATACCCAATTTTTTCTTTTAATGAGAAAAATCATAAAAGTGCTTATTACTACATACAAGTTGTATTATAATTCGTAATTTAATTGAAAACTTGAGCTCATTGATTCAGAGAGAGACGGAGAGATAGAGACAGACAGAAACAGAGAGAGAAAGACAGAGAGAGAGAAAGACACAGGGAGAGAAAAAGAGAGACACATCAGAGAGAGAAAGACAAAAGACAAAGAGAGACACAGAGAGAGAAAGACAGAGAAAGACACAGAGAGAGAGACAGAGAGAGGTAGACACAGAAAGAGAGACACCAAGAGAGAGACACAGAGATACACAGAGCGAGAGACCCAGAGAGAGAACGAGAGAGAGAGACACACACAGAGAGCAAGAGAGAAAGACAAAGAAAGAGACACACAGAGAAAGAAAGACAGAGAGAGAAAGACAGAGAGAGAGGCACAGAAAGAGAGACACAGAAAGAGAGAGAGAGAAAGACACAGAGAGACACTGTCCTAATTTTCACGGACACAAACAAAGTACTTACACTTTCCCGTCTTAGCCTTTTCAATAAAATCCACATTGAGTTTGCCAATGGTTGCTCTTCTGTATTTGGTCCACAAGTGGGCTGTGTATGACGACGTACCCTTCTTGCCCTTTCTTGGTTTTGTTTTGAATAAAATAGACACACAAAAACTGAACCAAACCATCCATGCTTCTTGTGTTCTCACTCATACTGAGACTTTGTACCAAAACATCCAATCGTTCCCTGGAAATGTTCAATACTCAACGATGAATGTTGTTGAAGAGAAAGAGTTCTAAATCAGTTCTAAAAATCCATACAGTGTTAGCGTGGAGAGGCTTTTACATTTATCTCAGCATTTACAGTATCTTTTCTTCATCAACCCCCTTTTTAAACTGTGTATTTATGTCTATTTTGTATATTTTTTGTGGGAATTTGAAATACATATATTTGATTGATTGATTTCAAGTCAATGTATTTTTGTAAAGTTCTTAATCCCAACAGCAGTCGAACTCGGAGGACTCTGATCTGTTGGGACTCAAACAGAAACTGCAATATTAGCAAACACAAAGGTGTTGAAGAAGATGACAAAGTCTGAGATTGTGTCTTCAATTCAGACAGAAGACATGTTTTATTGTCGTTGTCGCCGCGATGCCATGTAGCTTGGCCTTCAGAAATCAAAACATGCTGTGGAAAAGTGCTGGCTTGTGCATATTGTTGAATGATGAGTTAGAACTTTAACCACAGTTTCTTCAAAGTGTCAATAAATCATTAAAGGCGCTATACCCGTTTCTGCAATTTTTGAATGTTTAGCACCGCCCCCCAACTCGCTCAATGGCTTCTTATTTCCCCTACGCTCTCATAACACAGAGCCACCTAGTTTTATTTGCGATCTGATACATATGCTAACATTAGAATTAGCGCAACTTCTTGTAAACTGTGCAACAATCACTGATGAAATGGCACTAAAGCAACGCACTGCTAACACAATATATAAGTAAAAGAATACCGCTAGTTTTGCGTCCGAATGTATTAATTTAAAACCTTAGAATATATTCTAATATTGAATTATAATTTGTTATAGAGCTCCTCAAAGCAGAAGCAGCAATTCTTCCGATAATTTTTTCTTGATAACAAAACTCTCAAACCAATAATGACCGAAGCCCCAATGCAATCTCTGTTTGTAATTCAGGTGTGTAAAATACTGCCATTACTCTGCAAGTACAACAAGCTATCAGCACCTGTCACTATCACTCGTCTGTGTAGAGAAGCCAATGGAGCTAGCGGAGCTAGCCACGCTCAATAAACAACTACATATCTATCAATCAACACCATTAAACGTCAATCGGACAATACAGTACACATATACATCCTTAACACACATGCACGGATGACTTCAGAATTTGCTGTTAACGTTTTCATGACAAAAATACTGTTTCAATGTGACAAAAAGCGATTGCGAAAAACCCGGAAGTTACCATGAAACAACTAGCTAGCTTAGCTGTTACCTGCCTAGCACGTCCCGGTGAAACCTTTGGGAGCTAACTATTTTATTTGCAGTCATTAAATACATTTCGAATTACAAGGGTTGTCTAATATTTGTTCACATTTTTTTATTCAATTATTTTGTTCATCATTTTTTATTTTAGAATTTATATTCGAATTTTGAAGTCGAAGCCCTGCTGTTAAGCAGCGCTGTAGAGGCTAGAGGACGCAGGCTGTTCGCTGCTCGTTCTGTGAGCGGAGGAGAAAGAGCGTCCCGCTCAGACTCTACTCAGCACTTTTCACTGCTTGTAATTCTTACACAGCTGAATCAATTACCTCAAGTTTTCAATTAAATGATGTATTATGATACAACTTGTATGTAGTAAAAAGCATTTTTATGAACTACTTAGAAAAATAATCGGGTATAGCTTCTTTAAAGAGTCATTGGTTCATAAGGGCCGGATGACCATTGTTCATAAATGTCCTGGATTATTGTTACCCTCCTGCATCAGCAACAAACGACTCGAAAGGTTACGAAATAATGCAAAGAAAGAAAGTGAGAAACCTCAGAGAGGGCTCGGCTCCGGGACTCAGTGGTAGATCAGTCACAGACATAGGAGCCATTGGTCCAGAGGGAGCGGCACCAAGGTCGAAATACTTTACAGCGGATCTTCATTTGTCTCCAGGATTTATCTGTGTTGTTAAATTTCAAATTCACCCGGAAGAGTTTGGCCTCTGCAAAGTTAAAGACGAATTTATCCAAGTGTTTGTCAGCTTGTTTATGTTCAGCAGCTAAAAAGATGCTTTTGTTTTCAGACGAGAAGTTTGAATATTTTGTTCCCTTGAAACAATTGTATACTTTTGCAAGCCGTTCACCAACGTTCGGGCCGATCACAGAATATTTCAGCGAGAAATACGCTTGACAGACTCTGTGGATTTCCTGCGTTATTAGACAGACAGATTTAGACCTAGATATTGACATGAAGCTAAAGCTCAGGAAGTTCAGACTTAAAGACAGAACAATTAAGCTCACAGTCCTCCCACTGTCGCTAATGGCAACATCATCTGTCAGTCACACTGGCAGCATCAGGCACTGCCCACATCAGCTTCATACAGTGAGGAAGCTCCTTCCAAGAAGCAGTAGCTTCATTCATGCTGCAACCCTCCTCCTCCTCATCTCCACTTCATTCCAGCTTCTTCATCCTTCTCCTTGCTCACACCCCCAGGGTCTAGGCCTCAGAGGACCACCACCAGGGTTTAGGCCCCGGGGATCTCATCTCACAATCTGTTTACCCTTCTGCTGGTCTCTCTGCTGAGGTCCAAGGCCAAATCCTAAACACATTCTGTACAGCAACAACATACAGTATGTAATCTTGGAAATATTGTCTTTAGAGTCATACCTGTGACTTATTTTGTGTCAGATTATTGCCAACTTATTTATTTAAAAAATGTTGGTCCGAAAAGGGCGGCACGGTGGCTAAGTGGATAACACTACTGTTGCCTCTCAGCAAGAAGGTCCTGGGTTCGAATCCCGGTTGGACTAGGGCCTTTCTGAGTGGAGTTTGCATGTTCTCCCCGTGTCTGCGTAGGTTTCCTCCGGGTGCTCTGGTTTCCCCTACCACTAAAAATATGTACAATAGGTATGGCATGTGCCTCCTGTGCTGGCACCCCCACTCCCAAAAATAACAATTGTAAACCGCTTTGAGACTCCGATGTGCAGTGAAAAGGCGGTATATAAATAAAGATTACTTACTTACTTACTTACATAAAAAGGAAGAAATCCTGTAACTTGCGCTCTGAGTGGGGAGAATTTCTAATAATTCTTAAAATATCCATGTTCAGTTCGAGTCTCTCCAGATTGAAATAGATACAGAAAGAAGGAAAGACAGGAAATTGAAGAAATACCACGCACATATTTCACATTTGAAGCTTTTCCAGAAAAAGGCTGTGAATTAAGTCCAACTACTTTTGAATGTTTTAAAGGCCTCATTGTTTAATCACAGCTTCTGCGCTTCTCCTGCTGATTTCTAGGTGTGTTGTAGATGTACAGCTTTGTGTTGGCTTTCTCTGCTCTAATAAAATGTCTGTTCTAAACAAAGGTTCCCGCGGAGCTCAGAACAATGACTGGAAAAGTCTTTGAATATTCAGAACTTTGCTCGAGGCGAGTGGAGTTTGCACATATTCAAAGTGAATTACATCTGCTCGCTGCTGCCGAGAGCAAATCCAATTTCACCACATTTCATTGTTTGTTTTTGTCACAGTTAAAACACATTGAACTTTTTAAAGAATGTCCCTGAGATGTGATATTTGTTTAAGTGTTTCATTTCTGTCTTAATCTAAGGCCTATTCAAGATTAAGATTAAGAAACAGTGGCTCAGTTGGTAGAGCATTGGCCTTGGTTCAGAGATATTTGGATTTCAAAATTAGTTTTACAGTTTTCTTGTGATGTTTTCGATGTCCCGCCCTCCACCATTGACCAATTAGAGGGTCAGTGATTAGGGTTGCCAGAACTCACCGTGTCGAGCTAGTCTCACTGGTAAAGTACCATGTGGCCGCAGAACTAAAAAAGCTCTCGTTATGATTCTCAAATCATTAACGACAAAACAAGGAATAAAACCAGGATTTCTTTCTTTGTGGGAAAGGTGTTGGTTATAGATTTGTTGTTGACAAAACTCTTTATTCAGATATTATGGTCCGAGCTGGATTTGTCTGCATATCTGGCAACCTGAGTCAGGGAGAGTGCAGTACCACTTTTGGCCAGATTTTTACATACCACTCCTTTGAATAATAGACCCTGTTTGATGTGTGCAACCTGAGTTGCTGTAATGTGTGACGATGACCCTGAAATCTCATCGTGTCCCACTGTGGGACGAGTAAAGGAATATCTTGTCTTTATATGTCCCACAGCGGGGAAATGTCAGTGTTGCATCAGCAGGGACAGAACAGTAGAATGAGGAGCACACAGATTAATGAACGATAACTACAATTAAATTACATCTCTAACTTTAGCAGAACAAGGAAGCAAGTTTAACATCTCCAACTTAATTCCACTATTTGTGTAGGTCCTCCCAATTCTGTGCGGATTTTTTCATATGATAGATTTTGCGTTTTTTCGACAAATAAACACTTGAATTGAAAAAAAAAAAAAAGTTTGCAGATGAATGATGACTGCGAGGACGTGCTGATAAAGGCCATCATGTGTTTGATGGATCACCCCATATACTGCAAACAGTGATACAAAATACGTGAAATATTGCTCAAATTTGGCAAAATGTTTCTTAATGTGAACACATTGTCACTGAGCCTTAAAACAAGATTCCCCAATGGGACAAACCAAAAGGATCTTGTTTTCAAAAGACACGGAAATGCCTCCGTTGGAATGAGGAAATAAAACAACAGCTCTTGAAAGCAGACTAAATGTTTTTGTCCCATTGGAGAATCTGGTTTTAGCAGAGAATGTGTCAAATTAAGATAAAAAACACTGGATTCAAGCAAATACTACTTCATAATTTTGTCATTCTTTGCAGTGAGAGGATGCTGTTATAACTTTACCCTCGGGACAGTAGGGTCCCCGGGTACAGGACAAACAAAACAGTTGAGAACTACATTAATCCAACAGCTGTGATGCACCTTAACGGCACTTTATACAAACTATTGCACTTTACAACATATTTGCACTGTGCTTAAACTATCTTTGAAAGTTCCTCTTCTTCAATGTCATTTGTGATTTTACTGTGTGTGCTTGTAAATGCTTTCTTGCTAAATCTTCTTCCCGAGTGGGACAATTAAGAGAATTTTGAGGTGCCTGGTTAGTGCTGTGATGGGAGACCTCTGGGACATCTGTAAAGTGCCAAAACTGTGGCTGTGTCCTTAGGCAAGATACTTTCCCCACATTAGAATGAGTCTGGTGTGTGTGAATGGTTGGTGGTGGTGGGAGGGGCTGATGGCACAGACTGATTGCCTCGCTTCTGTCAGTGTGCCCCAGAGCAGCTGTGGCTATAGTGGTGTGTACTGTGTATGGAGTGATAGAATGATGATGTGAAGAGACTTTGAGTTTTGGTGAAAAGAACTGTATAAAACCAATGCATTATTATTATGAATACTTTAAGAATTACAGCTTGACTGGTGCTTTGTCTTGCAGGTGTTTCAGAAGTCCTTCTTGGCGTCTTACCTCATCTACAACCTCTACACAAGGTAAATAGTGAATATATTTTACTAGTATGTATAAGTAAGTTCATAGGTTGTATATTTGACCTGTGCTGTGTCCCGGTCAGAGAGGTACGGGAGCTGAACCCTCCTGAAGTCTCAGACTCTGTGCTGCAGTTTGCCTCGTGGGGCGTTCGCGGACAGCAGCTGGTGAGTTCTGAATCCTCCAATGGAATGTCAGCTCAAACACGGAATGACTAAATATTCTTTAGAACCATGTGCTTTATTTGATCCTCACATTCCATCTCTCCAGCTCTGCACTCTGCTAAAGTCAACCTTGACCGCAGAGGGCAGAGTTGGAGGTTATGTTGGACACCGACAATGGAACGATGAATATGAATCATGTAATACCTCAAGGAGCACATCAGAGTATGCAGAGGCCTTGACTTTGGCTTTAAACCTCCGGTACCTATCTTTGAAGTCAGAAAAAATGTCGTCTATGTTGGCAATGAATTAAGTTCCAGTATTTTATATGTAGTGATTAGTGGGGCGGGTCCCGGGTTAAAAAAGTTAATGAGCACGTCTTCTTCCCTCTCGAAAACGTCTTTACAGGATGGTCCAAAAGTGGCTCATGGTCCAAAGCTATGTTCCAGATTCTGTCGATGTTGAAGGGGGTATGTTTTTTGGAACAGTCTAGTTTGGCCGCTGTGCCTTCAGAAGGCATCTGCAGCTGACGCATGAGCAAATGCATTTTTTCACATTTTAGAAGGCAAAAGGGATGTCATGTTAGTTTCAACAGCGGAGATAGGAGTGCCTATGTCCTTAATATTGGCAGTCTATGGTCGTGACGCTGTCTCCAGGGGGCGTGAACACATCTTTTAAATAGATGCTTTGAGTCATAAAACATGAATGTGGAGCCCCCTGCAGGTGAAAGCTAAATCCTGTCACACATCTGAAGCTAAGCAGGACAGAGCCTGGTTAGTACTGTGATGGGAAACCTCTGGGAACACCAGGTGCCACAGTCAGGCAGCTGCGGCTGTAAAGTGCCAAACCTGAGGCAAGACACTTCCCCCACATTAGTGTGTGTGAATGCTTGGTGGCACAGACTGGTTGCCTCGCTTCTGTCAGTGTGCCCCAGGGCAGCTGTGACTAAAGTTGGTATTCTATCACCACTGTGTTTGGAGTGAATGAATAAAGAGCTGTGAAGAGACTTTGAGAGGCCTGAAAAGCGCTGGATAAACCAGGGCATTGTTATTATTATCTTGTACTGTTCAGCACATTGTGTATGAACTTTGCTATACAAATAAACTTGCCTTGAGGTTGTACGTCTGCATACTGAATACACTCCAGTGGAACCAATCACTCCTGTTTATCAATGTATATAAATATAAATCCTTCCCAGGATTCCTTCAGGATTCCTCCATTATTCCTTTCAGCGCAGACGTAATTAACCATTTGACAATACATTTATCGGCTCTGGTTGAAAAAGCGGCGTCACATGGAGCATCAGTCATTCTGTTATCACGGGGGTAATACGCTTTCGCTCTCGCTGCAGTCTCTACGGACGCCATCAGTGCATTAGTCTTCAAACCCATCACAGAGAGATCCAGGAATGTGCCAATCAGAGAGAGTGAAATACTTAAATCCCTAATAAGAGAAATGCAGTAATGAAAACCTTTTGAATAAAGATCGTCGGGGCCAGATACACATAAAGCTAAAACTCCTAAGAGATTGAAAACATATGTCATAAATATGTTGCTGCTGTAAAATAAAACATAAATAAAAAAACATACCTTATTTACATACTAAAGCTTGGATATTAGTACACCCCAGTCCGGTGTTTATTGTGTGTTCACTAATTATGTAGACATTATTTATAACTGTGTGTGTGAATGTGTGTGTGTGTGTGTGTGCGTGTATGTATGTGTTGTGTGTGTGTGTGTGTGTGTGTTGTATGTGTGTGTGTGTGTACCTTGACACCTTGCAGCATAAATCAAAAACCATCAAAGCAGAGTGTGACGATAATAAAATGTGATTCTTCCAGAAGCTGTAACTAGAGTGATCCTTTATTCGTCACCACTTTGGGGAAATGTCAGTTTTTTTCAGTAATTACCACCGTTTGTGTTGTTTTTCAGATGTACATCTTCGAGAACAACATTTATTTCCAAACAGACGTCCAGAGCAGTTCCTGGAGGCTCACGTCCTCAGGGCAGGAGGGCATCATCTACAACGGGATCTCAGACTGGCTCTACGAAGGTCAGACATTCATTCATACATTTGTTCGTTCATTCGTTCACCCTGTAGACGCCACAGTAAAGTCGTCATTCCACACAATGATTTATTTCTTGTATTTCCTCAGCCCATGGAGTGTGGTTCTGTGTGAGTTCTGTTTGTGTGTTCATGTCCCATGGACCTGTGTCCGACAGTAAACAAATTAATAAATAAAAATAATGAAAATCTGCGATTGCCACCACCGTATACATTTAGATGGGTACATTTTATTTCTACATAAACTTTGAGCCATCCTTATAATTTCTCTTATTTACATAAAGCCTCCGTCTCTTTTCACTTTTAAGTGATTAAGAAATTAAGACAAAATTGAGCCTTTTGGATGTTGTCGCTCCAAAGTGGGTTAACAAAAGTGTACCTTCATTAATTTGAAAACGCAAACATATATTATAACAAAACAGCTTCTTTTGCTTCTAATATTACTGTGATTCTCAAACGGTGGTCCTTTGATCTTAAGTCAAAAGTCAAGTAGAATAGATTGGATTTATCAACACATGTTCTAAAGTGTGTTGCTCCTCTGCTGCTTCTCACATATTGTTACGAAGCTGCCAGCGTTTGTAAGTGAGAAAGAACATGATAAATTCTCTCGAAAATTAGAATTGAGTTTCCGTTTCTTTCAGTGCCCAATTATTTTCCCTATCTTTGACTTAACTAAAAAAGTGAAGCTTTAAATCCAATAGACTACGGTTTAACTTCTTAGCCTCTCTGCTGAACGGACCTTTACGAATGTTGGTCTCTGCCCTTTTGGGACCAATGTCTCTTTGTGTTTTCTACCTTTGCATTTCCTGTGTTTTAACGATTTGATTCGACGTTTTGATTCGACTGTTGGATAATCGACAGCTTTGTAGTGTCCTCTCAGATAACTACTGTTGTGATTTAGGGTGGTTACAAAAATGAATGCAAAAATGTGCCTGTTTTGCAGTGGAGGTCCTGAAGAGCCCTGTGTCTCACTGGTGGTCTCCTGATGGTTCTAAACTGGCCTATCTGACCATCAACGACTCTCTGGTCCCGAACATGCTCCTGCCGCGCTTCACCGGGGCTCTGTACCCTAAAGGGAACGAGTACCCCTACCCCAAGGTACAAATGCAAGACCGCAATGGCAAGAATTTTAGAGAAATACTATAAAAGTTTAAAATGTTTTTAGCCAAAATAGTTGAGAGTCCACAAAGAGACCTCAGCAGACAGAGAGACCCCAATTGTTATCATTCGTGATATACAAAAAAGTATTTAGTCAGCCACCAATTGTCCAAGTCCTTCCACTTAAAAAAAATGAGAGATAGTATCAAAGCTACATCTATATTTATGACGGACACAATGGGAAAAATTACATTATGGTTGAAAAATAAGTATTTAGTCAAAAACAAAAGTCCATTTCAATAGTATTTTTTTACATACTCTGTTGGCAGCGTTTTTTGCACGTCTTCAAAAGGTTTTCAAAAATTGTTGCTGGTATTTTGGCCCGTTCCTCCTTGCAGATCTCCTCTAGAGCGTTGTGTTTGGGCTGATTGTCATGCTAAAAGACTTGGTCATGTTTAATATTGTATGACCCCATTCCTTCTTTCCTTCATCGGATCCATCGCCTTGGTCTCTTTGCAGAAAAACAGCCCCAAAATATGATGTTTCCACCCCCATGCTTACTGCTGTTTCTAGAGCATTCCAAAGATATTACTATGTCTCAGATGTACTTTACTTTACTTTTTAGGCCATGGAGAGACAGTCTAAACAACTAATCAATTAATTGAGCAAATAATCGTCCGATTCTTTCATTATTAAAGTAATTCATTCTTTTCCGCCCTGATCATCAGCAGCTCAAACATAATCAGCAGAGAGCACTACGTTCACAGTATATGTCTCTCACACATTTCTATAGTTTCAGAGTTTCAGAGTTTCAGAGGTGAAGGATCCGAAGCGCCAGGGGTGGAGGCCGTTTCCCTCTGCCCTCATTAAAAGATGTCCTTTGTTCTGCTTTTTACGTAAACATGACACAGATATAAAAATGAGAAGCTTGTTTTCTGGGGCGCATTGTTTCCAAGACCAAAGTGGATCATAATTATCAGCTCTGTGTAGAATAAAGTCAGACACAGACGTAACCTTTAAGGCAGCGACAACTCGTTAGTGCGAGTCTGAGGGTTTGACCAGTGCGTTCAGGTTCTTTGCTAAATCATTATCGGGCTTTTCTTTAAAGTTGTATTAAAATTTGTATTTAAAGTTATACGTTTGGACAAAAACATATTTAGGGTAGATTACAGTTACACACGGTTCTCTGTAACCAAAGCAGAGATTTCATATTTATGATTTATTATTATCATCTATTATTGTTAACTCTTTTTAACTGTTGTATGAGTTGATTGCATGAATGTTTTAATGAATTTTATGTGATTTTATTGTACTGTAAATGTTGTAAAGGGCTTGATTGATTGATGGAGTTACCGTTCCCATTTGTAGAAAGAATTGCCACTTATTCACACTGCGAAGTTTGAATGAATGACAGCTGAATTTAATAATAATGATGTCAAAGACTTAGAAGGTTCTTTTAATAAAACAATAATGTAAAAAAAAAATCTAGGACATGTTTCAGCGGGAGACTTTTGCGTCTGGCAACATCAGCTGAAATAAAAAAAGTCTACGGCTCAAACGTGTGGTGATTAAGCAAAACTAGCTTCTACTTTTGTTTTACTGCAGGAACCCTCTGAGCCTTAAACATAAAACATGATCAAATATGAGGTAATAATCATTTTAATCCAGTGTTTTTGTTTTTTTCTATCCTAATCTCTTAAAACCAAATTCTCCAATGGTACAAAGTCATGAAGTCTGATTTGAAGAACTGTTGCTTAATTTTCTCATTCCAAGGGAGACATTTCTCTATCTTTTAGATGATTTTTGCTTTGTCAATTTCTGTAGCACATCGACAATAACAAACGCGCCCCGTATATTATATCAAATACAAAAACAGGCTTTGTCCCATTGGGGAATCTTGTTTTAAAGCATGATGTGATTTTGCACAATTTGAGCAATTTTTCACATCTTATTTTTCATATTTGTTGCTGTGAACATTGAAACATTGATATTTGTTGCAGATGGGTCAGACCAACCCCTCGGTCTCTGTCCATGTGGTGTCTCTGGACGGCAGCTCCAGGAGCACAGAGCTGGGGCCTCCAGACAGCTTCATCAAGAGGTCTGTGAAATACATCATCACTCTTAGTCCTGAACTTTACAATGTTGTGGATTCGCCAACAACAGATCAGAGAATCAAACCGTTTCGAACACATGAAATAATAACAAACACATCCACAGGGATTGGGATGACCACTGTCCATAAATGTTAATAAATGTAGAATAATAACTTTGTAATAATGCAATGTATTTATAACATTGCTTTTTCTAACTGACATTATTGTTTTAATTCACCAATCATTCAAACATACACCAGACTCATTGGTCCATAGGGAGCGGGGTGATCAATGTGCATAAATACACTACAAAAAAACACAGAAAATAAGTCAAAAATTGCTCAAATTTGGCCAAATGTATTTTGACATGAGAGCATTCTAACAGCATTACCAGACAAAATTCTCCAAAGTTACAAAACTACCAATTTCTTGTTTTAAAAAGATACAGAAATGTCTACGTTGGAATGTCTAAATGTCAGAATGTGTCAAAATAAAATAAAACCCCCTTAATATAAGCATTTAGTTAATCTTATTATTTAATATTTTGCGGTGTATGATTAAATGTCTATGTGATACTGGGAATATAATTTAAGACAGTCAGCAATAGTCTCCACAATGCCAGTGGCTTTGGCCTTCAGATAAACCAAAACACGTGAAAATGTTCCACCCCAGGATGTGTTTTAGTGAAGAATTCAGCTTTAACCACAGTTGCTTCAAAGTGTCATGAAACATCTAAAAGTAACAAAAGCGGTCCTCTGTTAACACATCCACAACGGTTTGTCAGGTCACACATTTATGTCACACGTACAAACGGCTTGACTACAGCCTTCTCTGTTGTCGCTCTCTCACTCGGTTCTGTCCCCAGAGACTTCTACGTCTCGATGGTGAAGTGGCTGAGCAGTGAGAGAGTGGTGGTGAGCTGGGTGGACCGGGCCCAGAACAAGTCCATCCTGAGTCTGTGTGATGCCTCCTCTGGGGCCTGTTCAAAGGTGAGTCTGGCCTCTTCTGTCTATGTGTGTGTGTGTGTGTGTGTGTGGGTGTGTGTGTCCCTCTCTCGGCGTGTGTGTCTCTCTAATTCTATGTGTGTGTGTGTGTCGTTTGTCTGTTTTTTGTGTCTCTGTTATGGAGCTATTATTGTTTCAATAATATTTGTGTGTGCGTAAAAAGATTTGTGCGTGCGTAACCAGATTTGTGCGTGCGTAACCAGATTTGTGTGTGCGTAACCAGATTTGTGCGTGCGTAACCAGATTTGTGTGTGTGTAAAAGAAATATTTGTGCGTGTGTAAATAGATTTGTATGTACGTATCAAGATTTGTGTGTGCGTAAAAAGATTTGTGTGTGCGTAAAAAGATTTGTGTGTGCGTAGAAAGATTTGTGTGTGTGTAAAGAAAAAAAAAAGTACGTTTTACACACAAGTTTTTTTTTTACACACGAATCTTTTGACGCAGTCCTGCCCTCGCAGATTCGCAAGTGTAACTTGGACTGTGTGCGTGCGTAAACAGATTTGTGTGTGTGTAATTTGACATTTGTATCTGTAGCAGAACAATCTGTGTGTAAATAACCGCGTTGTACAAAGAGAAGAACGAAAAAAGCCTAAGTGCTACGCACAGGCTCTGTTTTACACACGAATCTCTTTTTGACACACCTCTGCCGCCAAGCGTGTGTCAAAAAGATTTGTAAGTGTAATGTGGTTGTTCTAGCAGTACACCAGCAGATGGTGCTGTTGTAGCTGGTTATTACCTACACGCAAGCAAACCAAAACCTACTGCCTTGACAAGACACACTACCGCAGCTGTTTATGATATTTTTTTCCTATTTTCAAAATCCTGTCATTCACACCACTGTATGATACATGGATCTATTATAATAACTGGATAGGGTGTTACTAGCTTGGAGCTGAAGGATTCTCACGTACTGCAGACTAAATTCACGTTGGCTACACAGAAATTTTCCCCATAGAACTCAAAGTAAACTAAAACAGCTGACAGATAACCTACAGCTTTCATAAAGGTCGGATTTTGTGGGAATTTTAGTGTTCCTTGTCATCCTGAACTTTTCTTCTTCTTAAATCCTTCGGTTTTCTCTATCTACACTTGTTGGTTTGCTTGCGTGTAGGTAATAACCAGCTACAACAGCACCATCTGCTGGTGTACTGCTAGAACAACCACATTACACTTACAAATCTTTTTGACACACGCTTGGCGGCAGAGGTGTGTCAAAAAGAGATTTGTGTGTAAAACAGAGCCTGTGCGTAGCACTTAGGCTTTTTCCCGTTCTACGTCATGGTGCTACGTCCCTTAGGACTTCGCTAGTGGGATATCACTCGTGACCCCCAGGTCACACGCCAGAGAGATCAAAATAATTTGCTCCAATCACCAGCCACCTTCCTCTATAAATGCCCCTGCACAAGGCCGCACCCCCTCTTTCACTCTGGCGCCGATTGAGATCTACATTCAATTACCTGAGGAAAGATGTCTTCTGATGCTCGTCCGAGTTCCCCTTCGCCATCCGGCGTCGGACGTCGTCGTTGCTTGACTTGTCGGGTCAAGCTCCAGCGCAAGGACCAGCACTCCAGCTGCTTCCTGTGCCTGGGTTCGGGCCATGCGGCGTTGAGCGCCACCTGCGCCTCGTGTGTCGCTCTCCCCAGGGAGGAGAGTGAACGCAGGCGCGCGTTCTTCGCCGCTACAGCGCCCCGTCCGGACTCCTCTCAGGACGAGGAGTCTGCGATTGACTGGGCCCCCCTCGACCTTCCACCCGTGCCCGCTGAGTGGGGTGACTGCGAGGACGGAGAGGTGTCGGAGGTCGGCTCTCTCCTCACGCTGGACGAGGTGGTGTCCAACCCGGAGCCGGACCGCTTCCCGCTGGACCACATGCCTGGGCTCTACGCCACGGCGGCGGCCATCATGGATGCCCCCCTGCCTCCGCAACCGAACCAGAGGGTGGAGGACTTCACCTCTGGTTACGCCACCCCTCGAGGGAGGAGGAGAGCCCAGCCCACGTTGTGCCCGCGTATGGACCCGATCGTCCATTACGCGACACGTGAGTGGCCAAAGCCCCTAGCGGCCAAGAGGCCCGCTTTGGGGTATGGCATGTACTGTAACGTGCAGGACTGGTCCTGGACCGGCGGGGTCCCGGACATCGAGGACTCGGTTCGGGCGGCCCTGTACCCCTCCACATCCGTGTGGCCCAGCACCAGACCTCTCCTTCCCTCCGAGCGGGATAGGATGTCTTTGGCGATGCATGACAGATGTTACGCCAATGCGGCCCAGGTCGTCGCGGTGGCTAACAACATGGCCTTCATCACCGGGGCCCTGGATAGGTCTCTCTCCTCTGACCAGGCACTCAGTGGAGACACCTTATCCCAGGCGAGGACCACTTCAGCGGCGATCTTGCGCATGTGCCAAGCGCTAGCTGTCGATGGCGGCCGCACGATGGCAGCAGCACAAGTTGGGGCCAGACACCTCTGGCTGGGATCGGTGAATCTCAGAGAGGCGGAGAAGAGGCAGCTGCTGGACCTGCCCATCTCCCAAACGTCACTCTTCGGTCCGGAGATGCAGACGCTGATGTACGAGGCTGGACACCGCAGCTAAGGACTCTGCTAGCCTAGCCAAGCATCTAGCTGCGAGACGCGAGGCCCGCCCACCAGCGCGGAGCCGAGACAGAGGCAGGGAGCGCTCGCCCGGCAGGCGCCCCGGACCATATCCACGCTCCGTGGTCCATCGTTCCCCAGCGACGAGACCCCCGGGCCCAGACAGGCACACGGGAGGTTCGCGGGACCAACACACCCACCGACGACCTCCCTATGGCAGAGGAGGTCGGGGTGGGAAAAATGTTTTCAATAAAGGCCGTCCGGCATTTCATCAGTATTCGCTGTCTGAGTCTCATTTGGGGGTATGTAACATGTCAAATGATTTGAATTCTGATTGTGTTACTTCTCGAGCATATAACGTGGCTCCGCTAGGCCTGCAGCCCCCAGAGAAGGGCGTGCAGCGCGCTAAGCGGGCCACGGGCTCCGATTCACGGGTTCATGTTTTGCCCTCCCGGAGAGAGGGCAGGCGGAGGGATCTGGTAAGTGATAATGTATGTGCTCCGGCCGAACGCGTGTTAGCATCTCTGAGCTACAAGGCTAACACGGGGTTTCCCAATGCAGGGGCTCATCCCCCCCTCCATGAGGCAAGAGCCGAGGGGGGGCACAGCAGCCGTGTCACGTGTGGTGAGCAGAGCTACAAGGCTAACACGGGGTTTCCCGCTCCAGGGGCTCGCCCCCCCCTCCATGAGGCAAGAGCCAGGGGGGGGCACAGCAGCCGAGTCACGTGTGGTGAGCAGTCCCGTACTTATGACGTCGGGCCTGCAGAACACGTGACCGCCCTCGGCGCTCACGGTGTGACGCAGGGGCCCCCCCGGCCCTTTCAGCCACCCCCCCTCCCTGCTAGGAACACCAGGAGGGGGCGGGGCCGTGACGTCTCGTGTTCCAACTTCCATTCCGCCCCTCACAGATTTCTACGACATCTGGAAGGAGCAGGGCTTACTGACAGATATTTGGCTGGAGAAAACTCTGCGCAGAGGTTACGCGCTGCAATTTTTCCGAAAGCCACCACCATTCCGAGGCGTACGGGCAGTACGCTCTCAGGTACGGGGATCGACAGAGGCACTGCAAGCGGAGGTCTCCCTCTCTGCTGAGTCGAGGCGCGGCAGTGGAGGTAGACCCGCAGGACGCCACCAGGGGGCTGTACTCCCCTTACTTCTTAGTGCCAAAGAAATCAGGCGGGGTGCGTCCCATTCTGGATCTGCGCGTGTTAAACGAGTGCATTTCCAAGCGGCAGTTTCGGATGCTGTCCACAAGGCAGCTCCTCGAGTGTGTCAGGGAAGGAGACTGGATGACTTCCATAGACCTGACAGACGCATACTTCCACGTGCCCATAGTGCCAGAACACAGGAGGTTTCTGCGCTTCGCAGTGGGAGAGAGGAATTACGAGTACTGCCGTCTCCCCTTCGGGTACGCACTCGCGCCTCGCACCTTTTCCAAATGTGTGGAAGCAGCTCTGGAGCCGATCAGACGTGCGGGGGTAAGAATATTAACCTATATAGACGATTGGTTAATACTGGCCCCATCCAGGGAGGTGGCCGTGAGCCACACGCACTGGGTCCTGTCCCACATACAGCGTCTGGGCTTTGTGGTGAACAGGGAGAAGAGCAAACTGCAGCCAGCCCAACGCATGGTTTACCTCGGTCTGCAGCTAGACTCTGTGATATTCCGTGCTGCATTGTCCGTGGACAGACGGATGAGTATTACCCGTCTGGCCCGGGAGGTTCTGGCGGGCCCCAGAGTCCCCGCTCGGCGCCTCAGGTCCCTGCTGGGAATGATGGCAGCGGCTCATGCTGTGGTGCGGCTAGGCCTGCTCCACATGAGAAATTTTCAGAGGTGGTTCTCGCGCCTCAGGCTTCACCCCTCCCGGGACGGGGGGAGGCTGATCTGGGTTCCCCAAGGGGCAGCATCGGACATCAGGTTCTGGCTCACTCCGGGTCTATTGCGGGACGGAGTGACTCTGGCCTGCGCTGTGTCTCACGTCGAGGTGTTCACGGACGCGTCGCTCGAAGGATGGGGCGGGGTCCTCGGCCAGAGCTCTGTAGGAGGCTGCTGGTCGGACTCAACCCGTCACATCAACCTGCTGGAGATGGAGGCAGTACACAGAGTACTGCTGCACTTTGCCCCTCAGCTGCAGGGGAGACACGTGATGGTGCGCTCAGACAACACCACAGTGGTCTCCTATCTGAACAGGCAGGGGGGCACCAGGTCCCCCGCTCTCCATCGCATGGCGACGGTGACGCTGCTGTGGGCGGCGCTTCACCTCCTGTCTCTCAGGGCGCGCCACGTCCCGGGGGTCCGGAACGTGGGAGCCGACAGAATGTCCAGGGGGGGCCCACTCCAGGACGAGTGGGGCCTGGCCCCACGGGTAGCTGCGGAGATCTGGCGGAGGTTCGGCCGTCCAGTAGTCGACCTTTTCGCCAGTGCAGAGAACGCACAGTGCCCGTCCTGGTTCGCCTTAAGGGCCGCGGACGAGCCGCCTTTAGGCGTGGACGCTCTGGCTCATTACCCATGGCCAGGCGGCCTGTTGTACGCTTTCCCACCGGTGCGTCTCCTGCCGGTCCTGCTGCGGAGGATCGAACAGGAGAGGAGATCGGTGATTCTGGTGGCTCCGGACAGTCCGCATGCCCGGTGGTTCCCCTTCCTGAGGGGCATGGCGGTGATGGAGCCCTGGGCCCTCCCGGACGAGCCGGGGGCTCTAGTCCAGGGGGCAGGAGCCCTGTTTTCACCTCCGATAATCGGCCGCAGGCTCTGGGTTTGGAGGTTGAGAGGCGGAGCCTCGTAGATCTGGGTCTTCCCCCTGCGGTGGTGGAGACTATTCAGGGAGCGAGGGCGCCGTCCACCGTGAGGGCCTACGCCACGAGGTGGAGGCTATTCAGTGTCTGGTGCGATTCCCGTTCCTGGGATCCCAGGTGTTGCCCGCTGGAGGGGGTCCTGGGATTCCTACAGGAGCTTTTCGACAAGGGAAGGGCTGTCGCTACCTTGGCGGTGTTTGCGGCAGCCATTACTTCGGGTCACGACGGGTTCGGGGGGTTCACAGCCCGCTCTCACCCGTTGGTTTAACGTTTTCTGCGGGGGGCGCGCAGGAGGAGGCCCCCGCTCCAGAGAACGCCTCCGGTTTGGGACCTCAGGGTGGTCCTTAGGGGGCTGTCGGGTCCGCCTTTTGAACCGGCGGCGGAGGCGAGTCCCGAGTGTATCGCCTTTAAGACGGCCCTCTTACTGGCGTTGGCGTCTGCTAAGAGGGCGGGCGATTTGTGTGCGCTCTCCGTCCATGCGTCGTGCCTGTCCTTTGGAGAGGACGACGGCATGGTGGAATTGTGGCCCAATCCGGCTTTTCTCCCCAAGGTCATCACGTCGGCCTTTAGGTCGAGAGTCATCAGGATTAGGGCTTTCCACCCGCCGCCGCATGCCTCCCCCGAGGAGGAGCGGCAGCACCTTCTGTGTCCTATCAGAATGCTGAGGCATTACCTGGCCATGACGTCGTCATTCAGGTCGGGTGATCAGCTGTTTGTGTGTCTGGGCCCCAAGAACAGGGGCGCCCCGCTGTCGGCTCAGCGGCTGGCGCATTGGGTCGCCACGGCGGTGCGGCGGGCGTATCAGACGCAGGGTCTGGCCCCCCCGGTGGGTTTCAGGTCGCATTCCACGCGTGGGATGGCGGCCTCTACGGCCCTTCTCAGGGGGGCGTCGGTCGAGGACGTTTGCCGTGCGGCTTCTTGGGCGTCGTCCTCCTCTTTCGTCCGGTCTTATCTTTCGGATGTGTCGGACCGGTCGGTGGCCCATTCCGTGCTGAGTGCAGCGGACTGAGTTAGACCGTTGGGTCCCTCCCCTGAGGGGGGCCTTCGGTCTATTTTCCGCCCTGGTGCAGGAGCTCTTGGGAGAGGCATCCTACAGGTGCGGTACATTTGTGTGTGTGGTCGGTCTGGTAGTCCACGTCAGGAGCTCTTGGGAGAGGCGTCCTGTGACTACGGATGACCTACGGCTTGTGTTACGTGGGGGTATCCTTGGTAGGAGTGGCCCCGTAACACGCTTGTTTCTTCTGCCCTGAGTCCTCTCACGTTGTGAGGGTCTTGCTCGGGCGGAGCTCCAATCACCCTTCGCTGGCCTGCTGGGAGTACATTTTCCTACGGCCTCCGCGTTGTGTCCCACTAGCGAAGTCCTAAGGGACGTAGCACCATGACGTAGAATTAATAGTTACTTAATGTAACTTAAGTTCTACGAATAGGTGCGTAGTCCCTTAGCTACGAGCCCATCAGGCCAGCCCGGCTTGGCAGAGTTCAAGAGGGGGTGCGGCCTTGTGCAGGGGCATTTATAGAGGAAGGTGGCTGGTGATTGGAGCAAATTATTTTGATCTCTCTGTCGTGTGACCTGGGGGTCACGAGTGATATCCCACTAGCGAAGTCCTAAGGGACTACGCACCTATTCGTAGAACTTAAGTTACATTAAGTAACTATTAATTCTTCTCTTTGTACAACGCGGTTATTTACACACAGATTGTTCTGTTACAGATACAAATGTCAAATTACACACACACAAATCTGTTTACGCACGCACACAGTCCAAGTTACACTTGCGAATCTGCGAAGGCAGGACTGCGTCAAAAGATTCGTGTGTAAAAAAAAAACTTGTGTGTAAAACGTACTTTTTTTTTTCTTTACACACACACAAATCTTTCTACGCACACACAAATCTTTTTACGCACACACAAATCTTTTTACGCACACACAAATCTTGATACGTACATACAAATCTATTTACACACGCACAAATATTTCTTTTACACACACACAAATCTGGTTACGCATGCACAAATCTGGTTACGCACACACAAATCTGGGTACGCACACACAAATCTGGTTACGCACGCACAAATCTTTTTACGCACACACAAATATTATTGAAACAATAATAGCTCCATACTCTGTGCGTGTGTGTCTCTGTGTATGTGTGTTTGTGTGTCTGAATGTATGTGTGTGTCTCTCTCTCTGTGCATGTGTGTCTCTGTCTGTGTGCATGTGTGTGTTTGTGTGTACAGTCATGTATCACACTGTTCTCTGTATGTTCCTGAAATAGAAACATGTGGCGACGACGGAGAAGTGGCTCGACAGACAAGTGAGTGAACAGATACAACAAAATACAGCACAAACTCAACTTTTTGCACAGTTTCTCGTTAATGAGAAACCTCAAAATGTTTCACAATGGTCCATCACTCTAAACACCAAACCCTGAGGACCGTGACTTTTGAACCCTGAGGACCAAGACTTCTGAGCCCTGAGGACCTGGACTTCTGAACCCTGAGGACCTGGACTTCTGAACCCTGAGGACCAAGACATCTGAACCCTGAGGACCAAGACTTCTGAACCCTGAGGACCAAGACTTCTGAGCCCTGAGGACCAAGACTTCTGAACCCTGAGGACCAAGACATCTGAACCCTGAGGACCAAGACTTCTGAACCCTGAGGACCAAGACTTCTGAACCCTGAGGACCAAGACTTCTGAACCCTGAGGACCAAGACTTCTGAACCCTGAGGACCTGGACTTCTGAACCCTGAGGACCTGGACTTCTGAACCCTGAGGACCAAGACTTCTGAACCCTGAGGACCAAGACTTCTGAACCCTGAGGACCAAGACTTCTGAACCCTGAGGACCAAGACTTCTGAGCCCTGAGGACCAAGACTTCTGAGCCCTGAGGACCAAGACTTCTGAACCCTGAGGACCAAGACTTCTGAACCCTGAGGACCAAGACTTCTGAACCCTGAGGACCAAGACTTCTGAACCCTGAGGACCAAGACCTCTGAACCCTGAGGACCAAGAATTCTTTAAATCACTTCTCAAAACCACCTTTTTTTCTCCATTGTGAGATCATTGAAGTCTATCTTATCTTACCTGTTTCAGCTTTTCCTTATTTTTTTTTATTTTTTTAATGTTTTGTAAAGCATCTTTGAGTGTCTAAAAATCACTATATAAGTTTTATATATTATTGTTATTATTATAAATAAAATGAAGCATAAAGCAAAATATGTGTAAATGTTTATTTATCAATAAATGAGCAATTATGAATACACTGAAGAAAGTAATGTTTGTTTTCCTTTTCAGAACGAGGAGCCGATATTTTCTGAAGACTACTCCACATTCTTTATCACGATGCCAATCAAACATGGAGGACGGGGGACTTTCAGCCACATTACAATGATCTCCAACCCGGTGAGACGCCATGGACCATTCACACGAGCCCAGAGACAAGTATATGCACAGAATCAACCCAGGACTTAACCGGGTCCTCACTGGGCTCAAAGCTCTTTACTAACAGCGCAGACAAAAGCACCGGTCAAATATCATGCAGCCTTCTGTGCAAACACTTCTCGAGTTCGGGAGCGGGTCCATATAAGACCGAGCGACCTCGAAGAGAGAGCCTAGAGCAGGGGCATTTCAGTCCTCAGAGGGCCCAGGGGTACAACAGACTCCATCCATGTTATCAACAGAGTCCAGTCTGAACTTGAGAAAACGGGTGGATTCTGCTGTGCTCCTTGATTGTGTTTTTTACTTGGTGTAGCACCTTGTGATGAGAGCGGACAGAGCTCAGGAGTTTGTCTTGAGAGACTCTGAGTGGACATATACTGTATGTTTGTGAAGGGCTCTAACAGGCAAAGTGGCAACAGCTGGAGCTAATCTGAACATTGTAAAGCGCTTTGGGTGAACTTGGACTGCAAAATGCGCTACATAATTAAACATTACTTACTTACTAATAAAGGTACTGTATATAGGATAATGTTCTTCTTCCGGGTGGATCATCAAGACTATTGGTCATCCCAAATGTCAATCATTCTGGTGAAACTTGCTCGTCAAATAAGACCAGAGAGTTTTGGAGAGGGCAGTTCTTTCCTAAAATTTGGGAAAATCCTCCTGTCAACCTTTAATATTCAGTTCAATTCAATATGAATTCAATGTGTTTTTGTATAGCCTTAGATCTCACACTGCAAACAAATGATAAACTATGAAGTAATAAAGGCTTGAACTGAGTGGTTTTTAACTTAATCTGACACATTCTGTCTTAAAACAAGATTCGCCAATGGGACAAAGACATTTAGTCTGACTGTTGTTTTAATTTACTCATTCCAAGGGAGACATTTCTGTATCTGTTTAATAGAAGATCCATTTGCTTTGTCTCATTGGTAAATCTGGTTTTAAGGCAGAATGTATTGTTTTAACATTTGTTTAATCACTTTTTGCAGAGCAGACATTACAAAGCTGTTGATTCTTCAACACAGATCAGAGAATCAAACCTTTCAACCACAGGAAATAGATCATAGAGTCATTGTTGGAGCGGAAACCAATGTCCTTAAATGTTTTTCAAGTTGATTTCAAACCATTTCTGACTCATACACTTTAAAAAGATTAAACGAAAGGTTGCTTCAGCTTTACATATTTATCTTGTTTCCTACATGTGCTTCTTTTTGTCCCTATATGCACTTTTGCTCACTTATAAAGTTAACTGCAAAGTCTAATCTCCTGAAACGACAGTCTATAATTCTGCTCCGTGCTACAGTGGAGAAGGTAATTAAGAATACATTAAGAGGCACTACACCGACTACAACTACTGCATTACGGCCATCTGTGAAGTTAAAACCCCATCGGAGGAGACGGTGTGATCTCTCATTGGTCAAAAAGCACCTTAGAAATGTTTGTTTGTTTTACAGTCAGAAGGAGAAGACGTCAATATCCGACATCTGACTTCAGGAAGCTGGGAGGTGACGCAGATCGTGGCCTATGATGAGGACTCAAGTCTACTGTAAGAGAAATTAAATGACGACGTCTCAATTTGAATTTCATTTCCTGTGATGTGAGAATATTTGTTTTGCAGGTATTATCTGAGCACAGAGAATGGACCAATGCAAAGACATCTCTACAGGTAATCATTGTCACCATTTCAACCATTATCATAGAATTACTGTGACAACTGATGAGGGAGTAGTGGAAGATTTTGTACAGGTCAGTGGTTACGATTGTTGTTGGACTTTGTCTTTCTTCAAAAATAGTTCTGTTTAGCTGTGCTCCAACTGAAGGATTTAATCTTTACCCGTTCATTGTATTTTATAAGGTATTATGTCAATGCCTGATTGCTTCTGTCTTGGTCTGTTGGCACTTTGATTAGCCGAGTATTAACAGTAGTTACAGCAGTATTAGTAGAAGTAGTAGCAGTAGAAATAGTAAAGTAGCAGTAGTAGTAGTTGTTGTAGTTGTTGTAGTAGTAGTAGCATAGCAGCAGTAGTTGTAGAAGTATGAGCATAGTAGCAGTAGTAGAAGTAGCAGTAGCAGTAGTAGTAGTAGCAGTAGCAGTAGTAGTAGTAGCAGTAGCAGTAGTAGTAGTAGCATAGTAGCAGTAGTGGTAGCAGTCGTAGTAGCAGTAGCAGTAGTTGTAATAGTAGTAGTATAGTAGCAGTAGTAGTAGCAGTAGTAGCAGAAGCAGTAGTAGTAGTAGCATAGAAGCAGTAGTAGAAGCAGTAGTAGTAGCAGTAGCAGTAGCAGTAGTAGCAGTAGTAGTAGTAGCATAGAAGCAGTAGAAGAAGTAGTAGTAGTAGCAGTACTAGTAGCATAGAAGCAGTAGTAGAAGCAGTAGTAGTAGCAGTAATATAGCAGTAGTAGCAGTAGTAGTTGTAGCATAGAAGCAGTAGTAGAAGTAGCAGTAGTAGTCAGTAGCAGTTGTAGTCACAGCAGCACGGCAGCAGCACAGCTAACCCTAACCTGTGTTTCTCTGTCAGAGTGTCCACGGTGGACCCCTTCAGCAGACAGTGTATGACCTGCTCCTTGGTCAGACCTCAGTGTTCCTTCTACAGTGTGACTCTGAGTCCAGACTTTCAGAACGTTCTCCTGCGCTGCAAAGGTAACACAAACCACTTACAACACTATTTTAACTTCACAACAAATACTTCCAATTCAACCAAAGCAGACATCGTTTAACCCCAATCTACATCGTTTCCCTCCCTGCAATACCTCTGGTCATGAGCTTTGGGTACGGACAAAAAGGACAAGATCGCAGACACAAGCAGAAATACAGGGAGAGCGGAGGAAGATCTCAGAGTAGAGTCGCTGCTCCTTCATGTTGAGAGAAGCCAGTTAAGTTGGTTCAGGCATGTGTTTAGGGAAACCTCCTGGACACCTCTTTAGGGCAATCCAAGACTGCCCCACAGGAAGGAGGCCTACAGACCTTGGACCAGACCTGGGATGTGGTCGAAGGGCTCAGAAATATCGGGATTCCCCCAGATGAGACGGAGGAAGTGAACATGGGGCAAGAACTTTGAGTGTCTTTGCACAGACTTCTACCGTTTTGTGACTCAACAACGGATAAAGAGAAGAAAAATGGATGAACGGACAGTGGCTGCTCAATTCAATTTACGTTTGTATCGATAAAAATCGCAACAGTAGTTAACTCTGAGGACTTTCATAAAAAAGCCATTGGTAATTAAGGGGTGGTTGACCAATGCCCATAAATGTGAATTAAGTGCGTAAATGACCTGGACCATCCTACAACATCCAAACCCCAATCTGGAGCAGAAAGAGTTCGGGAAATTGCATACACTATTTTAACTATAAACCTCAATACTGTGAGTTTTATTTATAATTTCAGTGCTTTTTGATGCATTATATTGTTTGTGTTTTTTTTTCTAAGTTAGATTTTATTCAAAACCACACAACACCAGGGACTGTCGCTGTCTGACATCTGTTTTGATGTGTGATGTATTTTTCAGGACCAGGGATTCCACAAACCAATCTCCACAGGCTCAGCAGCATGAGCAGTAAGTCTACAGTCTCTACTCTAGCATAAGTCCAGATCCAGATTCAGCTCCAGATCCAGTCTCCAGAGAAATGAGACCAAAGAGAGTCTGATTAACACTGCTTTCTACGAACACTGGAGACTTGGCTGAAGCTGATCTGGATCATCTGGGACTGGTCTCACAGGGGAGTTTATAGATTTGATATAGATTTTGTGAATTAGACACAACATTTTTTATTCTATAGTTTGCACATAATTTCCTCATGTAAAGACAAATGATGCCGGTCCTTGAATAAAAAGCCGCAGTCAATATGAAGGGCATTTAAAGAAGCTATACCCGATTTTTATTTTAATGAGAATATGTAGTTTAAGCATAAAAATGCTTACTACTACATTGATTAGCTCATTGATTCAGCTTGTGTATGAATTCAGGCCGTAAAAAGTGCTGAATAGAGACTTTAGTGTGATGTCAGCTCTCCTCCAATCACGAGGCTGCGTTCTCTAGCCTCTATGGAGGCAGAAAGAGCCTATATACCTGCTCAGGATGTAACTTCATACACAGCAAAACAGCGCAAACGACGCAACAGTGAGGAAGAGAAGAGGGAACTAAAGCGAAAAAATGATCAAAGAAGAAATCAGGCCCAGGTGAACATAGCTAGCTTACATCGTATCCTCTGGAGAGACTTGTTGGACTACATTCAGACGTGAAACTAGCGGATATCTTTCAATTATATATTTTGTTGGCAGTGCATTGCTTTTGTGCCATTTCATCAGTGATTGTTGTACAGCTTAAGTTGCGCTCATGCTAATGTTTGCATATGTATTAGATCGCAAATTGAACTAGATGGCTCTGTGGAACGAGAGCGTAGATGAAATGAGAAGCCTGTGAGCGAGTTGGGGGGCGGTGCTAAACATTCAAATCTTGAAGAAACGGGTATAGCTCCAAAATCGCATTTCCACTGTGATGGGAGACCTCTGAAGCTAAGCAGGGCAGGGTCTGGTTAGTACTGTGATGAGAGACCTCCGGGAACACTGGGTGCCACATTGGGGCGGCTGTGGCTGTAAAGTGCCAAACTTGAAATGCCAGGCTAAATAACGAACACAGCAAAAACCAACACAGTATATTCATGATATATGTTAGGTAGAGTGTCCCAAATAGTTTTTTGCATTATTATTATTAATGTTTTTAGTGTCACTAATGCATAATGAATGTCTGTCTTCTCAGTCGTGAGGACAGTGGACAGTGGAGCAGAGCTGAGACACTTCTTGGTGAACAGGACCATTCCCCGATGGGAGAGAAGAATTATTCCTATCAATAATAATGGTAATATTCATGACATTGACAAGATTATGGCTCAGTTCATACTTAAGGAAACTCTACTTTAAACAACTCTGCTTTAAACAAAAACAAAAAACCATCACACAGACTTTAAAAGTATGTTTTTCAAGCTACAAGATTCTGCTTTAAAATGTGTTGTTTCACAGTAATATTCATAAACTGAACTGAATCCTTGTGTAGAAATGCCTTTTTGTTTTGTTTGTGCGTGTTTTGGCAGCACTGCGTCTGGAGCTCGCCGTCCCAGTGGATTTGGACGAGGCTCGGCTGCATCCACTGCTGCTCATACTGTAAGAACTTTTTTATTTTTATCTGTCCAAGTAAAGTTTTTCTTTATTAACACGAAATACCATTTATTGATAAGGGATTGATGTCCTCCAGATTTATAGATGGGCTGTAGACCCAGGCCTGAGGCTGTAGACCCAGGACTGAGGCTGTAGACCCAGGACTGAGGCTGTAGACCCAGGACTGAGGCAGTAGACCCAGGACTGAGGCTGTAGACCCAGGACTGAGGCTGTAGACCCAGGACTGAGGCAGTAGACCCAGGACTGAGACTGTAGACCCAGGACTGAATGTCTCCTTTCTGTCCGCTCAGGGACAGCGCCCCCGGTGGTCAGCTGGTGAGTGAGCAGTTCTTTGTGGACTGGGACTCGGTGCTGGTGAGTTCGGACAGTGTGGTGGTGGCTCGGCTGGACGCTCGCGGCAGTGGCTTCCAGGGACAGAGACTCCTGCACGAGCTGCACCACAGACTGGGGACTGTGGACCTGCAGGACCACATCACCGCCGTGGAGTGCGTCCTACTCTCTATAATGAAAAATAGCTTTTTGTTTATAATGAAACTTAGAATCATGTTTTTGTTATTTAAATTAAAACTAAATTGTATAGCTGTACATTGGCAGCTTCTTTGTCTCGTAAATAGACACTATAAGCTTGGACTTCAGTTTAACGTGCGTGCATGTGTGTGTCTGTGTGTGTGCAGGTATTTAACCAGGCTGCCTTATATTGATGGAAACAGAGTGGGAGTGTATGGAAAGGTGAGCTGTAGTTGTTCTTACTATATATAACCAACGACATGACAACTTTGTAACTTATGGGCACTAATTAGTTCAGGTCTCTCTCAGTGGTTTCCTTCTCTGGTCCCTCTGTCTTTCTCTGGTCTCTCTCTCTCTCTTGTCTCTCTCTGGTCCCTCTCTGGTCCCTCTCTGGTCCCTCTCTGGTCCCTCTCTGGTCTCTATCTGGTCTCTCTCTCTCTGGTCTCTCTCTGGTCTCTCTCTCTGGTTTCTCTCTGGTCCCTCTCTGGTCTCTCTCTGGTCTCTCTCTGGTCCCTCTCTGGTCCCTCTCTGGTCCCTCTCTGGTCTCTCTCTGGTCCCTCTCTGGTCTCTATCTGGTCTCTCTCTCTGGTTTCTCTCTGGTCCCTCTCTGGTCTCTATCGGGTCTCTCTCTCTCAGGTCTCTCTCTGGTCCCTGTCTGGTCTCTATCTGATCTCTCTCTCGGGTTTCTCTCTGGTCCCTCTCTGGTCTCTATCGGGTCTCTCTTTCTCAGGTCTCTCTCTGGTCACCATTGTGTACATTATGTCTTTGTGTCATAAATCATTTTAATCCCATGATCCCTCTGTTGCTGCAGGCCTACGGAGGCTTCCTGTCCTCGCTCCTGCTGCTCTCTCACAGCCACATCTTCCAGTGTGCTGTGGCTGTGGCTCCGGTCTCCAACTGGAACTTCTACGGTCTGAACACATTCTTTAGTCCATTTTTTTAATCATATATACATTTATTTTCTGATTTATTGTTCATATAAAGAAACCATCTGTTCATGGGAAACTCCCTGATAACTTCATATATTGTTTATAGAATTACATTTATTCATGGTTTATTTAAGGAAAATCCCTCGAGGAGAATCACCAAGGGGGTCCCAAATATAAAAACATACAACATGTAAACATAAATACAGTACATACATACATACATACATACATACATATATATACACACACACACACACACACACACACACATACACAAATTCTCAGCAAGAAAGCCCTGGGTTCGAATCCCGGTCGGAACAGGGCCTTTCTGAGTGTAGTTTGCATGTTCTCCTCGTGTCTGCGTAGGTTTCCTCTGGGTAATCGGGTTTCCCCTACCACTAAAAACATGTACAGTACAATAGGTCTGGCATGCGCCTCCTGTACTGGCGACCCCACTCCCATCTCTTTGTGGAGTGAGAGACAAACGCCCAAAAATAATAATAATTGTAAACCGCTTTGTGACTCTGATCTGTGAAAGGCAGTATATAAATAAAGATTACATACACACACACACACACACACACACACACACACACCAATGGTGTAGGTTTGGTTCTAATCTTGGTGGGGACATTCACTACGACCTGAGTCTACACCCATTGACACGGGGTCCAGAGTTTCTCCCCCAGAATTTGTTGTGTAATCACACACTATATTTGCAATAGTGTGTTGCCTTCTATACTAAACTCAGCTGTAGACTGAATGAGAAGCAGTTAAGGATTTTTTCTAATAGTTAAAACAAAATCAATTGGATCAGAACTTCTGAGTTTTGTGTTGCGTTCATTCTATACTGACTTAAACCTAATCCAAATCTACATAATAGCCCTCACCTGAGGCTCTAACAGTTCAGGAACTGCTCTCGATACTTGAAATAAATCATGCTCTGATCTTTCAATTTCCTATAATAAATAAAAACAGAGGAGAAAATATTGAATTAGAATCTACAGTGAGTATCTCACTACATTGTTTGACATATACGATCAATCTCTAAAAACAATTCATAGTCCCATGCATACCTACAAAATTCCAACCTCGCCTGATGCACTGAAGGGCCTGTTGCTTCTACCTCAACATTCCCTATATTCTCTTTTGTTGGTTGAGTTTCCTATGTATGTTAACAGAAGATTAATCATCACAATTCATAATTTGCTATTACTTGTGCTTTCTCTTACTTACTTTCCAACTGTTAAAAAAGCTCCTGATATCTTTTATCTTTTTTTGTGGAGGTGGCATTTTTTCTAAATTATATAAGAAGGTATAGACAATCAAAAACAGACATTCATATACATGAACTGCAGAATCATTTATATAACTTGGCCAATGTCAAAAGTTACATAGTATTTCTCAATACAATGAGTTAACAAGAGTTTGGCAATAAGTAACAGTGTGGATTTTTCTATATTTTCTTTTTTTTATTCCACTCTCAACCCAAAAAGGCAAGTAATGACTCACAGGGCTCTTAAGTATGCAAAATAAAAACTTAAATGACCTGTTGTGGTGTGTTTTGCGCACAACCAGCATGCATCGTTAACGCAATGGAAAATTTACGTATCCGAGCTTTAATTTCGGGAGCGCTGGTAGCTTTGGGAAGAGTCAGGGGAGAGACATGTCAGAGACACAGGGGAGAAACGCGGGAGATACGAGGGAGACCCGCACTTGCAACATGGTTCTGTCTGCATATGGTCCGAGCTCGGTACCATGTTAGAGCTGTGCTTTCACTGAGCGCCGCGGCTGTCATTACAAAGCGGCAGCAGCTGCACCAGGACGTGCACATTCGAGTTCATCGCTTGAATGTGCTTAGAGCAAATAACAGCAAGTGCCCGCTGTCACACATTTCACAGAAATTACATTATCAGCAGATAAAGGTTGTAAATCGTGGATCCGTGGAATATTTTTATCCCTAGTTTATCCTGATTCCCACAACACACCCACTCATACATTTTGGATAGTAAGAGCACAATAAGTATTTTTTCAGCCTTTCAACCAACCTGTTTCTTTATTGGAGCCAGTTCTGTTCTGTCTCTGTGCCGTGTGAGCTCCTCGGAACATTAAACAGTGCGCTGACAGATTAGAAATAACGTAAGTACTTTGAATGGTAATAGATCCACAGTACTTTCCTCTGATTACTCACGTGCTACAACGCTCAGGGAACAAAAAAAAACACTTGCTTCACGCTGGCTAACTTTTAAAAATTAAACAGTTGCTCAGTGCTTCAGTTTGGCGCTGAAGAAGACAGCCAATCACTGCAGAGAACGGAACGGGTCACGTGCTGCTGCTGCTGCTGTTGCTCTGGAGGCGAGGAGGAGGCGCGACGTGTGCACAAACGGAAGACATGTGTCCCGGACCGTCCGGGTCCCGGGACAGCATGTCATTTTGGTGGGGACTTTTTAGTCCTCACCAAATATTGGTGGGGACATGTCCCCATGGTCCCCACGCAAACCTACGCCCTTGACACACACACACACACACACACACTCATGTTTTATTGTAGAGAGCTGTGATCAAGGTGCTCTGAAAGAGGACTGTTATCTGTTCTGTAGGTTCTTTATGAATCCAGACTTTGAAACCGAGCTTTTAGAATTATCAATGACTCGCCTGGCCTCTGGAAAAGCCATGTTCCAGCTTCTTCCCTCTGGCAGAAGATATTGTTCGCTGAGATGCAGGACATCTGGTTTTGCCAATAGCTTCATCATCACTTCAAACAAAGCTCTTTAAATGATTTTCACTTGTATTGAAACTGTTTTAGTTTGATCCATTTCACAGCAACAACTGTTTCCTGCACTAGTTTAAGAGAGTTTTATATCAGTACTTTTAATCTTATTTTATTTATGGTCTTGTCTTGTGAACACTGAGGACTTTTGCGGATGTATTCCAATGTGGTTTTACTGCAAATGGAAAATAAATTTGAATCTGAAACCGCCGCATACCTCTGCAACTCATTCAAAGCTACAAACAAGAAAAAATATGTTGTCTGATTGTATTCTCTTGTCTCTCTAGCGTCGACCTTCACAGAGAAATACTTTGGACAGCCGCTGAAAGACGAGTCCAAATTCCAAGTACGACTGCTCAAGGTTTTACCAGCACAAAAGTACATGTACACTGTCATTATCGCTCTTCAGTGAGGTTTGAACTCATTCGTTGGTTTTGCCTGAATGACATGTGGTATTCTGGAATGAGAATTGCGTAAATGACCTTGATTCTCAAAAGGGAGCGTTCATGTCCTAGAACTGTATTTCAGTCAAAGTATGCAGATGCCATTATATGTTTGGAAAGAATTCTTGCAAAAAATGAATTATCTGCTTTGATAGTGCAGAGATGTTCTTCTGCCAACATCATGCATATAGTTGTAGCATTTTTATGAATATATATAAAACATGTGTATTTGTAAATATAATTGTATTTATTTGACTTATTTCAAGGCCTTGACAGAGGGCAATGACAGAACAAATCAACAACAATCAAAACAAATCCATTAAATTAAGCACCCTAGGTAAAATCCTCCAGCTCCGGTAGTACTGACCAAGCCGAGCATCAACATGGGTCCCCGGGCGCTGTTACTACGGCGACCACTGCTCCTGACGTAAGCCTTTGTGGCATCAGGATGGGTCAAATGCAGAGGATGAATTGCCCTACAGGGATTAATAAAGTTCACCTTTACCAAAGATACAAACAATATCAAAAAAAGGCAAAACAAAGGAGGACGGACGAACAAGAATATATTATGACAGAACAGATACAAAGAGAGACACGGACAGAGACACAGACAAAACATATACAGAGACACAGAGAGAGACACAGACAGAGACACAGAGAGAGACACAGACAGAGACACGGACAGAGACCCGGACAGAGACACAGACAGAGACACAGACAGAACACATACAGAGACACAGACAGAGACACAGACAGAGACACGGACAGAGACACAGACAGAGACACAGACAGAGACACAGACAGAGACACAGAGAGAGACACGGACAGAGACACAGACTGAACACAAACAGAGACACATACAGAGACAATGACAGAGACACAGACAGAGACAAGGACAGAGACACAGACAGAGACACGGACAAAGACACAGACAGAGACACGGACAGAGACACAGACAGAGACAAGGACAGAGACACAGACAGAGACACGGACAGAGACACAGACAGAGACACGGACAAAAGCACTGACATAGACACAGACAGAACACATACAGAGACACAGACAGAGACAAGGACAGAGACACAGACAGAGACACAGACAGAGACACAGACAGAGACACAGACAGAGACACAGACAGAGACACAGACAGAGACACAGACAGAGACACGGAAAGAGACACGGACAGAGACACGGACAGAGACACAGACAGAGACACGGACAGAGACACGGACAGAGACACGGTCAGAGACACGGACAGAGACACAGACAGAGACACAGACAGAGACACAGACAGAGACACAGACAGAGACACAGAGAGAGGCAGAGACAGAGACAGTTTTTATTTAATTTGGATTCTCCCAGTAATGACAGAAATTAGCTCTAAACTGAGACTAGAATCTGAACGTTGTGATGTCGCACATTTTGAGCTGTGGATCCGTTGCTTTCACGCCTTCATCATGATCGTGAGGATTTCCATTCAAATCCAGTTATTTGTGAATAGCCCTCAATCACAACAGCAGTCAGACTTTACAACGACTTCTGACAAATAGAGAATCAGACAGATCTAGCACATGAAATACGTCAATAACAAACACAGAGGAGCCACTGGAGGATGTCCAGAAATGTTCTTAAATATTTAGAAAACGCTAAGTCAGTTTAGACGGATCTGGAATCAACAATAGGTCTTTATTGTAAAAAGTATAAAAATCAAAGACAATGTTGCTACTATTTCTCCTTTAATCTACTGTATGTCTCAACTATGGTACATCTCATCAAATATCCAAGAGGAGTGGTAGTAGGAGCAGAAGGAGTAGGAGTAGAAGTAGGAGGAGTAGGATTAGGAGTAAGAGTAGTAGGAGCAGGAGTAGGAGGAGTAATAGTAGAAGGAGAAGTAGGAGTCATTCCTGATTTTTGTTGGCCGACAGAGGTCAGTGGTAGATCATTGGCCTTTGAGCCTGAAGGTCGTGGATTCAATCCCGCGAGAACTTCTCCACCGACTCCCACTGATGTCTGCTGTTGCTGTGTCCTGGAGCAAGACACTTAACCCCACTTTGCCTGAAGCCCCTGCTGAAAGACCCAGGCTGTGTCATTCTCCTGTGGACTCAGCACCTGCAGGAGGATCAGTGTGGGGCTGGTGCTCTGACTGCCTCCCTGACCCACACATGGATTAAGGGGAAAAAGATGGATGGATTGCTTAAAACACAGATATCAAAACAGACAATTTATGTTCCATATTTCACCGCAAAAACAAACTTATATTTGACACTGTTGTTGTTTGGAGTTTAGACTTTAACCAATGAATGTTTGTGTTTGCAGATTTCGAGTTTAATTCAGAATTTCACAAGAACAAATCCAGCCGACTTACTGATCATCCACGGGACTGCTGACGGTGAGGACCATCAGACACCCTGCATCATAAACACAGTGCAGTGTCATCCAGCCAGCTTCAGCTAAACCCTTACTGGCTACATACCCTATACCTTCTTGTAAAGTACAGTTTAAACTGATGCAAAAATGAAACTCTGCAGCCTTTAAAGTAGCAATATTTCAGATTTTCATATCAAGTGATCATTAAAGGGCCCTAATCTGTCAAAAGTCATTCGTAAACCATGGTCTTTTTTAATACTTCTTTAACTGACAACAGTAGTTCAGGGATATTTGGATTTCAAAATTAGTTTTACAGCCCCTAAATCTTGTTACATTTCGATGTCCCGCCCTCCACCGTTATACCAATCAGAAAGTCTGTGATCCGGGTTGGCAGAATTCACAGCGTTGAGTTAATCTCACTGGAAAAGTACCATGTGGCCGCAGAACTAAAAAGGTCACGATATGATTCTCAAATCATTAATGGCAAAACAAGGAATAAAACAATGATTTCTATCAGGGCCTTTGTGAAACAGGTGTTGGTTATTGATTTGTTGTTGACAAGACTCTTGTCTATTCAGTATTATGTTCCCAGGTGGATTTGTCTGCATATCTGGCAACCTGAGTCAGGGAGAGTGGGAGAGGTTGCAGTACCAATTTTTGCCAGATTTTTACATACAGTACTGCTCCTGTAATAAGAAAGCAAAGTAATTATCATCAAAGAGCATCATATAGAAAATCCAACAAGCACTATAGTTTGTTCTAATCTTCTAATGTTCACATTATTTGGACCTGTTAGACGCAACACACAAACATTCCACGGCACACTGGTTGAAAAACACTGTTCTAGAGCGGCCCACACACAGTTGATTTGACAGTGGTCAGAATAATTCATGTTTTCTAGGATATTTATGTGAACAGTCTGAGTTTCTTGGGAGCTGGAAATATGTGCTTCTATTCTCACAACTCATTTTTTTTTTAGAGGAAAGTTTTTTTTTTTATGAGATTCTGACATTTTCTGTGTTTTTCTGCAGCCACTGTGCACTTCCAGCATTCGGCAGAACTGGTCAAGCTGCTGTCGTCTCTCAGCGTCAACTACACTCTGCAGGTCAGAAATCACCGCCGTTTTGGAGAAAGGAGAAAGGCTAAATAGGTTTTATGTTCCAGTTCAATGCCAGACCATTTGAGCGCTTTTAATAATTCACCAAACACATTAATCCAGCTCTGGTTCAATTAAAATCTTAAGACAAGTAAAAATACATTCCAATTGTATAAAATAATCATTTAGCCGCAGATTCCGAACATCAGCAAACACACTTTACACAGAGTAACATCAGATATCTTCTTTTTTGTCGTTGCATTTTAACAGAATTGGCTGCACTCACACTAACCCTCTAAGCGCCACGGTAGAATTAAGTCAACTTTTTTAAATGGTAGATTGTTGTCAAAATCCATTCAAACTTTCTGCCACACAATGATTTGTTTTCATATATATTTCCCTGATTTATATGTTTTATTTATTGATCTATTCATTTGATAGGGACAATGTACAATAATGAACATCAGTATAAAACAGAAGTGAATATGCAGGGTTACGGCTACAAAGCTAGTTTTTATCCATGGTCTCTAGGCAGGAAAAAAATGCAAATCTAGCATTGAGATCATATATTGTAATCTATGTCGTCTTTGACAGTGGTCCCCAACTCCTGCTCAAACTCCTTTTGTCCCTTATCAACCACTGTATTTCAAGATGCCGTCTTCCAGCTCTCATGGACATTTATAATTCAAACTCTAAGTCTTTGAAAACAATTCAAGAAAATGGTGGAGGTAAATATTCTTAAAAAGGTTTCATTTTTTATTGGTTAATGTGTTTCTTTTGTTTTTTTCTGGAGCAACTGTAAAAATTAAACAGAGCACCTTTAAAGCTGACCAGTGTGGGACTCTGCCGTGAGTGCAGAGGGAGACTGTTCCAGATGTTCTTGGCCCTCACGGAGCCCCTTTGGGCCATCCTAATAGTATTTCTAATTTACATAAAGCCTCTATCTCTTTTCACTTTTCAGTTATAAAGAAATGATGATGTCAAAATTGAGCCTCAGGAAAAGTAAACACTGGCACATAAAGGGTTAGTAACCAGATGAAAATGAGTCCGGCCAACTCTGTTCTATACTATTAAAGTATTTTAATTGACTCCTAATTTAAAAGAAATATTTCATAATCAAGTAATTCCTGGTTATTTCTGAGTCTAGACCTGTGTGTAAACTCTCCATTATTTTGGAGTCATGACCAAATGAGTTGAACAGATATCATTATTTCTTGCCTGGCAGCCATACTAGAAAAGGGTGCATCTCTTGTCTAAAGGTCTAACAGGTCTAAGACAGTTTGCAGTCTCCCATCCCAACACTAATCAGGCCCTGCGCGGCTTAGCATCAAGGACGATTTCACCATATCTCTCTCTTCTTGTCCAGATTTTTCCGGACGAAGGCCACGACATCTCAACCCCAAAAAGCAAACACTACATGTTCACTTCAGTCCTCAACTTCTTCAGACACTGCTTCCTGCCAGACCCAGAGGTGGCGCCAGAGAGCGACAAGGAGGAGGACTAGAAGGAGGAGGAAGCAGAAGCACTTCCTGTACAGATCCGGCGGACCAATGGCGCTGGGTGGAAGAACGTGTGGCTGTTAAAACGTCAGGGATTTCTCTAATGGTGTATTTTTGTATCAGGAGCAAGTCTGGGCCATTGACATAGACCTCTGCTGTATTCTACTCTACTTTACTCTACTTTGATCTACTCTACTCTACCCTACTCTGCCCTACTCTACCCTACCCTACTTTTCTCTACTCTACTCTACTCTACCCTACTCTACCCTACTCTACTCTACTCTACCCTACTCTACCCTACTCTCCCCTACTCTACTCTACCCTACTTTACTCTACTCTACTCTACCCTACTCTCTACTCTACTCTAATCTACTCTACCCACTCTACCCTACCCTACTCTACCCTACTCTACCCTACTCTAATCTACTCTACTCTACTCTACTCTACCCTACTCTGCTCTACCCTACTCTACTCTACTCTACCCTACTCTACCCTACCCTACTCTACTCTACTCTACCCTACTCTGCTCTACCCTACTCTACTCTACTCTACCCTACTCTACTCTACCCTACTCTCTACTCTACCCTGCTCTACTCTACTCTACCCTACCCTACTCTACTCTACTCTACTCTGCTCTACCCTACTCTGCTCTACCCTACTCTACCCTACCCTACTCTACCCTACTCTGCTCTACCCTACTCTACCCTACCCTACTCTACCCTACTCTCTACTCTACTCTACTCTGCTCTACCCTACTCTACCCTACCCTACTCTACTCTACTCTACTCTACTCTACCCTACTCTACCCTACCCTACTCTGCTCTACACTACTCTGCTCTACTCTACTATACCCTACCCTACTTTACCCTACCCTACTCTGCTCTACTCTACTCTACTCTACTCTACTTTACCCTACTCTACCCTACTCTACTCTACTCTACCCTACTCTCTACTCTACCCTACCCTGCTCTACCCTGCTCTACCCTACCCTACTCTACTCTACTCTACCCTACTCTGCTATACTCTACTCTACCCTACCCTACACTACCCTCCCCTACTCTACTCTACACTGCTCTGCTCTGCTCTGCTGTACTTTACTCTACTCATTTTGTTTAAGATGTTCCAATGAAAGCAGCAGACAAGGTTCTCTCATACATATTTAAAAAAAAACAATGTCACTTGAAAATAGATTTGTTCCATGTTTGAAGTCCATTAAAATAGAACTCTAAAGTGGGCCCAACTCTAGGATTTTTAGCTTATTTTCTTGTAATTATTTTGCCCAGTTATATGCCGTCTTTGTGATTTGCTTGCGATTCCTCCGTCAGTCCATCTGGGTCAGTCCCTCTGGTGTCTCCTGATTGTTTTCTGTCATTGACTACTCTCTTCCTTTTCCACGATGTGAAAGTCCTCAATAATGTCTTGTCCATGGTCCAGACAGAAGATTCTCAAACTACTGTGAATATGTCTCATTCGCACTGACCACAACCATCAGACTGGTGCCTTTACCTCATGATCCTCACTGCTCCTGCTGTTTCTAACCTCTCCAACATCGACTCAATACAACTGTAGCATTAAAGCTGCACTACCTAACTTTTCTAGTGGAGAATAAGCTGCGAATTGGAGGTTTATTGCTTTGTCTGAAAAGTATCAAAAATTAGACTTAGTTTAGAATTAGTTTGTTTTTGTACAGCCTGTAATCATAGTTTGACCAATGGGAAGAAATGTTTTAGAAAGACCAGAGAGAGAGGCCCACAGAGAAAGAGAGGCCAGAGAAAGAGAGCCCAGAGAGAGGAAGGACCAGAAAGAGGGAGAGACCGGAGAGAGAGAGGGACCAGAGAGAGACCAATCTGCGTCCATTCAGGATCCAGTGGGGGCGGGTCTAACCGGTGCTTGCGTTGCAGAATTATGCAGAATTAATTAGTGTCATATCCCCTGTATGCTGTGGAATGTCTTTGCTCATGACAGTTCCAGGCAAATCAGTAAACCGTTCTCTTAGAAGAAAGAAGAAGCAGGGTAGGGTTTGGTCACATGTCTATAAAATTTTAGAAAAAAACGTGCAAAGTTGATTTGCACGTTACGTTTGCTTGAAGACATCTCAAAACCTGACATTTACAGTCAACAAATGTGATGTTTCAATCTTTGACCCAAGATGGCTGCACACTTTCCTTGGCAAGAGAGGTACAGTACAGCTGGTCTAAACAACACGGGTATCTTTCTCATGAAGTTTTCAACAGAGTTTAAAACCACAACAAATGAACACATGGATTGAACTTCAGATGGGTTAGCGTAAGGGTTAGCGTGAGGATGAGGGTCAGGGTGAGGGCTAGCATGAGGGAGAGTATGGGACATGTTTTGTTATTTCAGAGTCCAGGGAAGTTCCATGTGTCGTTTATGCATGAGCCTTCAGCCTCGGTCACTTCCCTCTGGACCCTACTGTCCTCTATCCAGAAGACCACGACCACGTGACCTGTAGGTGAAATGTCTCTATGACGTTTGTTCATTAGACAATAAAAAATTATACACATGAGTTTGTCTCTGCTTTATCCTCAGACTACCCTGGTCTTACCACACCATCGTACTCATTTCATTTCATACTAAGATCTGGATTTGCTCCATTGAACTCTGTTAACAGGCGGGAGGGGTCAATTACTTTTTGCAGATTGAAATGACTGGATCTGAGTTTATCTGAGTATATAATGCGCCCGGGTGAGTGAGGCCTTTAGCCTTTAGCTTTACTTTAGCATTTAGCCTAGCTTCAGCCGTCTCCTTTGCCGCCAACGAAGCCCGTGGGGAGTAGAGCCACAACATCTTTGCAGCAATGACATTTGCTAAACATTCTTCCCATTATTCCCAAAATGTTCAGCGATTTGACTGTTTCTCTGTCACTGCACACAGCTGCAATTACAATTAATAGTGGTATAATATGTTGCTTTGTTAACATTTTTAATGAAAGGAAATAAAGACAAACATAAAAATGACACAGAAATGTTTTCAGTGTTTTTCCATGTTTTATTATCATCATCATCATCACTACAGTCACAATTACCCCAATCCCACCTGTTTCCCTTCCCCTTAAAAACAGCAAAAAGAACAAGAACAAGCATTTTACAAAATCCATCCTAGAAGAAAAATGAACAGCCGAAAAATAATATTACTCTTGAATACGTCATATAATAATTAATCATAATAATATCAATACAAGACGTCAAATCAATCCATCCCCATTGGCTAAACTCACTATGAGATTTTCACATCTCAAAAATATAGTTATTTACACTTTTGTTCTGTACATTTCCCTGTGACATGCAACAGCCCCTGTACACGTTTACAATCCCAGCTTTAGCAGAGCACTCAGGAGATGACAAGAAAGGGCAGTAACTTTGAATGTGTCATAAATGTAAAATGCAAAATGGACAATGTTATAGTTATTGCACTGCAAAAACTGATAAAATTTAAGATAATGTTTGCTAGAATCAAGTGTTTTTACCTTAACACTAGATTCTCCAATGGGACGAAGACATTTAGTCTGAATCCAAAAACATTTGCTTTATTTTCTCTTTCCAACGGTGTCATTTCTGGAATTTTGACTTATTTTTTTTATCACTTTTTGTAGTGTAGAATATCCATTGATTGGTGACTTTTGTTATGGCATGATTCAAACACAAACAAATACATGCTTTGTAGATTTAAAGCTGGGGTGCCTGACTTTTCAGTTCAATGCTATTTTGTCTCAGCAGAAAGACTGGTAAAAGTCGTTAGTTGTGAATAAACCACAACTTGCTGTTTTGACTTCATGATATGATATAGATTTCTTTCTTATTCTACATACAGTACAATTTGACCTTTGGGGCTCAGATCTGATTGGCTGAGTGAGGGCAGTCCTGTATTGTTTAAAAAAATCTGATTTAAAGACGTGACAGACGCCAAAATATACATAAACTGCAAAAAGTGATGGGAAATTGGTCAAAAATTGCTCACATTTGTAGAAATGTATCTTCATTCTGACTGAGTCTTTAAAAGAAGATTCTCCAATGGGACAAAGTAAAATTATCTTGTTTTAAAAAGATCCAGAAACCAGAAAAAATGTCTTTGTCCCATCGGAGAATGTCCTGAAATGAAGATAAGAATTACTAACACCTCATGTTTTATCATTTTTTGCAGAGTACATATGAAAACTAGTGATAGAACTGTTTTGAGAACCAGTTAGATGGACTTACATTACAAAGTTAGGTACCTCAGCTTTAAGACTTTACATATCTTAAATAGCTTTAACATCTTCTCTTGATTGATTCAGGTTCAACAGGACTGAATATAGACATTTCTTTAATGACACTTTCACATAGGTTCTTACCATTTATCTTTACAAAAAGATATATTCCGTTCAATGTATTTGTGTGTAGCCGTAAATCACAACAGCAGTCGTCTTTGAGGAATTTACAAAGTTGTCGATTCGCAAACAACAGATCAGAGAATCAAACCGTTCAAACATAGGAAATGCAATAATAACAAACACATAAGAGCCGTAGGTCCAAAATGTCAATATTGAAAGAATGTAGAATGTGAACAATGCTAAACCTGCTAGCTCAATGAAGCCCAATAGGGAAGTGCTCGTGGACAAAGTTTTGCCCCAACTCACTCACACTGAAAAGTAAACTATATTTTTAGCTTCAAAAATCTGCGGTTTTGCTCTCTCTCTCTCTTTCTGTGTTTTTGTTCTGATGTTGTGTTTGTAAATCCAGATATGAGCCATACAAGGATTGACCAATCATATGCCTTCATTCGTGGGGGAAACTCCTGCTTGCCTTAGCAACCGTCCTAACAACACGTCTGCCCCTGTTACAGCGCTAACAGGAAAATGAGCTCTAGCTAGCTTATGTTCAAATTGGCATCTTTCGCATTAAGGCTAACACGGCCCAAGACAAGCAGCGACTCAAAAAGAATGAATAACAATGGGGAAAAAATGTTTTAGATTTTGAAATAGTCCCTTCATTCGACCAATCAGGAAGCAGGGGTGAGCAGGGGGCGGGTCTAACGGGTGCTTGATGTCAAAAATATTCTCTATACACCGTTTTTGATACGTTCCGGACAGTTCAGTGATGTATATTGAACTGTTTTCAATGAGTGACGATGCGATAGATGGAAAAACACGAAATAGTGCTGATGGCAAGAAAACACTTTTATGGTTTTATGGATTGGATTCCACCTGGTGATAGGAGCAGCTGCAAACATAAACATGCGGATTCAGAAAAAGAGATGAACATATGTGAACATTACAGGAAGAAAACCATCAAACACGAGAGATTCTGTCGTAAAAATGGGTCAATTTACAGAAGATGTATTTCCAATTCAGTAGAAGGAACATAAACCAGGAGTTACAATGGTGCAGAGTGGTCCCTTTTGCAACCTTTGTGTTTCAAGAATTCTATATACATTTTTTATTTTTTTTTACAGTGTCTTATGCATTGTGTGTGTGTTTACTCCCAAAACATCACATAAGCGCCAGTTTCCTTTGTTTTAAAGTCAGGAGAAAGCTTTTGTGTGCACCACTGTGATTAGTTAGTGACTCTCTCTGGTCTCTTTCTCTATGGTCTCTCTCTGGTCTCACTCTGGTCTCTCTGGTCTCTTTCTCTATGGTCTCTCTCTGGTCTCACTCTGGTCTCTCTGGTCTCTTTCTCTATGGTCTCTCTCTGGTCTCACTCTGCTCTCTCTGGTCTCTTTCTCTTTGGTCTCTCTCTGGTATCCCTCTACTCTTTCTGGTCTCCCTCTTGTCTCTCTGGCCTCTCTCTGGTCTCTCTCTGGCCTCTCTCTGGTCTCTCTCTGGTCTCCCTCTACTCTCTCTGGTCTCTCTCTGCTCTTTCTGGTCTCCCTCTTGTCTCCCTCTGTTCTCTCACTGGTCTCTCTCTGGCCTCTCGTCTCTCTCTGGTCTCCCTCTGCTCTCTAACTGGTCTCACTCTGCTCTCTCTGGTCACTCTCTGCTCTCTCTTGGGTTTCCCTCTCTGGTCTCTTTCTGGACTCCCTCTGGTCTCTCTCTGATCACTCTGGGGTTTCCCTCTCTTGTCTCTCTCTAGTCCTTACACCTGCTTTGCATATTTTTATCATTTCATTTAAGGGGGAATAAAGGGACCACTGTAATTGAAATAATGTCAAATATACAGACCTTTCATGCACTTCAACAACAGAAGTATTCTGACCTGTCACACACTCGTATCATCTCAACATATGGGAAAAAGGAAACTGAAAATGCTTTAATACTATGATTTTAACACACACTTAGAAATCATTTTGGGGTCGCTGAGGAAAGTGAAAACATTTAAATTACTGTGTATTTTTGGCCGGAAATCAAAGCCTCAGTTAGTACATGCAGCCAAATTAGTTAGAAATCATTTCCAGATAGGTATTTAGAATTCATCACACAAACTGTCTGGTCTACTTTAACAAGGCCGCATGAGACTTCGTAATACAAGTATCAAAGATCTCTCTCTCTGGTTTCTTTCTGGTCTCTCTCTGCTCTCTCCCTGTCTCTCTCTGGGCTCTTTCTGGCCTCTCTCTGGTCTGTCTCATGGTCTTTCTCTGGTCAGTCTCATGGTCTCTCTCTGATCTCTCGCTGATCTCTCTCTGGTCTCTCTCTGGTCTCTCTTTGGTCTCTCTCCGGCCTCTCTCTGGCTTCAAAGATCAATGCTTTTTATATTCTTTTAAATGCGGCAAGTCCCAACTACAACTAAAACTCCTTTAATTACAAGCCAGACGTGCCGTGCTGGTCATTCATAAAGATCAGAATCATGAGAGAGCAGTGTGCATGCGTTTGAGTGCGGCTTTAAATGTAAATACAAATGTATGACAATAAAGTGGATTTTTATCATTCCAACTTCTACGACAGGAAGTGATACATCTCGACCTGAGTTGATTACAAGGTAAAATGAGACTTTATTAAACCGCAGTATAAGGCTTTGCAGTAGTTTTAGTGGGGTTTATGGGTTTTTAACAGGGAAGGAAATTATGAATCTAGAGCTAGGTAAAACATAGAAATGATTAGCTAAAGACAATAGTGGCATGAATAGCCTGTCCAGCAAGAAAGAAGCAGATGGAGTAGATTTAATTTAATGGAGTAAATGCTGTTGATAAATGTCAGTTTTTGTCAAATTTGCAGTCTTGGATATACCTTTTTCTTTTTCTTGGGTTGTTTGAGGAATGGTTTTTAACTTATGTGTTCATGAAAAGACCCAGGACATGTTAGAGGGACTAGGACTGGCCTGGGAACGCCTCAATTCCCCCAGATGAGCTGGAAAGTGCGTGTGTGGAGGGAGGGAGGTGTGGGCGTCTCTGCTCAGACCGTTGAAAGACGCGGCAATGGATGAAGCGGAAGAAAATGGAAGGCACAGATCCAGAGGGGTGAGATATGACCCTGGACACATTCAAAACACATATTTCTCCTACGGGGGTCAATAAAGTATCTGTCCATCTCTCACGTGACATCACAAAGTTCCAAACAGCCTTCAGTTTAACATTGTGGCACAGGGCAAACCTCTTCACTGTGGTAAATGTCTAAATTAGAGTTATTTATAGCTAATATCTCTGAAATCTGTGAGCCAATCTCCACATGAACGCAAAACTGTATCTACTGAACTATTCAATCCAAATCAATGTATTTTAGCCCTAAGTCACAAACGCAGTGGTCTCGGAGGACTTTACAAAGCTGTTGAACATGGTTGAAGCATTTTCTCACATAAGGTGAAATACAGTAGATGTGGTGACAAGAACAAATCCATGATATTGTCAGGAGAAATGACTTTGAAATGTGAGAATACTGCAGCTTTGTGAATCTAATCTCTATCAAACACCCGGAAAGAACACAACATTTGGACTGTCTCTTTTCTATATTTCTCTCAATCATTATTGATCTAAAGAATTACAGATCATGAAAGAAACGGGGAATGTCGCATGACTTTTGACCATGTTGTTGCTCGGGAACAGTGGGAAGTGTGATATTTGATGTTTCTGGAGGATAAATTAGCATCACGTCAGATTCGCAGCCTGCAGATGCACTTTGACGGACAGTTGTGGTTGATCCAGTTGAACAAACTCATACATCATCATCTAAAGTTGGATTTATCCTCATTGGTTCTTTTTTTTTTTTGGTTCTTTGTCCAGTGTGAAAAACTGTCTTGCAAGCCTCCCAGTTGTTACAAAAAAATGCTAAAGTATGAGGAAATAATTGGTTGAATCAAGCTTGTTTTTATTTTTTATCTTCATTTAAATTTAAAACTAGATTCTCCAATGGGACAACGACATCTTATTTGAAGAACTGTTGCCTAATTTTCTCATTCAAAGGGAGAAATGTCTTTATCTTTTTCAAACAAGATTATTTTTGCTTTGCCCATTGGGGAATCTGGTTTTAAGGCTCAGTCAAAATGCATGATGATCAAATGACGATACATTTTGCCAAATTTGAGTCATTTCAAACCTATTTTTCACCACTTTTTGCAGTGCTCATTGCTTTAGTTGGAAAGAATAATTAGTGACATGCTGTAGTCAAGGAAACAGATATATGTACGGTAGGTTTGTCTCATTAAACCTGAAGAATGATTTTGTTTTGTCGATAATTGAATAAAAACAAGCTTGGTGCTCAGGAATGCTGGGCAGGCTACAAAAGATACATTTTTTTCCAGTTGAAATCAAGGAGTACCACATTTCTGCACACAAACAAAGACACAAATCTCAAATAAATAGACGTAATAAATAAAAGTATACAAATGTTTCTATCCCTACATTTCTCTCAGTCCAGTTTTACCAGGAACCTTTCTCAGACGACAAGGAGTTTATGTAAAAAGTGAGATTTCCCCTCGTGCTGCGTCCTCGGACAGATGCTGACGTGACTAAAGTGACAGGACCCATGCGTTTGGCTGCGAGTCGAAGTCCGGAGCGATGCGTGGGATGTGCTTTAAGAACAGGAGGGTGGGTGAGCTCGCCGTCGCCCCCTACAGTCCCTCTGAGCTCTACTCACAAAACGTGTCCTTCATATTTTACATCATTCATTCATGTACTCACAAGTCACAGTCACACACACACACACACACACACACTCAGAGCTCACAGTTCAGCTCTGGGAATCCAAAACGGTTCCAAGTCCAGGTTGTTAAGTCTTGGTCCAAAGGCGTGTTGTTGTTGTGTTGTGTTTCTCTTTTTCTCTTTGTTGGAGTTTGTTAAAAGGTGTGTGAGTGGGTTTGGTTTCACTCTTCCTCCTCCTCTTCCTCCTCGGACGGCGGTAGCAGCTCCTCTTTCAGACAATCTCTGTAGAAACTGGTCAGAGTGGAGTGGAGGTGGTGGAGGCTCGGCTCGGACAGGACGTGGCCCTCGTCTGGGTAGATCTGATGGGAGAGAGACGGGGGAGAGATGGGGGAGATGTATGATAGATGGGGAGAGAGACATGAGAGATGGGGGGGAGAGATATGAGAGATGGGGGAGAGACATGAGAGATGGGGGAGAGATATGAGAGATGGGGGAGAGACATGAGAGATGGGGGAGAGATATGAGAGATGGGGGAGAGACATGAGAGATGGGGGAGAGACATGAGAGATGGGGGAGAGACATGAGAGATGGGGGAGAGATATGAGAGATGGGGGAGATGGAGATGAGAGATGGGGGAGAGGAGAGAGGGGGGGAGACATGAGAGATGGGGGAGAGACATGAGAGATGGGGGAGAGTGAGAGATGGGGGAGAGACATGAGAGATGGGGGAGATGTGAGAGATGGGGGAGAGACATGAGAGATGGGGGAGAGACATGAGAGATGGGGGAGAGACATGAGAGATGGGGGAGATGTGAGAGATGGGGGAGAGACATGAGAGATGGGGGAGAGACATGAGAGATGGGGGAGAGACATGAGAGATGGGGGAGAGACATGAGAGATGGGGGAGAGACATGAGAGATGGGGGAGAGACATGAGAGATGGGGGAGAGACATGAGAGATGGGGGAGAGCATGAGAGATGGGGGAGAGACATGAGAGATGGGGGAGAGACATGAGAGATGGGGGAGAGACATGAGAGATGGGGGAGAGACATGAGAGATGGGGGAGAGACATGAGAGATGGGGGAGAGACATGAGAGATGGGGGAGAGTCATGAGAGATGGGGGAGATGTGAGAGATGGGGGAGAGACATGAGAGATGGGGGAGAGACATGAGAGATGGGGGAGGACATGAGAGATGGGGGAGAGACATGAGAGATGGGGGAGAGACATGAGAGATGGGGGAGGCATGAGAAATGGGGGAGAGACATGAGAGATGGGGGAATGGAGAGATGGGGGAGATGTGAGAGATGGGGGAGAGACATGAGAGATGGGGGAGAGACATGAGAGATGGGGGAGAGACATGAGAGATGGGGGATAGACATGAGAGATGGGGGAGAGTGAGAGATGGGGGAGATGTGAGAGATGGGGAGAGACATGAGAGATGGGGGAGATGTGAGAGATGGGGGAGAGACATGAGAGATGGGGGAGAGACATGAGAGATGGGGGAGAGACATGAGAGATGGGGGAGAGAATGAGAGATGGGGGAGAGACATGAGAGATGGGGGAGAGACATGAGAGATGGGGGAGAGACATGAGAGATGGGGGAGAGACATGAGAGATGGGGGAGAGAAGAGAGAGATGGGGGAGAGTGAGAGATGGGGGAGGGTCATGAGAGATGGGGGAGATGTGAGAGATGGGGGAGAGACATGAGAGATGGGGGAGAGACATGAGAGATGGGGGAGAGACATGAGAGATGGGGGAGAGACATGAGAGATGGGGGAGAGACATGAGAGATGGGGGAGAGACATGAGAGATGGGGGAGAGACATGAGAGATGGGGGAGAGACATGAGAGATGGGGGAGAGACATGAGAGATGGGGGAGAGACATGAGAGATGGGGGAGAGACATGAGAGATGGGGGAGAGACATGAGAGATGGGGGAGAGACATGAGAGATGGGGGAGAGTCATGAGAGATGGGGGAGAGACATGAGAGATGGGGGAGATGTGAGAGATGGGGGAGATGTGAGAGATGGGGGAGAGACATGAGAGATGGGGGAGAGACATGAGAGATGGGGGAGAGACATGAGAGATGGGGGAGATGTGAGAGATGGGGGAGATGTGAGAGATGGGGGAGATGAGAGATGGGGGAGAGACATGAGAGATGGGGGAGAGACATGAGAGATGGGGGAGAGACATGAGAGATGGGGGAGAGACATGAGAGATGGGGGATAGACATGAGAGATGGGGGAGAGTGAGAGATGGGGGAGAGACATGAGAGATGGGGGAGAGACATGAGAGATGGGGGAGAGACATGAGAGATGGGGGAGAGACATGAGAGATGGGGGAGATGTGAGAGATGGGGGAGATGTGAGAGATGGGGGAGAGACATGAGAGAGATGGGGGAGAGACATGAGAGATGGGGGAGAGACATGAGAGATGGGGGAGAGACATGAGAGATGGGGGAGATGTGAGAGATGGGGGAGATGTGAGAGATGGGGGAGAGACATGAGAGATGGGGGAGATGTGAGAGATGGGGGAGAGACATGAGAGATGGGGGAGAGACATGAGAGATGGGGGAGAGACATGAGAGATGGGGGAGAGACATGAGAGATGGGGGAGATGTGGACATGAGAGATGGGGGATAGACATGAGAGATGGGGGAGAGACATGAGAGATGGGGGATAGACTTGGTCAGGACACTACCGGAGCTGGATTTACCTAATGTACATGTTTTTAGACTATTGTGTCTTTAGTACAGTACAGTACAGTACAGTACAGTACAGTGCAGTGCAGTGCAGTGCAGTGCAGTGCAGTACAGTACAGTACAGTACAGTACAGTTCAGTGCAGTGCAGTACAGTACAGTGCAGTGCAGTGCAGTGCAGTACAGTACAGTACAGTACAGTACAGTACAGTTCAGTGCAGTGCAGTACAGTACAGTGCAGTGCAGTGCAGTGCAGTACAGTACAGTACAGTACAGTGCAGTATGATAAAGAGGTTAGCACAGCTCAGAGGAGGAACACTAACTCCTTCTGCTTCGAGAGGTACGTGGACAACATTTATTTTGTTTTCAAATGTAGATGGTGGGGCTTGTATACATGCATTAAGACTTCCGAGCTTCCGGCTCAACCGCACGGCATTGTGGGTAGTTTTCTCAAAAAGGTGGGCATCAAATCACCATGCCATATTGGATTACAATTTCAGACATTTTGAAGGTAATGTACAGATTTTTTAATTTAACAAAAAAGTAACGCATTTTTTTCTTGTGGTTTTAGATGTAAACATAACTGTCTGACTACAGAGCTACACGCAGCTTATGCTACTTACGAGGATCGAAGGCTTACACGCGAGCTTTATAAACTTACCCAAATTGGTGAATTTTTAAACTATTAAAACAATCTATGGGCTGGAAACAAGAGAGAAAGTTCACGTTCACAACATGTAATCCAAAATGGCAGCGTGATTTGATGCCCACCTTTTTGAGAAAACTGCCCACAATGCCGTGCGGTCGAGCCGGAAGCTCGGAACTCTTAATGCATGTATACAGGTGCGTCTTATAGTCCGGGAGGTACAGTATATACAGATGCACTTAATAATCACGCATGTCTTATTTACAGGTGATGTTACTCACAAGTGGAGGAACATCAATTTTTAGAATCTGAAAACCTCCTAAAATTCCCACATGAGCAGGTGTCAGAATAAGAGTTTTGGAATGTCGCCCAGTCCCAGCCCAGAGCGGGTGAAGCTGTCTCTGCGTCTGTGATCTCACCTGCATGGAGTAGTTGGCTCCCACTTTCACCAGGTTTTTTACCAGCTCCGCCGTGTGCTGGAAGTGAATGTTTGCTGCAGAACAAAACACAGAAGAAGAACTTAGGAAACAAACAAATCAGATTTTGGGAGAAATAGGAGGAAAAAGATCCATTCACGTTTCTCCCTGGTTTAGCGGCCAGTCAGCAAAAGCAGACACTCAAGTTTGTTTGTTTGACTTTTCATTCAATTCCTCCAGGCCCTAGGGGTGAACGCTGACGTCAGGGAGAAAGCCTCTGTATGAGAAATCTTAAACAAACCTCTGTCCTTGTCCTTTCTTGTATAATTTAAGTTTATTTTTTCTGAAAATTTGTGGAACAAAGACCAGAGATATCAGAGAGAAACCAAAGAGTGAGATCGAAGTGGGAGACCATACAGAGATCAGAGAGAGACCAGAGAGGGATCAGAGACACATAAAAGAGACCAGAGAGAGAACAGAGAGGGATCAGAAAGAGACCAGAGAGAGACCAGAGAAGGATCAGAGACAGATCAGAAAGAGACCTGCGAGGGATCAGAGAGAGACCGTAGAGAGACCATGCAGAGAGAAACCAGAGAGAGACTGGAGAGACCAGAGGGGGATCAGAGAGAGACCAGAGAGACTAGAGAGAGAATAGAAAGAGAGACCAGAGCGAGACCAGAAACCAGAGAGAGACAAGATAGACATCAGAGACTAAGTCCTCCTAACTAATCACCACGGTAGACACAAGCCACAAAAGATTTCTTCTGACTTTAAATAAAAGTAACTGTTTTACTGTTTTTGTGATATGATATGAGGAGACATGAACAGAGAGGCTGCTTCCATTTGGGTTATGGTTATCAAAAATCAAACACTCATTTTCCTTGTCCTCTTCCTGACGGCAGTGACTCTGTGCCTCAGAATGACTCAAAATCCAGGGTAAAACATTGTCATATTTGTAATAATGGTCTCTCACCATCTGCTGTTCCGTGCACCAGCATCAGCGTCTGATCCCGGAACGCCTGGACGTTCTGCAGCACGCTGGAAAACTGCAACCAGGAAACAACATTCAGAGACATTCCAATAAAACACACCAGGAAATACATTTATCAGACTTTACAGCAGGGTTTGCTCACATTCTCCCAAGGGACGATCGCAAATGTGTCCAATCAACAACATTCAACAAGGATTTTTAGGTATTGACGATTGGTCGACTGCACTGAAAACATATTAGGTTATAGACTGCTTCCTTGCATGCTAAAGCTAAAGATTTTTTTTTTTTTCTGTTTTATACTTTATCTAGTATAAATCTGCTTCTTCACGACAGGTAGCAACGATGTAGCAACCAATCAGGAGATAGACTGCTCTGTTCACGGTCCGATATAAGAGAGATACCAGAGAGAGACCAGGCAGAGTCCAGAGAGAGAGATCAGTAGGAGAAACCAGAGAGAGAGACCATAGAGAGACCAGAGAGAGGCCATAGAGAGACCAGAGAGAGACCAGACAGAGTCCAGAGAGAGAGATCAGTAGGAGAAACCAGAGAGAGAGACAATAGAGAGACCAGAGGGAGAGATCAGAGAGAAGTACCAGAGAGACCAGAGAGAGACCAGAAAGAGAGACAAGAGTGAGACCAGAAAGAGAGAAAACAGAGAGACAAACCAGAGAGAGACCAGAGAGAGAGAACAGAGAGATGAACCAGAGAGAGAGACCAAAGAGAGAGAGAGACCAGAGAGAGAGAAAGACCAGAGAGAGATCAGAAAGAGCTCAGAGAGAGAGACTAGAGAGTTAAATCAGAGAGAGAGAGAGAGATCAGAGAGAGAGAAAGATGTACTTTATGCTTTCGGAGGTAGGGGATAAGCACATTGAGGAAACCTGAGGTCTCGTCAGTCTCTCGTCTTTCTGAGGAACCTAAACGATCTTGCATTGAAACGGTTTTTGTCGATTGATTTCGTGACAATAGGTTCTTGTTCTTGGACCTTGCTTTATTTGACATATTTGTCTGCTGCACACTGGGGACTTTTGCACGTGAGGTTTTACTGTAAACGGCAAATAAACTGAATCTGAAGAATTTAATTAACATTCTGTACCAGCATTTCCCTCTTTTTCATTTCCCAGACATTCCGACATATCAGCATTTTTTAACCCCACCATTTCCTTCAAAACACTCACTTAGTCCATAACTTCCTTCATTCCAGCATTTTCCACATTTATGATACAAATTCTTCCACTGCTCCTGCTGTTTCTTTCCACTTGATTTAACACTGCTTTACACAAAAAAAGATGTTGTCTGTGGGAGGTCTGTGAGAGGAGCTCAGATGAATGACAGGGCCCTACAGAGCGAGAGAGACCCTACAGAGCGAGAGAGGCCCTACAGAGCGAGAGAGACCCTACAGAGCGAGAGAGACCCTACAGAGCGAGAGAGACCGCGGTTGGAGGCGGAGGCTGTGGATTTGCATGTGGGAGGAAACACAGATGAAATATATGTACCTGGTACCGGCTGTCGTCTCGAAGCGGTAACCCCAGGTATCGCTCGGAAAAGGCGGAGGCTGGAAAGAGAGAGAGAGAGAGAGAGAGACAGAGGGAGAGAAAGAGAAAGAGAGACAGAGAGAGAGAGAAAGAGGGAGAGAGACAGAGGGAGAGGAAGAGAGACAGAGGGAGAGGAAGAGAGAGGGGAGATAGAGAGAGAGAGACAGAGAGAGAGACAGAGAGAGAGAAAGAGAGACAGAGAGAGAGAAAGAGAGACAGAGGGAGAGAAAGAGAGAGACAGAGGGAGAGAAAGAGAGAGAGGAGAGACAGAGAGAGAGAAAGAGAGAGAGGAGAGACAGAGAGAGAGAAAGAGAGACAGAGGGAGAGAAAGAGAGAGACAGTGAGAGAGAAAGATAAAAAGACAGACAGAGACAGACAGAGAGAGAGAGAGACAAAGAGAGACAGAGAAACAGAGAGAAAAAGGGGGAGAGACAGAGAGATAGAGGGAGGAGAGGGAGAGAGAAAGAGAAACAGAGAGAAAGATAAACAGAGAGAGAGAGAGAGAGAGAGGGGACAAAGTAAGAACCAGGCTGTAAACTGAAAGTGTTTTTTTCTCTTATATTACAAAAAAAAAAAAAAAAAAAACAGCTGAGTATATTCCACTGTGGGGCCAACTGTTTGTGAAAGCCAGATCTCGTCAGAAGCTAAGCAAGGCAGGGCCTGGTTAGTATTGTGTGATGGGAGACCAGTGTCTGTGACTGTAAAGTGCCACACTGTGTCCTTAAGCAAGACACTTCAGAGAAATATTATGAATCAGGAGTGTGCCTGAATGATGGGAGGTGGTTGCTATTCTGACCACAAATTCTAAGTCATTTTAAAAGGAAATGGTTAGGGTTAGCACGACCAGTAGCATGTCCCCAAACCTACTTACATTATAGAAACATTGATATATACATAGTTACAGTCTACACAGTTTGTATCCAAGTAACCATTAAGCAGAAGTAATTATACACTATGTTTTGAATTCTTCCTTGAGATAAACAACAGCAGTTAATTCCATTGTATAAAAGCAGTTCTCACCGTAGAGTTTCCAGTCCGTCACTGGGGACATGGCGCAGGCGCATTTGAACAAACTGTCAGTGGACTTCATCAGCATCAAGGCCAAGTACGCTCCGTAACCCTGCCACAAACACAGTGATCCAAATAAAACTATTGCATCTTCAAGCTATAAGAAAGTTATGCTCATTGCAGTCCAGAGAGGGACTTGAGAGAGACTAGAGAGAGACCAGAGGGAGACCAGAGAGCAGCCAGAGAGAGAGACCACAGAGAGAGACTAGGAAGAGATCAGAGAGAGAGACCACAGAGAGAGACTAGGAAGAGATCAGTGAGAGAGAGACCAGAGAGAGAGATCAGGAAGAGACCAGACAGAAGACCAGAGAGATACCAGAGAGAGACCAGAGAGAGACCAGAGAGAGACCAGAGAGAGACCAGAGAGAGAGACCAGAGAGAGAGACCAGAGAGATGATCAGAGAGAGACCAGAGAGATGACCAGAGAAAGACCAGCAAGAGACCACAAAGAGACTAGAGAGATCAGACAAAGCAGAAAGAGACCAAAGAGAGCAGAGAGACCAGAGAGACCAGAGAGGACCAGAGAGACCAGAGAGAGAGACCAGAGAGGTACAGTATAATTACAAATCCTTATTATGATGAACAAATTATATGAACCAACTAAATGAAAATCAGCAGTGAGGGATAAAGCCATTTTCCGGAGCAATCAATTACAAATATCCCTTTATTAAGTCTGATTACTAGTCAAGCATATTCTATTTAATCATAACAATAAAGGTCCAGGAGATGGTGTTTGCTTTGAAGGAGGCTGTAAGAGTCGGCCGCCTGCAGCTCTGACGTATGTGAATAAATCAGACAGAATCAAGGCCCAGGGCTCACCTTCCCGAACAGCGCTATCCTGGTGCGGTCGATAAATGGAAATTTCAGCATGTACCTGCAGAAAGCACAGGAGAGAGGCTCAGAGAGAAGTGAAAATCCACCAGATTCACACAACACATGAAATGGTTGAGGATTTAATTAGTGAAGAAGCTGCTTAATACAGAAGCTTTTGAACAAAATAAAGGTCCATTGAAGTTATTGATGTGAAATGTGTACCTGAATCATTTCAAGTTGTTAACAGTTGGAGACTGCACTTGTTTTGAAACTGTTTTAGTCAATCAATTTCACAGTGACATTTGTTTACTGTTTTATTTGTTTTATTTTTGTCTTTTAATGTTGATTTATGTCTGTATTTGTCTGTGCACACTGGTGACTATTCCAATGGTATTGTGGTATTCCAATGTGGTGTTTTTACTGCAAATGGCAAATAAACTGAATCTGAATCTGAGACGCACATATTGATTTTATGTCAATTTGACAGGTTTTGGTTTTTGTTTGAAGTGTTATTACTAGTGGGGGCGGGTCCCGGCTCAAAAAGGTCCAAAACAACGTGCGCTGATATGCTTGCACCACATGTTGTTTGGTACATGTTTCGTTGGATAAATGTTTCGGTCGGTACTTACTCCACGGCGGTGATGTGGTCCTGCAGGTCCACAGTCCCCAGTCTGTGGTGCAGCTCGTGCAGGAGTCTCTGTCCCTGGAAGCCACTGCCCCGAGCGTCCAGCCGAGCCACCACCACACTGTGCGAACTCACCAGCACCGAGTCCCAGTCCACAGAGAACTGCTCACTCACCAGCTGACCACCGGGGGCGCTGTCCCTGAGGGAGGGGAACAAGAGTTTTATAACTACATGACCACAAAAGTATCAAGTAGTATCTGTACACATCCTTCCATGAAGCTTTGGCAGACTGAACAAGCGGAGATCAGAGCAATTGAGTAATAAGCATGTAAACCTGGACGCAACCATTGAGGTGTGAAAACAGAACTCGCATGTAGACTGAGACCAGAGGCGTCAGACCAGTTTGGGTGCAGAATACTTCTCTTTACTGGTGTCAGCGACGTGAATGCCTCTCTGTCCATGTGCATGAGAGACACACACGCATAGTTGGCGCAAAGCATCATGGGAGCTCGTCCACTGCGCAGAACCAGGAGGATAAGACGATTCCCAAATGTGGGCGAGTTTCACTAATCCTTTGGCCCCCATGGGGGGAAAGATTAGTGAGCACAAGCCATTCATTTGAACAGGCTGCAGGTCTTGGATCACCGGGGGTTGGTTGCCAGCTGTGTCATGAGGGTGGCAACCAAGCCCCAGGTACCTGTCACATAAGGTGTCATGTGACAGGTACTGCCTATATTTCGAGCACACCTGGAACCCTGTCCCCTAATACATGCCCTGATGAGTCCCTGCTAGTTCCCGGATTTTTACTTTACTTTCAAGACTGCCTCAGATTTCCTCTTTTCTTACACATTGCCTGCGTGTTTCCACTGCAGATCCTGATAAGCACCTGACACACCCATCTTTCTGAAAACAATCATCAGAAATATCATCTTGAAAAACCAAAAATCCAAAAGCTATAGTCCATACTTACATGACGAACAAAAGTCCATAGTGCTTTGATTCTGAGAAGTCTGGTGGGTACAAAATCTTCAGCGGTAAATCTGTGAAGGCAAAAGCAGAACGAGAGCTGGTGATAAATGTCTTATATTTTCATATCTCATAAAGTTTGAAAAGGACTCTCACCAAAGTGTTCGATGGGGACCGTCCTGAACTCGGTCAGATGGATCCTCTTAAACCTGAGAGCCGACTTCAGCAGAGAGTTGTTCTCCAGGATGTAGTAATCTGACAGGTGGAAGACACAGAAACACATTTATCAACATTTATGCCCCTGTTGGACCAATGGCTCTATGTGTTTTGTGTTTGGACTGTTTGATTCTCTGATCTGTTGTTGGCGAATCAAAAATTAAGGGCTATACACAAAAAAAAAAAACGGTTATTGAATTTATACCCAGGCAAAGTACGGAAGCCACGATGCGGTATATGCCTCGACCCTCAGTTCAGTTCAATTTAATTTAATTTGTTTTTGTATCAAGCTACAGTAAATCACAGCAGTAGTTATCTCAAAGAGGACTTTACAAAGCTGTCGATTCCTCAGCACAGATCAGACTGTTCGAACACAGGAGATGCAATGATAAAAAACACACAGACACATTGGTCCGTACATGTTGACAAATGTCCTTTAGAAAACCAACATAAAATGGAATAATACCGACTTCTACAGACTGTAAGAATGACCTGCTTGGTGTTAATCCATCCATCCATCCATTTTCTTCCCCTTAATCCATTTCTGGGTTGGGGGGGTGGCAGTCAAAGCTGCACCCAGTACACAGAGCACCAGCCCCTCACTGATCCTCCTGCAGGTGTTGAGTCCACAGGAGCTGAGATCTTTCAATGGGGGGCTTCGGGCAAAGTGGGGTTAAGTGTCTTGCCCAAGGACACAACGACAGCAGTCATCAGTGGGAGTCGTGAAGTAGGTCTTATGGTGGGCTTGAACCCACGACCTTCAGGCTCAAAGGCCAATGCTCTACCAACTGAGCTACTGTCGCCCCCCCAACTTGCTTGGTGTTAATACGTAACATAATTGCACAATGTCTGAGATTTCCCAAAATGCGGTAAATCTCCCCTGGTGAGAGTGGTGGCTGATTGGTCACTTGGTCTGGTGTGGGGAGGGTGAGGCCGGTGGGTGTTTGGCCGCTGCTCTGTGCACAGCTGGGACCTCAATGCCCCCGGCCTATTATAATGAGGCCGCCATCGATTCGGGCTTTTCCATTAAGAGACGTTGGAGCAATTCCATTTTGCTTTGGAGAAATAGTGAAAAAGAGAAATTATTTGTATGTTGAAACCAGCTGGAGTCAAAATGGAGAGAAAATGTTGCTTGGTATTTGGCTCACGCTTTCTGTTTTTTGAGCTACAAGTTAGTTATGGGTTTTTTCATGTGAATAAAGAAAATAATGAAGCGCTATCAGCCTTCTAATGTTTAGCTAAAGGTTTGTATCTCAACTCTTGTAATGATTGGTTGTCATTTGATTATTTTTTATTATTTATTCATATTTTAATGCCTTGTGTGACTGTCTCTATCTTGTTTTGTTCAGCACTCGGAGTTCCCTTTTGTATACATATAAACTTGCCTTTTCCTTCAAATACATACTTTGAAGGGGAATGAGAATATTACAGGAGCAGGAAACTGATACAAAACTTTAGATTATTATTTCAAATGTTGATAAATGTATAATATAGAAACAGGTCAATTAGGTTGGTTATAAAAAAGGTACATCTATGTTCTATACTAATACATTTTCACCTCTCTCTGAGCAAATTCTTTCAAATGAGCTGCCTCTAAAAACACATGAAGAATTTTGCTGCTAGATGGACCAACATTTTGACAACTTTTCAAAACCAAGAAATCTGTTTTTGCAAATTAAAACGTTATATGTTACTGAAGACCCATGGGTTGGACTTCCCTCCACGCTGCACCTCAGTCCTCGTTCTACAGTCTGAGAATGTTTTATCACTTTTATCCCCACTGTTTTTTTGTTTGTTTGAGTCATTCCTCGTCGATGCAGGAGGGTCTAAGGACAGTGGTGATTTGAGAAATGTAAGGATATTTGTGTATGTTTTTTACATTTCCGGTCATCCGCTCCCTCTGGACCAGTGTCTCCTACATGTTTATATTTGACTAAATAAGAGGCAAATATAAACAAATCCTTTGAACGAATCCTTTGAGGCTAGACGTAACAAAACTGGTATAATTTCACATTTTCTACTACGTTCTTGCACCGATACAGTGAAAAATGTTTAGCGGCGAGAAGTCGGTGGTAATGTGTGTTTGTGGCAGAGATGACTTCACTACAGTCTCCGGGGCTCACATAGAGAAAGCCAATTAGATGAACTGGAGTGTAAAAGCCTAAACTGCCACATCAATCACAATCGCACACCGCCGAAACTAACAAGACCACGATCGTTTCACAGACCAGATCCGAACGGCTTTTGTCAATCCCGCCTTTCAGACTGGTGTAGTGCAGGTGCCGGGATCCGTCTGGGCAGCTGCTGTGGTAATTGTATGTTACGCTGGGACTTTTTCAAATGGAAGCAAATCCATCAGGAAAAAACAGCCCAGATTCAAACATGAGGCAGAGTTCTCTCGCTGGGATTTGTGTTTAATGCATTTTTCAAAGGACACAGTTTATGCTAAAAAATATTTTTTTTGAGCTTTTTTGCTCTATCCTTGCCAATGTAAAAAACATCTTGAATAATTATCTTTAAGTCTAGAACTCTTTTTACCTAGCGTATATTTGATCTTCATCACTTTGTGACTCTTTTAGTTTATATAGTTTTTTTCTATATCATTATTTTATTTTGAAAATATCTTTTTCTTTTTTGTATCTAGAGTAGTTCTACCTTTGCCACGAGCAGAGCCAGTACCAGTACCAATAGTTACCATAGCAACATAATGTTCACTAGCTAACAGTTAGCCTTTCAACAAACTGCTTTTTGCTGTGATTCAAGTGAAAATTCAGTGAAAACTGTTTTCTTTCGTGCAATTTCTCAGCATTTCATTGTTTTGAAAAAGAGCAGTCAAAATGACAGCTCTTGGAGGGTACGAGTAGTTTCCTAATGCTGGGAGTCCTAGTGTTAAAGAAATGTATTTATAAACATTTATGGGCATTGGTCGTCCTGCTCTCTAGCGACCAATGGCTCTATGTGTTTGTTATTATTGAATTTCCTGTGTCCTAACAGTTTGAGTCTCTGATTGACACATTTGTGAAGTCCTCTGAGGGGACTGCTGCTGTGGAGGAGGCCTATAAACAAATGCATTGAAATGAATTGAAGACAAGATGTTGGTTTTGCCTTCGTGTCTTTCACCAAACCTCACATTTTAAATCCATTTTGAAAACACTCTTTTGTTTTTCTCCGGAGCAGGATTCATGCAAATGATGAGTCCATTGTGTTCCAGAGAAAAACGCGTCTGTGGACAGGTGTTTTTGAACAGAGCCGATCACTGCTCCCAATTTACACTCATCATCTTGTTATAGAAATATTTTAGTAAAGCAATCTGAATTAACACCAAATAGTTATGAGTGTAAGTTATTAACTAATAGTCAACTCTGGATTCAGATACAGGCCATAGTGCTCTGTTGGCAGCGGGTCAGTGATAGATGGAGACGTGCTGCATCATGTCTTTGACCTGGGTCATAGAACAATATGTTCAGTTCAAAAGCAGATTGTTACATATATCAGAGTTGTATCAGCGTTAGGAGGCGTAAAGAGAAGCCTTGAGCAACACATATCAATGTTGACTTCATTTATGTAATATCTAGAGTAGATATGTGTTTGTTTACTCTGGTCTATTTGGCATGGATCCTTTCGGCGGGGACGAGCGGCTGCGTTTGGCCGACCTAGAAACAACACCAGCCTCTGCTCTATTTGGAGACAAGGAGGGCGCGCTCGTCCTGCGCGTGAAAGGAATCTTTGGCCACACAAGACCAAAAAGAACCTGATTTGGTGAGTTTTGTCTTTTCATCTGCGTAACGAGCCCAGGGCAGCACTTAAGTGTACACGGGGATTTGTTTATTTATGTATTGTTTGGGGTATTTCATTCATTGCCACAGCATAGACTGTGTGCGGGATTTTTTGGGGTCTTTTGTTCTAGATTGAAGCTAGCGGCTGCGTGTTAGTATCGCTCAGTAAGCGACCCTGATAATTTCTCTAGTGTCTTCAGCCAGACCCGCTCCGTTTCAAGAACGCGCGCTCGTTGGGTATAGAACCAGCGGGGGGGGAACGGAGCGCTCCAAAGTGGGTAAGAGCAGGGAGAGACTAAACGGGTTAGGTCCATTGTTCTGTACGAGAAAATGGGGAAAAATCAATCTAGAGATGCCACACCGAGGGGAATGTTGACGTCCCCCGTTACAATGGCCATGGGAAAACAGTTCGGATCTAAAGCTATGGAGTGCTTGCCTATGGTGCAGTTCATTTGGCTTTTTCCGATGGAGGCTCTATGTCTCCGAATCAATTACGCATCTTGCGTGGTAATTTAGAAGAAGAAGGGAAGAAAAAATATACTTGGTTTTAAGAATATCACGGCAAAAGACGTTAGAGAAAGAAATATGTAAAAACAATAGCTCCTCCGCTTTTCACCGAAGCGGAGAACACACAGGCGGACACACACACACACACACATCCCACACACCCCCCACCCTACCGCCCTTTTTCCCCTACTAACAATAAGTGTGCACCCAAACAAGGCGTTGGGTTTTTAAAAAATGAGCAGACTACTGTTGTCCCCTTTTCCTCTCCCTGTCCAGGTCTGTCGGCGCTTTCCTCCGCGCTCTCCCTCTGCCTCAAAGCCCCAGCACCAGCCCCACGCCCCAACCACGGCGGCGCTCGCACCAGCTGAGACATGGGTCGAAGGACTGTTACCGGAGGAGGCGTTAAAGGCAGAGGAACGCTCAAGCTCACAAAAACATTTTATCGTGAAACAAAGGTGAAGTATTAAAGTTTGAGACTAATTTACATTTTTAATGAATCCGACCTGGCTTTATTGAAAAAGAAAAAATAAGGAAAATAAACATTTTTAAGGTAACAAGAGCTCATTAGAGATATAGGGGACACAATCTGTGATAAGCCCGAAGTACAGACCACGTGGTAAACACTAAAGTTGGAAATGGATCCTTTTAGGAAAAACCTCTTAACGCTCTGCATGTTCTGCAGGCTCTGAAAGTTGCAACAATAGAAATAGCTCATGAGACAATTGTAATTGGACATGGAAAAATATAACAAAGTTAAAATTACAGGCCTTCTGTGTGTTATATGTTTGTGTGTTATATGTTTTATGTTTTGTGTATGTTATATGTTTGTGCGTCATGTCAAATACACTGTATAGTTGACCTTAACAAACTGGTTGACCAACAAACTGGACCAATACTAACGTGGGGTGTTGTGAGTGTGTTGTGGAGTGAACGAGGAGTGCTGAACGGAATCATGGAATAACAAATGTTTCTGTAATGTTTTAATGTGATCATGGAATAATTATTTTTTGTCAACAGCATACGGTGTAAGTACTAGAGATTCAAAGATAACAAGCTTTATTGAACAGGTGTAAAAGTGAGAGTACTCTGGGATGAGTACTCTGAGAAAAGTACTCTGCGGAAAGTACTCTGAGATGAAATACCTTGCTGAAGATATTGGGAGTCCCTCCCTCTGCTGTTTGCCTGACAGTGATTCGGTCCAACCGCAGTGAGCTGTCGTTGGTTGAAGGACAACTTTGGTTTGTAAACTCACATTTAGGGGAGTATAAAATTAGAAACATACATTTTGTTGTTCTGTATTTGGCTACAGCCTCCACCCTGATGTCACACACCGTCTGTCAATGCAGTTATGTTTTGCCCAATTGGAAAAAAGATTGACAGGCGGCACAATGCCAGGGAAAGTGGGCATTTTTTGCATTTTTTGTGTTCTAATATTTCTTTTTCAGATGAGAGATAAACTACCCCTGCTTCAGGGATGACAGTAGTATGGATCACGAGGAAATGAGCCTCTACTTTGGCACCAAAGCCCACAATATGAATTGAGGACGATCCGGGAGAAAAGCAACTGGAGATGAACGGAACAGCAAATCTACACACACACACTAGGTCTCCCTGACCCAACGGCCATTCACTCAGACTGTGGATGAGCGGTGTGGGTGCATGGTGTCGGTACTTTTGCAGTCTCACGGAGGGCCACTGAGACCCACTGCTTACTTCTCAGCAAAACTCGATCCCGTGGCAGCAGGGTTGCCTCGCTGCCTGCGGGCTGTGGCTGCCGCTGAGAAAGCGGCCCTAGCATCACGTGACCTTGTGGGATACACTGAACTAACTTTGCTTGTGCCCCATGCTGTTTCCCTGATCCTGCTAGAGCAGAAAACCTCTCACCTTTCTGCGGCTCGTTGGCTGAAATACAACACGGTGCTCTTTGAACTCCCCAATGTCACGGTGAAAAGATGCACACAGCTGAACCCCTCCTCACTGCTGCCCACGCCAGAGGAAGGGGAGGCACACTGCTGTATCGCCACAATAGAACAGATATGCACTCCCAGGCCAGACCTGAAAGAGGTGCCTCTGACTAATCCTGACTTGATTTTTTTATACAGACGGAGCCGCGTCACGTGACAACACTGGGAAGAACCGAGTCGGCTATGCTGTGTGTTCTGATTTTGATACTATAGACTCTGGTAGTTTGCCCCACCACCATTCAGCACAAACCGCTGAACTGGTCGCGCTCACCAGGGCTTGTGAGCTGGCAGCGGGCAAAACTGTTAACATATTCTGTGATACGCGTTATGGTTTCTCTGTGGTGCACGACTGGGGAACACTGTGGAAACACCGCAATTTTATGAAATCTGATGGTAAACCAATTCTTAATTCCACACAGGTTGAACGTCTGCTGAAAGCTGTAATGTTGCCCTTAGAGATCGCTGTATGCAAATGCCAGGCCCACACTAATGCCACTGATCCCATCTCTGCAGGGAATCGGCGCGCGGACAAGGCAGCGGCATACGCACCTCTACACACACACACACACTACCTCACTCAAGACGTTGATATTTTCTCCTCTCTGTCAGCGATGCAGGCACTGGCTACTCCAGCAGAGACGCTGCTGTGGGAGGGAAATGGGGCTCAACGACGGCATGGTGTGTGTGGCTGGGACCAGACAGCAAACCGTGCCTACCACGGCATTTCTTCAGACAGTTTGCAATTTTAGCACATGGTCGAGACCATGCCTCAAAAGGAGGGATGTGTGATTTAATCACACAAAATTGGTATACAAAGGGGTTTACGGCATTTGCACAGAGATTCTGACAAACATGCGCTATATGCCCCGCGCACAACCCAGGTAAGTCCCAAAGTATCCAACAGGCTGCTCATCCTCCGCCCCTGCGCCCATTTCAACATGTCCAAAGGGACTTTGTTGAACTCACACCATGCCAAGGTAAGAAATACTGTCTGGTTCTGGTGGATCTCTGGTCCAAATGGACTGAAGTATTTGCATGCAAACACGCCACGAGCAACGCGGTGGTGAAAGCTCTGCTCACAGAAATTGTGCCACGATGGGGTGTCCCGAGGGAAAATCTCTAGTGACAATGGCAGTCACTTTGTAGCAAAAGTCATTGAGGAAGTGGGTGAATTTCTGGGCATTGATATACGTAAACACTGCAGTTACGCCCCCTGGTCCGGAGGCGCGTGCGAGCGAGAGAATGGCACTCAAAGCTCTGCCGCTAGCCCTCATGTACATGCGCATGAGAGTCCCATTCGAAATCCTCTGTGCCAGACCACCCAACTTGGGCGCGGGACCCCCGAACAGAGATCTGCCAAGCACCTCTTTGTGTGATGACGACATGCTGTCCTATTGTAAGGAAATTAATGCACTTTTGCCCTCTATTTCTGCCCAGGTCAGGAGCGCCCTGCCACAGGCTGCGCAGGCGGCTCCGCACAAGATCAAGCCAGGCGACTGGGTCCTGGTGAAGGAAACGAGACGACAACATTGGCGGTCCAAGCGCTGGCTGGGCCCAGACCTCGTCCTCCTGGTGACGGACACTGCCGTTACCACTGTCGTGCGGTGCTGCCACTGAGGGCCATAGACGAGGACACCGAGGGTGGGGACGGACCAGGCCCATCCGCGGCTCCCTACGCTGAAGAGGTCGGCCGGCGTGCGACCACCGTCGGTGAAGCAGGCCAACAACAACACCCAGAGAATCCCAGCGTTCCCGAGGCGACCCCCCTTTGCCCATCTCCCTTGCCCCCGGACCCCAAGGTCACACCCCGAAGTGCCGAGGCCAAAGCCCCAACGCGATTAGGGTCTTGCCGCTCCAAGACCGAACATCGCCATGCCGCGGAAAAGACTACAGAACCCCCGCGTAGCAGGCTAATACCGGCATGGGCCCGTGGCATATTATGTTGGACACACTGTCCGCACTCTTATCGCTGTCCGGATCCATTGTGTTATTATAATGTGCTCTTTCTTTTATTGACAAGCATGTTTCTTTTCTTGTCCACTTTGGACAGCAATAATTTAAGTGTTTCAAGCTTGAAGGTGATGTGATTACGATGCCTCTGGTATTTAACTGATTAATGCAAAAATGGTTTTGAATTATCAAAAGAGGGGAGTGTAATGACAGTTTTTAGAGTAATTAAATTAGAACCAGCCGCAGCAAATACACGGACGTCAAAGGCCTTTAATCAATGCAGAGACGGCCTTCTGACGCCATGCTGAGTTTTGTGAAGGCCTCTGCTGTCTGCTCCTTTCACACCTAAGACAAAGGCCTTCCTGTGTCTTGCGCTAAAACAAAAGGTGATGCATTGCATCTCAATGGCACGGTCTGATTGTCTCTGCTGGGGCATGGCGCCTACGCTCCCTATGCGCCTCCTGTACTGGTGGCCCCCTCCCATCTGTTGTGGGCGTGACTGTCTTTATGTGTTGTCTATGTAAACAGGAACCGGAGCTCTGCGCGCGAGAGCTGATGCATGCTGCCTTTGTGTGTGAGCTCTCCGCACGTGTGTACAATAAACTTACGCTCCTGATTAAGACAAATACTTTTGAGCTTTCTCCTTGCTTTGGGGTATGTAATTCTACAACAACAGTTATTTCCTCAATCGTGGCAGTCGATTTCGGACGGCTGCCAGGTGGTATTGGTATCGGTTCTGTTATTCATTGTAATTTTGCACATTTACTAATGAATAAACTCACACTTTATTTGAAATTACAGCTCTGGGTTGTTTACATTATTTTACTCTTGTTATGTGCAGTAATTCTACAACAATTTGGCGTCAACGAACAGTCTCCCCAGCCTCTGGCATGGTCTTCTCCTCGCGTGTTTGAGCTACAGAAGATTCCTGGCGCCGGGCCGAGGCGATGCCGTCCAGCGCATGGTTATCAAACGGACAAACGTAAACAACCAGTGTGGTAAGAGCTGTATTCTTTCAAACTGTCACAAGAACCCCGTATTTTATCTCTCCACGCAAAAGTAAAAGCCCCATTTTCACCCAGTGAGAGGCCTTGGCTGTCTGTGGTGAGGGTTCAACTCTGCCCTACACCTTTGACCAGGATAGTAATGCAGCAGCAGAGGGTACTATGGCGATAGCCGTCTCAAGGGTACCATGCATATTCCCTCCTTGATTGGACCAAGATGACGGACCCACGGTCAATGGCAAATCACGTTACTCATCCTGTTTCAAATATCGCTACAGAGCCTTGAGCCTAGAGAAGCCAAGCAGATCGGTCCACTATCGCCTCTTTAGCCGTATACGCGGTAACATTTAAATGTGTATTAAACATATCAGACACTATCCTCGCACTAGTTAACAGAGAGGGTACTTCCGACATCGACGTAACACTGTTTACCAATGTGACAAACACAATCCGCTCATCGCCAATCCACTATCAGCCTCATCTACGTTAAAGTCACTCCCTAACCTTATAACCAATATAAATCCTACTCAACTCAATTCACTATCACTCCTCTTACCAAATTCACTCCTAACCTTGAACCAATTTAAACAACCACTACTCCGCCATTTCTCTACTATCCATCTTTACCAAATCACTCCCTAACCTTTAACTCAATATACATACCCACTCAATCAAGTGCAATCTTCCTCCCCTCTCTACCAAATTCAATCCTAACCTTTATACCAATATACAACCACCCAGCTATATCTATTCTTACCACTCTATTCCTTTACCATATTCACTCTCCTAACACTTTAACCATATACAACCCAGCTAATCCCTTCACTATAGCCCTTTGCAACTACCTTCTCCACTAGGTGCGTCGCACATAGTGAGCCCCCCTCAAGATGGTTACCACTCACTTTTCCCAAAAGCTGACATTCCCTTTACTCAGGAACCCCCCCCCCTTTATTACTCCCAATCCCATTAACCCCCCATACATTAATATTCCCCCACTTGTAAACTTCCTACTGACAACCCCAACCAACCCTACACACCCACCCACCCCTCACTCCCCCAACTCCCATCCCCTTCCATCCCCCACTCAAAGATACATAACCAACCATCGACATTCTCATCCATGATACCCCCAACAATCACCCCCCCACAATCCTATAAATCTACATCGTGCACTTCATCCTACCTATTCTACTAAACCCCTCCCCTCCACCACAACTCTCTTCAACTATAAAAATTCCCCCCCCCCCAACCCCCAAACATAATGTAGAGCCATCCAATTTTTTCTCCATACCCCCCACCCCCCCCACCCCCCCCCCACTCCCTCTACTCCCCCTACACCCTACAGTTTCTCCCCCTCCATTACATCCCTATTCCATATCTCATATATCCTCTCTAACTTCTATCACCTATCAATCCCATTATATCTCTCCATCCATATCACTACCTACAAACAAAACAAACACACCTCCAAAACCCATCCCATTCTAACCCCCTTTAAACCCAATAACAAAAATTTCTATTTTTATCCTACCCTTCTTCCCATCCTCCACAATACCACAAAAACTATTACTTTTCCCCTTCTCCCCTTCTTCCCCACCTCCTCCCCCTTTTCTCCCATCCCCCACCACCTCCCTTCCCATTACCCCCTTTCAACTCCCCCCTTCCAACAATATCTCTTCTCTCCTATCCCCCCCTCCTTTCATATTCATAATCTTTAACTCACTCACTCCATTCATATCACCCTACCCCCATCATCATCCTTCCCATCACTTCTTTACCTCCCCATCAACACACCCCCCTCCATTACCCTAATTATACCCCCCTCCCATCCTCACTCCACATATTCATATCACACCTACTCCATACCCATTTACTATCCCCTACCATCCCCACTCATACATCATACCACTATCATACCATTATTTCCCTAAACCATCTCATTCCCCTTACCACACTATCCTCTCACTTTCCAACCTCTCCAAACATCCCTTCCTCCACCTCTCTACCCTCATATATCTCTCCCCTCCCCATTAACATCCACCCCAATCACCATACAATATCTAAACCTCCATACCACACATTACATCAATCTATCATTCTCTATAATTGCATACCATACATACATAACTCTTCTCCATTATCTTACATACACCCCCCAACACACCCCCCCCACCCTAACCACTCTACCCCCCCCCCCCCCCTTACAAAATTTTCATTCTATCACCCCAATCCTTACATCCCCAAACTCACAACCACCTAAACTCTTACTCAATCCCCCCACAGACTTCTTTTCCCCACCTTCCTCTCCCCCATTCTATTTTTCACTTAACCATACCACCAACTATTTCCCCAAACCAATCAACCTTCCAAACAAACAACCCACACCATCCATTCTATCCTCCCCAAAAAAAAACTCTTCCCCCCCATCCTTTCCAAAACACAACCCACCCAATCCCATAACATCCACATCCTTAATATCTAACCCCTCTAAAATTATAAACCCCCAATCCCTAATAAAACTCCTTTTCCACCCACATATTACACATATACCCCACCTCCCACCCCATTACCCCACCCAATACTACACCACTACAATCCCTCCTAATAACATACACACCATACAAATCCATACCCAATACCCCCACCCCCACCAAACTACCCATACCATAAAACTACTCTCCCATCTTCAACACCCAAATTCCCACATCCAATCCTCAATATCATACCCCCCTCCTAAATTATATCCATACAATCTCTCTCTCTCTCTCTCCATTACATCTCTCTCACCTTCCCACCATCCCTCCCTCCCCCACCCCCAACCCATAAATAACTCTACCTCTTTCTCTATTTCTTTTCAATAACTCAATTTCCCTCTATATCCTATATATCAATTCACACCCCTATCCCTCCCCAAACTCCCCCCATCTCCTATTCTCTAATCAAACTACCTCTCTCCCATCCCTCTACCTCTCTCATCACATCCATCTTCATAACCCACCCAATTCTCTTCATTCTACAACCTACCAAACCTCTTATACCCCCCCCCACAAATCCCACCCCCCCCCACCCCTCCTCCCACTTCCCCCCCCCTAAACCACAACCAACATCTTCACCCCCCCCATAACCCTCCCCTACAAAAAAAATACAAACCTATCAACCATTCCCCACACAAAATACCACCACCTTAAAACACAAAAACAACCACTTATCCCTCTTCCCCATTTTTCCCCCATAAAAATAACTACAAAAAATCAATCCCATCTCACACAAAATCTCCAATAAAACTCCCCTAAACCAACAACTCCACACCCTACATCACCTCAACTCCACAAAATCTACCCTATTTCCAACCACAACCCCCCCCCTCCTTATTCCACTACCTATACCCCCCCAACACTAACACCACCCCCCACAAATTACCCTACCCCTTACCCTACAATCAACACATACTATACCCCCCTACACCCATTACACACCCACATACCCACCCAACTCCCCCAAACTTACCCCCTCCCATTCCATAACCCATTACAACCCCCCCAATATCATCACACCCCTACTCACCACCCCCCTCCACACACCTAATAAATACCACCCCCCCCCTCCACATCCCCACCACCTAACCAAAAAAAATATACAAAACCCCACCACCTCTCCCCCACCATCCAACCTCCCATAAACCTACCCCTACCTTTTTCCCTATATACCACCCATATTCAATATAATATATTTACACACACATTTAAACCCACACCCCCTAACAAACCACTTAAATTCACCTAAAAACACTAAAACTAATAACCCATATAACTCTCCCCACCCCTCCTATTAACTATACTAAACACAAAAAAACCATAACCAATAACACAAAAATAAACCCAACCCTATACACTACACTAAATCTACAACTTACAACAACCTCTAAAACCCTAATACCATCATATTCAAATTTTATCACCTCTCTCTTAATCCTCCCCCCCCCCCTCTTCCCCTACCCCTATAATCCAAAATAAATAATCCAAACAAAATATTCACCCCCCCCAAAACCCAACCCAACATCTTACAAATCCCACTAAACCACTCAAACCCCCTAAATAACTAACCCCCCCCAACTTATTAAAAACCCCCCCCCCCCCAACTCCTTACACATTACCAAAACTCTTTCTAAATAAACCCCCCAACTTCCACCATCAATTTTAACCCCAACCCAATCCCCCAACCTCATCTAAACACAACCCCACCCACTCTCCACCATTATCTCCTTCCCACCCCATAATTCTTCCCAATTCCCCTTCAATTAAAATCCCCCATCCTTAACCCATCTCAAACACAATCACCCCCCCACCACCCCCCCCAACCTAAACTAAAATCACAAACTTCACAATTAATAATAAAACCACCACTCCACCAACTAACTATCTTATCCCAATAACCATTCTCAATCCATCTTCTCTCTCCTCCTCCATCCCAACAATCACACCCCTTCTTCTCTTCTATAAAATCCCCACCCATCACCCCATCTACCCTAACACATTCTCCAACAACAACAACAACACACTCATCTTACCTCATTCTCCTCTCCTCTTCCCTTCTTTTTTTTCCCCACCCAAAATCCCCCCCAATAAACTCCCTATCCCCCCCACCATCTTCTTTCACCCACACCCTCTTTCTCCCTCTCTCCCCACCCTCCAATTCCTTTTTATCTCCTCTTCTTTTAATCTATTCTCCATCCTTCTTACCCCCCCTACTTTTTTCCCCCCCCCTCTTTACCCTCTCCCACCCATTTACCTCCCTCTATTCTCCCATCTCTCCCCTTTCCCCCCTCCTTCTAATCTTAAACCTACTCCTTTCCTACCCCTCATATCATCTCCCCTCCTTTTCTCCTCCATTCCTCAATCCCCACTTCTTCTCTCCCTCATTAAACCCACCTCCTTGTCCCCCAATTACTCACATCCTTATACCACCCTCCTACTTACATCTCATTTACTTACCCTATAACACTCCAACCTCCTTTCTACCTCTCCATACCCACTTAAATAACACTCTCATTCTCTTACTCCCCCCCTTATCATTCTTTTTACTCCTCTCTCTTACACATCTCCTCCAATTACACCCCCCTTTCAAATCCCATAAAATATACCTAAACTTCAACTCCCAACTCAATTAAATATTACCCACCACCATCACTTTAAAACCTCAATCCCCACCTTTCCACAATCATCAACCCCCCCCCATCCACCCATATTCCTCCCCTTCTTACCCTCCCCTATATCTTCCACCATAAACCTTAACCTATAACCTCAACCATCCCCCTCCAACTCCCCCACTCAATTCAATTCAATTCCCCACAAATTCCCTTAACAAAACCCACCCCCACACTTAAACACAACCTTTCTCTCTCTCTATCCCCCCCCCCCCCCATATTCTATATACATATCTTTCCCCTTACTCAACATTTCTCTTATCTTTACTTATCATCCCCCCACTTTACCCCCTACCTCCCCATACACCCCATTTCTCCTACATATCCCCCTACTTATCAAACCAACCTCCTACACACCTATATTTAAAACCACAATACCACCCTAACTAACCACATTATAATATATAATACCCATAACCTCAAAATATAACCAACCACACAATACAAACACAACAACAAAACCTAATCAACCTCACCCCCTTAAAACACAAACACCCTCTCACTTCAATAACACTCCCACAAAACTACCCTCCCCAATCCTCACCCCCCCACTAACATCTATACCTAACAACCACCACTACCCCCAATTCAACTCACCCTTCACCATCAATAATTACCCTTACCCCCTATCACTCATTCTCCTATCATCACCATACAAATCCCCATTTACCACTCCCCCACATAACTAACCCCCCTCTCAATAACCCACACACCTCTTCATACACCTCCCTAACTTCTTCACCCTCTCCTCAATCTCCCCCCACACCCCATAATCAACAAACATACCACAACTCTACTCACATATAAATAAACCAATTACACAAACCATACCTACAAACCCCCCCCCACTTTCCTATCAAATTCTTATCCTTATTACAATTACACCTTAAATAACAACAATACCATATCCCCAAACACCATCCACCCACCCCAATAAATTCCAACCCTAATTAATAAACCCAACAAAACCACCCTAACAAATATACAATAACATGTGTAAGATGGGGACAGAGCAGGTAGGCCCTCTGGGAATTCAAGTTTTGAAAAAAAAATACACGCGTGACCGCGGGGCACTTGTAGTTTCCTGTATGAACTCTGCATGATGAGCTGCGGGCGCCACAGCGCTCTGGACAGCAGGTCCCACTTCCAGCGGCTGTGATCACGGCGAGCGGCGCTGCGTAATGGGATCATATCCAAGACCACGCACAGAACTATTCTCTAGTGTGCGTACATGTCTTTGCGTAACCGATGCACACAATATGTAGAGCGCTGAAGCTGGACTGCGGAGCCTCAGTCTCCTCCGTGTCTTCTCCCGAAGCGCACTCGCTAAATTAAAGCTGAGGTACCTAATTTTCCCTTCCACTACCAGTTCATGTTGGTTGTTCTAAAAAAAGTAATGGTGTGAGCAAATCAAACAGATTGAATGACATTCTGCTTCAGACTATTTTGGTCTGAGTCTAAACAGAAAGACAGAATGTTAATAATGTTACAGTAATTCCATTTTATATGGATTTATTGTTATAACAAAAAAATACAGTACATATGTTCACTATCTTTCCATTCAAACAACCATTTACAGAAAAATATGGCATAATTTTGCCAATAGTTTGAAATGCGATTAATTACAATTAATATATTTTTAAGCTGTAATTAACTCGATTAAAAAAATTAATTGTTTGACAGCCCTATAAAATATACGGATGGAAGAAAGAGTGAGTGGTTCTTACTTGATGTGTCCAGGCTGTGCAGCATCACGGTGGGGGCGCCAGGTCCTAAAGAAAACAACACATATCCAGTTATCCAAAAGATGAAGAGACACACACAAGTACACAAAAAACACACACTATACATTTTCAGTAGATTTAGTTTTATTGACAAAAAATCAGCTCGAAAAGGGCTATTATCATACAGCAAAGAAAGAGATGTCTGTGTTTAAGTTTCTAGAGCTAGTTACATGTCGGTACGGTGGCTGAGTGGATAGCACTCTCACTTCTCAGCAAGAAGGTCCTAGGTTCGAATCCCGGTTGGAACAGGTCCTTTCTGAGTGGAGTTTGCATGTTCTCCCTGTGTCTGCGTAGATTTCCTCCAGGTACTCTGGTTACCCCTACCACTAAAACATGTAGAATAGGTCTGGCCTCCTGAACTGGCGACCGCGCTCCCATCTCTGTGTGGGGTGAGAGACAAATGCCCACAATTGTAAACCTGTTTGTGACTCCAGTCTGTGAAAGGCGCTATATAAATAAATATTACTTACTCACTCACTATGTTAGCGGTTTGAAAGCCTCAGTTAGGGTTTAATAAATCCTTTCACTTGGTTACAAAGCAAATAAATTATAGTCCCTTCGGCCACTTCGCTCTGGTTTAATTTTAGTCATGGCAACCACCACTATTGTTGTCTTCTACACCCATCTACACCCTTTGCTCATTTCCTCAGCGGACACGTAAAAATATGATCAAACACACCGACATAATAGCAACCTAAAGAGCATGTGCACACAAACACACACACACACAGACACACACACACACACACACACACACACACACACACACACACACAGACATGCTGCATAAAATGTTAATAAAAAAAAAAAACAACACAAAATGCCAATGTAGGAAGAGAGAACAATAATACAAATATTCCACAATATAGAATAAAAAATGCTCTGAAAAATATGACAGGGAAAACTTGGAAAACTAGTGAGACTGATTTTATTGCATAGTCAAATGTTTTTGCGGTTTGAAAGTCAGGTCGCCCAGCTTTAAGCGTGACTTGATCAGAAGAGTTTGTGCACTTTCTCTGAGTTGGAGTCGATCAACTTTGAGATTTATAAACTTCAAAGAGGGATACATATAAAACCAGGCAATAAAATGTCTTTCAATTTCACTTCAATTTGTCTTTATACTTACAGCAACAGCTTTATAGTGTTTCCAATGGCCCAGGTCAGCAGTTTGGGAATCACTCATCTTAAATATTAATTCAAACTCCTGCCATAAAACATATTGAAACGTACTGATACACAGTCCCGTCATATTAAAACCTACTTTTTTCCACTTTGGTTCTTATTGACCTTTCACGGCTCTGTGCTTTCGCCTCAATAACTCTGTCGCTAATGTTTGAAATTAAAACCCTGTGTATTTCTCTACGATGCAAAAGGCGACACACGGTCAGAGCGCGGTGAACTTTGCCGCCTCCGTCACGACTTTCTTTATTATTTTTATTGCTATGGGAAACAGGAACGCGGTTATTGTCCAATATATCAGCGGCGCCTGTGCCGAAGTGCGGCGCAGCGGAGAATAGAAGTGTAACTATATCTCGTGAATGTTCCAGAGACAATAACGTCCACGGAGTAAAACAGAAATGCATTTGCCAAGTCGTGAGGTGATAAGAGGCTGTAGGGAAGGAAATCTTTTAAATGTGATGGGATTTAATTAGAAGAAATGATCCTGAGATGTCACACAACCACAATCTATAAGAGCAGGATGTGTTTGAAGCACAGGTCGTACACTGCAAAAAATTATAAAAAATGAGGTAAGAATTGAGTGTTTTTTATCATAATCTTAGTTAGTTCTGTGTTAAAACCAGATTCTCCAATGAGACAAAAACATTTAGTCTTATTTCAAGAACTGTTGCTTTATGTCCTCGCTCCAAGAGAGACATTTCTTATATTTTTTACAACAAGATCATTTTGTTTTGTGCCATTGGAAAAATGTGTTTCAAGCTAGAATGAAGAAAATATATATTTAGTCAAATTTGAGCAATTTTTGACTTGGCTTTCATAAGTTTTTGCAGTGTATTTGCAGCTGACTAACCAAGTACTGACATCACCATAGAGTTCACCACTAGTTATTATTTTTAGAGCCACTATTTCAGAGAAAAAAGTTAAGCTGAAATGACCACTTAGCTCTAAGTCCAAGTCACTGGGCTGAAAATTGTTACCAGAGGTCTCCCATCACAGTACTGACCAGGCCCTTCCCTTCTTAGCTTCATACAGTAGGTCTGACAGGAAATAAAACATCCTTCCTCATCCTTGTATGCGCGATTGGTCGTACCTTTTGCCAAATGGCTCTAGGTTCAGTCAAGTAACATTTTGCATATTTCTCAGATAATTTGATGTCACTTAAAGGTACAGTATTTAGGCGGATTTTGTACTTCCAGGTGGATCATCAACACTATTGGTCCTCCTAATTGTCAATCAATCCGGTGATACGTGAGACCAGAAAGTTATGTTCAAAAGTGGGGAGGGTCTTTCTTTCTTAAAATCCTCCTATAAACCTTTAAGTACATAAGTAATCTTTATTTATATAGCGCATTTCTACAGACCAAGGTCAAAACACTTTAAGTCACAGTTTAAGTCACATAGGTCATAAAAAGGAGACGGAAAAGCGAGGAAGGATGAGGATGATGTGGAAGCAGACATGAATTATGTGAATACAGTATATTTGTTTTATATACTCTGAAGACATACAATAGAATGTGTCGAAATGGGTCAGACCTTATTTCTTAACAAGTTGCCAATCCCATATTTAAGTCTAGGCTGATCCTTTTATGGTCTCTGTCCTTAAAATGTGTCCAAAAGTTTTACTCTAGACACTGTATTTGTGTGGGACCGGCTTACCAAAAAACAACTTGGTAAAATGCAAAATATACATCTTTTAAATATTGTTTTCTGATGGACCTTCTCTGTTTTTGAACTCTTCATTTGGTCCTGTGTAAGTGGGTCAATCCTGTGTCATGAATCAGAGGGTTTTGAGGCAGAGGCAGCAGACAGGACAGATCACAGCTGCAGCCAGAGAATGATGTCTGCTTTGAAAATTTAAACACATGGTAAATTTAGATTCTGGGTATTTTAGGATGAACTAGATCTGTGAGCAAAAATAAGTATGAATACAGAGTCGGGTTTAATCACAGTAACGTATAATATCAAAGCCATGTAGTTCCTCACTTGTCCATTAGGGGAACATAGCAGAGCAAAACGTTTTCAGAATAGAGAACTGCATTCCAACTCCAGAAGTCATTGTATATTTGACCCAAGCCCGGTGTTCAGATCAGTGGCTTGTTCTCAGTGGCGCCCCCCATGGGCAACGAAGGATTAGCAGAACTCGCCCCATGTTTGGACATTTCTCTGTCCTCCCGGTTCTGTGCAGTGGATGAGCTCCCATGAGGCTTTGCTCCAAATACTAACGAGCATGTGAGTGGCTCTCATGCACATGCACAGAGAGGCCGCGTTCTGACCAATCAGAGCTGCTGATCAGAGCGGACCTAGAGCAGGAGGAAAACACCAGAGTTTGTTTCACCAATATGTGGATTTATAGAAAACCAAAGGATAATAATGCATCAGTATTTTATATATAGAGCGCTTTTTTGACACTCAAAGACGCTTCATATGTCATTATTCATTCATACACGGTGGTGATAAACTACTACTGTAGCCACAGCTGTCCTGGGGCACACTGACAGAAGCGAGGCAACCAGTATATGTGCCATCGGCCCCCCTGTCCACCACCAATCATTCACACACACACAGCAGACTCATTCTAGACTTTGGGGGTGAAGTGTTTTGCCTAAGGACACAATGGCAGTTTAGCACTTTACAGCCGCAGCCGCCCCACTGTGGCATCAGGTGTTCCCGGAGGTTAAGTGTCTTGCCAAGGACAAAACAACAGTAGACATCATTGTGAGTTGGTGGAGAAAGTCTTGTAGTGGGCTCGAACCCACAACCTTCAGGCTCAAAGGCTGAAGCTTTCCTCCCAAATGAAAGCTGTAGGTTTTCTTTCAGGTTCTCTGTCAGCTGAGGTCTGTTTTAGTTTACACTGAGTTCTATGGGACATTTTTCTGGGTAACATGAACGTATCCTGCAGTACGGGGTGTTTCAGCTTTCAGCCATTATCCACTGATTATTAAAGATCCATGATTTGACCACATCCTGTCTAGTCCAAAAGCATCAGATTAATACAGAATTTATGGAGGATCCAACAATGCCTCTGTAATGATCTATCGAATTATGTTGTTAGCATGTAGCGTAGCATCATTCTCCACAAAGGTGAGTAAACAAGTATAATGGTTGCGTTTCCCATTTCCCTGTGTTTGATCCTCACGTCTCTGTCTTCAAAAGCTCTAACACAAGATTTCTCACATAATAACATCTCACAAGCAAAGATCCAAAGTGTATTTGTGAGTCTGAGAATAAATGATTCTATAAGAGTGGAGTGTGGAGGCCGATCCTGTTCATGCCAAATGTGACGTGATCATTTCTTCATTGTGAGATCTTTAAAGTTTTATCTTTTCTAACATTAATTTATTGATGTAACTTTTATTTAACATGGAAAGTCACATTGAGATTAAGAACCTCTTTTCCATGGGAGTCTAGGACAAATAGTTGATAGTTCACACTAAAATGAAAACCATTTTTTAATACAAATAAAAATCTTCTTCTTTGGGGAATTGGAGAAAGACGCCTCTCGCAGCGGATTGTGAGTGAAGTCTTTTGCCTCAAGTACTTTTTTACAAAACATGAAGAACAACAAAGAAAAGAGAAGATGGAAAATCTGCAGAGAACGTTTCTAAAGTTTAGTCATCTGAAGTTTGCAGGAGATCAATCTGGTGTTTTTGTGTTTTCTGCTTTTCGTTAAATTTTTCTTGCTAATTAAAAAAAGTGTATTTCATATTCAAATAAAATTCATCCCTAATAATGAAGCTTCAGGGAGAAAAACAGAAGTTAACTCCAGCCTCGGGGCAGGACTCTGTAAAGAAAACCTTACAGTAATTCATCTTACATTTCTCATCAGGATGCACAAAAACACCAGATTGTTGCAAACTTCAGAAATATACTTCACAAATAAACTTTAGAAAATCTCTCTCTGCAGATTCTCCATCATCTCTTTCTTTCTCGTCCATGTTTTGTAAAATATTTGTATGTTAGAAGCAAATTCCATGTTCCAGTGGGACGGGGTTTGGCTGTGAATGAATGAGTCTTTAGGCAGAAGGCTTCACCCACGATCTGCTGCGAGAGGCGTCTTTCTCCTTTTACCCAAAGAAGAATCTATATATTTGTATCACTGGATATTTATGGTTTTCCTAGCTGATATAGGAGGGTCTAAGGCCAACGACATTTATGGACATTTAAGTTTAAGATGACGAGATCCTTTATTGGTCTCACAGCAGGGAAATGTCAGTGTTGCATCACTAGTTACAGAACAGTAGAATGAGGAAAACATAAATTAACAATAGAACAACAATAGAAACATATCGTTTTGCATTGTGGCCAAAAAGTTTGATTTTGGTTTCATCTGACCAGAGCACCTTCTTCCACATGTTTGGTCCTATGGACAGACTCTCCCACCTCAGCTGTAGTTATCTGCAGTTCATCCAGAGCGATCATGGGCCTCTTGGCTGCATCTCTGATCAGTCTTCTCCTTGTTTGAGATGAAAGTTTGGAGGGACGGCCGGGTCTTGGTAGATTTTCAGTGGTATGATACTCCTTCCATTTCAATATAATTGCTTGCACAGTGCTCCTTGAGATGTTTAAAGCTTGGGAAATCTTTTTGTATCCAAATCCGGCTTTAAACTTCTCCACAACAGTATCTCGGACCTGCCTGGTGTGTTCATTTGTCTTCATGGTTCTCTCTGCGCTTTAAACAGAACCCTGAGATTATCAAAGAGCAGGTGCATTTATACGGAGACTTGATTACACACAGGTGCATTCTATTTATCATCATCATCATCAGTCATTTAGGACAACATTGGATCATTCAAAGATCCTCACTGAACTTCTGGACTGAGTTTGCTGCACTGAAAGTAAAGGGACCGAATAATATTGCACGCCCCACTTTTCAGTTTTTTATTTTTTTTTAAAGTTTAAATTATCCAATAAATTTTGTTCCACTTCACGATTGTGTCCCACTTGTTGTTGATTCATGACAAAAAAATCAAAATTTTATATCTTTATGTTTGAAGACTGAAATGTGGCAAAATGTTGAAAGGTTCAAGGGGGCCGAATACTTTCACAAGGCACTGTATATACATCATATACACATAGTCATTTTACTGTATTTATTATCGTCTTTATCAATAATGCGCACTCTTCAGCTGGTTATTGCAATCCCAGCTGTAGTTTCAACTGTGGGAGAACAAGTACAGACAGAGGAGTGAGAGATCTCACTCTCTGACAATCTTTGGCAGTCCCCGTGTGTTTGTATCTCACAGCTGTTTGTACCTCACGGGTCACGCTTTGGACACGGACTTTCAGACAAACGTAGTTTATCCTCCGTGCATCACACAGACAAATCGGAATGTGTACTTTACAGAGGAAAAAAAGTAAGTTGCTACGTTTTATCGTTCGCGAGTAAATTGATCATTTGTAAAACATGTGCGCATGCATCGTCGCCGATGCAGACGGGTTCATAGGGTTAAGAATAAAAAAAGTTCAGGATTGAGAAGGGACACAAAAATCCCCACAAAATTCAATCTTTACGAAAGCTGTAGGTTCTCTGTCAGCTGAGGTCGAGCTGGTTTAGTTTACATTGAGTTCTATGAGAACTCATAGTTTTTCTGGGTAGCCCACGTGAATTTAGTTTGCAGTACTACGGGCGCCGCCTGTGCCCATGGGTGGGACAGCTAGGAGCTGGTAATACCCTATCCAGGTATTATTATAGATCCATGGTTTGTTATAATTGCATTTCCTGTGTTTGAACTGTTTGATTCTCTGATCTGTGTTGGAGAATCGACAGCTTGGCAAAGACCTCCAAGAAGCCAAAATAAAGTGACATTTGTTATAGAAGTTCAAGCGACCGCCAGACGAGACATTTCGCTTCTGACGACTGATTGTAACATTGATATGTTAAAATCCTATCAATGTTACAATCAGTATTATGTATAATAATAATGTATTGTAACATTATTATTGTACATACATTACAAATACACTCATACATGATTAAAATTGAATTAAAAAGAAAGAACGTCACCTTGACACTTGAGGATGATCTGCTGATGGGAGGGGCTGATGTCAGCGTCGAAGTACAGACAGTGTGCTTTGTTCAGGTCACATGTGAGGCACCGCCGCGGGAACAAACCCACTGTTTTCACACTGGGAACAAAGAAATATATGACCATTTAGACACAATTAGAGAGATACTCCCAGAACAGTGCTTGTCAGACGTCTCAAACAACCGAAAAGCTGTGTCCCCCTAGTGGACGTCAAAGATTAATTTCAGGGTGTGGACTTTTGGATTTTTGTTTTTTTTAATTTTACTCTATTTGTTCTCTTGTAGTTTTGAGTTTGCTTCCGGCCTGTTGATTGTTTGCCCTGATGTGTTTCACCTTGATGTGTATTTAGTCCCTGTGCTTTTCCCACTTGTCCCTGTGTGTATGTTTTCCCTGTGCTTTCCTCACTTGTCCCTGTGTGTATGTTTTCCCTGTGCTTTCCTCACTTGTCCCTGTGTGTATGTTTTCCCTGTGCTTTCCTCACTTGTCCCTGTGTGTATGTTTTCCCTGTGCTTTCCTCACTAGTCCCTGTGTGTATGTTTTCCCTGTGCTTTCCTCACTAGTCCCTGTGTGTATGTTTTCCCTGTGCTTTCCTCACTTGTCCCTGTGTGTATGTTTTCCCTGTGCTTTCCTCACTAGTCCCTGTGTGTATGTTTTCCCTGTGCTTTCCTCACTAGTCCCTGTGTGTATGTTTTCCCTGTGGTTTTCCCACTTGTCCCTGTGTGTATGTTTTCCCTGTGCTTTCCTCACTTGTCCCTGTGTGTATGTTTTCCCTGTGCTTTCCTCACTAGTCCCTGTGTGTATGTTTTCCCTGTGCTTTCCTCACTTGTCGTCCGTCCCTTGTCTACACCATGTTTCCTCCTGGTTTGTTTTCAGTTCTGTATTTTGTATTTTGTCGTTACATTGGATTCATTTGATTAAATTACATTTCATTTTCAGTCCTGTGTTTTGGGTTCCCTTTTCATTTCACCACATGACAAATATGGCATGTTATACATAATTTTAAAGCTACTTTTTTCAAGAAACAACCACACACTGAACCCTGAACACACTAAGAAATAAAAGTAAACATTATCCAGCCCAGCGGTCTACAACACTGATCCTTCAGCTCTGTTTCAATCCAAGCAGCTGCGTGTGCTTAAAGTAAATATAGAGCTGGGGGAAATTTACGATTCTTAGATTAATTGCGATTCGGCCATGGAGGAACCGAGAACGTTAAGGAGAACCAAGTGAACCGGAACTCAAATACAGTAAAAGCCATCTTCAAATAGCTACAGAGAACGGGCCGAGAGCATCCACAGCACACAGAAACAAACAAAACGACAACAAACTGAGGCTGAGCTAACCAAGAAATAAAATACTTTGGCAACATACAAAAGTCACGCAGCATGATTCTATCCAAAGGAGGAGGAGGGAAAGACGGCTGCGGTTGTTACTAACAGCCAAACAACAAGGCAACAAAATATAATCTAAAAATCTAAAATTGTTTTATAATCGAATCGCAGCCTCTCAATTCTAATCTGAGGTGTCCAAATATTCCCACCCCTACATACAGATGTTGAGTGTTTGTGAGTTTTGCAAACACACAAATGTGGGACAGAGACACCCCTTGACGTCAGAATCAACCTCGAGTGAAACCTTTTCGAAATAGAGTTTGAGAGCCTGTTTTACTTTAACAAACATGAGTGTTTTGTCAATGTAGGAACAGCTCACCTGTAAAGCTGCCGTCGGCGTGGGGAGCCCTCTGTACTCAAGAAATATCTGCGAGGAGAGAAATAGACTGACTCGAGACGGATATTCCAGTATTTACACATACATTTTCCATCCAATTTTGACTCACAGATTGTCGGAGTTCTCGTCGTAGGCCACGATCCTGGTCACCTCCCAGTTTCCTGACGTCAGATGTCTCACTTCGTTCTGGTCCGCTCTAAACTGTAAAGAATCATAGAATCCATTACATTTTGTTTTAAAGTGAGAAAATATCACCAATGTCTGAAAACATCGGTGTAAAAGTACAATTCAACTGAGAGTCTGGGCTAAAATGGCCGGTTAGCATCATGCTAAAGCTCATTTTATCAAGAAAACAACCACAATATTAATCATAAACATTGAACTCTGAACGAGAGAAGAATGAATTAAAAGTAAACATTTTTCAAACGCCTCAAACAAGACGTTGGGTTTTTATGAGTCTCGCTTAATTGAAGGATTTTGTTTTTTTCAAATGATATATGTACCTGTAAAAATACATTGTAAAACTGCTCAAATAAACTACTACTGCAACAACTACTCCTACCCATTCCCCCAAGAAGTAGTAGTAGTAGTGGTTGTAGTAGTAACAGTATTAGTAGTAGTAGTAGTAGTAGTAGTAACAGTATTAGTAGTAGCAGTAGTAACAGTAGTAGTAGAAGTACCTGTGAGGTGAACATGGCGATGTGGTGGAACTCTCCTCTTCCTCCCTGTTTGACCGGAACAGTGAGGAAGAACCTGCTGCCGTCTCGAGAGAAAACCGGCTCCTGCGTCTGGCAACAAATACAACCACAACATTAGTCAGAAGTAAAGTCTGGGATTTCAAATGTCGTGTGTATGTTCTGTGTCGATGCAAGATGGAAGAGGAAACATTAATATTAAATGTCTCAAATTTGGCGAAAAGCATCTTAATCTGAGAACATCCTGCCTTAAACCAAGATTCTCCATTGCGCTCTGGTTTTACCGTCTGTGGAATGTTTTTAGATTAAGCATTTCACAGTTTGGATTTTTTTTTCTGTAAAAGAAAACTAGTCAAATATAAATTACAAAAAAAAAAATCCAATGGAACAAAGCAAAATGATCTTGTTTTTAAAATAAATGTCTCCCCTGGAATGAGAGAAAATAGACAGTTATTGAAATGAGACGATATGTCTTTGTCCCATTTGAGAATCTGGTTTGAATGTGTCAGATTAAAATTAAAAACCATCCATCCATTTTCTTCCACTTAATCCATTTCTGGGTCGGGGGGGTGTCAGTCAGAGCTGCACCCAGTACACAGAGCACCAGCCCCTCACTGATCCTCCTGCAGGTGGTGAGTCCACAGGAGCTGAGATCTTCCAGCGGGGGCTTCAGGCAAAGTGGGGTTAAGTGTCTTGCCCAAGGACACAACGACAGCAGTCATCAGTGGGAAAATTAAAAACCTTTGAAATTAAAACTTGATTCAAGTTGGGTTAGGGTTTTTACGTTTTTACGTGTAACAATATTATGTTTTTTATATATATTTTTTTACATTTTATTTTTATTTTTTGTATTTCCTTCAGTGACATACAATCACAACAACAACAACAAAAAGCATCTCTTCCAAAATCGTTGTTCAATCTGTACTTTTAAGATTTGACTTATTGTTGCGTACTTTCTGTAGTGTTTTTGTGATAGTTTGAAACATGAACTTTTCAAAGTTTATATTTCATGTGCAAAATATACATCAGCATTAAAGATCCAGCATTAGAAAGCACACTTTTGACTTAGCAGCTTTAGTGAGAGACTGAAAAACCAATGCATCGGTAACTTTCCTACACTGCAAGAAATGATCAAATAAATACATCAATAATACATCAATAAATAAATAAATCCTTTATATTCTAATCTGAATCTGACAGTACATGTTATTGTTTATTTGTTTGGAACAGTACATGTTACTGAACACATCACTCCGGATTGTGTCCTAGGGTTAATTTCCATCCATACAGGGAGAACATGCAAATTCCACTTAGAGAAGACTCTGTATCCGGCTGGGATTTGAACCCAGGACCTTCTTGCTGAGCAGTGAGAGTGCTAACCACTCAGCCAATTTTTTACTATTTCCCTCACTATCTGCAGCAAAAGCCTCTGTTCCAGAATCTCTCACAACAAACACGGAGGTTCTGTTCTCCACAACTTTCCTTTTATTTATGGCTCTCTTTGGCTGAAGCGGACTTGTAATAAAACCCCTGTCAGAACATTGCGCCGGCTACAAAGTTTTACGACCGGAGAAGGAAATTGATTATGAATAAACCCTGCGTCTTTGAGTGGGAAATATGAGAAAGGTGTGAGTTTGACAGACGGGGCTCGAGGGGCGGTACCTGCTTCGACAGCCAGAGCTCGGAGCTTTCCTCGTGTCTCTGCAAAAGAAAGAATTCATGTCAGAAAGGATTTATTGTCCCGCTCGACTTTCTAATGCTCTGTGAAGCTGTTTATTCGACTACTGCGGCTCAGGACTCCGAGGTCACTCAGAAATGCCCTTATGAAAGCCGAGGAGGATTATATAAGTGCATCATGAATATAGTCTAGACCAGGGGAGCCCAAACTGAGGTCTGTTTGGGTCTTGTTTGGGGTGGGTTTGGTTGGATCAAAGTTTTTATGAACTGTGTGGATTTTGTGTTACTTTTTTGTTTGAAAATCACTCTAAAAATATCTTGTCCTGTTCCAGTCCGCAGTTATACCACCTCTGCTGCTGGAGCAAAGAATGATGTCATTGTTTGTTTGGATGTGTTTCTGCTGCTGGACCATGAATTTGACCAACGGGAATTAAGTAAGAATCACTCTATGTATGTAATTTATTGAATATGGACAAAACAATAACATTGGATGGACCAGATGCATTGCTGTAAGTATTAGATAAAATACAATTATCTATCTATCTGTCTATCATCTATCTGTCTATCTATCAGCCATCCATTCATCCATCCATCTATCTATCTACAGTATCTATCTATCTAAGCCGATATCTGCGAAAATAGACACTTTCTTACTCCATTATTCAGCTAAAGTTTTTAGATATTTTCAATGTTCATGTGTTTTGTGCTGTGAGCTCCTCATTCCTACTGTTCTGTAACTGGTAATGATAAATAATACATCTTTATTTGTTTAGCACTTGTCAAAAATTATTTTCACAAAGCGCTGTACAGTCAGCACAATAAACTATTTAATGATGATACAAAGTCAAAATAATGAACAGTAGAAAGAGAAAAACAAAGCAGACAGAGGAGACACTAGCAGAAAGACAAAACAAAGACAAAGCAGACAGTGAAAAACAACATTTTTTTCAACAAGTTTAAAACTAACGGAGAGATAAAATTGGGTTTTAAGAAGGGATTTGAAAGAGGATACTGATAGTGTTTAGTCTTATCTCCTCAGGCAGATGGTTCCAAAGCTGAGGAGCACGGACAGAGAAGGCTCGGTCACTTTTTGTCCGGAGCCTCGACCTCGGAACGGTCAACAGGGACCTGCCCGAGGCTCTAAGGCTGCAGGAGAAGTGCTTGTAGGGGCGTTAAAAGTACAGGAATGTAGCTTGGTGCCAGACCTAGATGAGCTTTAAAAGTAATCAGTGAAATCCTAAAACCAATATTAAAAGTCGACACAAGGTCAATAATAATTCCGACATAGTGCGGCTTGTAAACATGTGTAAAGCTTTTTTGAAAGACACTTGACTTTACGATATAACCTCAATACTTGCTCTTCAAAATGATTTCTTTATCTGTGGCTCGTACTTCTTGATTAAAGAGACATAAAGAGACTGTGCTTAAACAGGAGGTTAATAAGTGTCGCTCCACACAGCTCTGGTCCTTGTAACTTCTCTCCAATATGAATAAACCATGTCCAAGTTCTCCCTTTGAATCTAAAACCCAAATCCAGCCCGTGACTACAAAGCAAATGCTAAACGACCGCCGCATAAAGTGTAGGAATTATTCAAGCTGACAGAAGAGGAGAGAAAATATTAGGAAAAAATATGAAAGCGCTCAGGGAGTTTTGAAATTAAATCAGATTTTTCATTTGTAGAAGCAGAACAAAGAATCATTTAATGTAGATCCATAGAACATAAATATAAGGAGCAAATTGGAATGATACTTTTTTGGTTATTTCCATCCGTAGAGAAAAGTACAAGCAAACCGTGGAAGAGTCTGTGAGGACATTTAACTAGAAATACATCTGTTTGACTTCAGAAAATGTAATATTTTTCACTATTTACACTCTCATTTATCTCATTAAACCTTCACAAAGATATTGTTTTGATATTTTAGTAGATAATATTCAATTCATTAAATAAAAGGGGTGTAAGTAGTTGATAAGGAGCAGAAAAAGAGAGACCAGACAAACAAGAGACCAGGTGGGCAAACCACAGAGAGAGAGAGAGAGAGAGAGACCAGAGAGAGACAGAGACCAGAGGGACACCAGGTGGAGAAACCACACAGGGAGAGAGAAACCATAGAGAGAGAGAGAGAGAGAGAGAGAGACCAGAGACCAGAGAGAGACCAGATGGAAAAACCAAAGACCAGGTGAAGAAACCACAGAAAGAGAGAGACCAGAGAGAGAGAGAGAGAGAGACCAGATAGAGGAACCAAAGACCAGGTGATAAAAACACAGAAAGAGACACCATAGAGAGAGAGAGAGAGAGAGAGAGAGAGAGAGAGAGACCAGAGAGAGACCAGATGGAGAAACCAAAGACCAGGTGAAGAAACCAAAGAATGAGAGACACCATAGAGAGAGAGAGAAAGAGAGAGGGGAGACCATAGAGAGAGAGAGAGAGAGAGAGAGAGAGAGAGAGAGACCAGGAGGAGAAACCACAGACGAGGTGAAGAAACCACAGAGAGAGAGAGACCAGAGAGAGATTCAGGTGAAGAGACCACAAAGAAAGAGAGACAGAGACCAGAGAGAGAGAGAGAGAGAGAGAGAGAGAGAGAGAGAGAGAGAGAGAGAGAGAGAGAGAGAGAGAGAGAGAGAGAGAGAGAGAGAGAGAGAGAGAGAGAGACCAGATAGAGGAACCAAAGACCAGGTGATAAAAACACAGAAAGAGACACCATAGAGAGAGAGAGAGAGAGACCAGAGAGAGACCAGATGGAGAAACCAAAGACCAGGTGAAGAAACCACACAATGAGAGACACCATAGAGAGAGAGAGAGAGAGAGAGAGAGAGAGACCAGGAGGAGAAACCACAGACGAGGTGAAGAGACCACAAAGAGAGAGAGAGTTTTTTTCTGACTTTAAATAAAAGAAAGTGTTAGAAGCTTGATGTAAAAAATGCACAGCGAGGCTTTGAGAGTGGAGAGTTCTCACGGTGACACAGGCGCCGGTGGTGGTGTCGCACACGGTCAGAATGGAGATGTTCTGAGCGCGGTTCATCCAGCGCACCGCCGTCTTGGTTTTACTGATCCACTTCACCATTGTCACATAATGCTCCCTGCACAGAAGAGAGAGACATGTTAGCTAAAGTCTAGACCAGGCGCTAACCTCATATTGCTCAATGAAGGCTTGTAACTTATGGTGTCAATTCTATTCAGTTTATTCTTGTATCGCCCGAAATCCCAACAGTAGCTTTCTCAGAGGACTTTACAACCATTGAATCACCCACACAGATCCGAGAATCAAACAGTTCAAAGACAAGAAATGCAATCATAAAAAACACATAGAGCCATTGGACCAAAGACCAATGTCCATGAATGTAGTAGAATATAGAGTGTCCTGGATCATCACCACAGTCCATCTTGGTTTAAAAGACTTCTGCATCAGAGGAACTACTCTAAAAGCCCAGTGGGAGAAAAATGAGAAACCTCAGAGAGATTGAGAGAGGGATCTGCTCTACACGGACGGACTGGCTGTGGATGCAAGACTCAGACTGTAGAACGAGAACCAAGGCCACGCAACGGTTGTAGAACGATAATGTATACACTGCAAAACTGATAGATTATGAGGAACTAAATGTTTGAATCGAGTTTTTTTATCTTAATCTGACACATTCTGACTGTGTGTTCGATTCTCCGATGGGAAAAGAAAAGTCTCATTAATTTCTTGCAGCTTCTTTAAACAAGATCATTTTGCATTGTCCCATTGGCAATTCAGTCAAAATATGTTCCAATTAAGATACATTTAGCCAAATTTGAGAATTGTTTTTTTTTCTTCTTGCAGCGCGGTATGTCATACATTAATTCTGTTCTCATTCATGAGTATTAGTCATAGTTTACTCTGAACAAGATATCCACAAACACAGAGAAAACACTAGAGACCTTCACTTCTGTAAAATAAATGATTTTTTTTTTTCACATTTACCCACGTGAAATTGGATTCGTCCCTTCACAAAAGGGCGATATCCTAATGTGACCTCAAACTAAAATAATCTCTGGTCCAAATAGAAATATCCGGAAAACAGAGAAGTGGTAGCGATAAGTCCAATAGTCCCACAGAGCGGCCGTTTCAGTCTCTGGGTCTACAAAGAATACTAACTTTGATTTTTTTCAAATTAAAGTCTGTTGAGTTTTGGTCAAAGATCATGAGATTAAAATCCCACTAAGGTCTAGACCCTGGTGGTGGGAGCAAAGGAGAAAGGTTTAAGAGCAGGTCTGGCTAATGAGGCAGAAATGGGGAGGAGGAGGGTTGCAGCATGATATGAAAGCTCAATGACAATAGCAAGGCAGTGAGTTTGTCCACACGTGTATTTCAGTCTGAACCTCCCCTTCGGCTTCATTTTTGGCAAACGTAAATCACCCGACATCTTGTTTACTTTGAGTCTTTGAGTTTCACACCAGCTCCACGGCAGCAGCACTCATTAAATTCCCACAGAGAAAATAAACAATCTTTTTTCTGCTTTCGCTTCATTACAACCAAACAAAACAGAGAAACCTAAAACTAGTAAGGTATCGGGGAGAATGGAGAGAACTATACATTAATTTTCTAGATCTAGGTCCAAAGCTTACATACGTTACTTTGTGTTAACTTATTTTCATAATCATTAACAGTTAATAGGGCGTACATCAGCTGTCTTTTTGTGTTGGGGACTTTTTGTGTTTGAAGGAGGACACAATGTGCCCAGTTTCCCTCCGACATCAGAGAGAAAGTGTTTTGTTGAAGTTGAACTTGATCAAGGTTGCCAGATAAGCTCTCGTTTTAAGTCTGTTTACCGAGAGCTTCAAGGTGAACTTTGGCAAGGGCCTTTTAAAATATGTACCAACAAATGATGCAGGAGTTTTGACAATGATAGGAGGGAGAGGAGGAGGGAGAGGAGGAGGGAGAGGAGGAGGGAGAGGAGGAGGAAGAGGAGGAGTGGTAGTAGGAGTAGTGGTAATAGTAGTAGTTATAGTAGTAATAGTAGTAGTAATAGTAGTAGTAGTAGTGCAGGTAATAGTAGTAGTTGTTGATGTAGTAGTACAAGTTGCTCTAATATTGGTAGTAGTAGTACAGTAGAAGTAGTGTTTTGGAAATACTAGTAGTATAGTCGTAGTACTTGTCGTAGTACTTGTCGTAGTACTTGTCGTGTAATTGAAACAATAGCAGTAGTATTAAAGGAATAGTTCACCGTTTTTACATACTGACATATGTTCTTACCTTACCTTAGACTAGTTAATACGTACCTGTCTGGTCTTAGTCCGTGCGCTCTGTTATGCAAACGGAGCAAAAACGGGAGCACAAACGCAGCCTCCTCTGTATATTTTGTAGCACCAAAAGGTAGCTCCCGCTAGAAGCTACCAAACTCTTCCAAGTGTTCCCTATTAAATGTATATAGTTACGTGACGTGTTACACTGCAAAGTATAGTAACACAGAAATGTAACAGTCGATTTTCTCAGCGGATAAAACGGGTACTATATTGTGAGGCGTAGTAATCTGAGTAGCGCTACGTCCGCGCACTAACTTCTCTCCGGAGACTTCTCTCTCGCTCACTTCCGTCAATAGAAGCAGCGTGACTTGTAATACACACAGTAGCAGCGAGAGAGAAGTCTCCGGAGAGAAGTTAGTGCGCGGACGTAGCGCTCCTAACTTCTCTGCGCACTAACTTCTCTCCGGAGACTTCTCTCTCGCTCACTTCCGTCAATAGAAGCAGCGTGACTTGTAATACACACAGTAGCAGCGACTAAGACCAGACAGGTACGTATTAACTAGTCTAAGGTAAGGTAAGAACATATGTCAGTATGTAAAAACGGTGAACTATTCCTTTAAGCACTGTACTGAAGCAGAATTCTAAAGAAATGGTAACTAATAATACTAATAGAACTTAAATACTAGTAGTAGCGATGAGTAGAGGTAATTCAATTTGGAGAGACGAGAAAACAGGAAGTTTTGAGTATTTTATTGAAAGGAGGTTTGGCGCCCTAGGTCCCGGTGCGGCCTTCAGATCGGAAAGGCTCCTGCGATGGAGCGCGCACAATCCCCCGGGACCTAGGCACTGGTGGCGGCATTTGGCAGCGGGAAGCAGGTTGAAGGCGGATTGAAGGCAGGGTGAAGAGGAGGAGGAGGGGAGGCGGTGGTTGCAAGGCTTCAGAGGCCGAGAGTGGGAGTTTCTCCGTTTTTATGCGGCTGGCGAGTCGGTACAGATGATTGGAAGGGGGCGTCTGCTGAGCGATAGGCTGGGGATGCGAGCCGGCCTGGAGGGGGTAATTTTGGTTAACGTCTACCAAATTGAATTTTCGCTGGCTGCATTTCAATTTGGAGAGACGAGAAAACAGGAAGTTTTGAGTATTTTATTGAAAGGAGGTTTGGCGCCCTAGGTCCCGGTGCGGCCTTCAGATCGGAAAGGCTCCTGCGATGGAGCGCACACAATCCCCAAAAAGGCTGCCTGTTGATGGAGTTTTCGAAGCCTGGTTTGGAGGGGACAGACGTCGTGACTACTCTATTAAATAAATAATAATAAATCTTTATTTATAAAGCACTTTTCAAAAACAATGTTTACAAAGTGCTGCACAGCATAATAAACAATACATCAGTCATAATACAAAGTTAAAACAAATAAGAATGAATGTAAGAAGACAAGACAAACAGAGGAAAGACCACAAAACACAAAAGACCACAAAACAGACAGGACAGACAGTAAAATACAACATTATAAGTTTAAAGCTGACAATTAAAAGCTGTTTTATAAAAGTGGGTTTTAAGAAGAGATTTAAAAGAGGATACTGATGGTGCTAGCCTTATCTCCTCGGGCAGGTCGTTCCAAAGCCGAGGAGCCCGGACAGAAAAGGCTCGATCACCTTTCGTCCGGAGCCTCGACCTTGGAATGGTCAGCAAGGACCTGCCCGAGGATCTAAGGCTGCGGGGGGGCTCGTAGGGGGTTAAAAGTTCATAAATATAGCTTGGTGCCAGACCTAAACGAGCTTTAAAAGTAATCAGTAAAATCTTGAAATCAATTCTAAATCGCACAGGGGGCCAGTGGAGGGACGCTAAAACAGGGGTGATGTGCTCCCTTCTGTTAAAACCAGTGAGAAGTCTGGCTGCTGCGTTCTGAACCAGTTGGAGGCGGGAGAGGGATTTAGCATCAAGACCGGAGAGGAGGGAGTTACAGTAATCGAGGCGGGAGAAGATGAGGGCGTTGACGACTTTATGGAGATGAGAATGTTTTTAATCTTAGAGATGGTGCGGAGGTGAAAGAAGCAGGTTTGGGTGGTTTTATTGATGTGGGAGCGGAAGGTGAGGTGAGAATCAAAAATGACACCGAGGTTACGGGCGGAGGGAGTGATGTTTGAGGACAGGGGGGCCGAGGTGGGTTTGGATGTGGGATATGGATGGAGGCGGGTTGATGAGGAGGACTTCTGATTTGGAGGTGTTGAGTTGAAGGAAGTTATGGGCCATCCAACGGTTCACATCATTAAAACAGTCGACCACAGCAGCCAGACTTCCAGGGTCGTTTGGTCTCAGCGGGAGGTAGATCTGTGTGTCGTCCGCATAGCAGTGGAAGGACACGTTATGACGGGCCATAACGTGTCCTAGGGGGAGCATATAAATAGAGAATAAAATGGGGCCTAAAATAGAACCTTGCGGCACACCACAGGCTGTTGAGGAGGTAAAATCACCCATGGTGACCGCAAAGGTTCTTTCTAAAAGATAAGAATGAAACCAACCAAGTGCAGTATCTCTGATGCCAACCCACGTTTTGAGGCGATCCAATAAAATATCGTGGTCTATAGTGTCGAAGGCAGAGCTTAAATCTAAAAGAATTAAAATAGAGCACTCTCCGCTGTCCGTGGTTAAAAGAAGGTCATTTAAAACTCTAAGGAGAGCTGTCTCAGTACTGTGTTATGCTTTAAAACCGGATTGGAATTTCTCAAAGATGTGGTTATTGTTAATAAAATCTAAAATCTGAATAGAAACAATTTTCTCTAAAACCTTAGATAAAAACGGGAGTTTAGTAATGGGTCTAAAATTGTTAAAATCTGTAGTGCTTAAATTAGGCTTCTTTAAAAGTGGTTGGACCACAGCATGTTTAAAACTGGATGGGAACTATTCTGTGACCGCTATCGCTAAGCTGTGACCGCTATCGCTATGCTGTGACCGCTATCGCTATATGCTGTGACCGCTATCGCTATATGCTGTGACCGCTATCGCTATATGCTATGACCGCCAGCGCAATGCTGCTAACCATTTTTTGCTATATGCTGTGACCGCTATCGCTATGCTGTGACCGCTATCGCTATGCTGTGACCGCCAGCGCAATGCTGCTAACCATTTTTTGCTATATGCTGTGACCGCTATCGCTATATGCTGTGACCGCTATCGCTATATGCTGTGACCGCTATCGCTATATGCTGTGACCGCTATCGCTATATGCTGTGACCGCTATCGCTATATGCTGTGACCGCTATCGCTATATGCTGTGACCGCTATCTACTGTGATCAATACTTGCGGATACTCGGCTGCTGCCGCCACCAGGAAGTTTTGTGAGTGATTTATGGAGATGCCAAGAGAGATTGTTGAACGAGAGGGACTACTCCGGCAGTCAAAGGTGAGGCGCACTGCGAAGAAGAACTCCGACGCCACTTGACCCCTGAACAGCGCCAGTGGTCGGGGTGGAAGGCAGCAGCTTGAACGCGACCGGGATGACGGCCTTGGAGAGCCAGGAGCCGGGGCCGAAAGTCTTTATCAGCCTGATCGCGTGGTCCACGGTAGCGGACTGCAGGGAGAAGGGCGCTGGAGGGAAGGGGCTGTTGATGCTCGGGCGGGCCCGGAGCGGGGACAGGAGAGGACGAGTATGAGACGCTTCTTCCTGGAGTGCTTGCGGGTGGCGATGCCCATCGGGTTAGAGCGAGACGGAGAGAAGGGGCCAATGACGTGGCCCACGGACACCTCCCGCGCCCGAGCCGCGTGCCGACTTGGGGCTCACGGAGAGCCGGGAAGAGGTTGCGGGACACGAGACGCCGAGGGACCTAAACAGAGCCTGCAGTCTAATGTGAGGGATTTAGATAGAGCTTGCAGTCCAAAGTGAGGTATTAAAACTGAGCCCGCAAGTCCAAGTGAGGCGTTTAACGGAGAGCCTGCAGTCCGGTGTGAGGGAGTTAAACGATGTGAGGGATCCAACAGAGCCTGCAGTTTTTTATTTTTTATTTATTTAGTTATATTTATTTATTTATATATATTTATTCATATTTATATTTATTTATATTTATTTATATTTATTTATTTTTATATATAAGCGTTCCAGATATAAGCAGTACCATATATGCAGTTCCAATATGAGCAGTTCCATATAAGCAGTTCCGTATACAAGCCGTTCCATATATAAGCAGTTCCATATATAGCAGTTCCATATATAGCAGTTCCATATATAGCAGTTCCATATATAGCAGTTCCATATATAGCAGTTCCATATATAAGCAGTTCCGCATGAAGCAGTTCCAGGTACGGTATAACAGCTCCAGATATAAGCAGTTCCGTGCGGGATTAACCTGGGAGCTCGCAGTCCAATGTGAGGGATTCAATTTGGGAGCCGCAGTCCAGAGGGATTTAAACGGGGCTTGCAGTCCAAGAGAGGGATTTAAACAGAGCTCGCAGTCCAGAGAGGGATTTAAAGAGAGCCTGCAGGCCAAAGTGAGGGATTAAAACTGAGCACGCAGTCCAATGTGAGGGATTAAACTGAGGTCTTGCAGTCCAATGTGAGGAATAACGGAGCTTGCAGTCAGAGTGAAGGATTTAGACGGAGCTTGGTTAAGAGAGCCTGCAGAACAATGCGAGGGCTTTAAACTGAAGCTTGCCCACCAATACACGGGGCCAACTGAGCCTGCAGTACAAAGCGCGGGGCGAACTGAGCCTGCAGTACAATGCGAGGGGAATAAACCGTCCGCATACTTACCCACAACGCCAGAAGACAAGGGACAACACAACGGGACCATGCCGTACCGGCACGAGGAGGCAGGGATGCGCACAGCTCCCACCGCACCGGGCCAGACCGGCCGTATGCAGCAGCAGGCCGCGACGAGACGAGCAGCGGCGAACCCGCAGAAAGAGCCCGCAAAGGAGGAGAGCGGCAAAGACCCACGGGCCACAGCACAAGACCCGCAGCAGGTGCAGCGACGCGGAGGAGGAGCAGACCACACGCAGCAAGACAGAGGACAGCAGGGACCGCAGGAGTAAGCGTGAGTAGACAAAGCGATTCCTCCAGAACGATTCATGCAAGGCTTCAGAGGCCGAGAGTGGGAGTTTCTCCGTTTTTATGCGGCTGGCGAGTCGGTACAGATGATTGGAAGGGGGCGTCTGCTGAGCGATAGGCTGGGGATGCGAGCCGGCCTGGAGGGGGTAATTTTGGTTAACGTCTACCAAATTGAATTTTCGCTGGCTGCATTAGTAGTAGTAGTAGTAGTAGTAGTAGTAGTAGTGGTTGTCCCCTCCCTCTGGGTCACATCCCCAGGATCTCGCACCAGTCCATCTTCCCCGGCGGAGCGAGGCAGGATTCTCTGGCAATAACACCAGGCCAGAGTCAACCAAGAGGCATAATTTTTTTTCTCACTCGATAACTAGAATATATAAAAAAATATGTGTATATATATTTTTTAAAGTAGTAGTAGAAGATGGTAATAATATTAGATGGTTAAATACAATTTAATTAGAATATTAATTTCAACAGTATCAGACCCAGCCCTATTTTAATATTACTATTGTCAAACGTTTAAATAGTTTCCACTGAGTTTCAAAGCCGCTGTTTCAAAAGGCAGAGCTGGTTTGTCCGAGTGTTTCTACTTTTCACTTTCATAAGGTTAAATCAGATTCCTCTCGCACTTTTCAAAACAGCCACGTTGCGTTGGGGCCGAAGTTATTCAGAGAGATATGAGGAGCAGATAGCATCAACCACAGAATCATTTCAGACTGTATTTAAAGCTATGCTCCGTCCTTGGACTCTGCATGGAAAGTACTGGCTGTTAGCGACGGTGGCGAGGACACAGAGTCAAAGCGCAGGAGTTGGCAATTAACGGAAGTAAAAGAAAGAATCAGAAGTTTTCAAAGTGAAGAATGAGAAACAAGTGTAAAGAAAAGTGAGCAACCAGGGCTTTAGAAGTACCGTAGTAGTAGTAGTAGCAGTGGTAGTAAAAAGAGCAGTAGTAGTAGTAGTAGTAGTAGTGGTGGTAGTAGTAATCAGAGCAGTAGTAGTAGTAGTGGTAAAGGTAGTAGTAGTAGTAGGCAAGGCAAGGCAAGTTTATTTGTATAGCACAATTCATACACAAGGCAAACACTCAAAGTGCTGAACAAAACAAGAAAGCATTAAAATCATAAATAATCACAGAACATTAAAAAGAAAGATAAAATATACAATCCCTCAGTTGTATGTACAGATAAACAAAACTGTTTTAAACCTGGTTTTAAACATTGCCAGAGAGGAGGCTTGTCTCACATCTTCAGGAAGACTGTTCCAGATTTTAGCAGCATGAATCTGAAAAGCAGCCTCCCCATGTTTAGTTCTGACTCTGGGCACTAACAGGAGTCCAGTCCCTGTGCTCCTCAGAGTCCGGGCTGGTTCATATGGGACTAACATGTCACTAATATATTTTGGTGCGAGGCCATGGAAAGACTTGTACACAAGCAGAGCTGTTTTAAAGTCTACTCTCTGAGCCACAGGAAGCCAGTGCAGAGACCTGAGAACTGGACTAATGTGGTCGTACTTCCTGGTTCTAGTCAGGACTCGAGCTGCTGCATTTTGAATGTACTGCAGCTGTTTTACAGCCTGTTTGGACAGACCTGTGAGCAGGCCATTGCAGTAGTCTAACCTACTGGAGACAAATGCATGGATAAGAATCTCCAAGTCTGCTTTAGACACTAGGTTTTTGATCCTGGCAATGTTTTTTAGATGGTAAAAAGCTGCTGATGTTACTGATTTAATGTGGCTATTAAAATTTAAGTCTGAGTCCAGTATTACCCCTAGATTTCTGACCTTATTTGAAGGTTTTAGGGAGAGAGACTGTAGGTGACAGATGACGCTCTCTCTTTGTTTCCGGGGACCAAAGACAATCATTTCAGTTTGGTCTGCGTTTAGCTGAAGGAAGTTGTTTTGCATCCACTCACTGATCTGTTGGATACAGTGAAGGAGTGAGTCCACTGGTCCATGTTCTCCTGCAGTCAGTGAGACATAGATCTGAGTGTCGTCTGCATAGTTATGATAGGAAACTTCGTTTCTTCGTATTAACTGACCTAACGGCAGCATGTAGAGATTGAACAGAAGAGGTCCCAGGATCGACCCCTGTGGTACTCCACAGGTCAGGGCCATATGATCTCACAGTTTCCAATCTCCACAAAGTACTTCCTGTCTTAAAGGTAAGACCTAAACCAACTTAGGGCGGTGCCAGCGACTCCAACCCAGTCCTCTAATCTCTGTAAGAGGATCTCATGGTCGACGGTGTCAAAGGCAGCACTCAGATCTAACAGGATTAGGATTGAGACTTGGCTTGCGTCAGTGTTCGACCTGCGTCAGTGTTTAGTAGTGGTAATATTAGTAATAAGAGCTGTAGTAGTAGTTGTTATAGTAGAAGTAGTAGTAGTAGCATTAGTAGTAGTAGTAGTAGTAATAAGAGCAGTAGTAGTAGTGGTAAAGTAGTAGTAGTGGGCAAAGCAAGTTTATTCGTATATTACAATTCCATACACACAGCATCTCAAAGTGCTGAACAAAACAAGATAGAAACAAAACAAAGTATTTAAATCATAAATAATCGCATTAAAAAGAGTGAAGAAAAAAATCCTTTAGTTGTTTTGCAGAAACAGAACTGTTTTCAACCTGGATTTGAACAAGAAGAAGCCTGTCTCACATTATCAGGAAGATGGTTCCCGGTTTTAGTTGTGTAAATCTAAAATGCAGCCTCCCCATGTTTAGTCCTGACTCTGGGACCAGCAGGAGGCCAGTCCCGTAGTTGTAGTGATAAGATCAGTAGAAGTAGTGATTAGTAGTAGTAGTGTTTATTGACAACCTTCCTTTAGTTATTATTTTAAATTGTCTCCAAAACCGGTAATTTTCTACTAATACGTTTAACCTAAAACACACAAAATAATCTTAATAATTTTCAGAATTTTTTTCTTTGTCCCTAATGAACAGTTTAGGATTACCTACGGATTCCCAAATACTGTAGTTTTGATTTAAAAAAAGCTTCCATATAAAACAAAACAAAAACTGAATATTTGGGAAAAACAGATTGTGTTTGTTAGAAAAGGCATCAGAGCAAAACCACACGTGTTATGAGACAGAAATCTACCAAACGTTATCCGAATCTCACCGCAGCTTGAGAACCTCCGGAGGCACCAGCTCCAGCGTGTGCGTCGGTCCGTACAGATTCACCACAAACAGTTTGACCACAGGGTTCGGCTGCCCGGCCTGCAACACAACACAACACACACTTATAACACAAGAACATACACGACATGCTCTTCAATGGACTGACAGGATCCAGAACATAATAGTAAAGAGGTTTATCTGTCCTCTCAGTTCAGCTTTCAATGGGGACAACGACAGTGTATAGAAATATTGTACGTTCTGGACTATAAGGAGCACCTGTTTATAAGCCGCACCACCTCAAGAAAAAAAGAAAATAAATTCTGTCCAGAAATAGACCACACTTGATCATAAGACATTCTATGACTCATTCACCGTTAGCTTCCATGGCTCGTTTACTGTTAGCTTCCATGGCTCATTCACCATCCATTTTGACAAAAAACAAGTGTTTTGTAGCTACTAAAACTTGATGGAGTCATAAAAATAAGTCCATAAACTCTGCTCTGACAACTCACAATACAAACGTCTATTCACCGCATCACTATATAAGCCGCAGGGATCAAAGAACAAGAAAAAACTAGTGGCTTATAGTCCGGAAATTACGGTATGTATTGTAGTACGTGCTGGACTATAAGCAACTACCTTTTCAAGTTGTTGAAACCCGGGTTATTATATACCATCCATCCTCTTCCCCTTAATCCATTGCTGGGTCGGGGGGTGGCAGTCAGAGCTGCACCCAGCACACAGAGCACCAGCCCCTCACTGATCCTCCTGCAGGTGGTGAGTCCATAGGAGCCTTGATCTTTCAGTGGGGGCTTCAGGCAAAGTGGGGTTAAATGTCTTACCCAAGGACACAATGACAGCAGCCATCAGCGGGAGTCGTGGAGTAGGTCTTATGATGGGCTCTAACCCACGACCTTCAGGCCTAAAGGCCAATGCTCTACCAACTGAGCCACTGTTGCCCCAATTATTATATACCGTAATTATTATTATATAAGGGACTTCGCTGTTGGCTGTTGATGTGGCTTACATCCCTACTTCAGTGTGTTTATGTGAACAGCAGAGAGAGGCGGAATAAAAGTTTATGGACTCATTACTTTGCCTCCATTGAGTTGAACAAATGCCTTCATTAGTAGATAAATGAAGAGGTAAGTATAGATCTAACCCAGAATTAATCGCTCTTTACCAACAGGTTGTGGATCTATAAAACTTTCAGAGAAAATGCTATTTTAAAGCTGGTCTTAAATACTATTAGATTTGCACATAACTGTGTCTGTGTGATGCATGGACCATGACACCAGGCCTAAAATAGCAGCTAATGATAGAAACAGCTCTGAGCAACACTTTGGTGAATACATTGAGAATCATTTGGTTCAGACAGTGTTTCGCAGGCAGCGTTTATCTCATTTGTGTAATTATATAACCTAATCTAATGTGGGAAAATTAATCCCATAAATTAATTAGCATTAGCCGTGTGGTAATTCTGGTATCTCAATATACTCTGAATATACAGCCTCCAAGAAACAACAAGATCCTCTGAGCTTCATTTAATATTGAGTAAAGACTGTGACAAATCCAGGCCTATTACCAAGATGAGGGAGTATGGATCGACCACAACATGTGAACTCTCCTTTCAGATGAATTGACAGAAGCAACAAATCTGTCTTTTTAATTTGAAGAGTGTTTCCTTGTCAGCAGAGGTCTATGTTTTATGGAGGACCAAAAATGACTAAAGTATAAATAAATAAATACAGGAATATATTAATAAATACATTCATTTTGGACAATAAAAAGTAAATATTTACATTGATGTGTTAAATATTACTATGAAATCAAATAAATATACTTTTATTTAGGTTATTTATCAAAGTCTACATTTTTTCCTTAATTTATTTATCCATTTATTGCATATATTTATTTATGTATTTCTACATTTCTTCATTAATCAGTTACCAGTTGCCAGTCCGATGTACGCTAAGCTTTAGCCTTCTCGGTTTGTGAGAGGATGTGAAGCTGCTGCTTGTTGAAGAGCGTCAGTTGCATCAAAGTCTACCTCTGGGTCAGCACTGTGATGAACTAAAACATCTAATAGTCTTTCCAGCCGAAAGAGTAGATAGTCCTCAGGTGCATTATGCTCAACATCATTAACATCATTTGCTAATGCTCTTAATTGATGAGCAATGGCTCCTAAAAAACTTACATTCGAAACTGCCATCCTACCACACAAAAGTGCACAGAGGATCTCTAGCTAGCTAACAGAGTACCGTAATGTGAGGCAGGAATGATCGAGACCAGAGTTCACGCAATCCTAACCAATCCTGTTCTAGATTGAGTTCAGCACCGCCCACCTAATTAGCATACAGGAACACAGAAATACATAAATAAATAAATGAAGAAATGTAGCGACACAGAAATACATAAATAAATAAATGAAGAAATGTAGAAATACATAAATAAATAAATGAAGAAATGTAGAAATACATAAATAAATAAATGAAGAAATGCAGCGACACAGAAATACATAAATAAATAAATGAAGAAATGTAGAAATACATAAAAAAATATATGCAATAAATGGATAAATAAATAAAGGAAAAAATGTAGATTTTGATAAATAACCTAAATAAAAGTATATTTATTTGATTTCAGAGTAATATTTTACATATCAATGTAAATATTTAGTTTTTATTGTCCAAAATGAATGTATTTATTAATATACTCCTGTATTTATTTATTTATTTATTTATTTATACTTTAGTCATTTTTGGTCCTCCATATACCGGTTTAAAAAATCCTAAAATTTGGCAAAATGTATCTTAATTTCAGCACATTCTGACGGAGCCATAAAACGAGATTCCCCAATGGGACAAAGCTAAATGATCTTGTTTTCAAAAGATACAGAAAGGTCTCCCTTGGAATGAGGAAATAAAGCAACCGTTATTGAAATAAGACTAAATGACTGTGAATGTGTCAGATTAAGATAAAAAAATAAAAAAATAAAAATACTAGATTACAGCAGTTATTACCTCAAATTTGATCATGTCTTGCAGTGTGCGCCTGTGTCCATATTCTATTGTCTTTCTGCGTGTGTTGTACAGTATGTGGTGGTTCAGACCTTGGGGTAGGGGTAGTGCTTGCCCCGGGGGTAGGTGGTCCCAGTGAAGCGGGGCAGGACCATGTTTGGGACCAGGCTGTCGTTCAGAACCAGGAAGGCCAGTCTCTCTCCATCAGGGGACCACCAGTGAGCCACGTGGGTCTCCAAGATCTCCTCTGTACACACACACAGACACAGACACGAACGCACATACACAGGCGCGCACAGACAGACATACACACACACACACACACACACAGACCCACACGCGCGCACACACACAGACTATAAGTTTACGACCTTGCAGAATTTAATAAAATAATATCCAGATAATTTATCCGTTTTTAGCTTTCGAAAACACAAATTGAGAAAGGACTTTTAGGAAGACAGTTCTTATGTTGCTGATTTCCTCTGCTAGAGCTTTGATTGCAGCCGCTGTTCCTCCCTGCACACGCTCAGTTCAAAGATAAACAACAACACTAAGACTGCGCATTAAAGGCGCGTTCAGACCAAAAGCTTCAAAAAGCTTTTGACGCGCTTCAACTGACGCCGGGATAGTTTTGTCATTTTGGTGCTTGAAGCTTTTGACGCGAGTGACGCGCCTGACGCCGGTGGGAGGAGCTTCTCTGTTGTCTGTAGTCAGGACAGCGGTGGATTTTTCAATGAGCAGCGAGCCTTTATTTGTTATATAAAGCAAAATAACGTTGTTGTAGGGCTTCAACAAAACATGTTCTGGGTTCACCACAGACTTGAGAGGCTGCAGTGTTTGCAGAGTTCCGTCATTTACTCCAGGAGCTGCGTACGGAGGAGTTTCGCTTTCAGCGGTACTTCCGCATGTCACTCGCCCAGTCTGAGTTCTCAAACCCCGGCTCTCGCCTCTCCCTGCCTCTCCCCGGCTCTCGCTCGCCTCTCCCTGCCTCTCCTCGGCTCTCGCCCGCCCGGAGCTGCCTTGCTCTGAGCCAGACCCATCGTCAGCCTGTTCTTATATTAAATAAACTACGTTTACTACACAGCATGTGTACAATGATTTTTGTTACTCAGAATGTTACTACTCATACAAATAATATTACTAATAACAATAATGACAATAAAACAACAGCAGCAGATACATGACTTCTCTTCATGACAGAGACAAACCCTCTGCTGCTGCTGCTCCTCGTCTCCTGATTGGTTGAAGCCCGCGTTAAAGCTTCAAAAGCTCAGCTTTGCTCAACTTCGGCGTCAAAGGGATTGTTGTGATACGCGAGCGTTTCGCGCGTCAAGTGACGCCGGGGCTCTCGGCTTCACCTGACGCGCTTCACCATTCACTTTCAATGGAAACCTGACGCTTTTGACGCCAAAGTTAAGTCCGGTGTGAACGCCCCTTAACAAATGCTATTGCTGTATTTCAATTTCAAACCGTTCCTAAAGATTATCCCGATATCTCTGCCGACAATCTGATAACTGCCCTAATGTTCTGATTCAACTTAAATCGATTCAAACCACATTAAATTCTCAAAAGAAGCTTCAAAACACGAGGCATAACGTCAGAGGAATTAAACTGCTTCTGTTGATTGGTTTCACAGCAAAAAATATTTCCTGTACTTTTTTAGGTTGTTTTCTTTATGTTTTTGTCTGGTGTAGGCCACAGACTTTTCCAATGAGGTTTTACTGCAAATGGCAAATTAAAGTGAATCTGAATCTGAGTCCATGAGAAAAGCTGTTGGATCTTGATGCAAATACGGGATATGTGCAAAAATGGGGTGTGTCCAATAACTGGATGTGTGCAATAACGGGGTGTATGAAATAACTGACTGTGTGCAATAACAGGGTGAGTGCAATAATGGGGTATGTGCAATAACAGGGTGTGCATAATAACAGGGTGTGTGCAATAATGGGGTATGTGCAATAACAGGGTGTGCATAATAACAGGGTGTGTGCAATAATGGGGTATGTGAAATAAAAGGGTGTGTGCAAAAACAGGGTATGTGCAATAACAGGGTGTGTGTGTGCAATAACAGGGTTTGTGCAATAAAGGGGTGTATGCAATAACTGACTGTGTGCAATAACAGGGTATGTACAATAACAGGGTGTGTGCAATAATGGGGTATGTGCAATAACAGGGTGTGTGTGTGCAATAACAGGGTTTGTGCAATAACGGGGGGTGTCAAATAACTGAATGTGTGCGATAACGGGGTATGTGCAATAAAAGGGTGTGTGCAATAATGAGCTGTGTGCAATAACTGGATGTGTGCAATCATGTGGACTCTAAAATTGTGGATCTTGGTGGACTGTGGTGTGTGCGGGAATGCAGGCTCTGTTGTTGTTGTTGTTGTTGTTGTTATTGTGTTTAAACATGTGACCCTGACCTTTTTGGACACAGATGGAAATGAGCCTTTGTCTATAATCTGGTGATGTTACTAATGTTCTGTTCCATTCAAATAAATAAATCCACAACTTTGTAACACAGCTGCTCTGACTGAATAGTAATAATGTAATAATGTAATATCTCCTCTCACCTTCGTAGATCCAGTCCGCGATGCCGTTGAAGATCACGCCCTCTTTGCCTGAAGACGTGAGCCTCAGAGAGTTACTCTTCACGTCCGACTGGTAGTAGATGTTGTTCTCAAAAATGTACATCTGAAAAAACAGAGTCCAAGTGAGAGTATATTTTAGTATTTATGTTTTACAAACATAGAAGGGGCTAATTTCTATATTGATTTATTACAGGGACAGTACATTTTAATGAACATTTATGTAAATATGCAAGAATTAGCCCAGCGGCTATTTTTCATCCGTAGTCTCCTTAAAGATAAAAACATGTAGACAGTTAAAATATGGCACAGACTGGTTGCCTCGCTTCTGTCAGTGTGCCCCAGGGCGGCTGTGGCTACAGTAGTAATTTATCTCCCCTGTATTTGGAGTGAGAAAATATTGACATGTGAAGATACTTTAAGGGTCCTGAAAAGAACGATGATGCATTAGTAGTATTATTATTATTATTATTATTATTATTGGACTTGTGCACACACTTCTTTAATTTGCACACACAGGTTGGATCAAATATAATTATAATTGACTATTTCTCATTCTTTAGCTACGACCAGCAGAGAAAGTAAGCAAGTAAATCATTCATGAACAATTACGTGGTATAATATTGTACTTTATTCAAACTGGAAAAAGCAGCAGGAGGAAGAAAAAGACACTATTACAAAACGTGTAAATGAACAACATGTGTTATTTACGAGAACAAAGCTCGATATCCCAGCTTTAAGTCCAAAGTCTAATTACTTTGATCTAACTTCATGAAAATGGATATGTATTAAGATTGATTGTGGTGCATTTGGGAACAAGAGATGTCTTTATCATTTGGATCAAGTGCTTTAGGCGTTGTCTAAGTCTAGGAGCCGTGATCTGTAAGTCTTTTAACATAATTTCAGCTTCTTCTTCCTCTGCATGAATCCCACTTGATGCAAGACAACAACAATAATGGCCTGAATGATTCACTTGAAAACAGCAGAAACTAAATGATTCAGTTTTACAGTGTGCAGCCTCATCAGCCACACAGCCATTAACAAGCAAAGTGGGCGCCAAGAATTCTCTGATTACAATTAATATTTAGTATGAATAAAATGAGCAGAGAGGCCCGATTCTCATTTGGAACTTTAATTTGCATTTTCCAAAAATAGAAGCCTCATAAAAAAAACAGAGGGACAAATTGAATTATGATTATTTCTGTTGTGTGGAGAATCTCATTTTGCCAATTGTAAAAATGTTATACTTCTTTATTATCGTTATGTTCAAGATATCAGAGATTATATGCTTGTTTCTTTGATGCTAGAGTTAGAGATTTTGTTTTATTTTAATTAGTATAGCTATTGTTTATTTATCTTGTCCTCATTCTTGCTGTTCTATAACTTGTGATGCAACACTGAAGTTTCCCCGCTGTGGGACGAATAAAGGCTTAATCTAAATCTAAAGATAAAAAAAAAAACACGTCAAGTCAAGTCAACAATGAGAAATGTCTGTAATTTGCACCGTAGGTTTACTTCAACATTAGAGTAAAATGTATAAGTATTTTGGCCCATTCCTCCCTTCAGATCTTCTCCTGACCGGTCTCTTCTAGAGTGGTGAGAAGGAATTGCACAATTGTTATAGATTTGGCCGAGGGAGGTTATCCATTTCTGGCCCCATGCTTGCAATCACCCTGAACTATTTCACATACGCAGACACGGGGAGAACGTGCAAACTCTGCAGACTCTGCTTTTTGCAGCCTAGTACATATCTGAATATAAGTAGTGAAAGTAAAAGTATAGGCAAAATAGCTCCTACAACTAAATTATTCATATGTGTTTGTTATTATTATGGGCGGCACGGTGGCTGAGTGGATAGCACTCTCGCCTCTCAGCAAGAAGGTCCTGGGTTCGAATCCCGGTCGGACCAGGGCCTTTCTGAGTGGAGTTTGCATGTTCTCCCCGTGTCTGCGTAGGTTTCCTCCGGGTACTCCGGTTTCCCCTACCACTAAAAATATGTCCAATAGTTCTAGCATGCGCCTCCTGTACTGGCGACCCCGCTCCCATCTCTATGTGGAGTGAGAGACTAATGCACAAAAAATTAACAATTGTAAACCGCTTTGAGACTCAGATCTGCAGTGAAAAGGCGGTATATAAATAAATACTTACTTACTACTTACTTACTATTATTGAACTTTCTGTGTTTAAACTTTCTGATTCTCTGCTCTGTCCCTGTATTCTGTCCCTGTGCTCTGTCCTGCTGCTCTGTCCCTCTGCCCTGTCCCTGTGCTCCGTCTCTGTCAATGAGCTTTGTCCCTGTGCTCTGTCCTGCTGCTCTGTCCCTGTGCTCTGTCGCTGTGCTCTGTCCCGCTACCCTGTCCCTGTGCTCTGTCCCGCTGCTCTGTCCCTGTGCTCTGTCCCGCTACCCTGTCCCTGTGCTCTGTCCCGCTGCTCTGTCCCTGTGCTCTGTCCCGCTGCCCTGTCCCTGTGCTCTGTCCCACTGCCTTGTCCCTGTGCTCTGTCCCGCTGCTCTGTCCCTGTGTTCTGTCCTGCTGCCCTGTCCCTGTGCTCTGAGGCATCTGCAGCGTGTGTCTCTGTAATGACTCCAGGGCGCTCAGACCTCTGACACTTTTGGCTTTTTACTGTCACAAACCTGGCAACGCAGAGAAACAACAGTGTGTGATTGGAAATTATTAGCATATAATTAGTGCTTCTCTGTTTTGAGAATCTGAAGGACACAGGAGAGGTGAAAGTCCACTTCAGAGACTAGAAAATACTGTTTCTTTGTTGCTACGAAGGATCGAAAATGTCGCAAAAAGCATATTTAGTCAGGAACAAATTCTTTAAAGTTCTCAAACTTAGAGGAATGAGAGATGTATGCACTGCAAAAAGGGATAAAATATGAGGCAATGCAAAATACAGTGGTTTTATCTTAATTTGAGAACATTCTGTGTTATAACAAGACTTCCATGACTAAAGAGTTGTGATAAATATCACTGACCAGCTGTTGCCCCTGCACCCCCCAGGCAGCGTACTGGAGCACCGAGTTCCCCACCTCCGGAGGGTCCAGCGCCCAAACCTCTCTGCAAACAACAGAACCAGGTGTGAAGCAAAACATACACTTTTTTATTAAAAGCATCTACAAAAAGCTACCGCTGTCAGATTGTACAATGAGTCAATCAATGACCTGCACTTGGACTGTAAACTGGCTATAGTCACTTTCATTTGAATTGCATATAAAATACCGTGCACAAAATAGACAACGAACGGTAGCATTCAAAAGTAGTATATGAATCATTCTGGGGGACTGAATCTTAAAGCGTCCTCTGGGTTTTGTATTGTTACAGTATGTGGACAATATTAACCTGGCCTTATCCATCTGTAAACTCCTGTCCATTATCATTTCCTACATGTGCGTCTGGGTCTGATCCTAGTGGCTGCAGTTTCCCCTCCGACCAATCAGCGAGCGGGGAAGGCGGTTGTTGTAGGTAGGTGTCGGTGATGTCAAGAGTTTGCTCTGAATTTGCTGGTTGAAGTTTGGAAACGTCGGCGAATGTGATAGTAAAGTAATCTGTTTTGGTTCAGCTCCAAATATCAAGAAATTGAAGCCGGAACAAAAGGAATGTTTAGCAAATGTTATTTCTGCAAAGATGTTGTGGCTCTACCCCCCACGGGCTCCGTTAGTGCCAGAGGCTAAATGCTAAAGCTAGGCTAAATGCTACATACCTCACTCACTTTGGCACATAACATACGTCACAGTAAACTCAGATCCAATCATTTCAATCTGCAAAAGGAGTTAACCCCTCCCACCTGTTAACAGAGCTCAATGAAGCAAATCCAGACGTTAGTACGAAATGTTAATGTGTACGAGGGTGTGGTACGACCAGGCCTGGACAATATCTACTTTCTCCCAAACTCTATCTGGTGTGATTTATATACAGGTGAATGTAATCCTCCAGAAAGTATTGGATTTGGTTTGAGCACTGACCTTGTGTGGATGTTGTAGATGCTGTATGACGCCATGTAGGAGTGACGATAAACCTGCAACACACACAACAGAACGAGGAATTAGGAGAAAGGTAAGAGTTGAAGTAAAAAAAAAAAAAGTGTTAAAGCTGAGTTACCAAACCTTGTCCACCGTTAGAAATCTGTCATGTTTGTCCCAAGAGAAAAGTGAGGATCCAAGACATTCATGGACATTGGTCTCTGCCCCTAATGGACCAATGGCTCTATGTGTTTTTTTTTTATCATTGCATTTCCTGTGTTTGAACCGTTTGATTCTCTGATCTCTGTTGGTGAATCCGCAGCTTTGTAAAGTCCTCTGAAATAACTACTGCTGTGATTTAGGGCGATACAAGATTCTTTAAAAGGTTAAATTTTGTGAATGAATCAAACCACAACGTGCCTAAGTCTTATCTCAATATCTTTTGTATACCCGTAAGAAAGACTGCTCGGAGTTACTATTTCAAGCTTCGGGATGACAGCTGATTAAGGTGGGTCAGGGGTGTCCAAACTTCTCAATGAGAGGGCCTTCTTAATTAATGAGAATTGTCTAGGGGCCGACAACCGAGATGGTAAAGCTGCTTTGATTGGATTCTGTTCCGAGCTTTATAATGAGTATGACATGTCCATAATTGAGATTGGACAAATGACAAACATGTACTATCTCACCACCTACAGAATCAACAACAGCTTTTTGACATAGCTGAAGTTGGCTGGATGACACTGTGAACTTGTGTTTAGGATCTCAATAGTGACACAGGGCCACATAACTTGACACAGAGGGCCGCAATTGGCTGATGGATGGGTTTTTTGGTCTATAGCTTCATTCTAGTAGGTTGGAAGTGAGGTAGCTCAACCCTACGTGCCTTTCGTTTATTCAGAATGCAAGGAAAAGAATGAAATACACAATAAAATGTGGCTGGTGCTTTTGGGCAGTTGCATTATTCACTCAGTTTTCAGTCACATCGAGCAAAAGCTTAAACGACATTTGAAGCCAAACTGCCCAGAGGCAAACTGACAAACTGTGCTGCAGCCTCTGACCAAAACAAATTCAGCACTTATTTAGTCTTTAACACGGTTCTTTCTTCAATATGTGGACGTTGACTTCAGTTTATACAGATGCAATCTTTACAAAGAAGCAGAATACGATACGATTATTGCTATTATTGCTACGATCATACGACCCTAACCATTGCTTTGAATCCCAGCACACAAGCTTAGGCTGTGTGTGCGTCTTTGGAAAGATACATCCCCAATCAAAAGCAATACGCTCAAATATTGCACAATATCTGTCACCAAGTCCCTGCTGTTTAATTTAGAAAAGTTGATAATAAACATTGTTCTCAGCCTGCAGCATGTTGTCGTTCAGGGTCAAATTTGCATTCGTCCAAATAGAATGTTTGTACTTAATCTAAATAACACAATATTTACTGTGCTGCTGGCTCTAAAACATTGAGACAATTATATGTGGGGCTAGTTAATTGTTTGTGTATGAATATTTGTCCAATAAGCAAAACAATAAACAGAAACCAAAGAAAATATGAAAACATAAATATTGTGTCTAATGTTTCGATCTTTATAAAAAAAGGAAGTTTATCTTATCTTATAGTCCAGGAGAACCCAGACACAGGGAGAACGTGCAAACCCCTCACGGAAAGGCCAACAGGAGTCAAAACCTTTAGACCTTAAAGTAGCAATATGCAAGATTTTAAAATAATTCTAATCATCAATAAAGGGCCCCAATTTGTCAAAATAATAGAACAGGCTCTTTTCAAATACTTCTTTAACTAATAACAGTAGTTCAGGGAAATGTGTGAGTAAAATGAGTTTTACAGCCCCTAAATTAGCCCCTTATTGTTTTCATTTCAATATCCTGCCCTCCACCGTTTCACCAATAAAAAAATCTGTAATCCGGGTTGCCAGATCTCACTGTGTCGAGCCAATCTCACTGGTAAAGTACCATGTGGCCGCAGAACTAAAAAAGGTCTCGTTATGATTCTCAAATCTTTATTAACAAAACCAGGAAGAAAACCAGAATTTCTATCTTTGTGAAAAAGTGTTGGTTATAGATTTGATGTTGACAAAGCTCTGGTCTATTCAGCTATTATGGTGCAGGTGGATTTGTCTGCATGTCTGGCAACCTGAGTCAGGGAGAGGTTGCAGCACCACTTTTGGCCATTTTTTTACATATTGCTCCTTTAATGTTCGCAGAAACATACTAATGTCTTTCCATAAGTCTATGTTCTAGTACTTTCTAGTTTATCCTTTTCTGAATCCACTGTGCTTCCCTCAATAATTCCCCTATACATTTGTTTTAAAATGTTGTATTAGTGGTTTAGTTATCTCTGCTATCTGTAATCAAGGCCTTGATATTGTGTCTGTTTTGCTTCAAATTCGAGGAAAAAAAACACCAAAAATAATACATGCTGAATTGTGCCTGAGAATGTACGTGGACATAAAGGATGGATGAGGAGGCGGCTGCAAAACCCTCACTGATGCTACAAACAATAGATTTAAAGTGGACCCAGAATGTGTCTTGTTCCCGAAAACCACAACAAATATTGATTTTAAACAACAAGTCTTCTGAGATCCATTAAAGACTCGGACACAACACGACGGTCGGTAAATATAAGTTCTAAAAGCAGAAACATCAAACACAAGCTGTGGTTTATCTGATCTAATGGAGCCAATGTGAACAGTTGATTTGCAAAAAAATTGATATTTATAATTGAAGAAATTGCCAAAACATTGAATTCCTCTCGCTACAATCTTCAACATGTTTAATTAATGGCAGTACCTTTGAAAAGAGTTTGAAAAGTATTATAAACATATTTATCTAAGGGCAAATTGTAAGCCTTTCAACTATTTTAAGCACATTTTGTATTCTTATTTTCCTTTTTGCATATGAATTATCAACATATTTTTTGCTTCAACTGCTGTAACTTTGAAAAACATGTAAAAAATACACAAGCAGAAATATCATTTTTTAAAGCAGAAATCATGGCAGACCATAATCCATTACTTTGTTCGGGTACTTTGAACACTGCAGCCTGTGTGGTAAATCCCACTCACATTCCTACATCCTGGTAAGTTTATGTGAACAGAGCCGCCAGAGCCAATACTGGGCCGGAACCAGAGCTTGTTTTTTTTATGTGAATAGGGCTGTTGTCAGTTAAAACCATTTCTTTACAAATGTATCTGGTGCGGTTTAAATACAGGTGCTCGACAAGTGGTTCTCAAAACTCATAAGGTCAGAATCTCCTGATGTGAATGCAGTTATGTGATGAATGAACTTTGGTTTAGGGTTAGGTTGGACTTTTGAACAATACTGTCACTGATTTTTCATTTTTGGTACGTCTGCACTTGTGTTGTGTGTCTTCACAAGGGCGACAGTTGGACTGGTAGAGCATTGGCCTTTGAGCCTGAAGGTTGTGTGTTCGAGCCCTCCACAAGACCTCCTCCACCAACTCCCACTGATGTCTGCTGTCGTTGTGTCCTTGGGCAAGACACTTAACCCGACTTTGCCCAAAGCCCCCGCTGAAAGATCAAGGCTATGCTCACACAGACAGAGCAGCTGTCCTCCTGTGGACTCACCACCTGCAGAGGGTCAGTGAGGGGCTGGTGCTATGAGACAGGGGTGGCATCTCTGACTGCCACCCCCCCGACCCAGAAATGGATTAAGGGGAAGAAAATGGATGGATGTATGGATGGATGGAGGGATTTCTCATTTCAATCGGACTAAAATGTAAGTATGCTAGTATGCAACTATGAACTATCTCACTATTTCCCATATTCTCACTTGGCAAAAAATTAAGGCTAATACATTTGGGGTAAAATATTGTACAGTATATTGTTTTTCATTACACATTCACTCAGAAAAAATAAAACACATATTAAGGTTTTTTAGATAATACGCTGTAAAGTACTTTGTCTTTGGAGGAAAAGGAAGGTCTGATTTCAGTGCAGGGGGAGAGGAGGAGGTGACAGGCCCATAGTCAATAACTCAGTTTGAAATGTTGCATTTTTTGGCTAACACAAGAAAATACGTTCATAAATATATAGGCTACATGTCAACGTTGAATATCGTAAATACTCTCCATAGGTATCTACAACTGTTAATAGTCTTTCTTCTTCCTTCTGTGAGTTAAGCCCACTCCTCTGCAGGACACAGTTTAGTGTTTACAGACATGAGGAGACGTGTTTGAGGTTTAGCCACAGGCAGAGCTACCTCCTCTGCACCGTGTCCGGACTTCACCAAAGGCTTTGTTTGAACCTGCTCCACGGGCCTCTCTCAGCAGGACAGCAGCGGTGTCTTTTCTCAGCTTTAGTGCTACTCACAAAATCATGAGCCACGACTGGAAATGGCTTTGCTCAGTAGAATATTTACAACTCACAATAAAGACATTAACCAATAACAGGAAGGTGGCCAGTTCTGAGTAGCGTAACAGATCTGTGTTTATTTATGTTTGCAAGAAAATATTGTAGCTGCAAGATTCAAAATTTAAACTTGGTTGATGTATGAAAAGGAACTAATACTTGCATTGAATTTGAACATGAAAATGTAGATTTGGCTATAAGACCCTGGCCTAAATACTGCATGACGTATGGCAGGAGGGAATCTAATAAGCAAGAGATAATGTATACAACTCAGGTCATCAGAGGCAAACAGTCCTGAAGGCTAACCGTAACTGAACACACAAAATTAACTTCAGTCCATTTTAATGACAGCCCTTTATCAGCCAAAAACAACCATATCTCCATAGCAATTGTTGCCATGACCAAAATGTAAAAGTCTTATCAATCAACAATAAAAATCAGCAAAAATGTCCTTGCATGCGAGTTAGAAGCAGGCGATCTGTTTTTTTTATGTTGGACTCCTCAGTTTATTTGGCGCAACAGGACTTTAGCAGGACCCTACGTTGTCAGCAGAAGTTTCAGACATTGCAGCAGTGGCACCTATATTCTAACAAAGATGTATGGACTCAGGGAGGACAGACAGGACCAGAGCTCACTCAGCTTTGGACTGTGGCGACTTCTGCGTCTGATATGAGCCGAGCGCATCAATAACACTGTCCAATGTCAGGCTGCGAGACAGGAGAGGGGAGAGGGGAGCAAGCCCGGAAAACTGTTATCGTTAACCATCTAATATTAAGCATTACTTGTAAATGTAGCTGTGACCTGTCCTGCTCTAGCGGCTAACCCACCTCTGCTGCTGTGGACTAAAAGGGTCCTATTATAACTATTATTGCGGCACAGTGGCTGAATAGATAGATAGATGGATACAGTCAGTCAGGTTTGTTGTACAGTCTGACAGAATGGTTAACACTCTCGCTTCTCAATAAGAATCCAATCCCAGTCAGAACAGGACCTTTATGAGTGGAGTTTGCATGTTCTATCTGCGTAGGTTTCCTCCAGGTGCTCAGGTTATCCCTACCATTAAAAACATATACAATAGGTCTGGCATGCACCACCTGTACTGGCGACCTCGCTGGCTACTTAGTTACTTATTATTAGAAACATGCCAGCATGCCAGCATCCCCATAGCAACTGCTATTAAAACCCAAATACTGTATATGATATCGTAAGCAGCTAAAATACATTCAAATTAATCATCCAAATACACGTATGTTGTCCAATAGTGGTGGTCTAGTCGTCTATAAGAGGGATTATGGATTTGACCTCCTGTGCTAGCTGCCACACATTGATGTCTAGACACAAACACTAAAATGCCAAACAGTTTTATTGTATACATAATTTCAGATATGACAGCTGACTTGTTGTTGTACCAAAATAGAGCCAGATCCTCTCCTCAGTGGTGTTTGAATAATCCGAGGGGAAACTCACGGCTACAGTCTCTCTATAGGTGCTGCATATGACACAGGAACATTGTGGGGATGTGCTGTTGAAAAGACCAAAGGGAGAATCTGCCTCTCATCTGTATTCATCCTGTGATTCCACTGTCTGTCTCCAGCCTCCGGGGAACGCTGGAATAACACTGAGAAAACTTGTATCTGGAAAGAAAAGTTAGGTTTGCTGCTAACTTTAATTTGAGGTCATGGCGATGCATAACTTATATAGACCTGCGTTGGAACGAGAAGCAAAGTCAAATGTCATTTTAGTGGACACTGAGGTAAAATTACAGGAAAAAGGTAGGAAGTGGTTGGATGGTTTAGAAATTGGTTTTGCCCAAAGAAGAAGCTGTCTAGTTTTACCTGTAACACAAAACAACCAGCCATTTTTCATTTGCAAAGAGGAAAAAGCAACTAAGGCTTGAAATAGACCAAACCTGCTTTTAAGACCGTCACTGTAGAACCCAGACGAAAAAATATGTTTTAATAAAAAATGATCTATGGTGTTCAGATGTAGCCTTGAAAGACTACATTTGGCAACAAAGCTTCTCTTCTTCTGCACGTGCATTAAACCCAAAAGTCATACTTCTTTTGCCATAACCGATGGTGCTACGAGGTTAAGGTATTTAGAGATAGGTTTGTAACAATTCATAATATACAGTAGTTAAATGTGCGGTTGATGGTATGTCTGAAAGCAGAAAGAAGTAAACATTCAAAAAAGGTCACAGTGAATCAAAGTGAATCTGAAATAACATTTGACAGACTTCAGGAGATGGCAAACGGATATGAATTAAAAACAATTCGCACAAAGCCTGTCCACTTTTCTATTTTAATGAATATAATAGTTCAAAGGTCATTTAAAAAAATATATATTGATTGACACCACTAAGAATTATGGTTAGTGTTGAAAATTGGCTTTTCCACATCAGAACTGTCTAACTAATTAAATGAAATAAAACATGTTAAAACCTGATACAATTTAAAAGAGTGTATTAAAAAGAAATAGTGAAGGAAAGAGAGTGATGCCCTCAGCACTGAGCAGTTGAAGGAGCAAGGTGTATGTGTACGGACCTGTATGTGCCTGTGTGTGTATGTGTGTGTGTGTGTGTGTGTGTGTGTGTGTGTGTGTGTGTGTGTGTGTGTGTGTGTGTGTGTGTGTGTGTGTGTGTGTGTGTGTGTGCGCGTAAGCTTGGACTTAGCGTGTAACAATACGCAGCTGTGTGTCCACTGGCCGTGCACGCAGGTACGCTGCTTCTGATGCTCTCCCTGTGCAGTCGTTGGAGGAGTGTAGAGGACCGTACGGGCCGGAGGATTGATGTTGAGCAGCAAAAATCACATGCATGTGTTTGTCTTCATGGTCTGTGTGCGCTGGTTTGGCCAGAGGCGAAAAACAATGTCCAGATTCACTGTTCACTATAGGCTGTATGTAGATGGACCCCCAAGCCTAATGAAGCCCAAAAGGGAGAGTATTCATGCTTGTGCACTGGTCCCAACCGGAGCAGAAAGGATTCATGGTACGAAACAAGTGGATCAGGCTTTTTGAAAAATGCAAATGAAGCATTCAGCATTTTACTGTGGAACAGAGCAGAGAAAATGGTCTTAACCAAGCGGCTGCTCCTCATTTGCTGCTGTGACCTAAAGCGCTGTTGCATTTTAATACTATTGATTAATATCTAGAATTATTTTTTAATTTTTATTTTTTTTGATGGATGTGTTTCTGCTGCTACCAGACACCTCCATTTCTCCTATGGGATCAATAAGCCATCTATCTATCTATCTATCTATCGATCTATGAGGATTGATCAATCAGATGCTTTCATTCATAGCGGGAAACTCCAGCTTGCCCAAAAAGCCCATACAAGGACATTGGCTCCAGCTAGCTTATGCTCAGTTCAATCCTAAAATACAGATAGAAAAAGTAACAATAGACAGAAAGTGAAGTAGACAAAAAATTTTATGGTCTGAAAAGCACAAAAGTATGAGAAGAAGCTCATACTTTATATATATTCCTTCCTTTTGACCTCACCTTACTTTCCCAAATATTTTTTCATCAACCATAAAAAAAAAATCAATAAAACAGGTCTCTTGCTTGGAGTTGTAACAGTACAAAACCTTATGAACCTCCTCCAACTTGGACAAAAGTAAGAATAATCAATACAAGGCTCCGAGCATCTCCCTGGGCAGTTGTGTAGTTCAATGGAAAACAGACACACAGCAAGTGACTACAAACTTCAGCGGTGCTTTGTGGGGCAGGAAGGAGGCGGTTGTCATAGAAACGTGCCCTGTGGGTGAGTTCGTACCATGGCGGGCTCCGATTTTTAACCTTTAGCAGAACTCAGTGTGAGGGCAGCAACAGTGATTTTTTCTGGACTCTTGCAAACAGCCTTGAAGTCGAGAGGAGGTGACGGCTGCTTCTGAAAACCTAATGTCACGGATCACTCATTCAAGTCAAACACGGATCCTGATACTTTGGCTTCAGTATCTGCTGATGCCTTATAAACCGACAGCAGGGATAGGACCCTTTAAATCCCAGCAAAATGTGTTACAAATCAGTTCAATTGTGAGTCCCAGCCGGAGGCCAGTCCCTGTGCTCCTCATATGACACTCGAACCCTTCTTTAACCCCCTTTTGCACTAACCCTCGAGTCAAAATGCGTGATTAAAACAAATATCCCAAAGGTAGTCAAGAAAAATCATCAAAATTCAGCTATAGGGTATTTTTTAATCACTGTGGAGGCTGAATTTGACCCAAGGATAGCCTGAGGGTTATATTCTCTGAGCCACAGGAAGCCAGTGCGGAGACCTGAAAACTGGACTTATATATGACATCTGCTCATCACGCTACACTGCCTGAAATAGTCCCCGGTACTGCAAATGTAGTAGTTGGACAAGAAAACCTAGGTTTAGCATTAATCTTAATAGAAACACCTGAAGGAGTCCTGTATACTGTATGTGTGTGATTCCTTTCTAGGAGAAATTGAAATCCACCTCAAGGACACGGACTTCCTTGGGAAAACTGTGGTGCACTTTGGAGAGAAAGAAACGGAAAACCACAAAACACTCTTTTTGATATGTCTGAAAGGTCTGAAATGAAACCGCCGCGCCGCTTTGATGTTGTGATATTAGCAGATAATGTGACGGCGTGTTCCAAAAGTCCTTTTTTCAGTCCAATTCCGAGTGAGAGGTCGCGTTGAGGGCCACAGGTGCACTGGGAAAACAACGCAAGGACTGAGAAAGGAATGCAAACCGATGTGGACAGAAATCGTATCTGGTCCTCACTCTCCTCTATTACCACGACAACACAATTTGCATTTGCCATTTTAGACGATGACTTGTTTTTCATTAGAGCTTTCGCCTCGAGGAGTTAACTTGCGATAGAAAAGGCTTTTACGCCGAGATAAACCTGATGACACACACAACACAGCCTTTAATATGCAGTGTGGGTAAATGTACCGGGAGGTGGTGTTGAAGAGAAAATGCGGGAAGAAAATTGTTCACTATTTAGAGCTAAAACAAAACAAACTACCACTCAACGCCTTGGCAACTTCAAACCCACACACTTCTCCTCAGCTTAGAGCGTCTTAAGGTTCGCAGCCTCGTGGAAAGAAAACAATACAGACAATGCACGGCGGCAGAGACTTCGACAGGGGGTAAAGAAGTTTGGAACAATGGGAAGTGTGTTGGAACGCATAAAAGGAGCTGGTCCTGTGTCTTCGTGGCTGTATGTTTTGTAATTGCAGATTTCAATTGAGCGGCAAAACACTCCAAGTTGTAAATAAAAAGCTGGGGTGCCTAAATTTCTGACCACCAAAATTAAACTATGAAATACATTACATTACATACATTTATGAAAAAATATGGGTCTAGATGTCTGCCCCAAGCAGCCGATTTAATGAGACAAGTTTTGTGTATCCATCAGGTCGACAACAAACAGAAGAAAATTTTTACTTGCTTATCTACACAAAAGAACACACACTCTATTCCAAAACAAAATATCTAACTTTAGCATAATAAAGAAGCAAGTCTAAAATCTTCAGCTGTAGCATAATAAAGAAAGTGATTTTACAGTATATTTGTATTTTTTATTTTTAATATACTGTGATTGTAATGCTATCTTGCTTTGTTCAGCACTTTGAGTTGCTTTGTGTATGAATTGTGCAATACAAATAAACTTTCCTTGCCAAGCCTAACATCTGTAACTTTTGCATTAATAAAGAAGCAAGTATAAAATCTGTAGCTTAAGCATAACAAAGAAGCAAGTATAAAATCTCCAACTTTAGCATAATACAGAAGCTAGTGTAAATCTATAGCTTTAGCATAATAAAGAAGCAAGTATACGATCTCTAGCTTTAGCATAAAAAAGAAGCTACTATACAATCACTAGCTTTAGCATAATAAAGCAGCAAGTCTAACATTTCTAGCTTCAGCATAATAATAAAGCAAGTATAAAATCTCCAAACTTAGCATACTAAAGAAGCAAGTCTAAAATATCTAGCTTTTGCATAATAAAGAAGCTATAGCATTTCGCATAATAAAAAAGAAAGTACAAGATCTCTAACTTTTCTCACACTGATCTATGTATAAATGCATTTCAGTTTGTCTCGATAAAGCTCCAGATGCTAAACTCTTGTCATCTAAGATTCTGACGGATTAGGACAGAATTACAGACACAAAGACACAAGAGGCGTGTGGCGCGGGACAAACAGATTACGGAGGCTTTTATGAGGCTAATCTCTCCCTGTTCAGATTCTGCTGTGATAAAACAGTAATCCTGCATCCTGAGGTGAGGCTACATGCACGGAGCTAAAGCACACGCCAGAGACAGACCATTTCTTTGGTGTTAATATAAAACAGAAATCGGTAAGAGTGTTGCAGAGGCAGAGGCATGTGTGGGTGTGTTGTTTTGTCACATGTGAAAACAGTACAGCACTTGTCCATCAACCAGCCATTTTTTTTCCCTTCCGCTCCTTTCTTTTTATGCTGCAGATGTGTGGACAATATGTACAACGGTTTTTTTTTTTCTCTTACACTCACATGCAGGCACCAGAAGTCTATACACAAGAGTTTCAACAAAGATTGCGTTCCATATCCATATCATTTCTCCCATAATCCGCTTCAGTCCTGGCCTCCGTCATTTGGCTCTGATTCTATCACTTCTGTCACATTTTTCTTGACGGATGTGTTTCTGATGGTTCGAGTCTTTAACGTTTGAACTGAGAAAATGAAGGATGGATGTCAGCCACTCGACGCCTCTCTCTCTTATTATCATTATTGTGCCATTAGTGAGACTCAGAGAGAAAGACCGGCTTTTGGCTTACCTAAAATTCTACAAAAATGACCAAGATTGAGGAAAAAAAAAATAGTAAAAAATCAAATCAATCAGAGGCCTAAACATCTTAGCAACATGTCTCTCCTTGTTATGGCATGAAGCTAACGCCGTCAGAACAAATGGCCATAAGGATTAGGGCTAAACTGGGTCTGGGCCTCTAGGTCTGGGTCTTTAGATCTGGGTCGCTAGGTCTAGGCCTCTATGTCTTGGACTCTAGGTCAAGGTTTCTGGGTCTAGGTCTGGGTCTCTAAGTCTGTGCCTCTAGACCTAGGTTTCTAGGTGGTCTCTATGTCTGGGACACTAGGTCAAGGTTTCTGGGTCGAGATCTCTATGTCTGGGGTTCTAAGTCTAGGGCTCTAAGTCTGGGTCTCTAGGTCTGGGTCTCTATGTATAGGTCTCGGGGTCTAGGCATCTATATCTGGGTCCCTAGGTTGAGGTTTCTGGGTCTAGATCTCTAGGTCGGGGCCTCTATGTCTGAGCCTGGGTCTGGGTATCTCGACCTCTGGGTTGTAACATTGTTAAAAAACCACATGATCGTTGTAAATACAGCTAAATAAAAAACCTGACTTCATAAAAGTCGGTTTCTTATAGAGAGTAAATGTGAAACTGGATAAAGCAGCGCAGATTGTTTTACAGAAAAAAAAGACAATGATCCGTTTGGAATTTACCCAAAACAACGTAGTTCTTTTTATCTAAACACAAACACAGTTTGTTTTTGAATTAACAAAAACACATTCCACACTTGGATCACGTCGTATTCTCAAAAAAAGGTTTTTTCATTCAACAGATATTTGAATAACAAAAAGGCAAACTTTATTGTATAACAAGCTCCAATCTGAAACGTGAGAAGAATCAAAAACACACATTTTTTTTCTGTTTTGGAGACTGAAAATGCGGTTCAGTTTAAAAAAATGTTAAGTTCTATTGAATGAAATTCAATATATTTTATATTGCCCTAAACCACAACACGGAACAAAGAATCAAATAGAATGAGTCTGGTGTGTGTGTGAATGGCTGATCAGAGGGGTCGATAGCACAGACGGGTTTCCACACTTCTGTCAGTGTGCCCTAGGGCAGCTGTGGCTACTGTGGAGTGAAAGAATAAAAACATGTGAAGTGTCTTTGAGTGTCCAAAAAAGCACTAAATAAAATCATGGATGTAAATTAACATCCATGGAAGTAACGCGATGATAGAAAACACACTGGTATTGGTTCAAAATGGGCAGAGACCATGTCCATAATTAAAGGATATTTTTGTACTACTGCAATTTGCAATACTAAAAAATAATAAGTAATAAGCGAGAATACATCTCAACACAAGATAAAATAAATAAATAGATTCATATTTTGACAGACGTTCACTAGTGTCAACATCTCACCATAGCCGCATTAGCTCCATGTATTGAATTGTGAGACACGGTAAACACTCGATTTATACATAAAAAAAACAAGGGAAAAGTACTGGCTTCTGCACATTGATAGAATGATGAGTTTAACCTTAACAAAAGTTGCTTAAAAGTGTTATGAAATCTCACACTGGTCTGTATTAAAGGGAATGCCATTTGTAAAAACCCTCGGTGTCATCTCCGGCTGCAGAAATAGACGCGACACATGACTCCGGGCTCGTACTAAATCGCGTGTCGCAGCTAAAAATGCAACCGATGAATTGGTCTGTGGCTAATGCTTAGAGATAATGATTTCTACAGCACTGGAGCCATTTGCATTTCTTATTCCACATCAGGAGAATGGAAGGAGGGCAAGTATAATTTGAGATATTTCTTTGTTTGTCACAACACTGTGTCTTAAAACAAATAACCTGTTGTGTAAGGTTTTTGTTGTTGGCTTTTAAAAGAGAAAAGATAAAATCCCTCGGTTGTAGCACAGATAAATACAACTGTTTTAACCTGAATTTGAATAATGTCGGAGAAGAAGCCTGTCTCACATTTTCAGGAAGACCATTAACAACCAGTCTGCTTAACTTAAGCGGCCCTCTAACTAAAATGTTTGGACACCCCTGGGCTATAGCATGTATTGGTGTCTAAAATCAGTCTCACAGTGAAAGTTACAATAAATACGCTTTAGAACAATATTATAATTTTCTGAGATTCACCAGTAAATTTACACAGCTTTAAGTGGTGGAAGGTTTCTGAACAAATCACCAACACTGACAAAATGACAAGAAAGTGATTATAAACTAATATTATCAACACATGGCTACAGCACACCGACCTCAACAGAGCTAGCATGATAAGCACATGTTAGCTCCAGCCTGTTAGCATGTTAGCATAACGAGGAGACTCACCTGCTTGACGTCGTAAGCGAACAGCACATACTTCAGGTCGGGGGAGAGCGAGTATTTATCCACGTTGAAGTTGATCTGGTGGAAAAAGACGCAGATTCGTTAATATAAAAGTCATTAGAGAGTTTGTTTTAACACGGAGAGGATCGGAGGGAACGACAGATGAATCATCCCTGGATCATCAGGCCTTTGTAGCGTGGGAACAACAACATTAGCTGGAGGAGAGCGTTAGCATCTGTCTCCGCAGAAAAAGTTAAAAAAGTGTGAGAAATGTTTAAGATCGTACGAAGAGCCAGCAGCAGAAAACATGAACATTGTTAATTCCAAGTAAGTTTTTACAGAGCCGATAGTTTAACACTGTGGAAGAGGCAGCTAATGATGCACTCCTGCTAATTACTTTGACAAATAATGATAATAATAATAATAATAATAATAATAATAAGGCATAATGCAAGCTACTGCTGCCGTGGGACTACTACAACTATTCTTGTTTAGCAATTACAATACATTTTATATCACAGTTGGAATGCATTCAACCGTAGCTATGTGTGTAAACAACCGGCTCAGTGTGGATTTAAACACAATATTATGTTGCATTGAGTCGGCACCAAGAAAACACAATACAACTTGTTTTTAAAGGTTTCTTCCTAATTTCACTTCCACATCATTCACACATGATCTGTGTCAGTACATCATGTATGATGAGGTGAGGGTGATGGGGTCAGGGTGAGGGTGATGGGGTCAGGGTGAGGGTAATGGGGTTAAGGTATGGATGAGGGTTATGGGGTTAGGGTGAGAGTGATGGGATCAGGGTGAGGGTGATGGGGTTAGGGTGAGGGGTTATGGGGTTATGGGGTTAGGGTGAGGGTAATGGGGTTAAGGTATGGATGAGGGTTATGGGGTTAGGGTGAGAGTGATGGGGGAGGGTGAGGGTGTGAGGGTAAGGGTGAGGGTGATGGGTTATCAGGGTGAAGGTGATGGGGTTAGAGTGAGGGTTCACTAGTTAGGACTTAATTACCTGTTAATTAGTGAGGGCTAATCTAAGTATTGCAGAACTTTCTGCTTAAAGTCATAAGACCGGCTTTTAGTCTCTGGATCTTAGCGTGTGGTCCCCTGCATTATTATTTAACACTTTCAGTTTTTTCGTTACTTATTTTATTGTACTGGTGTTTTAGCTTTTTTAATCATGAAAAGCTTATTTATAATGATGTTGTTTGCTTGTATTTAACTAGGATTTTGGGAACTGTCTGTTTGGAGAAAAATATAAATGTATATAGTAATGACATAAAAATAAAAACCTTAGCATGATACAGAAAGTTAAACTATACAGGAAACTCTGTAAGAAGACCTTATATATTTTATCTTATCCTAAATGTCATCGCATCAAAACACACTGATCATTTTTGTAACTTACAAAAGTGGTGTTGCTGAGCAGGACTTCTGTCTCGTTGGTCACGATGTTAAACTTGATGACGTGTCCATCGCTGTTTCTGTAGATCACCTCAGAGTCTGAGAAAACAACAAACACATGGAGTATTTTACTTTCAAAGGGAGAAGTTTTATAATGATCCAAGACTAGAAACTTTTCTCATTGAAAGTTTCAAACCCCAGGACGAGAAACTGCACCTAATGGGATCCACACCAAACAAACACAGAATCACTTCTGAATTTCAGAATTTCAAATCAATGTTTGTAATTGTGTTTCTCTCCCGACACAAAACAGCTGCATTTTTTAGATGAAATAGAAATATTGGTTGAAGATTCTAAACTCTCTTTGCTCCATTCATATTATTTTACAGGACTCTTGAAATCCAAACAAGCAAGCTTCTTCACAAAGACAAGTTCACATTAAAATAATTTGTCGGATCCATGACAGACACAAGGTTTTTTACCTTTAGTGCAACAATCCAGCAAAGGGAACACTAATACTATGTTCACAATACCCTGGGGGATTTCACTTTTTCTCATGACAAACACACGTTGATTCTCCAAACAGAAAAATAATTTCAAATGTAAATTGTGGACAAACTGATCTACAACATGCTGCAGATCTCCACTGCCGACCACCGCTCCCAGTGCAGAGGATTCTCACAGAGAAAGTTAAATAAAAGTTGTGAGAGAGAGAGAGATGTGTTTACAGACCTATACTTTGGTCCCGAAAACCAAATTAAGAAACATTTACAGCTATTCAACCATGAATATGTAGACTGCTCCACATGCACAATTCAGTTCCCTTCAGGAAAATCTAAGAATAGTGGTGATGATCCTGTACAGCACCTGTCCTCGTTCTACAGTCTGAGTCCCGGATCTACAGCCTCAGTCCTGGATCTACAGCCTCAGTCCTCATTCTATAGTCTGAGTCCTGGATCTACAGCCTCAGTCCTCGTTCTATAGTCTGAGTCCTGGATCTACAGCCTCAGTCCTCGTTCTATAGTCTGAGTCCTGGATCTACAGCCTCAGTCCTGGATCTACAGCCTCAGTCCTCGTTCTATAGTCTGAGTCCTGGATCTACAGCCTCAGTCCTGGATCTACAGCCTCAGTCCTCGTTCTATAGTCTGAGTCCTGGATCTACAGCCTCAGTCCTGGATCTACAGCCTCAGTCCTCGTTCTATAGTCTGAGTCCTGGATCTACAGCCTCAGTCCTGGATCTACAGCCTCAGTCCTCGTTCTATAGTCTGAGTCCTGGATCTACAGCCTCAGTCCTGGATCTACAGCCTCAGTCCTCGTTCTATAGTCTGAGTCCTGGATCTACAGTCTCAGTCCTGGATCTACAGCCTCAGTTCTCATTCTACAGTCTGAGTCCTGGATCTATAGCCCGTCGGTCCGTGTGGAGCGGTTCCCTCTCTTAACATGATTCTTCCCAGGTTTTTCACTTTTCTCCCACTGGGTTTTAGAGTTCCTCTGTGAACTGTGGTTACTTATAATCCAGGACACTCTATTTCTACTACATTCATGGACATTTATCAACATTCATGGACATTGGTCTCTCCCTATGGTCCAATACCTGTTTTTTATCATAGCATTTCTTGTGTTTGAACTGTTGGAACTGAATTGAAATGTACTCTTACCACTATCAGATGTGAAAACAATAAAAGTTCTCTTGTCTTACTTTGTACATTTGAACTGAATCCATGGCCTTTCTGTGTTGTTTCCGTGGATCTAACTTGTAATTTAATGTTGGGAAAATCTCCTGTAGCTTTATTTCCCCCGTCCAGGTGACCATGTGTCTGCTTGATGAACACTGCATCCATTACACTCAGTCCAACAGTCTCGGATGACAAAAAAAAGCCCTGGCATTGTGTCCATATGCTCCTCATTTCAGATCAGTTCCCAGTAAGCCGCGAACGTAACAGATGGAGGAAGAAAACAAAAGCTCCAGCCAAATTTCAGAACACCCATCGCGCAATTAAAACCCAAAACACGGCTTCAAACGTGGGGTCTCGCCACAAAGAGAGCAGATTGCGAACAGAGGCAGGTGTAATTTGTCATTTTTAGACAGAGGTAAGAAACCAGCGGCATATTTGAGAACTTACAACTTGTACGCATACTCTGTAATAAGAATTCGTCATGTTTGGTTTGGAGAATCTGCATAAGAACGTCACTTTGAATGAACTTTACAAGCATCGTTTCAATGGGAGATATTTGTAATTCACTTTTGCACAGACCTGAATCACAGCAGTCGTCTCAGAGGACTTTACAAACGTGTAGATTAGCCAACAACAGATCAGAGAGTTAAACAAGTAGAACACAAAAGGGAGAGCGATGACCACTGCCCATGAATGTCCTCAGACCCTCGTCCTCAGGGAGAAAGTTTGAGAAGAATGAGGCTGTAGATCCAGGGCTGAGGCTGTAGATCCAGGACTGAGGCTGTAGATCCAGGAATGAGGCTGTAGATCCAGGACTGAGGCTGTAGATCCAGGACTGAGGCTGTAGATCCAGGACTGAGGCTGTAGATCCAGGACTGAGGCTGTAGAACCAGGACTGAGGCTGTAGATACAGAACTGAGGCTGAAGATCCAGGACTGAGGCTGAAGACCGAGGACTGAAGCTGTAGATCCTTTGCCACTAACGGACCCCGTGGGGAGTAGCGCCACAGATGGAGGCTGCAGATCCAGGACTGAGGCTGTAGACCCAGGGTTTTAGCTGTAGACCAATAACTGAGGCTTTAGATCCATTTGAAAAACCATTCCCAACAAAACAATGAAATCTATCATGTAAATAGACGGTTAAAGAAATAAAACAGGTGCTAAATGTCACATGTAGCGTGTAACTTGTCGACTGTCAATATTTCGTGTCCAGTAATTGCAGAGCACTTGTAAACACCGGTGTTTTGCCCACTTCACTTAAGAGTCTTTATCTCATTATTGTTCTGATAACAACAGGTTACAGCTCTTTGTTTTTCACCTGAACGCACAAGTCAATAACAGTCAATAACAGACTTCAGCTGATGTCGACCTCCGCTTTTTTAATCAAAACATGTGAAATGCAAACGGGAGCGAATCCTCCTCAGAATGTAACAAAACTGGAAATAACATGGATTTTCAGTTAATTTGACCCAGAAGTTGGGCATTATATTTGACCTACAAAGGTAGGACCTACATTGGCTGGTGGAATTCAAGTAAATAATAGTGGAAATTTAGTAGATAGTTTAGTTAAACAGAATTCCAACTCTTTATTTTTAAGAGGGGTAGAAGAATATGAAATAATTAGTATTGTTAACAACTTTAAAAACAAAAGGTCAACGGACTGTCTTAACTTGGACATGACGTTGGTCAAGGAAATCATAAATTACATCAGCACACCCTTTACATTCATCTGCAATCAATCTTTCCGTACAGGTATTTTTCCTAGAAAAATGAAAACAGCAAAAGTAATTCCCATTTATAAAAGTGGTGATAAACATCTATTCACAAATTACAGACCTATCTCACTCCTCTCACAGTTCTCAAAAATCTTAGAAAAACTATTTGTTAACAGACTGGACAATTTTATTGAAAAATATCACTTGTTAAGTGACAATCAGTTTGGCTTTCGAACTAACAGATCTGCCACGATGGCGGTCATGGCTCTTGCTGAAGACGTTACTACTGCAATTGATAACAACGAACATACTGTAGGTGTTTTTATAGACTTAAGTAAGGCTTTTGACACCATAGACCACTCACTTCTTCTTCAGAAGCTTCACAGATACGGTATCCGGGGAATTGCTCACAATTGGGTGGAAAGTTACTTAAGTAAAAGAGACCAGTATGTCCATATAAATAATGTCAACTCAAATAAACAGCTCATAACACACGGAGTTCCACAAGGTTCAATTTTGGGACCTAAATTATTTATTATGTATATCAATGATGTCTGTGAGATATTGGATAAAGGTAAATGCCTATTGTATGCTGATGATACCAGCCTCTACTACTCTGGAAACAGTCTGCATGACATCATTGATATAGTTCAGCAAGAACTGACGATCCTAAAAGGATGGTTCGACCGTAACAAACTCTCCATGAACCTGACAAAAACAAAATATATAATATTTGGAAATAAAATAAATAACACTCAAATTAAACTGGAGATCAATGGCAAAGAAATAGAACAAGTAGATACAAACAAGTTCCTAGGAATTACTGTTGACGGAAAACTCAGCTGGAAGCAGCATTTATATAATCTTAAATTGAAATTGTCAAAAAATTTTGGAATTTTGGGTAAATTGAGACATGTTTTAAACCAAAAATCACGCCACCTGTTATACAACTCCCTTATTCTTCCCTATTTGAGTTACGGTGCTGAAATATGGGGAAACAATTACAGAACAAATATTGAACCAATTTTTCTACTTCAAAAGAAGGCCATACGAATTGTGTTTAAAACACACTACTACGCACCGACTAACCCTCTCTTTATCCAGTTAAGAACTTTAAAAATGTATGATATTGTTGATGCGAGTACACTGGCTGTGGTATACAGGGCTCAGCACAATAATCTTCCACCCAATATTCAAAATATGTTTGAACATAGAGATTGTAGTTACAATCTCAGAGGAACAGGGATTTTCAAAATAAATAAGGCAAGAACTAACAAAAAAAGCAGATGTGTCTCGGTCAGAGGAGTGAGACTATGGAACAACTTAGACGACGCAATCAAAAACTCCTACTCATTGAAGACGTTTAAAAATAATATTAAACATAATATTTTAAGTAATTACCAAGCCCAAGAATGATAGGTCTAGCAGCTCTCCTACATCTATATGACAGCCTTTTGCTGTTTGCTTTTGTTGTTAAAATATTAAAATGTGTTTTCTCAAATTATTTATATTTTTCCATCCTATTGTTTCTTTTTTTTTTATTAAAATGTTCTCCTGATCTTGACTTTTAGTTTGGCTTCTATTTTAAAAGGGTTTTTTCCCCATACTTTGGAGACTTTACTTAATGAATTGGATTAGGCAAAAATAAGTTATACTTCAGCCTAATCCCTTCGGTCACAACTGCGTTTGTAAATCTATGTGAAAGCATGTACATTACTGATATAAGATTCATTTTTTTGTAACCTTGTCCTCTTTTGATTGTCTTTTATGTCTAAATAATGATAATTTGTATGACCGAATAAACAAACAAACTAAAAAAAAAAAAAAAACATGAGTTGGGTTAAAATTCAATGGATTCTTCGGACCAAAAAGTAAAAAAAAAAAAGAAAAAAAACTCGCCTGGTCTTTCCACACAAATGTAATCATTTCATTTCAAGGTCTATATTTGCTCCATTGACTCCGTTAACAGGTGGGAGGGGTTAACTCCTTTTGCAGAATGAAACGTTTGGATCTGAGTTAAAGTGACTTATGTATAGCGCCTCAGTGAGTGAGACATTTAGCATTTAGCTTAGCTTTAGCCATCTCCTTTGCCACTAACGAAGCCCGTAGGGAGTAGAGCCACAACATCCTTGCCTCAATAACATTTGCTCAACATTCCTCTTGCTCCAGCTTCAATTTCTTGATATTTGGAGCTGAACCAGAACGGATTATTTTACATCAAATTTTCCGCCAAACTACAACCAGCAAATTCAGTGCAAACTCATGACGTCACAGACACCTCCCTACAACACCCGCCTCCCCCGCTCGCTGATTGGTCGGAGTGGGTTCAACCGAGGACATTGCAGCCACTAGGATCAGACCCAGACGTACATGTAGGAAATGATTTATCTCATGAACTAAAACGCTGTTGGGATGAATAATGTCTCTGGCGTGGTTTCCGTCTCCTGCAGTGACGTCTGCCATCGCAGCAGGATACGAGATGAATATTTAGGGCTAATAAAAAGTTCACATTTTTGTAATCTTTAAAACATTAGCGCAGGTCTTGCTTCACCCCGACTCTGCTCTTGTCCACTTAAATAATGGAAAATTGGCAGTGAAAAAGAGCAAGTTAAGACTGTAATGTTTAAGTAATGTGGAACGTCTGTAGAACGCTGAATTATGCAAACAGAAGACTTTCTTTTTTCATTCCAGGCGAGCGAGCAGAGAGCAGTAATAACCAGTGTTTGTGCTGCGTCTGCATAGTAGGAGAGAGAGTCATGTTTGAAGCCTTTTTCATATTTTACAGTGTTCCGTGATGTGGTTCACCCCATACATGTTATTTATAGAAGAAAAAGAACAATACGAACTAATTCAAGCATTTTACATCAGGAAGTATTATGTAAAGGACAGTGGTGATGTCATCTGTTTACTTCAGGGCAAAAATATTCAACCTTTCAACCCTCTTAGAATGAATGGAAAAGGATCAGGCCTAAATGAGCCAAAACCAAACAAAAGAGAGAGAAAAAAGTTATTGTTGGTGTGTTATAGTCGTCTTTTACAGTGTGTGTGTGTGTCAGTGTGTATCTGTGTGTGTGTGTGTGTGTGTGTCTGTCTGTCAGTGTGCATCTGTCTGCGTGTGTGTGTGTATGTGTGTGTGTGTGTGTGTGTGTCTGTCTGTCAGTGTGTATCTGTCTGTCTGTGTGTGTGTGTGTGTCTGTCAGTGTGTATATGTCTGTGTGTGTGTGTGTGTCTGTCTGTCTGTCAGTGTGTATCTGTGTGTGTGTATGAGTGGTAAAACATAATATACTTAAGTGTATTACAAGAGAGGTATTGCAATACAATTTCACAGTTTTAATACTGATGATGAATGGTAATATACAATAAAAAGGCGAGAAGTCCTGCCTAAACAAAATACTAAAACTTGGAGTCAAAATAATAAGTCCATAAACTGTGCTGCGCCACAACAGAAACACACATATTAGCCGCATCGCTATATTAGCCGCAGGGATCAAATAACTAGAAATATGTAGCGGGTTAAAGTCCAGAGATAAACACCTGCTTTAGACAGACCACACATAGACACAGGCAGAACATGCAAACTCCACACAAAGATGGCTCCTCTCATCACAATTCATATTCTTTATCAATTTTTATTCATTTATAGAGCGCTTTTTCTCCACAGGGAAAAACAAAGCTTCAGAAAACAGATCATAGTTAAAAACATTAAAACATGAAAAACCCACCAGGGAAAACAATAATAAATACCATAATTGCATCAAAAATCTTTCAGTTGTAGCACAAACAAACAAAGCCGTCTTTAACCTGGATTTGAACATTGTCAGAGTAGACGCCTCTCTCACAATTTCAGGAAGACTGTTCCAGATTTTAGCCACTTGTCCTGCTGTTACACTTATTTATGATATGAGCCAGTTTTGAGTGCCCTCTTTAAGACGACTCCTCATGACAGAGAAAACCATTTGACAAAAAAAAAAAAAAAAACTGCAGAGTTGTTTTTCTTCCTTTTCCAGTTGGCGAAGCTGTGTGTGTAGCCTGCTCTTACCTGTCACAGAGTCAGGTGTGCAAAGTTTTCTGCTTTCTCCAGCTGCATGAATCTGAAACGCTGCCTCCTCGTGTTTAGTCCTGACTCCGGAGATATTCTTCAACTGCAGTGACTTTAACAAACACAATTTCGCTCGTACAAATTTGTATTTATTCTTTATTCACCCACAACGCTACTTAGTCTGCGGTAAACACACAACATTAATTCCACTATACAACCACTACTGTAGCTGTGTATTATGGAGCTGTCCGTGGTGCTACTCAAGTGTTCCGTGCCCAATATAAAGTGTAGCAGCAGTGGAATCAGAATGCACCTTGTTTTCCACCTCTCATTTTCTCACTCATAATTACCGCATTCTGGAGAGTTATCTTTTGTTACAGTTTATATGAAGAAAAACATGTTGAGTGGCTGCGGAGGCATTTTAACAACCTGCTAAGAAATGTGCCAGCTCCAAATAGCGCTCTGACAGCTCTTTGTTGTTCAAAGTTATCCGCTCTATCAACAAGCACAGTCTGAAAGTAAGTGGCAAAGACACATATACAAAGACAATGCCCTGGGCTCTTTACAAACGCATCAGATTATGGAAGATAGAAGAGAAATGCAGGCGGACACTTCGACAAATGCACATATAATTACTGTGTCTTGAGAAGCGCTCCGGGGACAGATTGAGAAATATGAAAAATAGTAATAAATTGACAGTTTTAATGGTATCTTCCTTCAGACATGGCACATACACCAAGTAATTTCCAGTTTGAAAAGTTAAGATGATTTAGTCCTCAATGTTTGTTGTACAGTCTGACAGCTGCAATACCTCTCCTTCACACAGCGAGGGTGAATACGTCTTTCACTGAAGCTGCCGATTTATGGACATGTATGAACATTTATGGACAGTGGTCGTGCTTCTCCCTATGAACCACTGGCTGTTTGTTTGAGTCTCTGATCTGTTCGTCCCCAGAGACCTCTGTTGTTGGGATTTAGGGCAACACAAAAATAAATGTAATTGTACTAATGACGGCTCTTATTCTAACTACAGACACTAATGACAGTGGCGTTAATCATAGAGCAAATATTAGGAGAGGACTGACAGCACGTGACATGACCATAGTGTTAGCTGTATGCATTAGTGACATGTTCGTACCATATGAACCAGCCCGGACTCTGAGGAGCACAGGGACTGGACTCCTGTTAGTGCCCAGAGTCAGAACTAAACATGGGGAGGCTGCTTTTCAGATTCATGCTGCTAAAATCTGGAACAATCTTCCTGAAGATGTGAGACAGGCCTCCTCTCTGACAATGTTTAAAACCAGGTAAAAAACAGCTCTGTTTAGCACTCATACAACTGAGGGATTTTATATTTTTATCTGTATGAATGTATGAATTGTGCTATACAAATAAACTTGCCTTGCCTTGCCAGAAGAAGCATTAAGGAACAATAACGGAATAATAATGCATCAGTTTTATACAGTTCTTTTCAGGAGTCTCAAAGTCTCTTCACATCATTCAAGATGGCGCAAGATGGCGCCTCGTACGGTCGACATGGCTCTTTGCTGCTCTCTTTTTCTTTTGTTTTTACTTTTTAACTGTGCATCTGGCTGTTCCTACACCCGTGAGGAACTTATGAACATCCGACCCACCGTTCCCATGGACCTATTGCCTGTTTTCTTGGCATCTGCGGCTGATTTAGTTCATGTTCTAGCCAAAAAAGTGTGGGCCCGTAAAAGGGGAAAGCGAGGAGGCCTGCTCGTGCGTCTTAGGAGGAGAGGAGCGCGCACGGCTCTCCCCGGCATTTTTCTCTCCAACGTACGCTCACTGGGCAATAAGATGGACGAACTCAGCCTGCTCATGAGAAGAAACAAGGACTTCGCCACATCCTGTGTCCTCTGCTTCACTGAGACCTGGCTAAATGAGCGGATCCCGGACTGCGCTCTGGAGCTGCAGGGCTTTGGGCTGTTTCGCGCGGATCGCCATTGTGCGCTCTCAGGGAAGAGCAGAGGCGGAGGGCTCTGTTTCTACGTCAATACAAACTGGTGTAACGATGTGACAGTGATCTCCAAGCACTGCTCTCCTGCTCTGGAATATCTTTTCATTCATTGTAAACCATATTACTCCCCGCGGGAAATTGTTTCATTCATTCTTGCCTCTGTTTACATACCGCCATGCGCGGACGCGCGCGAGGCTCAGCGCGCACTCGCAGAGCAAGTACTGTGTATGGAACGCTTATACCCGGACTCTCTGATTATTATCCTGGGGGATTTTAATAAGGGAAACTTGAGCCAGGAATTACCCAAATACAGACAGTTTATCAAATGCCCGACCAGAGAGGAGAACACTTTGGATCACTGTTACACCACCGTGCGCGGAGCTTTTCGCGCTGTTCCCAAGCCAGCCCTCGGCTTCTCAGATCACTCCATGATACATCTGGTTCCTGCTTACAGACAGAGACTAAAGCTCTCGAAACCTGCAGTGAGGAGCTCCAAAGTGTGGTCTGATGAAGCTGTGGAAGAGCTGCGCGCATGCATGGAATCTACAGACTGGGACCTTTTCAGAGCTGCCACAGATAGTTTGGATGAATATACGGACACTGTAACGTCATACATCCACTTCTGTGAGGATAGCATCATTCCAACAAGGACCAGGGTCATCTATAACAACGACAAACCCTGGTTCACTGCTAAACTCCGGCAGCTCAGGAAAGCAAAGGAGTCTGCTTTCAGGGAGGGGGACCGCAGCGGCTACAAAGCAGCTAAATATCAGTTCAGGAAAGAACTGAAAGCAGCCAAGTCCCGGCACAGAGAACGACTACAGGAGCAGTTTGGTAACAACGATACTGCTTCTGTCTGGAGGGGCCTACGGGAGATCACCAACTACAAACCCAAAGCCCCCCCCTGTGCTGATGACCACAAGCTAGCTGACGATCTGAACTTATTTTTCAGTCGCTTTGATGCTGCCCCTGACACCTCTCCCTCCCCCACCCCCCACTACTCTAACGACCCACCCATCAGCCCTGCCCCTAGCCTAACAATAGCCGCTAAAGAGATTAAACAACTCTTCCTGAGGCTGCACCCCCGCAAAGCTCCTGGCCCGGACCACGTGTCTCCGGCCACTCTGAGACACTGCGCCAGTGAGCTTACTCCTGTGTTCACGGACATTTTCAACTCCTCTCTGCAGTCCTGCCATGTCCCGGCCTGCTTCAAATCCTCCATCATTGTCCCCGTCCCGAAGAAGCCCAGGATCACAGGACTCAATGACTACAGACCTGTAGCACTTACGTCTGTCGTCATGAAGTCATTTGAACGCCTGGTTCTCTCCCATCTCAAGTCCCTCACCTCCCCCCTCCTGGACCCCCTGCAGTTCGCCTACAGAGCCAACAGATCTGTAGACGACGCCATTAACCTGGCCCTCCACCACATCCTACAGCACCTGGACTCCCCGGGGACCTACGCCAGGGTCCTGTTCGTGGACTTCAGCTCTGCCTTCAACACAATCCTGCCATCCCTGCTCCAGGACAAGCTCTCCCAGCTCAACGTGCCCGATTCCACCTGCAGGTGGATCACTGACTTCCTGACGGACAGGAAGCAGCGAGTGCGTCTGGGGAAGAATGTCTCGGACTCTCGGATTATAAATACAGGAGCCCCACAGGGCTGTGTTCTTTCTCCCCTGCTCTTTTCCCTGTACACCAACCACTGCACCTCCAGCCACGACTCCGTGAAGCTGATCAAGTTCGCGGACGACACCACCCTCATTGGACTCATCTCCAACAACGATGAGTCCGCCTACAGGAGGGAGGTGGACCGGCTGGTGTCCTGGTGCAGTGGTAACAACCTGGAGCTGAACGCCCAGAAGACAGTGGAGATGATTGTGGACTTCAGGAAGAGCACTGTCCCCCCGCCCCCACCCTCCGTGATGGACTCCCCCATCACCTCTGTGGAGTCCTTCCGTTTCCTGGGCACCACCATCACCCAGGACCTCAAGTGGGAGCCGACCATCAGCTCTCTCATCAAGAAGGCCCAGCAGAGGATGTACTTCCTGCGGCAGCTCAGGAAAGCCAAGCTGCCTGCACAGATGTTGGTGCAGTTCTACACGGCCATCATCGAGTCCATCCTCACCTCCTCCATCACCGTGTGGTTCGCTGGAGCCACAGTCAGGGACAAACAGAGACTACAGCGCATTGTGCGCTCTGCAGAGGAAGTGATCGGCCGCAGCCTTCCATCGCTGCAGGACCTGTACGTCGCCCGAGCTCGAGGCCGGGCTGGTCGTATCACAGCCGACCCCTCTCACCCTGCACATGGACTATTCCAACCACTCCCCTCAGGCAGGAGGCTGCGGTCCATCAGGACTAGAACCTCCCGCCACAAGAACAGTTTCTTCCCCTCTGCTGTTGGACTCTTGAACACTTCTTAACCTGTCCCCCCGCCCTTTATAAAGTCACTTTACTGCCCATCATACGTCACTTTACTTCACTGTACTGCTGTCACCTTACATTGTGTGCACCATGTGCACTTGTATATTGTAAATAGTAACTGTAACTCTATTTTAAATTTAAATTTATTCTTTAGAAGTGTTTTTTATTCTTATTTTTATTATCTCTTTTTGACTGTTGCACTGAGCCAAAGCAATTTCCAAGTCTGTGACCTCCCGTTACTTACGTTGGCAATAAAAATGATTCTGATTCTGATTCTGATTCTGATCATCATTCTCTCACTCCAAACACGGTGGTGACATACTACCAATGTAGCCACAGCTGCCCTGGGGCACACTGACAAAAGCAAGGCAACCAGTCTGTGCTACTGTCCCCTCCCACCACCACCACCATTCACACACACACACCAGACTCATTCTAACGTGGGGGAAGTGTCTTGCCTAAGAACACAACCATAGTTTAACACTTTACAACCGCAGCCGCCCGACTCTGGCGCCTGCTGCTCCTAGAGGTCTCCCATCACAGCACTAACCAGGCCCTGCTTAGCTTCAGAAGTCTGACTGGTCCTGGCTCTCACCCGAAGTAGTGGCTATAAGCAAAAACGCTGCTATACAAATATGAGTTTTTATGCCTTTTTCTTCTCCCACAGGCTCGGGCCGATTCTGAGCCTTGGGCAAAATGTTGGACTTTCTTTGAGTTTCTTTGACAAAGACATAAACTCATAAAGTCATAATTTACTCCGTGATAGAGAAAGAAACAGCCCGATCTTGGAGAAGAGACCTGCGAGAACACGGCTGTGAGGAGCAACGCCAACGGGTCATTCATAAAACTGTCACATGCACATCTCAGAACTTTCAGCGTCTCTGAGTTACGGCTCCTGCTTCGTCTTTTCAGTGATTTAGGAGAAATTTTGATGGAGTTTTGAGAAAGCGCGAAGATTTACAGAGAAGGCCAAGCGATTTTCCCTCCAATTTGTCCCAAGGTTGAATGAATCGTACAGAAAACAGTCTCTATACGTTCAACAAAACAGACTCATCAAAGGTCCTCTCTTCATTCAGAGAAAATGTGCAATGTTTTTTTCATTTCTGCGTTCTTGAGTTTTTTTGCACATTCTTCCCCAATGTGTTTGATGCTGAAGAGAGAATTTTATTTTCTTTATATAAATGTATTTCTGTTTTCATTTATATTGTTATTAATCTTTTTTTAAGCATTTCTCTTTCTCTATCATTTCATGTATTTACTTTCTGTCTGTCTTATTTATTTGTGTATTTGTTCTGTTTGTGGTTATACTTTTGTGTTCTTGTTGAATGTTGTTTATCTGTTTTAATTTCTTTCATTAAAGCAAGAACAAAATTACAATATTAAAAAGATGAGCAGGTTTTTAGCACTGGAGTTTTCTTTCCAAAATACTTACAGGAAACGTTAAAGTCGATTAATGTGACTAAACTGCCCAAAAGGCCGTTTGTGTTCATTATTTATTTTAATTATCTGGAAGTCACACAAACATAACTAAATAAGTCTAAAATCTGAGGTAATGTTTGCTCAAATCTTATGTTTTCATCTCAAACACATTGTGACTGTGTTAAAACCAGATTCTCCAATAAGACAAAAACATTTAGTGATTTTTCAAGACGTTTTGCTTTATTTTCTCAATTCAAGGAAGAAATTTCTTTATATTTTTAAAAGATCATTTTGCTTTGTCCCATTGCGGAATGTGCTCAGATTATAATACATGTCACATTTGAGCAATTATTTCTCATTACTTATTTTTCATCCCTTTTTAGCTGTTAATCTGTCTCCACATTTTAAAATAAAAATGTGAATGTGTCAAAAACAGTTTTCAATGTTTCGAATGGTTTGAACTACAAGTAATTATTTTTTGGAGGTGAACATGTTTAAAGCCTTTTCAAATCCAGTGACACGGTTCAGAAAGAAACAAAATGGACAAAAACAGCAGCGATGGACTAATTGTGATTAACTGTGTATTTTTGTCATGAAGAGTTTTATAGTGTCCTCAGGATTTTTATAGTGTGCTCTACATTAGTTGTCCCTATATCGTCCTCACCTCACAGTACACCTGACTTGCAATCTTTGTTTTCTCTTTATTTTGCTTGCCTTTTTAACTGCACCAGACCATCTTTCTCAACCAGCCAAAGTAAACTTGTAGCTGATGCATCAGGGCATCGGCTTGTCCTTTAATCTGACACTTAAAGGACCTCAAAACAACACAGTTCTTCTTTGTCTTGCTCTCGACAGCATCAGCTCAGAAGCACAGAGCGTTCCCTGGAGACGTGACGATGCTGCAGGGGACGTGCGGCTCTCACAAGGGCCCTACGCTGTGGAAGTGTGCCCAGAAGAGCTGCTGTTCTCTGGGTAAGTGTGCGAGGACCGGCCCCTCTGTCTGGATCTTACACTGGGCACAGCCATGTCTGCCCTGTGGCGACGGAACAAACATTTTCATTAACTCAGGGTCCTTGCTGAGTTGCACAGGGAGAGGAGATGGAGGACATGGAGGAGATGGAGGGGGGAGAGAGGTAAGAGAGATGAAGAGAGTTCAATTTTTCCAATGGTTTGAACTAAAAGTAATCATGTTTTGGAGGTGAACATGTTTAAAGCCTTTTCAAATCCAATGACACGGTTCAGAAAGAAACAAAATGGACAAAAACAGCAGCAATGGACTGATTTTGATGTACTGTGTATTTTTCTCATGATGAGTTTTGTTGTGTCCTCATGAGTTGCATTGTGTGCTCAACATTAAAGGTCCCTATATTGTCCTCACAACACAGTGTATCTAATCGAGGCAGTACTTTAACATTTTACAATATGTTCATTATTGTCCAAGTGTTCTCACAGACAGTCACATTATACCTGACTAAATGAAAGTGTGTAAAGTGGTTTGCTCCAGAAGCAGACTCAGACCTGACCTCATGCCGACTCCATCTTATTCCCTCTGAAAATAGTGAACATCCCGATCCAATATGGCCGACGTTGCGACTCGCTGACCCGAGGAGGATGGAAGGAGATTGCTGCAGAGAGATTTTACATTCTTTGAGAGCGTGTCCTTGAAACTCAACTAGTTTAGGAAAAGATAGATTAGGTCCTACTTTTATATGTTGTGATTGGATAAACAATACTGCAAAAGGAGGACTTTAGAATGAGGACTTCAGAATGAGGACTTCAGAATGAGGACTTCAGAATGAGGACTTCAGAATGAGGACTTCAGAATGAGGACTTTAGAATGAGGACCCTAGAATGAGGACTTCAGAATGAGGACTTCAGAATGAGAACTTTAGAATGAGGACTTCAGAATGAGGACTTCAAATGCAGAGACAGAGACAGTTCCAGGAGACAGTGTTTGATACGTGCTTTGTCTGCCTGTACTTCTCAGAGTCCCAGCAGGAGGCCAGTCCCTGTGCTCCTCAGAGTCCCAGGCAGGAAGCCAGTCCCTGTGCTCCTCAGTGCCCCAGAGGTTGGATGTGGAGGCTGAAGCTGGATGTAGAGGCTGATGCTGAATGCAGAGGCTGGGGTTGTATAGAGGCTGAGGCAGAATGCAGAGGCTGGGGTTGTATAGAGGCTGAGGCAGAATGCAGAGGCTGAGGTTGGATGCAGAGGCTGAGGCCGGATGCAGAGGCTGGGGTTGGATATGGAAATGCAGACAGACTTATGAATAATTGAACAGAGGTTACGTAAAGCTCATTCCCTGAGGTCAGGAGTGTCACATTAGTTCAAAGTCAACAGCCACAGGACACAGAAAGAACCAGAGTCTCCATGTCTCTGAGTCTCTGAGTCTCTGAGGACAGAGCAGAGACCTGAGAGAACATACATGACATGGCGTTATAACAGCAGACATCAGTGGGAGCAGGTGACATGGGCCGTGGTGGGCGCAAACCCACGACCTATAGGTCCAAATGTTATAATTATTTTTTTGCAGAGTTTGAGTTTCTTACGATTAAGTTATTTTCCCCAAAATGTAGTTTTATTTTGCTCCAGAGTTATTCTCACTCAGACTGTGGAGGGAGTCGACGAGATGAGAACACAAACGAGATTAATGAGGAGGCATCATCACTATGACAGAGCTGCAACACACACACGCACAAACAGAGAGAGAGAAAGACACACACACACACACACACACACACACACACACACACACACACACACACACACACACACACACACGGACACACAGATACACACTCACACACAACTGGGATCTGTCTCCAGCATTTTTCATGTATGGATTAAATAATTATTTTCTTAAGATAATTTAATTTAGCTTCATGTGTGTGAATCGAAATGGGGCCAATGACAATGAAACAAAATGCACTTTTGAATGGATTTTACAATATGGTGATTGGAGGTTTGTGTTGTATTATTGATATTGTGATATAGTGTCAGCTGGTCGCCCTCATCCCCCTGGGAGCCTCTTTAGTCCTGGATCTACAGCCTCAGTCCTGGATCTACAGCCTCAGTCCTGGATCTACCGCCTCAGTCCTGGATCTACCGCCTCAGTCCTGGATCTACAGCCTCAGACCTGGATCTACCGCCTCAGTCCTGGATCTACAGCCTCAGTCCTGTTACTTTAAATGGCAGTAAAATCATTCTTATTCAGATTATTTTTCTTTAATTAGAATTTGTCAATCGATCAATCAAGTTTACTCTTACTTCAAACATTATTTGCCTTAGGGTAAAACAAGATTATTTTTTTGGTCAAAATGAATTGCAATCTTTGTTTTCTCTTTATTTTGCTGATGCATCAGGGCATCGGCTTGTCCTTTAATCTGACACTTAAAGGACCTCAAAACAACACAGTTCTTCTTTGTCTTGCTCTCGACAGCATCAGCTCAGAAGCACAGAGCGTTCCCTGGAGACGTGACGATGCTGCAGGGGACGTGCGGCTCTCACAAGGGCCCTACGCTGTGGAAGTGTGCCCAGAAGAGCTGCTGTTCTCTGGGTAAGTGTGCGAGGACCGGCCCCTCTGTCTGGATCTTACACTGGGCACAGCTGAGGCCGGATGCAGAGGCTGGGGTTGGATATGGAAATGCAGACAGACTTATGAATAATTGAACAGAGGTTACGTAAAGCTCATTCCCTGAGGTCAGGAGTGTCACATTAGTTCAAAGTCAACAGCCACAGGACACAGAAAGAACCAGAGTCTCCATGTCTCTGAGTCTCTGAGTCTCTGAGGACAGAGCAGAGACCTGAGAGAACATACATGACATGGCGTTATAACAGCAGACATCAGTGGGAGCAGGTGACATGGGCCGTGGTGGGCGCAAACCCACGACCTATAGGTCCAAATGTTATAATTATTTTTTTGCAGAGTTTGAGTTTCTTACGATTAAGTTATTTTCCCCAAAATGTAGTTTTATTTTGCTCCAGAGTTATTCTCACTCAGACTGTGGAGGGAGTCGACGAGATGAGAACACAAACGAGATTAATGAGGAGGCATCATCACTATGACAGAGCTGCAACACACACACGCAACAAACAGAGAGAGAGAAAGACACACACACACACACACACACACACACACACACACACACACACACACACACACACACACACGGACACACAGATACACACTCACACACAACTGGGATCTGTCTCCAGCATTTTTCATGTATGGATTAAATAATTATTTTCTTAAGATAATTTAATTTAGCTTCATGTGTGTGAATCGAAATGGGGCCAATGACAATGAAACAAAATGCACTTTTGAATGGATTTTACAATATGGTGATTGGAGGTTTGTGTTGTATTATTGATATTGTGATATAGTGTCAGCTGGTCGCCCTCATCCCCCTGGGAGCCTCTTTAGTCCTGGATCTACAGCCTCAGTCCTGGATCTACAGCCTCAGTCCTGGATCTACCGCCTCAGTCCTGGATCTACCGCCTCAGTCCTGGATCTACAGCCTCAGACCTGGATCTACCGCCTCAGTCCTGGATCTACAGCCTCAGTCCTGTTACTTTAAATGGCAGTAAAATCATTCTTATTCAGATTATTTTTCTTTAATTAGAATTTGTCAATCGATCAATCAAGTTTACTCTTACTTCAAACATTATTTGCCTTAGGGTAAAACAAGATTATTTTTTTGGTCAAAATGAATTGCAATCTTTGTTTTCTCTTTATTTTGCTGATGCATCAGGGCATCGGCTTGTCCTTTAATCTGACACTTAAAGGACCTCAAAACAACACAGTTCTTCTTTGTCTTGCTCTCGACAGCATCAGCTCAGAAGCACAGAGCGTTCCCTGGAGACGTGACGATGCTGCAGGGGACGTGCGGCTCTCACAAGGGCCCTACGCTGTGGAAGTGTGCCCAGAAGAGCTGCTGTTCTCTGGGTAAGTGTGCGAGGACCGGCCCCTCTGTCTGGATCTTACACTGGGCACAGCCATGTCTGCCCTGTGGCCACGGAACAAACATTTTCATTAACTCAGGGTCCTTGCTGAGTTGCACAGGGAGAGGAGATGGAGGACATGGAGGGGGGAGAGAGAGAAGAGAGAGAGGTGAGGGAGAGGTAAGAGAGAGGTAAGAGAGATAAAGAGAAGTGGGAGAGAGAGGTCAGAGAGAGAAGTAAGAGAGATGAAGGGAGGTAGTAGAGAGAGGTAAGGGAGAGAGAGATGGGAGGGAGAAGAGGGAGAGAGAGGTGAGAGAGAGGTAAGAGAAAGAGGTGAGGGAGAGAGAGATGGAAGAGAGAAGTGGGAGAGTGAGAGAGTGGGAGAGAGAGGTAAGAGAAAGAGTATAGAGAGAGGTGGGAGATAGAGAAATGGTAGAGAGAGATGTGGGAGAGAGAGGGGGAGAAGTGGGAGAGAGAGGTAAGAGAGAGAAATAGAGGTGGAAGATAGAAAGGTGGGGAGAGAGAGGTGAGAGAGAGAGCGGTGGGAGAGAGAGTGGTGGGAGAGAGAGGTGGGAGAGAGAGGTGGGAGAGAGAGGTGAGAGAGAGAGGTGAGAGAGAGAGTGGTGGGAGAGAGAGGTGGGAGAGAGAGAGGTGAGAGAGAGAGAGAGATACAGATGGTAACAGGTCAGTACCAAAGGCTTGTACTCATACTCGTTCCATGGTGATCTCCCAAAGTCAGCAGCTTAAGGCAGGAGCAGGAAGAGTGAAGCGGGTAAAGTATGTTGTGTACTAGCTGCAGAGTTTATAACCCTTGCTAAAATGTTTAATCGTTAAAGCATTTTCTTATTGTTGAAATGAGATATAAAACTTTTTTAAATTTCAGTAGTATTAGTTTTATGATTACCCAGAGGTAACACAATGCACTCAGTATTCGGTATCGGCAAGAACTCAAGCTCAAAAGGTACTTGTATCGGTTTTGAAAAAAGTGGAATCGGTGCATCCCTAGTATAAAGTGTGTAGTTATCAAACACAAAACCGTGCTAAACTCCGTGGTGCGGAATAGACTGAAGCAGCATAACAGCACTTTCACTTTCTGAACGAGGCGATGTTGACGTCCCGCAGTCAGAGGACTAACAAGTGTCGACGGCTGAAGCAGACAACAGCTCGGCCCAGTTAATGCACTGTACTTTTCTCGGTTCTAAAAGTGACTGATGGGCCGAGCCGCAGCCTGTAATCCTGCGTTTCCGCGGCAACAGCCTCTACCTAAAAAAACACTTTGAAGAAACAAAAAGCACACCAAAGCACTCAGAAGTGGTTTACTATGTTGGAAATGTTTGTTCCAGTTCTCGATCATGCAACACAAGCTGAAAGACACGTCGGTACCAAGGCAAGTTTATTTGTATAGCGCAGTTCGCACACAGGGGAACTCAAAGTGAAGAACAAGGCATTATCTCCATACATAATCGTACTGCGTAAAGCTTAAAACAACTATCATGCTAACAATGCACCTCCTGTTCACATGTTTTGACCGTACAAGAGCTCTGGAACTGGGTCATAAAGAGAACATGAGTTAGTAGTTATTTATATAGCGCCTTTCACAGGCCGAAGTCAAAAGAGCTTTACAATTGTTATATTTGTCTCTCACTCATAGTTTTAGTGGTAGGGGAAACCGGAGCACCAGGAGGAAACCTATGCAGACATGGGGAGAACATGCAAACTCCACACAGAAAGACCTGGATGTGGATGTGATTTGAAAAGATAAATATGGCAATCTAAAACTTTTCTTCATTATTATTTTTTATTTTCATTATTGGGTTTGTTTATGTGTAGGTGTGTGTACGTGTAGATATGTGTGTGTGTGTTTTATGTGTAGGTGTGTGTATGTATAGATAGATGTACTGTATGTGTGTATGTATAGATGTTTGTGTGTGTGTGTGTACGTGTATATATGTTTGTTTTTATGTGTAGGTGTATGTATGTATGTATGTGTGTATGTTTATGTGTAGGTGTGTGTATGTATAGATGTTTGTGTGTGTATGTGTATATATGTTTGTTTTTATGTGTAGGTGTATGTATGTACAGTATGTATGTATGTACAGTATGTGTGTATGTTTATGTGTAGGTGTGTGTATGTATAGATATATGTACTGTATGTGTGTATGTTTATGTGTAGGTGTGTGTATGTATGTATGTATGTGTGTATTTTTTATGTGTAGGTGTGTGTATGTATAGGTGTTTATATGTAGGTGTGTGTATGTATAGATGTGTGTGTGTACAGTATGTTTGTGTACACTTTATTCCGTGCAGGTGTTTTGGGGGAACAACATTGATACAGAGCAAACACACAATCTGTAAACATGTGACCCTTCAATAAACAAATACAAATGTTAGAATTATAAAAATGTTATAGTTTCTTTACAGACTTTTAAAGCAGAGGCTGCTCCAGATCACAGCACGAGGAGCACGAGGAGCACGAGGAGCACGAGGAGGCCTGATCTACAGCTCCACGCCACAGCGCACACAGGTCATAAAACCAGTCATAAAATCCGGCCGGCGACTTCGCAATTTCACCAGTAATTGTGCAGCAACCATCAACTCAACAATTACTTATTTATGTAGCACCGCACTGCATCATGGGAGAAGCAGTGTGTGTTCAGCCGAGACACAGCACGCTATGACCTGCAGCTGTTTTTGTTTGTGGCTTACATGTCAGACCTCTGAAGCTAAGCAGGGCAGGGCCTGGTAAGTGCTGTGATGGGAGACCTCTGGGTGCCACAGTGGGGCGGCTGCGGCTGTAAAGTTCCAATTTGTGGTTGTGTCTGTAGGCAAGACACTTCCCCCACATTGGAGTGAGTCTGGTGTGTGTGTGAATATTTGGTGGTGGGAGGGGCCAATGGCACAGACTGGTGTGCCCCAGGGCAGCTGTGGCTACAGTAGTAGTTTATCACCACTGTGTTTGGACTGAATGAATAATGATGTGAAGCGTCTTTGAACGTCCAGAAAAGCGCTGTTTACTCAAAACCCATTTCACCAACGGCTACAGAGAGTTCGGACCAATGGCAGCTGCGACAAAAGATTTTAAGTGAGGATAGGTTCTCCAAGAAACCAAATTGCAGTACTATCAATCTGTCCTGGTTCAGTTCAGCTTCAGATCACATCTTTACGCGGGGCATCATCACAAATCACTCTCATTATTTTCTGCTTCATTTTTTCATTTAAAGTCTTTTCTGTGTCATCTGAGACAAAAATCTTGTGTAAATAGAGCAACATGGATTCCACAAACCCTCTCCTTTGTTCTGATGTCACATCTGCTGACGTGCCCAATCCTCCGCCACATTAATTTCCACCTCTTAGTCACAGATTCTATTTACATTGAGCATTTATATTCATGTGAGACAATGCTTTACGATCACTTCAATTTGACGCATGTTTCAAAGCACTCTCTCACAAAGTAAATATGCAGATGTGCGGCTGTGCAGACGGACAGGTGGCTGAGACATGCTTCACGGCTCCACATTAATTATTTCACACTTGGTTTGCCAGAGCGGGTTCTCGAGGAGCCGTCGGTAAACAGGAGCGAGGCCAGTGAAGCCTGAGAGAAGGTAAACACCAGCAACTGACCGTGCTTTTATCACGCAGCCACAAAAGTCTAAAAAGTGTAGACAATAATGTGTACTTTGTACTTTGTTAAACCAAGACTTAAACCACGACACTGTCATTAACACCAGAGCTTTTTGTTGTGGAAGTGTATTTACTCTGTGTATGTTTATGGTTTCAGAATTTTGGTTTTTGTCATTATGAAATTATCTCGATCCTAGACTGATCCTGGTTCAGAGCAGCACATGTTCACTTGCAGCTGTTAGCGTTTTAGATTAGCTGTTTATTATGTATATTTACCTGTTTTATTGTGTATTAAAGATAATAACTGGTGAATTACTTTATTGTAATGAAACTTGTGAAAAACTAAAACTTTTTATTTTCAGAATTCCATTACTTAACCGTCAAAATGATTGCTTTGAGAGTTGTAAAAGTTTCAGAATTCAGGGAGTCCAGCTCAATTACTGAACCCAGCTGAATCCGGCCTCTTTCATCTACATGTATGGACATTCACTCACAAACACTCAGGGTAACCCGGAGGAAAACTATGTAGACACAGGGAGAACATGCAAACTCCACGCAAAAAGGACCAGTCTTGAGGTGGAATCAAACCCAGAACCTTCTTGCTGTGTCGCCCAATGAGATGGACCAACGAGACCAATGAGATTCAGCTTTATATATGTGCATCCAGGAAAGGTTTAAGCAAAGAGCAACTATTTGACTGGAAACAACATTTATAAAAAAGCAGTCAGAACAAATACGGACTAGTTTGGACAATTCAATTAAACATTCTACGTTGTTAAATCGTTAAAGATTTAAAAAGGAAAATCAGACTTAATGTTATGAACAGTTGCACAATAACTCTATAATAAAGGTCCAATATACCACATAAATAAAGTATAGCTCATAGTTGATACAACATGTAAGATAAAAAAAAAAAAAGAGAGAAACAGTTTATGTGGATGTTTGAGGTTCTTATTATTTTTATTTTAGGTGCCTTGCCCTCTGCAGGTGGGTGGAGAGGTCCTTCCTCAAGTGGAGGAGTTCAAGTATCTCGGGGTCTTGTTCACGAGTGAGGGGAGGATGGAGCGTGAGATTGACAGGCGGATCGGTGCAGCGTGCGCAGTGATGCGGTCGCTGTATCGGACCGTTGTGGTGAAGAGGGAGCTGAGCCGAAAGGCAAAGCTCTCGATTTACCGGTCAATCTTCGTTCCCTCCCTCACCTATGGTCATGAGCTTTGGGTAATGACCGAAAGAACGAGATTGCGGATACAAGCGGTCGAAATGAGCTTCCTCCGCAGAGTGGCTGGGCGCTCCCTTAGAGATAGGGTGAGGAGCTCGGTCACACGGGAGGAGCTCGGAGTAGAGCCGCTGCTTCGCCACGTCGAGAGGAACCAGTTGAGGTGGCTCGGGCATCTGTTCCGGACGCCTCCTGGACGCCTCCCTGGGGAGGTGTTCCGGGCACGTCCCACCGGGGAGGAGGCCCCGCGGAAGACCTAGGACATGCTGGAGGGACTATGTCTCTCAGCTGGCCTGGGAACGCCTTGGGGTCCCCCCGGACGAGCTGGAGGAAGTGTGTGTGGATAGGGAAGTCTGGGCGTCTCTGCTTAGACTGCTGCCCCCGCGACCCGGCAACGGATAAAGCGGAAGAAAATGGATGGATGGATTATTTTTATTTTTTACTCATTAACTGCAAGCCGTTTTTAATGATTTCACTAATTGTCAAGGCCCACAGAATATTAAGGGCTATGACTATGTGGAAGTTTGAAACCAGATTCTGAAAGACTGGATTGTCTACTTTCATCAGCAAAAAATAAGTTGGTTTCTAGCTATATTTTTTTCTGCTTTAATCCCCAGTCGATTAGAGGGAAGTTTCTCCGGAAATACCGTCAAGGGCAGTCAATGAGTTAAGAGGGTTAGGCCTTGAATAAGAATTTAAATTCACTGACTGAAAGGGTTTTGGTTGAAGTTCATGTAGATGCTTCTTCTGTTGAAATGTATTCTGTAACTGACAATTTGACTGACTGAAATACATTGCTATTACTTCATTGGCTCTATGTGTTTGTTGTTATTGCATTTTCTGTGTTCGACCGGCTTGATTCTCTGATCTGTTGTAGGTGAATCGACAAGACGACTGCTGTTGTGGTGTAGAATTGAATTGAACGTGTTTTCCCGTGGACGGTGAAACACCGAAACAGCGGTGTCTCCGATGTCGGTCACTCGCACATCTCCGAACAGAAAGAGTCTTTGGGAGTGAGTTTGTAACGGTCAGAGCAGAACGGAGAGAAGAGACAGCATTGGGCTGAAGTACACCCACATCATGAAGTGAAATGTCACAGCACACAGCAGAGAGGAGAGGAGAGGGGGGGAGAGGGGGGAGGGAGGAGAGAAGGAGAGAGAGGGCACAAAAGAGAGGAGAGAAGAGGGAGAGAGGAGAGGGGAGAGAGGAGAGGGCAGACAGCAGAGGAGAGAGAGGAGAATGCAGTGCAGTGAGGAGAGGGGTGAGGATAAAAAGAGTGAGAGGGCACAGAGGAGGAGAAAGAGGAGGGAGAGGGGAGACAGGAGAGGAGAGAAAAGAAGGGAGAGGAGAGGGCAGAGAGGAGGGAAGAAGAGGAGGGAGAGAGAACAAAAGAGAGGAGAGAAGAGGGAGAGGGGAGAGAGGAGAGGCCAGAGAGGAGCAGAGGAGGGAGAGGGCAGAAAGCAGAGGAGAGAAAAAAGAGTGCAGAGAGGAGAGGAGAGAGGAGGGAGAGGGGAGACAGGAGAGGAGAGATGATAAGTGAGGAGAGGAGAAGGCAGAGAGGACGGGAGATGAGAGAGCGGCGACGTGAGAGGAGAGAGGAGGAGAGAGAGAGGAAAGAAAGGAGATGGGAGAGAGAGGAGGGGAGAATGAAGAGAGGGGAGAGGAGAAAAGGAGAGAGGGCACAGAGGAGAGGAGGGAGAGGGAAGACCGGAGAGGAGAAGGGAGAGGAGAGGGGAGAGAGGAGAGGAGAGGAGAGATCGGAGACAAGAGGAGAGAGGGGGGGAGAGAGGGAATTAAAGAGAGGAGACGGGAGAGAGAGGAGGGGAGAGGAGAATGAAGAGAGGGAAGAGAGGAGAGGAAAAGGGATTAGTAAAAATGGAAGAGGAGAGGAGAGATGAAGAGGCAAGAGGAGAGAGGGTGCAGGAGAGAGGAGAGAGGAAGAGGCAAGAGGAGAGAGGGTGCAGGAGAGAGGAGAGATCCTTTCTCCTTAAATGGGTTGTAAAAAGTGTAGTTTTACTAAATGTCTTTTTAACAGAGATTCAAACCAGATTCACATTTCCACTGTGCACATTTCAAAAGAAGAAATTATTGCTGGGACAAATGAGTCTTAAAGATATAATTGCATCCGTTAAAGGATTACTTTGTTAAAGTGTGAAGCTAAGAGCTAAACTTAGACATGACGCTCAGAAAGAGAGGACCAAAGCCCAGATCAGGAGCACGCCGTCATTTGTCACCGCAGCAAGGCCATTAGCAGCTATTTCTGTCTCCTAATGTCAACGAGAGAGAGAGAGCGAGGGGAGGGGAGGGGAGGGGAGGTGTGAGAGGAGAGGGGAAAGAGAGGAGGGGAGGGGAGAGGAGAGGAGAGAGGAGAGACGGGAGAGGAGAGAGACTGGTGAGGAGTGGAGGGGAGCAAGGGAAGGGGTAGAGATGAGAGAGAGAGGGGAGGGGAGAGGAGTGGAGGGGTGCGAGGGTAGGGAAGAGATGGGAGAGGAGAGGAGTGGAGAGGAGAGATGAGAGGAGTGAAGAGGAGTTGAGAGAAGAGAGGAGTGAAGAGGAGAGAGGGGAGAGAAGAGTGGGGAGAAAAGAGAAGAGTGGAGAGGAGAGAGGGGAGAGAGGAGAGGAGAGATGAGTGGAGTGCAGAGAGAAGTGGAGAGAAGAGAGGAGTGGAGAGGAGAGAGGAGTAGAGAGGAGAGAGGAGAGAGGGGAGAGAAGAGTGGGGAGAGAAGAGAGGAGTGAAGAGGAGAGACGAGAGAAAAGAGAGGAGTGGAGAGGAGAGAGGGGAGAGAGGAGAGGAGAGATGAGTGGAGTGGAGAGATGAGAGGACTGAAGAGGAGAGAGGAGTGGAGAGGAGAGGAGAGGGGAGTGGAGAGGAGAGGAGAGGGGAGTGGAGAGAAAAGAGGGGTGGAGAAGAGAGAGGGGAGAGGAGAGGAGAGAGGAGACGAGTGCAGAGGACCTAAAAAACAGATAATACAAATGTGTGAGCTCCTCTGACAGTAAGTAGGTCATCTTTCTTCATATAGAGGAGTTAACTTGTAGTCCAGGAGAGTCCTTGAGTGTTTTCCGTGCCGGTCATGTGACTGGGCGGCACAACAACGGCGACTGCTCCTGCATGCTAGAGACTTAACTAGTTTTAGACGTTTGGAGAGAGGTTTTACTGAATCAAATGTTTAGCTTATCGTTATATATTTTCTGATATTCTTGCGTTAAAATGCTTAAGTAACTCTCATAGGAGCTAGAGCTAATTGGAGCAAAACTTCACCCATGAGCACTTCCCTATTAAGTAAGTAAGTCATCTTTATTTATAAACCGCCTTTCACACGCCAGAGTCACAAAGCAATGTAAAATTGTGGGCTTTTGTCTCTCACTCCACACAGAGATGGGAGCGAGGTCACCAGTACAGGAAACGCAAGCGAGACCTACAGTATTGTACATGTTTTTTTCTAGTGGTAGGGGAAACTGGAGTACCCGGAGGAAACCTACGCAGAGCCCGGGAGAACATGCAAACTCCACTCAGAAAGGCCCTGTTCCGACCAGGATTCGAACCCAGGACCTGCTTGCTAAGAAGCGAGATACTATCCACTCATCTACGTGCTGTCTATTGGGCTTTGTTGAGCTAGCGGTTTAGAATGGGCCATCTTCAAACAGTCTGTGGCCTGGACTTGTTGCCGTTCGCAAATACATCACTGCCTCCTGCCATATTCTCTCTCCGTCCATCTCTCGTCCTCGTCTCCACAAACGGATCGATCCAGAAAAGTCATTCTTCAAACTGCACCGATCGCAAATGTAGCTTTGCATACGGCCGGACACACGCATTCTGACGAGCCACTGGGTAAATACACATCTAACAACCAAAGATTCAGTTTCATTTTGTTTTTGTGATAAATATGGTCCACCTTTAACTTTACCTTTGAATAAGTTAGGAAACAATCACCTAAATTCAGCTACAAAATATAGATTATAGGGTAATTTGAATCACTATATCAACAACTATATCACAACATAAACACCAGGATCATAAAGCAAAAGTCATTTACAAACTCAAACACCATCAGCTGCTGTTGTGTTGTTTGCATTGAAGAGTTTTATATTGAAGGCAGAAGAAAACATGAAAAACACAGAATGATTGGGCTAAAGTGAAGGACAACTGAAATGGTTTTGCATATTTCAAAACAGGCTTTACTGAGATAAAAGTGAAATAAACCGTGGCTCTTTCTCTCATTCGTCTGAGCCACGGGGACATTCCTGAAGCTCAGACTGTGTGGAAGTATTTCAGGTCAGGGCAAAGAAACATAAATGAATCTGATGATCTGCGTCTATGTGTTTATGTTTTGGCCTCAATCAGTAAATCTGTGGTAATTAAGTAATGATAAGTATTTTACAGACCAAGGTCACCTGTGATTCAATGGGCTGGATCAGATAAGGTAATGACGGATCAAAGCCTTCACCCAACACCATTCATTCACTCATTCGTTACGTTCAGACCTATTGTACATGATTGTTGTGGTAGGGGAAACTGGAGCACCTGGAGGAAACCGGAGCACCTGGAGGAAACCTTCGCAGACACAGAGAACATGCAAACTCCACAGAGAAAGGTCTGGAGGTGAAGCTCAGAGGTCTCTGCTTCTCATGGACCAATGGCTCTATGTGTTTTATTTTTTAATCATTGCATTTCCTGTGTTTGAATTGATTCTCTGATCTGTGTTGGACTTTGTAAAGTCTGAATTTTTTTTAAATTGTAATTATTCACTTTCTTTTGTCGCAACCGTTTACAGCGTCACAATAAAACAATGCAAACAAAAAGATAGACGAGATCGGCCTGATTCACTTCCATCTCTGCATTTCTGACAGACCCAAACCTGCAGGTGAAAGATCCTGTCTGACCTCTGAAGCTAAGCAGGGCAGGGCCTGGTTAGTACTGCGATGGGAGACCTCCGGGAACACCAGGTGCCACAGTGGGGCAGCTGCGGCTGTAATGTGCCAATCTGTGGCTGTGTCCTTAGGCAAGACACTTCTCAGACATTACAATGAGTCTGCTGTGTGTGTGAATGGTTGGTGGTGGTGGGAGCAGCCAATGTCACATACTGGTTGCCTCGCTCCTGTCAATGTGCCCCAGGGCAGCTGTAGATAGTAGTAGTTTATCACCACCGTGTTTGGAGTGAGAGAATAATGACATGTGAAAGGACTTTGAGTGTCCTGAAAATAACTGTATAAAACTAATTATTTTATTATTGTTATCTATTATTACTATTATTATTATCACTATTTACTATCATTATTTTCATTATACTGTAGCTTTGTTATCTGTTAAATTCTATGCACATACTACACTATACTACTTTCAAATTATTATCAGAAGTCCATTATCAAAACCTCCAAATGAAACCGTCATCACCTAAACCCTTTTTGTGACGATGTATTTGCACCTGTAGCTCTCTGAGAAGAAGAAGAAGAGGCTGTGAACAGAGTAATGTGTCTGAAAAGGCAGAAAGCACGGCCCTTCTTAAAACCTGCTCAGCGTGGACTCTATTCACCTCTGATTATTGTCCCTGAAACACCGCTCCGCAGCAGCCGTGTTAGAAATATATGAAACTAACACGTTTAATAACAGGAAGTGAAGGAGGAGAGAGGTCCAGAGATTCACAAAGACTCAGACACACAGAGAGCAGAGGAAGTCAGACCTGGGAGCTCGGACTATAGGGACAGGAAGACGCAGGTGTCAGGGTTCTTTTAGCTCCTGTTTTATGTTGTATCTGTCTTCCTGTGTCTTTAGTTTCACTTCCTGTTCCGTTCCCCCGATGTGCTGTACCTGTGTCTCCCAGTTAAAGTCCCTGTGCTCTTCCCCTCTTCTTCTCAGTCCATTGTGTGTTTGTTACTTGCTTCTTTTTTTTTCCCAGCTCCTTTTTACTTTCTTTTTGGATTATTGTTTATTATATTATTCTTGCAGTCCTTCCTCCTTTTTCTAAGGTTGTGACAAAGTTAATACAGTATATGTTGATTTTTATCCTGATATGAATCCTGATATGATTTTATGAATCCTTGGCCTATTTCTAACAACATCTGATGTGGGAGGGTCTAAGGCAGGGCTGATGATCCAGGACTCAACGTTCAACCACATTTATGGACTGTATCAACATCTTGGACCAATGTCTCTGTGTGCTTTCTATCATTGCATTTCCTGTGTTGTAACTGTTTGATTCTCTGATCTGCGTTGGAGAATCGACAGCTTTGTAAAGTCCTTTGAGATAACTACTGCAGAGTGAAGAGGAGTGGACACAAATACATTGCATTGAATTGAATTTGAGATGTTGACGACAGACCCTGTGCGTCCAGGGTCAGTGTGTGTCTCCAGGGTCAGTGTGTGTGTCCATGGTCAGTATGTGTGCGTCCCGGGTCAGTGTGTGTCCAGGGTCAGTGTGTGTGTCCAGAGTCAGTGTGTGTGTCCTGGGTCAGTGTGTGAGCGTCCAGGGTCAGTGTGTGTCCAGAGTCAGTGTGTGCGTCCAGAGTCAGTGTGTGTGTCCTGGGTCAGTGTGTGAGCGTCCAGGGTCAGTGTGTGTCCAGAGTCAGTGTGTGCGTCCAGAGTCAGTGTGTGTGTCCAGGGTCAGTGTGTGTGTCCTGGGTCAGTGTGTGTGCGTCCAGGGTCAGTGTGTGTGCGGCTCATAAGTACTGAACAGTAATGCGCTGCAGTCTGTGTGTCTATACTTTATGTCAAATGTAAACAGCCTTGTGTCGCTTTGTTTTCATCGCGACTCGGGCATATGTGAGTCCAACAACCCATGAAAAGCACTAGCATACATCGCCGCGACGCAACACGGAGTCGGGGTGCGTTCACAGACAGTGGAAACCGCGGGAATTTTATGTTTTCGGCGGAAAAAAGTACGGAGAAACAGGAGGGAGAAATTTCTCTCGTTGCGTTTCAAAAGAGAAAACAGGTGTCACTCAGGTTCAATGGAAAACAAATTGTCTGCCGTTCATGAAATATAATATTAACTAATTCACGTTCAAGTTCTTTATTAAAAAATGTGTTGCGTTCAGTTCAAAGTTCACGAAAAAATGAGCGTGTTCAATGAACCCGTTCTTTTGAACTCGTTCATGCACAACACTGGCATCCAGGGTCAGTGTGTGCGACCTCCGCCTCCTGCTGATGACTAATCCTTTTTGTTTCAATCTTAAAAAAGTATAAAAGTTTAATTTTGTTTTGCTAAATCCATCTAATCCTTTAGTTTACAATGTCAACATTGCTCTTCCATCTGTGCAAAAACAAAGAAAATCCAGTAGCGTTTTGAACAAATGGCACTTTTTTCATGAATGTATTTTGGCGTAAAATAGTTGTGCAATGACGAAATACTGCAAATGTAATACTCTAAATCGGTCTTATTCAACCAGTGGGCAGTGGCACTTTGTTGTGCCTTGAGATGTTTCTTTGTGTACCTTGGAAATGATCAAATACAGTCTTTGTTTTTGCTTGTTTGATTTTCTATATAATACACGTTGATGAGAAGGACTTTGCTTCTTTAAAGGAGGATTTTCCGAAATGTTTGGAAAGAACCGCCCACTCCACCGTTTGAACAGAACCCTCTGGTCTTATTGGACAAGCACGTATCACCAGAATGACAATTGGGAGGAGAACATTTTTCAAAATCCTAATATAGTATAATTTTCTGTATATTCTATATTCTGTATATGTGTATGGCAGTAAACAGGACATGAAAATTAGCTAAATTTGAAGGTGTATTAGAACTTTCATTGTGAAATTGAGGTGTCTTAAAAAAAAAAGCCATGTTGTGTAAAGCCCTGATCCCTTGTGTTTCACCTGCGTTGTCTTGTTGTGTAGTAAGTAGTCCTTATTCTCTTAGTGCATTTTTACAGACCATGGTCACCCAAAGTGCTTAATTTCTGCACTTCCTGTTCCGTCATTGTTCTTTCCATGTCTGTTATTTTTGTCTTCACCTTCAGTTTTCCTACGTTTTGTATTTTTACTCTGGATTTTGCTTTGTTTATACTTTTCATTCAATTACATATGTTTTCTTCCCCGTGACGGAACAAAACCTGATATACGACACACATAAGTGTAGAAGCGCTACTGGCAAGGTGCAGTGCCGACCACACTTTTGCTTTGTTTATCCGACTGAGAGATGTCTAATGTTTATACTGCTGCTCATAACCTGAAATTATAAGAGCAGAAAATGATATAACTTGAAACTGAAATGTATAAACTTCATGATATACCCGTGCCTAAATCCAGCCCTGCTTCTACATCGTTGTGTTGCTGCCGTTTAGCATCTCTAATGCTAATTAATGAGCAGCAGTGAAGCGTGCGACTGACAATTAACCCTGAAAGCGTCAGTGCCGACACGCAAGGACCAAAATCACACACCGCGCTCGGAGTTTTTAGACTTTTTCTTTGTCGACGATCCACACATGACGGGCTGTTTTCACGGTTCGCTCGCCCCCATCGCAGGATCAGAAGAAGACATGTCCGCTCTACCGCTTACTGCAAATCCATTCAGGTCCATCTGCAATCGTTTGGCTAATTGGGGAAGTGGAAATAGAATAGAAGCTGGCGGTGAATCTCCGTCGTTGCCTGGGAGCCTTGTCAGTCTTGAATCCTTAGACTGTTCCAATGCAGATGCAGGACATTTATTAGCATTTATGATCATCCCACTCTCTATGGACCAATGGCTCCTGTTCAATTCTGTGTATTCTTGTGTCGGCTTAAATCACAACAGTAGTTTTCTCAGACTACTGACTTTAAAAAAACGGTGAATTCTCAAACACAGATCAGAGAATCAAACAGTTCAAACACACAAAATGCAACAAGAAAAACAGATAGAGCAATTGGTCCAGCAGTGTCCGGGATCATCATCACTGTCCTTATGTTAGACGCTCCTGCATCAGAGGAAAAACTCTAAAACCCAGTGGGAAAAGGTGAGGCGAGATGCTGTTGTGGTTTAAGGCTATACTAAAAGAAAAACTGCCCAAAAATAATTATGATAAGTGGTTAACCAAATGTCCTATTTCCTCTCCCGTTCTTAGACCCACATCTGCAAGGAACATTCAAAAACAAGAGGGATAAAAGGAAAACCTCGAAAGGAAGCACAGAGAGGGATGGATCCAGTGCATGGATGGGCGGCTGTAGACCCTGCACTGAGGCTCATATAAGTCCAATAACAATTTTTGGATCCATAATGAGATGGCTACAATTACTGCATCATTTGTTGAGGCATTTTAAGAAACACTGCCATGTGGAGTTATTATAAAAGTCCATTATATCATCATACTGTACTTCTCTATAGGATCCACCAACTTTGGAGAAGTGTATTTGAACAATACAGAAGCTATGGCACATTTGAACACAGGACAAACTAAGTGAGACGTGTGGAAACAGATGCTGGGGACATTCCTCACAGACAGAGCTGCTGCTCATTAGAAGGATCTTCATAAGGAAATGTTCTCAAAGTTCATAAAACAATCTGGACCCAACAAAGTGCATCATCATCTGCTTTCAACACATTCACAACCGCTTTTGATGGATTCAGTCTCAATAATTGCTTTTTCCTCTCGAGGGAGACACAACACCTGCTCTTGGATGATGCCCTGCAGTTTTAAAGGGCTTCTCTGTAACGTCTAAGAATAGTTAATGATAATAATAATGCATAGGTTTTATAGCGTTTTATAGAGCGCTCTTCAGGACGCTCAAAGACACTTCACATCATTATTTATTCATTTCAAACACAAAGGTGATAAACTACTGTAGCCAGAGCTGCCCTGGGGCACACTGACAGATACGAGCAAACCAGTCTGTGCCATCGGCCCCTCCCACCACCGACCATTCACACATACCAGACCCACTGTTGCACTTGGTGTTCCCAATGGTCTCCCATCACATTACTAACCATATCCTGCCCTGCTTAGACTTAGAGGTCTGACAGAATCTGGCTTTGGCAAGTATGGCCAGGAGTAAAAAGTTCATATGCCCTATAAGTTAGGCAAGCAGTTTGTGACCTCAAAACATTAACAGAAGCTACGTGGCTGGTTTCTTCAGACATACATTGTGTTGTGATAACCCTGACTTTAAAGGTATAAAGGAGGATTTTCCCATATTTTAGGAAAGAACCGCCCTTTCTACTTTTTGAACAAAACTCTCTGCTCTTATAGGACAAGGACGTATAAACAGAATGATTGACATTTGGGAGGACCAATAGTGTTGATGATCCACCCGGAAGTAGAAAATCCTCTTGTATACCTTTAAGTAAATAAGTGAGTAATGTTAATTGGCCGAGCCGCGGCGACGCCATCTTTGAACGCAAATCTAGACTGGTTTCAAGCAAATACTACTTCATATTTGATCATTTTTTCAAGTGTGTTTTAACTGTTTGATTCTCTGATCTGTACTGGAGAATCGACAGCTTGGTGACATCCTCCGAGATAACTACTCTGACTAAGGGCGATACAAAAATCATCTGAATTTAATTGTTTTAACCTCATCAGGGATTCAATCGAGAAAACCACAGCCACAAAGGACCAGATCTAGCCTGGTTGTACCACACCATAGTACAAATTACATTTCATACTAAGGTCTGGATTTGCTCCTTTGAGCTCCGTTTACAGGTGGGAGGGGTTAACTCTTTTTGCAGATTGAAACGATTGGATCTGAGTTTACCGTGACGTATGTAATGCGCCCGAGTCTGTTGTTAGCATTTAGCATTTAGCCTAGCCATCTCCTTTGCTGCTAACAGAGCCCGTGGGGAGTGGTGCCACAATCTTGACCAGCGATTACATTTGCTAAACATTCCTCTTGCTCCTGCTTCAATTTCTTGATAGAACCAGACCGGATTACTTTACTATCGCATTCTTCGCCATTGCCAAACCACAACCTGTCTGTTCGACCAAACTCTTGACGTCACCGGCACCGACCTACAACACCCGCCTCCCGCGCTCTCTGAGTAGCTGGTCGAAATACGACCGATTGTATTCGCCAACACAGGGACCAGACCCAGACGTTACATGCAGTGAAATGACGATTGAGCGGAGTGTACGGATGGCTATGGCCAGGCTAGACCAGATCCAGAATGTGCTAAAAAAAAGAATTAAGATAAAAGCAACACTTTATGACCTCATATTTCATACTTGTCTGCAGTGTGTCGTCTCCTTTCTTTCGCCAAAGTATCTTAAATTGAGACACAGCTACAGCGCAGTGAGAACATGTTTGGAACAATGTGCGAGTGCTGCCTCCACTCAGCGTGAGCAGCCGGAGGAGGAGACGCAGTGACAGAGGTGTTATCTGGCCTCCGCGGGACGCGCTACTCTATTCTCACTGTGAAGGAGGCCAAGGAGAGAGTGAAAGAGAGAGAGAGAGAGAGAGAGAGAGACAGAGAGAGACAGAGAGAGACAGAGAGAGACAGAGAGAGACATAGAGAGAGAGAGAGACAGAGTGAGATAGAGAGAGAGAGACAGAGAGAGACAGAGAGAGAGAGAGAGAGAGAAAGAGAGAGACATAGAGAGATAGAGAGAGAGAGAAAGAGAGAGAGAGACAGAGAGAGAGAGAGAGAGAGAGAGACAGAAAGAGATATAGAGTGAGAGAGACAGAGAGAGAGATAGAGACAGAGAGAGACAGAGAGAGAGAGACTGAGAGAGAGAGATAGAGAGAGAGACAGAGAGAGAGAGAGAGAGGAGGCGACCAACGTGGCTCTGTGCTGGAGGAGGAGACACGGGAAAGATTTTAGGAACTATTGGCTGTGGCTGTAAAGTGCCAAACTGTCATTGTGCCCTTAGGCAAGACACTTCACCCACATTACTCTGAAATGACCCCGCTCCCATCTCTGTGTGGAGTGAGAGACAAATGCCCCAAAAAAATTTACAATTGTAAACCCGCTTTGAGACTCAGATCTGCAGTGAAAAGGCGGTATATAAATAAAGATTACTACTACTTACTACTACTCTGGTAAGAGAATAAATAAGTAATCTTTATCTATATATAGGAGACACTTTAAAATGTTTGTGGGTATTCTTCCTCTCCCTCCACCCGTGGGTCCCATTAATGCACATATACACATCATGGCATGCAGCAAACTATTAATTCTGCGCTCCTTATTGAAAATAGTGGGGTAAAGTGTCTTGCCCAAGGACACAACGACAGCAGACCTCAGTGGGAGTCTGTGGAGAAGGTCTCACGGTGAGATCGAACCCACGACCTTCTGGCTAGAAGGTCAATGCTCGACCAACTGAGCCACTGTCGCCCCAACATGAAACATTATTAGTATTTTGACAGAATTACCAATAGGGCAAAGAAATAATAACGTACTGTATACACTGCTGCAAGTTTAGAAAATAACAAAAACAGACTGGATATTTAATGACATTGAAAAAAAGCAGCAGATGAATCGATTGATCAAAAGCCGCAGAACAAAATCGATTTCACTTTTGACAAAACCAGGTAAGAAAAGCAGATTATTTCCATCCAAAAACCGCATAACATTCTTCCTTGTTTGGGCTAATGCTCTATGTAGAGTTGACATCTGATTTCTGCTCCGAGAGTGGATCCAAAGTCATCATTCTGCTCCCAACCAAAAAAATAAAATAAAACAGGAGCCAAACAAGATGGAACAACAAGAGCAATTAATCTCACAGTCACAAAGCCAAATGAATCTGGACGGCAAAGATACCAAACCACAGCTTTCTGGGATGAAGTAACAGCACTTGATTAAGGCTCAGACCTGAGAGAGTGAAGGCGTATCCCAAAGTGCTCTGCGTTAATGTGCTGTTTCATTTCCAGAGATTCAGGATTATCCTCTCAGCAGTGACACAGGCTCCTGGTGGATTTGAGATCAATGTTACAGTGAATCCAAACTATTTGTATTGCCACGTAAGTAACAGGAAGTCACAAACTAAGAATTAGCTTTGGCTCAAGGAGCAAACGAGTTGGACACTGCAAACAGTGATAAAAAATAAAAAAAATTCTCAAATTTGGCAGAATGTTTCTTAATTTGAGCACATATTTTTCTTCCAAATTTGAGAATTTTGGTACTTTTTTCTTCACTTTTTGCAGCCTAAGAGTACAAAGTGAAAGGCTAATTCTCAACAAAATGGATCCGCGGACAAACTAAAAGCAGTAGAATAGTCTGTCATGGTCTTGCTGTCACCTCCTCGCTCTGGTCTCAAAATCCATGTGTCACATTTGGGCCATGGTTTCCAGACTGCTGTTGAGTTTTAAACGGTTTGAGCATCGTGCGCAATTCCCAGGCTACCACGGCATCAGAGGAGTCTCCAATTTTGTTGCCAACTTCTTAAACAAAATCCATCTGGTGTGGAATCCATCGAAAGCCAAGTAGCTACTGCAAAATACTAATGAGAGCTGGTGGAGATGGGGTCTGCGCTAAACACGGAGGGCCAGACTCTGGACACAACAGTTTCATTAATATTTGTAAGAAACAATATTTAAAAAAAACAACAATAATAAGAGCACCATTCTGTTTCTTTAAGTGCTGTAACACGGCCCGGTCTCACTGTGTGCATAACTGAGATAAATCTGACTTTGTAGACGGCCAGAACAGCTGGAGACGAGCATCGCTAACACCCCCAAATTACCATCTGCCTGTGATCATCTGTGGAAGCATCCGTCAGGACCACGCCCACAGCACTACGGCCACAATGACAAGAAATGGGCTCTCGTCTACAAAGCAAAGTGCAGCCTTCGAAGTGGAACGCCATTATTGTCCGTGGCTAACAATGCCCGATGAAAGCCTGTTTGATAAAGGCCTCGTGGCGCCCGTATGTTGCCGGCCCTTGCATCAGAAGCATATTGAACGTCTTTGTCATGCTTTTATTCCAGCCTCTTGATCGACTCGTTGACCCTCCCTTCAATAATAAAGAGTGCTTTTATTTCACAGTTGGAAAATAATGATGTATGTTGGATTTCTCACGCGTTATAAAAGCTTCATGCATTGGTTTTGGTGAAGTGTGAGACGGTGGGACGCCGATAGCCACAATCCTTTTGTGTTAGGTTGGATAGAAACGGCAGCTTTTAATTTGGGAATTTTTACATTTTCCAATCAATTAAAATCCAATGTGTGTGTGCTTTCTTTATCATATGTGGAAAAAATTGACTTTCTTTTAAAACTGAAGTAATTACCAGAAAAATGTCCAGTATGGTCCAGTAAGTAATGTCCACTAAGTACATTCCAGTAAGTAATGTCACAAAAATAAAACAGAGAAGACCACCAATGTTTGCAAATCAGTTCTCAGCCCAAACTGTCTATTAGCGACTTCCAGGGTTCTTGCGTGTGTAAAAGATTAGAGGATAAGCATGTTTTTAATTAAGAAATAATTTTGAAACGACAGGAATATTTCATTTCATTTTCATCCCTTTATTTGTCCATTTCTGGGTCAGGGGGGGGGGGGGGGGGGGGGGGGGGGCACAATCGGAGTTGCACCCAGTTCACAAAGCCCCAGACCCTCGCTGATCCTCCAGCAGGTGGTGGGTTCACAGAAAGATGGCTGCTCGTTCGACAAAGATACGATCTGGGTGTTTCAGCGGGGGCTTTAGGCAAAGAGGGGTTAAGTGTCTTGCCCAGGGACACGATGACAGCAGATATCAGTAGGAGCAGATGACATGAGTCGTGGTGGAATCGAACCCACAACCATTAAGGCCAAAGACGACGCTCTATTTGTCACTGTCGCCCCAACAACAAGAATAATTCATGGCAAAAGTTGGTGGAGCAGCTTTATGTCTTTATCGACTTGACTGGCGGCTGCTTGAATCACTCACAGCACTTCGGAAACCTGGTTTATAAAACGTGCTAAATGAAAAAAGTGGATTGGGTTTTATTTCAGTGGAAAAATTTAAAAAATCTGAACGTGATTGGATGAGAGAACATGGGGTAAATCTTAGGGAATTTACACACATTTCATATAATTTAAATAGAAATACCTGACTGACATCACCTTTGGCATAGGATCCATGCAGTAATCCCATATTTTAGAGTAAATCATCCCAAAGTAGGTCATCCTTCATGTTTGCGTTTGGGAGCGCTCTGGATTCAAGGCATCAACCGATTCTTATGTCAAATCCAACTTTACAATTGACAAGTCTATGCACTTCAAAATATGTCAAAATACAGAAGACACATTTTTATCCACGAGGAAATATAAAAGTGTGCCTATACCTCTTAACCTTTTCTCCTGTATTGAAGTTGGATTTGGAGTATGAAAAACATGTACAATAGGTAGAGAGGCCTGAGGGGCGTCAAGATCAGTCAAATACAGAAGTGCAGATTAAAAATGTAACTTAACCTTCTCTGAGAGACCTCTAACAGCAGCATGACAAACAGTTATTACCCTTCTGTATTCATTCAAATATTCTCTGGTTCGGACCAAGCCGACCATCAACATCTTTTTGCCCACGAGGATAAACAAAAGCGTACCTCGACCTCAACCGTAACTTTTTCTGAAATACTTTGCACAGCCGCATGCCAGAAAAATACACACATCTGCTCTGAGTCCTGCTATGTGTCTCTCTCTGAGTCTCTCTCTGAGTCCTGCTATGTGTCTCTCTCTGAGTCTCTCTCTGAGTCCTGCTCTGAGTCTCTCTCTGAGTCCTGCTCTGTCCTGCTCTGAGTCCTGCTCTGAGTCTCTCTCAGTCCTGCTCTGAGTCTCTCTCTGAGTCTCTCTCTGAGTCCTGCTCTGAGTCTCTCTCTGAGTCCTGGTCTGAGTCTCTCTCTGAGTCCTGCTCTGAGTCTCTCTCTGAGTCTCTCTCTGAGTCTCTCTCTGAGTCCTGCTCTGAGTCTCTCTCTGAGTCCTGGTCTGAGTCTCTCTCTGAGTCCTGCTCTGAGTCTCTTTCTGAGTCTCTCTCTGAGTCTCTCTCTGAGTCCTGCTCTGAGTCTCTCTCAGTCCTGCTCTGAGTCTCTCTCTGAGTTTCTCTCTGAGTCCTGCTCTGAATCCTGGGTGCAGGCTTTGAAACAATCTCCTATAGTTCCCTGCACCATCGTTCCTGCACCATCGTTCCCTGCACCATCGTTCCCTGCACCATCGTTCTCTGCACCATTGCGACGAGCAGCCAATTTACTGTGAAAGCGCCGTTCAGATTAATCTTGTGACTTTAACATCACTCTTCTCCGTGGGAAAAATCTCAAGTCTCAATCCATCTGCAACTCGGCACACTTGTCATCGTCATTTACATTCGGCGGGCATGATTTATACAATTATCACTCAGGGAAAAGGAGGAAATATACATATATTTACATAAGATCAGAGGACTTTACAAACTTGTCGATTCTCCAACACAGATCAGAGAATCAAGCACAAGTAATCCAGCAATAAAAACACACAGAGTCATTGGACCAGAGACCAATGTCCAAAAATATTGTTGTATTATTCTTACTTCATCTACTGCTTCTATGGAAAACAAACACAATCACCTTCTAGACATTGTATATATATTCATGTAGAGAGAGAGAGAGAGAGAGAGACAGTACAGTAATACTGTAGTCTTTGCTTCCATAAATGCATGGGGCGGTTGAACGCTGCAGTTACATTTGTAAACAGATTTTTTTGAAGAGGAACGACATCAGGGGCTGTAATTATGGCACAGATAAGACGCTGGAGCGAGAAAAGGCTTCTGCTGCCACCGCCACCGCCTCTCGTCTGCGCTTCGAGGATCCATTGACATTGATTACTCCCCACCATTAATTACACGATGTGCAGCAGGACGTCTGAATGTTTATGTTTAATGACGGGACTTCAGTGTCAGGTGGAATACTTATACAGAATACTTATATAGAATACTTACAGAAAATATAGACTTATAGAAAATATTATGTTAATAAGTCTGAAGTCACTTTGAAAACACAAAGAATGACTTATGTAGACTTGCTTTTTTATTATGAGAAAGTTCGATGTTAGATTTCTTTTTATTGCAGAATAGAGTTATTGTTAATTTATCTTGTGCTGTGCGAGCTCCTGGGTTCGAATCCCAGTTTGAACTGGGCCTCTTTGAGTGGAGTTTGAATGTTCTCCCTGTGTCTGCGTAGGTTTCCTCCGGGTGCTCAGGTTTCCCCTACCATTAAAAACATGCACAATAATTCTGAATACCACGATTGAATGGAGGCTTTGATGGACCAGTGTGTTCTGGTCATCACCGGGTGTGGAGGGATCTCAACAACATCTGAATTCTGAACATTGTAAAGCGCTTTGGGCAAGCTTGGTCTGTAAAATGCGCTATATAAATAAACATGACCTACATACTTACTTACTTAAAATAACTCAACAACTCGGTTTGTATACGATTTTAGAAGGACCTTCAGCACTAATATGTGAGACAGACCGCCTTCTCTGTCCAAGCCTGATGTATCCATGGTATCCAGTCTGGAATTCCTTGTCATAAACACTTTGAAGTCCTGAATGTAGGTCTATGTTGCACCTGGGAGACGGAAATGACATAAGACAAGACAGAAGATTGTTTTCCCTGAATCAGTTCAGGGTTATGTAAACAGAAGTAACCCAGTCATCCAGCAATTTTCCTCGGATTTATCCAAATTCGTGTCGAGATTTCCGGTCCCAATGGGAAACCTTGGTCTGTAAAATGCCATTGGCTTTTCTCACTCACTGAAGGTGCTTTGCTGCCCTCTGTGCTCTGCATTTGACCCATCTGTCAGGAGCAGTGGTCGCCAGATGTTTCATTCAAATCCGTTTATTTGTGTATTGGCCTAAAACACAACAGTAGTTATCTTGAAGAACTTTTTTCGATTCGCCCACGCAGATCAGAGAATCAAACATTTCGAACACAGGGAATGCAAACAGAGAAAGCACACATAAACCTATCGGCCCATTAGAAGCAGAGACTAAGGTCCATAAATGTTATTAAATGTCCTGGATCATCACCACTACACTGAAAAAAAAAAAACGATTGAAAAAAAATAAATGTGATATTAAAATATGTGAAATAGAATATCTGCCAATAATAGAGCAAGCAAATATGACTTCACAAGATTTCTGAAAATAAAAAAATAATATTAGGCCCAAATGACTTCATTCTAGTTTAAAAACAAGTATAATTTACTTATTTCTTAAACATTTATGAGAAATGTTTTCCTAAACTATAGCATAACAATTTGTTTTTATCTAAACAAGAAAATGTGTCTGGAAATGTCCTCTCCTAAAAACCCAGTGGGAAAAAAAATGAGAAAACTCTGGGAAGCCAACTTTGAGGAACAAATTCAGGACTCAGACTGAAGAACTGAGGCTTGGACAGGACCGTGCTGGAGGATTTTATAATTTGCATGTTGAAGTTGGTGTGCAAAAAAAGGAGCACAGGGATGAAAGAGATAATTCAAACTCTACAGAGGAAAGACCTGGGAATCAAACCGGCACCTTCTTTGTGAGGCATGAACACTGCCCAGCCACCAGGCCACTTGGAGCACAGTGGCCAAATCTTGTTAAAATATAATCACAAACCAAAGTCCAATTCTTATGACCAAGAAGGTACCGTTGTTTCAAACAAAATAGGCACCATTAGCTTTTCTCGTCTGGAGCTGGTTGAAGTCTGTGAGTCTCTGATCACACTGCTGCCACCGCGTTCTCCGCCACAGAAAAAAAGATCCACAAAAATACTTTGTCTAAAGATATGGACCAAAACAACAACAGTCCCCTCATTAGGTCCAGAATATTGATTTAGGCCAATAAATGATAATACAATAATGCATAGATACTATTCTTTCTCTCCCAACACAGAGGTGATAAACTATTACTGTAGCCACAGCTGCCCTGGGGCACACTGACAGAAGTTAAGCAAGCAGTCTGTGCCATCAGCCCCTCCCACCACCACCAGCCATTCACACTAACACACCGGACTCATTCTAATGTGGGTGAAGTGTGCCCTACTGTGGCACCTGGTTATCCCAGAGTCTCCCATCACAGTGCTAACCAAGTCATGTCCTGCTTAACTTTAGAGGTCTGACAGGATCTGGCCTGATTTCAAATTGTTTCATTTTCAACTGAAACTGAACAAACACAGCAGGAAGAATCCAAGCTCAGGAAATACAGACTTAAGTGTGTGTACTGTGTTCAACCTGTTGTTCTGCTCCACACACACACACACATACACACACAATACACCAGCGCACGTTGCCCGTTTCCATGACAACTGTACGTCCACAGCAGCAGAGGAGGCAGCGACGTTTGATGAATGAGAGAAAAGATGAATTTAACCGTTAGAAGTGACGTTTGAAATCACACACTGGTCACAGCAGCAGCAGCAGCATCAGCAACAGCATCATCAGCAGCAGCATCAGCTGCAGCAGCATCAGCAGCATCAGCATCAGCTGCAGCAGCAGCAGCAGCAGCATCAGCAGCATCAGCAGCAGCAGCATCAGAAGCATCAGCATCAGCAGCAGCAGCAGCAGCAGCAGCAGCAGCATCAGAAGCATCAGCAGCATCAGCAGCAGCATCAGCAGCATCAGCAGCATCAGCATCATCAGCAGCATCGGCATAATCAGCAGCAGCAGCATCAGCATCAACAGCAGCAGCAGCATCAGTATCAGTATCAGCAGCAGCATCATCAGCAGAATAATCAGCAGCATCAGCATCAGCAGCATCAGCATCAGTATCAGCAGCAGCATCATCAGCAGCATCAGCAGCATCAGCATCAGTATCAGCAGCATCAGCATCAGTATCAGCAGCAGCATCATCAGCAGCATCAGCATCAGTATCAGCAGCAGCATCATCAGCAGCATCAGCAGCAGTATCAGCAGCATCAGCATCAGTATCAGCAGCAGCATCATCAGCAGCATCAGCAGCAGTATCAGCAGCATCAGCATCAGTATCAGCAGCAGTATCATCAGCAGCAGCAGCAGCATCAGCATCAGTATCAGCAGCAGTATCATCAGCAGCAGCAGCAGCATCAGCATCAGTATCAGCAGCAGTATCATCAGCAGCAGCAGCAGCATCAGCATCAGTATCAGCAGCAGTATCAGCATCAGTATCAGCAGCAGCATCATCAGCAGCATCAGCAGCATCAGTATCAGTATCAGCAGCAGTATCAGCAGCATCAGTATCAGTATCAGCAGCAGCAGCAGCAGCATCAGCATCAGTATCAGCAGCAGTATCAGCAGCAGTATCATCAGCAGCATACACTCTTAGTCCTTGACGATTCAATCATGTAACTTTTATCATAACGTACGTTTCAAACCAGCCGGTGTTTGCTCACAGACAATAGAAAAGATACATAGGTTTTCTTTAAATATATTGCATCAAACATGTCTTTCAAATAAACACAAATAATAATTTGCAACAACAACACACATGATAAACACAGATTGGGACTTTAGTTTGGATTATTGCTCAAGTCCCAGAGGCAGACAGACCTCTCTCTGTCTCTCTCCCTATAGTGCTGCTTGTGTCTCTGTGTCTCTGTGTGTGTCTCTGTGTGTGTCTCTGTGTCTCTGTGTGTCTCTCTGTGTGTGTCTCTGCTTGTGGCTCTGTGTGTGTCTCTGTGTCTCTGTGTGTCTCTTTGTGTGTGCCTTTCTCCCCGAAGCTGAACAAACTGATGACGTCAACACAAAGACGTCCAATCCATCACAGGACAAAGTTTCCCGTTGGCTTTTCTCTTTTTAACCACACGGCAGCAACACAATCTGGAGGTGAGTCCAAGGAGTCTCCAGATCTCTCGCTCCTATTGGTTGAACCGACGCCTTGATTTAAACCCAAATAAAAAGTAAATGTCCACAATATTTGGCCTTTAAAAGACTCTTTCTGTGGCTTTTGAAAACAGGAAATGCAATCATAACAAAGACATAAAGTAGGTCCAAAGGGAGCAGGACGACCACTGAACCATAGTAAATGCTAATAAATGTCCTGGATCCACTCTGGCCTTAGACCCTCCTGCAACATAAAGTTAAATATTCCAGCTTTAATTGCAATATCATCAAAAACACAATGCTAGTGAAAACAGCTTATCCCAGAGACTGTTAGAACGCTTTGTAAATAAGTCTGAATCTGCTTGTAATTTGTCTTTTATGGGGTGAATTGGGCATAAAGATGGGGGACCTCATAAAGTCATAAATAATCCAATCCACTTTATATATATAGCACATTTGATAAGGTCTCCAAAGTGCTGCACAGAGATAAAAGTAACACATTTGAATAAAAAGGTCAGCCAGATTCAGAATATAATATAAATAAACAGGCGGAAAGAATGTTTGTGGAAGCTAATGCTAATTTAGCCTGTAGCCTTTTAATACGGTTGCATTTAGACCTTTATTTTCAAGCCTGTGTCAACGTAAATATGTGAAATTATGCCCTGCGGGTTTGAAATGAATCGCACTAACTATGTAACCGTTATTTTTTTATCATTACTTCTATCCATCCTCTCCGCAGATTTGTAGCTAAACATTTCTGATTCTGTTGTGATCCCCGTCAGCCTCACAGCACCACTTGTGTACACGCAGAGTTAATTATTCATTCCTCATTCACATCATGCCGCAACCACTCACAGCCTTTACAGCTCAAAAACCTTCAAAGCCGCAAACGAAACCTCATTTTTGCTCTAAATCCCAGTGATCAATCTCTACCCCCTCCTCCTCCTCCTGCCTCTGTCTGTCTGTCTTATCTATCCCCATTTGTCTGAGGTCTATTTTTCTCCATCCATCCACAAACCAAAGCCCATAAACCGACTATGGGAGACTATTGCCGCCCGTGCCCCTAGCATCTCGCGCCTGGGGTCAGCTCTGGGAATGGCCATTTGGAGATAGAGCAGAAATGTCACGTGGAGATAAAATATTGACGGATAGAATGACTTTTGCTTTTGTCCAGGAGCGTCTGGTGTGTAAGGCAAGGCAAGGCAAGGCAAGTTTATTTATATAGCACAATTCATACACAAGGCAACTCAAAGTGCTGAACAAAACAAGAAAGCATTAAAATCATAAATAATCACAGAACATTAAAAAGAAAAAGAAAAATATAAAATCCCTCAGTTGTATGCACAGCTAAACAGAACCGTTTTTAACCTGGTTTTAAACATTGTCAGAGAGGAGGCCTGTCTCACATCTTCAGGAAGATTGTTCCAGATTTTAGCAGCATGAATCTGAAATCTACGTACCACAGACAGTATATTACACTGCAGTGATTGTTTTAGTCAAATGTGTCTTTATTAGACCACCTTTGATTGCCTTAAAACTAGATTTCCCAATGAGACAGTGAGCAAAGCGATCTTGTTTTCAAAAATGTGTACGATAAATGTCTCTCTTGGAATGAGTAAATAAAGCAACAGTTCTTAAATTAGACTTAATGTATTTGTCCCATTAGCAAATCTTACAAAAAAGTATAACATTACATAATATCAAATCTAAAATGTTCTCCAAGCAGTGGAATTCACACTCTATACTTCTCATTTCGAGTCAAATCTATCTCTTTTCAAACACATTTCAAACCCACATTTCCATCTGACCTGTGTCTGTGTGAATATCTGATAGGATCTTGACAGCTGTAGCAAAGACATGAACACAGTAAATATACATTTGACTCGAGTCCGCATAGAGAATAACCACCAACTGTGAGGGTGAAACCTGTCGATCAAACGTCCTGCAGCAAAAAACGTTCTGCTTCGTTCAGTCAGAAGCCAAAGGATCTGAGCCTCGTTAGTAGCAGGAGGCTGAAAACACGGCGCCAATCGAATAAATACATCACAGAATAAATACATCACCAAACAACCTTGATGCGAACCTCATGTGTTTGTTACAGTCGACGGATTTCGATAATAGGAGACGAAACAGGAGAGAGAGTGTGGGAGCTAGCAAGGGTCAAAAGACAAGAATCTCGTTCCACATTTTTGCTGATGATATCCAGCTATACAGCTGTTTCAAGCCTACCGAGCTCCAGAGGCTTCTTTAGTTCATTGCTTGGTTGAGATGGAACAATGGCTGAGTGGCAACACTTTGCAGCTCATCGTCTTCGCATTTAGACTATTGTAACAGTCTGTTTTCACGTTTGAACAAGAAAGAACTGTCTCGCCTGCAGTTAGTGCAAAAGTCTGCAGCGAGAATCCTGACCCGCACAAGCAGGAGGACACACATCACCCCCGTCCTTAAAGCGCTTCATTGGCTGCCAGTGTCCTTCAGGATACATAAAAAAAACTGGTTTTAACCTTCTGGTTAAACTACCTCAATCAAGGTCTAAATGTATTTCATAGAAGCTGTAAGGAAACACAAACCAGTGAATATTCAGGACCTTACGCGTTAGGCTAAAATACAAAGTGATTTTCCAAAAAGGCCAAAGTGCTCAACAAAATAAGATAGAAACGATTCAAGGCAATACAATCAAAAATAATCAGGATGCATTAAAACAAGTAATGAACAGAACTGCTTAACTTTCATTTTCAGATCCATATTTTTGCTACAAAAATCTGCCTCCTCATGTTTAGTCCCAACTCTGGGACCAGCAGGAGGCCAGTCCCTGTGCTCCTCAGAGTTCCAGCAGGAGTGGCAACCCTGTGCCTCAAATCTATAAAAAATACTAATGTTATACTTTATATCATAAGATCTCAACAAGCTCTAACCACTCTACCACCAATCAGTCCAACTCTATTAAACAGGGTCTACAACGATTTCATGAAAGACATTAGGAAAAAAAAATCCAGTGAATAGTCAGCAATAAGTTAATTTCCAAAGAAGAGCAACGATTTCTCATGTCAGGCACAGCCACCGTTCTCTGACACCAGATCCACAGTCCAAAAGCTAGCATTAGCATCAGCGGAAACACTCACCATTGATCCATTTGGCCTCAGGATCGTGAACTTTGAACTGGGGTTTGAACAAGTCGTCCACCGTCAGTTTGGTGTCGCTGCCGGCCGGGCTTTCATCTGCGGAAACACAACAGACTACGTTAGAAACCACAATATTAGTTGTGTTATTACTGTTTTAAAAGCTGTTGATTCTTCAACAACACATCAGAGAATCTAATAGTTTGAACAATACAATAATAATTGCTGTTGTGATTCAGGGCTGCACAAAAATGCTTTGAGCTGAATTGAAAAACAAGGATTCAACGTGTTTAGGGAAAAATATTAAGAAAAGGTAACAAAGCCCATGTGCAGAGAGTTTGGCCTAAATTCTCTAAAAAACAAATATAATCACTTTAATCAACAATTTGTATCACAAAGTAGCAGCGCATAATCAATCAAAGTTGATTTCAAATCAACTTTGAAATGTGTGTCGGGGAAGACGTCAATCACTTTATGTTTGTCTATTTTAATGTCTATTTAAGTCATTATTGTGTGGTTATTCACACTTGTTATTTCTTTTTAGTTTGGGCTGGGACTTGCAGAGGCACATGTTAACAATATTTTCATATCTTGCCAGATAAAGGAACGCCTTGAAATCTTGTCTCCTGTGTGTTCCTCCGCAGCACACACAAAACAACACAATGCCGAGCGGAGAAAATGAGACCCACTACACAGCACTGACATTTCCTCATTGTGGGACAAACAGAGGATCTCAAAATCCTAATTATTGCATTATTCTTCTGTTTTTTTAAGCCAACAAAGACACAGTATTTCCGATGAAGCTTTTTGAAACGTAAAAAAGGATGAAAGTCAAAGAACGAGACCGTCACGCTGCTTGACGGTACGTTTAGCTTCACTGGACATATAGCATTAGCATAGCATCAGCATAGAATTAGAATAAGCTTAAAAATACTACATCTGTGCCCATTTGTGAAGCGTTCACTTCAAAGCCCTCACCAGTCAAAATATTTCACCATGAAATAGAAAGCCGGCAATCAGTGCGAGTTAGAAACCTATTCATCACGGGCTGCGTTCCAGTCGAGAAAGTAAGTGCAAAACAATTATATCTTGAAAAAGTGGAGAAGCTTTTTGACCAAGGCTCATTTTCAGAGGGGTGAGATATTACAGGGTTTGGGGTTTCACGATGTGGGACAGAATTGAACATAGCAGCCTCCATAGTGATAATAATAATGATGATACATTTGTTATTTCAATCTGGAGAGACGAGGAAACAAAAATGCCTTTGAAGTTTTTTATTGAGAGGTAGTTTGGCGCCCTAGGCCCCGGTGCGGCGTTCAGTCAGCGAGGCTCTTGCGAGAGTGCGCGCACAATCCCCCGGGACCTAGGCACTGGTGGCGGCATTTGGCAGCAGGAAGGCAGATTGAGGCAGGGTGAAGAGGAGGAAGAGGGGAGGCGGTGGTTGCAAGGCTTCGAGAAGGGGAGTGGAAGTGGAAGAAGTGGGAGTTTCTCCGCTTTTAAGCGGCTGGCCTGGCCGGCATAGATTGATTGGAAGTGGGCGTTTGCTGTGCGATAGGCTGGGGATGCGAGGCCGGCCTGGAAGGGGTGGCTTTGGCTGACGTCTTCCAAATTGAATTTCCGCGAGGCTGCATTTGTGTAGCACAAGGTAAACAATATGACAAAGTGCTGCAAAAACTAATAAATAACATGTAGATGGTACTTTGCCAAGAGGGCGTCAGACAGGAGCTGTAGTCGTCGTAGTCTTATTTTTAGTGGTAGGGGAAACCGGAGCACTCAGAGGAAACCTACGCAGACACCGGGAGAACATACAAACTCCACCCAGAAAGGCCGTGTTCCAACACTTAACTTTGTGTGAATAACTAGTCACATTTCAACAACATAATCTCTTTAATACATGTTGTCAGCCGCTGGTTCAAAACTACAGGTTATCTGGACATCAGCACAAACAGACAAGTTACAGACTACAGTCTAGTCTGGGTCTCTAGATGGAAAGCAGAAGAGTGACCAAGAATGGACCAAGAGCTCTGGTCTTATACCCTGATAATTTGAAACACATGTGACAATATGTCCCACCTTCCTCTCCCTCAGAGAAGACGTGGCTTCCCTCTAAATAAACATGAGATCTACTGAAAACAGATGTTTTCGGCTTTCTGCTTATTTACTCTGCTCTTGTTTACTTATGCTCTTGTTTACTCTTCCCTGGGGGATGGGAGAATGCTCCATCCCACCACACAATAGGTTAACCCAAAGCTGTCTAAACTTTGAATATATTCTAATTCACTTTAATGAAAATCCAACAACTCTACTAACACTTTGCCTGAAGCCATCGCTGAAAGATCAAGGCTCCTGTGGACTCACCACCTGCAGGAGGATCAGTGAGGGGCTGGTGCTGTGTACTGGGTGCAGCTCTGACTGCCACCCCCCCAACCAAGAAATGGATTAGGGGGAAGAAAATGGATGGATAGGAGTTTTAGCAGCTACAGGACACTTGTTTATTGTCAAAATAGATGACAATGAGTGGCTCATAGAAGCTAACGGTGAATGAGTCAAGGAAGCTGAATGAGACATGGAAGCCAACAACTCTCATCTAAAACGTCGTTTAACTGGACAACAGTCTCTCTGCTACATTTCAATGAAAAACCTGCAGTTAGCTTTAATTTGTTCAAACGTAAACACAATAAACATCAGATCATTGAAGACTGGAGCCTGCAGCTGGGGCCTATTTTCTCTGGGACGCGCTTTCGTTCAAAACACCATCACCTTTTACAGACTCTGCAAACAGATGGAATCGTTTTGACTTTTTCCTCCGACGGCATTTTCACACGTTCATTAACAGAAACAGAAAAACAGAAAAGTCTTTCCGTCTCTCTTTCTCTGTCTCTCTCTATCTCTATCTGTCTCTTTTTCTGACTGTTTCTGTCTCTCGCACTTTCTCTCTCATTCTCTCTCTCTGTTTTTAATTACGAAACCTCTGCCAATTATGTGCCGCCTGGTGAACGGGACAGCTGCTGAGAGAGGGGCGAGCGAGAGAAGGAGGAAGGCCAAGTCATTTTGAATGTCAGCCATGTTGGCGCCTCCTCTCGCTCGGAGCCCTGTGTTTGTTTATGAAGTGATGGAGGCCTAACGAAGCGTGGCGGTCTCTGTGGAGCGGCAGGGGACGGGACAGGGAAGCAACAATTGGACGTTTTTTTATTGTGTTTAGGAGATAAGACAAGAGGACTGTGCATCAAAATGGTCGGTTTATCTGTTTCCTGTGTTCATAACAGGGACGTGTCATAAGGACCATTATGTGTGTGTTTTGATGATGGAAAAGAGCTGGTAACATTTCATAATAAAACTCCAAGAGTGCATTAATACATCATGACATATGTATCAGCATGACCCATGAGTCTCTAGTTTTTATAAGAGTATACTGCTGAATATGAGAGATATGCTTTTTTCTTACAGACAGACAGATACTTTATTGACCGACAGAGCCATTGGAAAATATTACATTAATCCTTTATTCAATAAATAGATTACGGTCCACTGTGTTAGGTCTTGGTTCAACAAGTTTTATGTATCATTTTAATATGTTTTATAACCATTGAACAGGTCCAGCCCTCGGCTTGTAGTAAATTTGTTTTTGCCTCTGACATCCCTGCCCTGAAGAATAAATGCAGATGTCCAGCGGCAGAGTAGAGTAGAGTAGGGCTGGTGGAATGCTCATCTGAAATTCATCTGGAGCCGGTACAACTGGAGGTCATAGGAGACATCACAAAACTGCTGGATCAGCTTCGCCCAAAGCTAACAAATATATCAAGAACAAAAGGGGCCCTACAACTGAGCCCTGGGGAACACCCACTGTACATCTGACATTATGCTGTTAGAGGACGAGCAAGAACGTAGTGTGTGTGTGTGCACGTGTGTGTGTGAGAGCGTGTATGTTTGTGTCTCTATGCCTAGAGTGAGCATGAAATTTTTCCACTGTTGGACGAATAAAGGAATATCTTATCTTTTCATGAGTGCTTGTGTGTGAGTATATACATGTATGTGTGGGGTCTGTGTGTGTGGATGTGTGTGTTTGTACCTGGAGTGAGCAGGATGACTAACATGTGTGTGTGTGCGTGTGCATGTGTGTGTCTGTGTGCGTGCGTGCATGGGTGTGTTTGTACCTGGAGTGAGCAGGATTACTGACGTGTGTGTGCGTGTGTGTGCTTGTGTACCTGGAGTGAGCAGGATGACTGACGTGTGTGTGTGTGCATGTGTGTGTGTGCTTGTGTACCTGGAGTGAGCAGGATTACTGACGTGTGTGTGTGTGCGTGTACGTGTACTTGTGTACCTGGAGTGAGCAGGATGACTGACGTGTGTGTGCGTGTGTGTGCTTGTGTACCTGGAGTGAGCAGGATGACTGACGTGTGTGTGTGCGTGTGTGTGTGTGTGTGTGTACCTGGAGTGAGCAGGATGACTGACGTGTGTGTGTGCGTGTGTGTGTGCTTGTGTACCTGGAGTGAGCAGGATGACTGACGTGTGTGTGTGCGTGTGTGTGTGTGTGTGTGTGTGCTTGTGTACCTGGAGTGAGCAGGATGACTGACAAGGTGATGAGAGAGCAGACCACAATGATGACCAGCAGAGCGATGGCGATTCCTTTCCAGTTCCTCTGTGGGGGACTGCCTCCTCCCAGGTCCTGCGGAGACACACCAGGCAAGTAAGGAATCTAGTCATATTCATGCATGAATAAAAAATGCAGTTTATCCCAAATGTTTTTGTAAAATAAAAATATTATGAACAAATAAAATCACAACAAACTGTTTTCGTCTTAAAAGAAATCATGTTACCTTTTACAGACTTGTAAGAAAGAGCCCTGTGAGTCGCTATTTGAGTCTTTGGGCTGAGAACTGATTGTCAGAAAGCTGATCTAAAGAAGTGACAAAGGCCAAAAATCCTACTAGTACTACTACTACTTTGTCAGGGCGACAGTAGCTCAGCCGCTAACGGAGCCCTTGGGGAGTAGCGCCACAATCTTTGCCAGCAATTAGATTTACTAAACATTCCTCTTACTCCGGCTTCAATTTCTTGATTAAACCAGACTGGATTACTTTACAATCGCATTCTTCCCCATTGCCAAACTACAACCAGCCCGTTTGGAGCAAACTCTTGACGTCACCCACAATTAATTACAACACCTGCCTCCCACGCTCGCTGATTGGTCGGATGGAATTCAACCGATTGTAATCGCAAACACCGGGACCAGACCCAGACTTTACATGCAGGGAAATGATAATCGAGCGGCGTGTACGGATTACAAAGGCCAGGCTAGATCCAAACTGTTGTAGAGCTAAGATTTTAGATTAAAGGGAAAAAAAATTTATGTGGTTTGAAAATTAGATACCCCAGTCAAACATTAGCCCAATTCACAATCACTTGATCCAAAAAGGGAAAAAGGATATGATTATTTGAGATGTGAGCTGATTGGATTTGTCTCTTCTCTTGTCTTGTCTGTATCTGCGACTGATGTTAACCAATTTATCCATCCATCCATCAATTGTTCATCTAATTGTAACTATGAAGCAGTTAGTAGACCCTTCCCTCACCAGATAAGTAAATGCACCGTTATATTTTAGGGATATTTTATAGCTTCCCTTTTGGCAGATACAGTACATGTAGTTGGAGATACATTCTCTGGCCTTCTTATGTTAGACTCAGATTATTTCTCATTTGTAGTGAAATCACATTGGAATACATATGCAAAAGTCCCCAGTGTGCACCAGACGAGTAAATGATATGTTATGTTTATTATTACTTGCAGGATGCGTATGTGACCCACTGCGGCAGTTAACGGTGGTTTTTGGCCTTGAACACACATGCTACATAGAATTACCACCTGAAAAAAATAAAGATGAAAAACAGAGCAGCTGCTATAGACTGAAAATATAGTAGCTCACACAAAAGACGACACACCACTATTCACTCTACTCTCACTTGATCCCTACACCTTTCCCAATGAAGTTTTACGCTCAGAACTAAATCCACCGACAGAGACCGGCACAAGTCACATAGTTCCCGACATGCAGCAGGTGAGACTTCAGCTGCAGACAACACGAGTTTTAGTCTCATGAGATTTTAAGTTACAAGACACAGATGACAGACATGAGGACAATCTTGTCTCAAAACGACATGGCTGCATCCCAATTCAACCGATTCAATGCAATGTATTTTTGTAGAGCCAGAAGTCATCTCGGAGGTCTTTAGAAAGTTGCCCATTCCTCAACAGATCAGAGAATCAAAAGTAAGCTAATTGTAAGTTTTTAGTTCTGAGAATCTAAATGTTCTAAGTTCATTTGTTTAAGATCCTTTTAAGTTTATAATTGGGCCAAAAACCTCGGTTTACATCAGATGTGTGTCGGCACCATGTGAGAAGTGAAAAAGGCCCAGAGGTCGACCCTTGGGGGACTCCACACTCATCTTGTTTCAAATACATTAGGGATTATTACTATGTTTAGATTAAAAGTATATAGAAAGATTTTCCCAAATTTTAGGAAAGAACCGCCTTCTCCACTTTTTGAACAAAATTCTCTGGTCTTATTTGATGAGCATGTATCACCAGAATGATTGACAGTTGTGAGGACCAATAGTCTTGATTATCCACCCGGAAGTCGAAAATCCTCCTGTATACCTTTAAATTATTTGTTTTTTCGATACCAGACTATTGTAGTACAGCAATGGTATTACCTTGACTTATTATACGGCTCCTCACAGCAGCAGTAGAATGCTCCATTGATTTGAATGTAATTTCAAAACGTTCTACCGGTCATTATTTTCTATAACGGACCTCTCAAAACAATAATGACCGCTGCCCATGGCAACGCACTCTCTGCTTGTCTTTCAAATGCGTGGATAACTCCGCAAGTAGTTCCGGCCACTCCGGAGCTAGCCACGCTCAATCAACACACTTAAATGTTAATCGGAGAATACTTATACATATACATTCTTCACACACGTGTACGGAAATTTTCAGAATTTTCTGGTCTTGTCTTCATGACAAAAATACTATTTCTCTGCGTCAAAAAGCGATCGTGAAAAACCCGGAAGTAGTTCTGGCCGCTCAATAAACGCAAATGCCAATCAATCAACGCAATGAAATGTTAATCGGAGAGTAATTTATACATATCCAGTCTTAATACAAGTGCACGGAAGTTTTCAGAATTTTCCGTTTACGTTTTCATGACAAAAACACTGATGTAATGCGAGAAAAGGCGATCCCGAAAAACCCGGAAGTAGATACCGGCACATTTTAAGATACCGGCACATTTTCGGACACATTTGCAGAGGATCGAATTATGGATTTAGGTTAGGTTTATGTATGGGTCACTCACCGCTGATGTTCAGAATTCTTTGTTCAGTTTTCATGCAGTTCCAGAGAGTTCTAGTTTGGAAGTTGCCAGCCTAACTGTTGCCCGCGGTTGCCGAGCAACGGGAAAACTTTTCGGGACTACTTTATTTGTTGTCATTAAATAAACTTTTGGCATTCATAAAAGTGATCTGAAGTTTATTTTGTGTGTTAAGTTGGTACAAAGCAGTATAATAAGCGGGATAATGTATAGCCTACAGGTCATTATCGGAAAATAAGTACCGACAGGGCGAAGCGGACCCCGACGCGCAGCGGAGGGGTCTGCTTCCGCCCTGAAGGTACTTATTTTCCGATAATGACCTGTAGGCTATACATTATCCCTTACATGTCTTTGGACTTGTACCAAATAACTTCATCAACAAAGAAGACCCAGTCAAGAAGTCTTAGGCTACTCTCCCCACGAGACCTACTCCATCTACTCCCACTGATTTTTGGGGAATTTAATTTAATTAAAAAGTCAAATTTAGCCGTCTGTGATTCCAAGACAGATTTCCTTTGGGACATATTCTTGATACTCTACACGCAGTGCACAGAACACTTTAACTTGGGTTTATTAGTTGGTTCAAGCAGTTTGTTTTCCTGCATTACAAATTGTTCCATTCCGAGATTTTTCTCCCGATATATTGTCGTGTCCACTCACCTGACACAGACAGCCATTGTTAGAGACAGAATGTCGTAAATAAGATATATTTCATTTGGGTTTTGGAAGAGCAGGTCAAAAGCCAGATTCAGAATATATAGAACAATACAAACAATTTTAAAAACACACAGTGGTCCCTCGTTTATCGTCCTATAAATAACCCTCAAAAAGCACAAGAAAGTGTTTGTATACTGTGAAAAATGAAAATCCGGCGAATTGTGGCGCTGTCAATCTGGAAATTTCTCATAGAAAATGATGGGCATTTCAATTCTTAGTGGGAAATTTCTAGTAAAATAAAGATGAATAAACAAATGGATCAGAATTCCAATAATGGGCGATATGTGTCTGTGTCTGTGAAGATCGCTGAAGGTCTGTGAACGACGCTAAATACTGATCCTTGAGCTTAAATGTTGTGCCAATGATATGGTGATAAAAGACGGCAGTAAAAAATAACACTTAAATCTCTCAACATTTGGTATCTGCGTTTATGGATAATATACTGAATATATACTTACTCACTACTAATATCTGAATAATTTTTTAGAGGGTTATAAGGCGCTCTTTACCAAAAGCCGGCTCTATTTTAGTGCCATACAAGTATTTCACCTTCTTAAGTTAAACTTTGACACATTCTCAAATAAGAGAATTCACTTCACTTCAGCCATAGAGCTGCATTATTATCATTATCATAATCAATATTATTATCATTATAATACACGAGAGGGGAGAGAGGAGGGAGGAAAGAATTGTGTCAGTGTGTCTAAAGAAATGCAAATTACTCAATTTGATTTTGATATCATAGTTATTGATATCTAAAAGGTTATTGTTTAAAAGTGATCAGAGAGAGAGACTTTCTGTAAAATTATAGAAATATTGGGGATGTTTATTTATCTCATTTGCATATTATGACATCATACAGTGGTGGAAATCATGGATTTTAGAATTTTCATCAATTTCATTTATTCCTTTAACAAACAGACCTACAGGTACAGTTTCCTATGTTGTAATTATAAGTCATAGCTTCCACTACAAGCTCCTCTGTCGTTGAGCAAAGCTGATCACTGTCAAAATATGAAAAGATGGGATCTCCACGGCACTAAAAATCCAATTCCCCACCGCATTAATTGCACACATGTTAGACTTTCGAGGCTTCAGCAGTAAAATGTTTGGAGCTGAAGCAGATAAAGTAAAGAGAAGAGACTCATACATCCTTCGCTCCAATATCTCTTTCCGTTCGTGTGTTTTAGCCGCGATAAGACACTACTAGAACATTTCCGTCTTCTACCAACCCTCCTCCTGGCCTCAATTACCCAGAATCCCCTGCAGGTGAGGAGCAGTGATTACTCGCCACCAGCGCACTACAGCGCTCTTTGAACGGCCGGAGGAGGCTCGAACAATCGGCTGTTTCCAATTACAGCAGATGTGTGGAGAGAGGAAATGCAACTTGCTCGAAGATTTATTCAGAGCAGCCTTTTAACAAAATGACATTTCTTATTGAATACGTTGAAGGAAGCTGAAGAATGTAGAAGCTAAAGTCCAATCTGTGTGTAGAAGCACTGGTCATAAAAAGTCAAAGTGGTCGTTCTCTGGTAAATATATCCAAATGATTCTCTGCTTTTACATACAAAATACATTCAGTAATAGTTTTATACAGCACTTTCTGCACACTCAAAGATGCATCATATGTCATTATTCATTCACTCCATACACGGTGGTGATAAACTACTACTGTAGCCACAGCTGTCCTGGGGCACACTGACAGAAGTTAGGTAACCAGTCTGTGCCATCGGCATTTGATCCATAAATTTTTTGAGATATATTTGCATTTGTCAAACTTTAAAAGGTTTATCACACACGTAACTCTCATTAATAAAGAGCTACAGTAACTTATTGCATGTTTTGACTCCACACATGGTTGGAGGAAAAAAGTGGAAGATTCCTCAAAAACAGTTCAAGGAATCACACATCAATTGATCTGTAGATGTTAGCAGCAGGAGGGTAGGGCACAGAGAAGCTGAGTTAAGTGACAAAAGACGCATGTGGTTCTATGTTACACAGATTCTCACACCTGTTACTAATACATAAACGTCTCACAGCCTCACGGCGTCCTGTCGCCACGTTCAGCCTCACGTTCACACACTCGGCAAGAGCAGCCATTTCAATCAATCATCATGGCCTTACACTTAGCCATCTATTATGCTGAGGACGGCTGCTCATTTCATTAATGGACAAAGCTCTGTCCTTGAACACAGTCAGGAAGCATTGCCTTCTGTCTTCTCGCCGCAGTCTGCTCTCTCACTGTTTTCAGCCCAAATGTCCCTCGTTTTGCCTCTTCGCGGTCATCATCCCCCAATTTACTAAGTTAATTATGAGCCATGATCGGAGCAGGAGGAAGGAACTGCTGTGTTTGTGGATTATCACCTGGGGTTTTATGGAGGAATGTAAAAACATCTTTTGAATTAGGATTACAGCCCCGTCAGGAAAAAAAATAATTTGAATGTGTTCTGCAAAGTGGACAGGAACAAATTTGTATATAATTCATTCCTTATTGTGCTAAAGTCAGAGCTTTTATACTTGCTTCTTTATTATGCTAAAGTTAAAGATCTAATTGAATATTATTTTAGTATAAAGTTATTGTCCATTTATCCTCATTCCTACTGCTCTTTAACCTCTGATGCAACACTGAAATTTCTCCCCTGTGGTACCAAAAAACGATCTCTTCGTCTAAATCTCAATCCCATTGTTTTTGAAGGATCAAGATAATTCCACTATTTACTTTGTCGTGTTTTAAAACGCAACACTGAATAGAAAGTACTGTACACAGCTAACATGCTGCTCAATGAAGTCCAATAGGGAAGCGCTAATGGACAAAGTTTAGCTCCAACTTGCTCCAGCTCCTATCGACTTACATTGAAAAGTACACTTCTCAAGCTCTGTCACGGTTTGTGTCTCGCTCTCACCACTTGGGATTAAAAAATCTATACAAATGTGAAAGGGTAGAGGAGGAAACAGGAAGTTGGTGGGAGGGGCTAAGGTTTTAAAGAGGGCAGAGTGGTAAATCTCTGTCTTTTCACTTTGGCCTACTACTGAGAGCACTGACCTGGATGTGCAGACTGAATTATAAAGTTTCCAGCCACCAGCAGATCTCTGCATGTATGGACTGATGCACTGGTTACTGACTCTAAACTAAAAGGTAAATCTGTTATTTATGTTGTTCATTTTTATGTATCTAGACCTCTGATTAATGAATCTGTCTATTTCTAAATGTTTACGTCTTTAGTGAAACCAGACTGAATGTGAAGGAACGGTTTCCTTTAGGAGAAAACCAAACCCATGGATTCAATTACTTAATGCCTACAAGAGGAATCAGACTGATAGTTAAATCCCACTCTACCTCCTGTTAAAGAACTGGACATGTATTATCATTTACTGTTGATATCACATGTTCATGAGTGTCGTTTTGTAAAGGCATCGTACTACTGCTCCTCCTCAGAGCGTCTGTTACTACCTCAACTACTGTGTATTAAATAGGGCTGTGCAAAATATATCGCTTAATTCACGTAAAATTACCGAATCATTAACTCGATAAAAAAAAAAAAAAAAAAAAAAAAAAAAAAAAAAAAAAAAAAAAAAAAAAAAAAAAAAAAAAAAAAAAAAAAAAAAAAAAAAAAAAAAAAAAAAAAAAAAAAAAAAAAAAAAAAAAAAAAAAAAAAAAAAAAAAAAAAAAAAAAAAAAAAAAAAAAAAAAAATAAAAAAAAAAAAAAAAAAAAAAAACAAAAAAAAAAAAAAAAAAAAAAAAAAAAAAAAAAAAAAAAAATAATTACGCATTAACTGCCATTGTGGCGTAACCGCTATTTATAACGTCCAGATGGTCCCGATTGTATCAAATGTTGGTAAGGCTTGAGCCAATATTTTAAGCAAGCCAGCCAGATGGCAGCATTTGCTCTATGATGGTTTGAAAAACAGCTAGAAGCAAGATGCACATGTGCCTCTTTTATCTTTCGATAAAAACTTACCTCTACTCAACCTGGGGATTACAGGGGAACGCAACAAGCTAAGAAACAAAAATTAATTTTGCAAGATGATAGTAGACAGGTCCATTACTTAATCAGAATCAGGTTTTTTGGATTTCAGATATAACAAATATTCTGTGGGTCTTGAAAATTCAGTAAAAAATATGGGAGTACCTGTTTCTGAAATAGGGCTGGGCAGTCAATGTAACGCATGGTCCGAATGGACCCCGCCCATTAATATAATAATATCCACAGAATGACACGGCCACGTGCGTGTGTGATTGGTTGACAGCGGTTAAACGTGGTCATATAAATAGCACGCATATATAAACACGCACAGGGCCAATTCTCTGGATGTTTGTGTGACACACGGAGGAAGAGAGAGAGACACTCTGAAAATGCAACCAACTCGCAAAATTAAAGCGGTGGTACCTACATTTTTTCCTTTCATAAACAATGTAAGTAGCATTGGTATGAATAACAATTGTAATCAATTACATTTGAAAATCTCATTAAAAGACTTCCAATTGGAGTGGATATGAAATAGAATGTTTAAAAATGTGATTAAATCCGTGAGATTAACTCACCATTACTATGCGAATAAAATCCACTAAAAAAAATTAATCGTTTTGACAGCCCTAGTATTTTATATTAATTTTAAATTGACAGGGACAGAACATGATATATGAAACATATAAGTCGACATGTCCCCTGGATTGCAACAAAAGGCTCATTTTAAATCCAGAAGAACCGGGTCTGTTTTAAATTAATTTTTTTTTTTTTGTGTGAATTTCTTTTTCCAGAGGCCAGCTGTCTTCCAGAGGCATATTTCTTCATTCCATTTCCATCCCTCACTTCTGTGGATACGCTATAAACGTACAACGACCAATATGTTTCTTTGGTTATATTAATAACAAGTCAATGGATAGTATAGAACACATCTCTCAATTTCTGAAGACATATGCAGCAGCACAGTAACAGCAGCCAGCAGTAACAGTAACAACAACAGGCAGCAGTAACAGCAGTAACAGCAAGCAGTCAGTCAACAACAGCAGTCACAGCAGGTGCCTGGACGCCCCTGCCTCTGACTGTCTTTTCTACGGGTGGACTCAACACAACCTGGAATAAAAATAAAAAAATTATTATTTAAGTTATCTTTGTGTGCAATGAAAAGTGATGTATGCCGTTTGTATTTATCCAACCACACAATCCTGAGAAACATGTTTCATAGCTTTTAGTTAAGTAATACTTCTACTCAATTTTTTTTTAAAAAAAAAAATACATTTAAGCCAATTAACTCTGACATTATCAGGTCCCTGTTTTGATTACAAGAGGAGCTCGTGCTCAAAAAGTTAATTTACCTCCATGACCTTTAAATCTGGTCAGTTTCAAGTCCACGGGTCTTCTGTGTCCAGCTTCATGTTTCACAGATTCCCCCTGTCCTCATAAATTGCAAACAGAATCACCTTTGTACTTAATACAAATTACTTTCCCAACAAAGTGGATGCACAAACGAGGGCCATAGCAAAATCCATCAATCGCACTAAAACACATCATTAATTTTACATGAAATAATCACATTTTAAGACTAATGATTACTTCTTAAAACCAATTGGTTATAACAGAGAAAGTATGATTCAAAATGCCGCCTTTTGGGTTTTTCATAATTACTTCCACATTTAAGACTGTTAAGCAAAAGGAGCTCTCAAAATGGACTCCCCAGGGCATGACGCTCCATACTGGGCATCAGCGCAGCTCAAACACCCGTGGTTAGCGTGTTAGCAGATGGAGCTCAAGGCTGGAGAAAAAAGTCCAAAGAAAATCTGTTTAACCCTTTGATGCACATCATGGGTCAAAGTGACCCACTGAAAGTTTTTATGTATCTTTATCATTGCAATGGATTAATTTTAATTCGTTTATATTCCATGTTATTCCTCAATTAGCTTGTATTTTTTATCTTTAAACATCCTCATTTATTAAATTGTTTAACTTACTTTTTTGAATTAAAACAAAAAAAAAAAATGATTTTTTGTATCACTACCCCTCTAAAGCACAACATGGGTCAAAAATGACCCGCATCCATTTTCTATGTAAATTTATTTCATGTAATGGCTGAGAGTTGCTTTTTGCTACACCCTTTGTAACATATAATATATTTTTTCATTTAGTACTCCATGTATAACAGGGGGAACTTAACATGTTTTTATTCATCACAATAACATTTTTATTTGTTTCCTTTCTTACTCTATGAACAAGCTCAAACATTTTGTTACCTACATGAACTTCACCTCACATGCATTCATAACTGTGGTCATTCAGTAAGCAGCTTTGAATTTGAGGCATGTTTGCTTAGGAAATTTTTGACAGCGGACAAGTCAATTGCAGAAGACATTCAACTTTGGTGGACTGAGGCTAAACCACACGAAGCAAAACCTTATAATTTTCAAAAAGCTTTTTCTGTAAACACGGAGTTAGTGCTCAGTAAATGTGTGCGTCCCATATGAATTTAAGTTTTATTTTCCCAATACGCCTGAAAACGCTGTGAAACAATGCCCAAACCTGTTGGTGGCCGCATGTGACGCAATGACGGGATCAAGCCCAAACTTCCGTGACGGGAACTGTGCATGCTGCAGAATTTTGTAAACAGACAACATGGCCGGTGGGCCGAGCTGGTAACTTACATATAGTATGGACGGACGATGAGGTTAACTGTTGCTTCGGGTCGCACTGGTATTACACAACCAACAAGCTACATTGTTTGTAGTCATTAATTTTCTGAGAGCGGCGCATGCGTGCTTTTAACAGAGGCGGGGCGATGACGCAAGCGTCCCTTAGAATACATTGCGGAGAAGGCAGTAACCACGGGAGCGGCATATACGGAGTTTTTTTGAAATCTATCCACTTCCTGTGGACCATACTTTTCAAAATGTATCGTTTACACCCCCCCAAAACGCCGCCTTCTGGTATGGACGATACACTGTTTTTGATAAAGTAACATTTTATGCGTTTAGGTCCTGAGCTTGAACTTCGTGTGGACAGGGCATGGGTCACCATAGATAAACTGCTGTGCCAATTCCAGGGCAGGTGCAAGTATGAAGCAGTTAACGTAATATGCCCAACAAGCCTGTGCAGTACGGGGAATATAAAACTTACTGGATGTGCATGCAAGACTCCATTAGCAATAAGATGGAATTGTCTACACAGGAAGACAGCCATGGAAGGAGGGGCAGAAGAACCTAGGGAAGAACATTGTACTAAAATTGTGAAGCGGAATCATACAGACCAGGTGAATATAGAAAATGGAAATTAAAGCATTTAACATATGTAAATGTTTATAGCACACTGCTTACCACACCCACTCGGTTGCAACCTACATTCAAAAATGTTCGTTACACCCCCCCAAAACCGCCGCCTCGTATGGAACGATACACTGGATTGGATAAAGTATTTTTTAGCGTATTAGGCCTGGAGCTAGACTTCGTGTAGGACAGGGCATGTGTCACCATAGATGAACTGCTGGTGCCATTCCAGGGCATGAGCACGTTTTGAAGCAGTACGTATATGCCCAACAATGCCTTGAAGTACGGGATAACAATCTTCTGGATGTGCGAAAGCAAGACTCCATTATGCAATAAGATGGAATTGTCCTACACAGGCAGACAGCCAATGAGAGGAGGAGCAGAAGACCTTGGGAAGAACATTGTTACTAAAATTGTGAAGCGGAAATCAGACATGACAGTGATAATAACGAAAATGGAATTAAAAGCTTTACATAATGGTAAATGTTATAGCACACTGCTTTCCACACCCACTTCGGTAGCAACCATCACAACGGACAACTTCTTCACCAGTTGTTCCCACTGGGCTGAGAAGCTCCCTCGAGAAGAACCTAACTATTGTGGCCTTCGCCAGAACAAGCCAGACATACCACCTATCATAAAGCCATCCAAGTCCCCCCAAGGGTGATTCATAGCTAAAATTCAGATTCAATGGCAACATGAACCATGTTGCAGAAGAAGGCAAATGCTGTTTATCCTCCTGATGCACAACATCCATGATAACAGAGCAATGGAAGAAGACAGCACAGAAGAATGAAAATCAGGGTGCTAAAACAGTCTACAACAGATGAAACCAACCACTCTCAATGCTTACATCAACTTCAACTGCAGAACACACTGGTATTACCATGGGATGAGGTTCACCCAATGCATGCCGGCCTAATCATGTTAGGACTGGGCAATTAGAGCTTTGTCGCATGGAAGAACATACCCACACTCCAAAAGCATATCATGGGAGGCAATGGGCAAGATGTGGTATCAAAAAACAAAAACACAGCCACCACCCTAGCCACAGAGAAAGGACATGATACAGGAGTGCCCAGCGAAGAGGAAGAGGATAGTGCGAATCAAACCCATCTGCTAAAGACAGAAGCCAGCAGTCTGGTGTTCCCAAGGAGCAAAGAGGCCAGTGTGCTATGAGCACAATTGTGTAGTGGCACTTTTATCTATATTTGATGAAATCATGAGTAACTGAATAGACAAGTTGTGCTCTACCGGTGTGATCATTTATATTTTTTATTTTATATTTGGTCCAATGCACCAGTTTTTTTTTTTTTTTTTTTTTTTTTTTTGTTGGATGTATTTGTAAGTTGTTTTCCAAAATTTAAAAATAAACATGTTTTCAAGGTTTAAATGTAAATTGTTTGGCCCAAATCCCATCTAAAAAGATAATTTGAAGAACATTTTTATTATTACATGCCTTCATTTTTGTTTTTAAATCGCAATTGAATGAATGGGTCATATTTTGACCCATGTTGTAAATCTTGATATAAGTTAATCAAAAATGAATTTTGTTCAAAAAGTAAGCAGGAAAAATATGAATACTGATGTTTAGGTAATCAAAGACAAGATATTTAAAGAATACTTGGATTAATGAATTATAAAATGCATTGATTTACAAAGAAACAGTCAAAGAAATGCTCAGCCTGAGCATGAGATACCTGGGAAATGAATGCGGGTCATTTTAGACGCCATGTTTGCATTAATAGGGGTGTGCGTAATGTTGGTGCATCAAAGGGTAATTCACCAAACAGACCGTCTGAAATAGGACAATATAAGAGGGCTATTTATCCCCACCCCAAAAGTTAATACAATTAACCCTTGTAATATGTTTCAGGGTCAAGTTTGACCGCATTTTCAGTTTTTTGTGTTGGATCAAATTACAGGTTATCCTTCTTTTTCTATGCTGAAATTTGGTGACTTTCCTCATCTAGGTCATGACCTAGGTGTGTAAAATCATGGCACTTTGGGGGGAAGTGTAGTGGGAAATGTCCTGTCAGAGTTTGTATACCAAGAATGATGTTGCGGGTCATTTTGACCCTGACAGCTTTAATGTGGGTTAACTAGTGTGTACAGATCCCAAAAAACAAAAGCCAGTCCCCTCTTTGAACATTGTGTATTTTGGATTGCCCTCGAGAGCCATAGTCCAGGAGTGTGAAGAGAAGAACTTTCTCACACTTTGTCCTTGTCACTGGTTCTCATGTCATCTCTTTTGCCTAGCTTAAACATCGGCGGGTGCAACTGAAAATATATCCGTCGCCTTTGAGTTTGCCAGCCCCGCACACATCGTACAATCTGGCAAAAACGGCAACCCCCCAGTAGCAGGCCATTCCTCGGGAAATAACAGCGCGTACATCGACAGCAACTGGCCCGTCAACTACAGTGTGTATTATCTGACATAAACTGTAGAGGCGTGCAAACCCGCAATAACACCACAATACACACATGTTTTGGAGCGCGCCACGGAGCGCGCACATCGGT